>CM039478.1:7280583-7335924 GCA_022433065.1 Begonia loranthoides
GCGGGGGGGGCGAATTTAGGCGTTCTAATATTTTCGTGCAATATTTATTTCTCTAGACCCTAAGTGATTAAACGGATACAAATCATACAATTAAAAAAATAATAAAGAGATTAAGGGTTAGAGAGTGCAAACACGGTTTGTTCACGCGGTTCGGTAACCCCGCCTACGTCCGCGCTCCAAGAGTCCACTTGGAGATGCCTAATCTGAAAAACCTCCTCGGTTGACGATGTTTGACTTACGAGTGTCAAACAAACCTTACAATTGACTATTCTAAGGCGTCATCCTTTCCTTGACTATTTCGGGGCGTCACCCTTAACTTGACTTTTCCGGGGCGTCACCCTTGTTTGAAGAATTGGTAGGGTGTCACCCTTTACAATGGAGTACAATGATTTTGGAATTGAAAGAACACAAACTATTCCAAACCCTAGCAAATAGAAATCTCAAGTTTGGGATAAGGAGAGTTGGATTACAATCTCACTAAAATGCTAGAAAAGTTGAGTGTAAAATTTGGTAGAGCTTCGCTACTTCTCTCGTTCGTTTTTTTTAGCTTTGGAGTGCTTCTATATATAGACACCGACAATATTCGGTTGACCCAATCTTCTTGGTCGACCACATCCGACCATCAGAAACTAGCAGTTGTATCTACAGTGCTTTTTCGGTCAGATTTCTTGATTGCCACCTCGATCGCTGCTTTCTCTGAATCTTTTCGGAGTGCACTATGTAGCTTTTTGGTCATATTCCTCGACTGGCTCCTCGATCATACCGCGTTCAAAAAAGGCCTAAAATATTACAGAAGCAAACTGTGTAGTTTTTCAGGCCCCAACCTCGATCGGGGCTTTGACCGCATCTCAACCAAAAAACGTCAAGAAAACTCCAGAAGCAATATGTCCATGTTTTTGGTCTCAACCTTCGACCGCATCTTTGACTGCATCTCAATCGAAAACTATCAGACCAATCTGTGTTATGTTTCGGTCGGGTCCCTCGACTGGACCCTCGACCGCGTCTCGACCGAAAGACCAAATCCCAAATTTGGTCGACCAATTCTCTAGCAGCTTCGACCACAACACCTTCTATTTCTTTTCCTTGAATTTCCTAAGTCCCAAAACGCTATGTATTCACTACATGGACTTAGATAAACATGTTAACACACTTTAATACCTGTATTGAGGGTATTTCCAATAAATATACTTATAAATATTATGATTAAACCAATTAGAACACAATCAATAAAATCACAATAAACAACTTATTATTTCACTCAAAATATTCATCATCAAAATAAACTAAGCCAAACACATTTAGGCTAATAGTAACCACTGTGTTTACTCCATCTATCTCCCATAGTTTAGTGTTTAAGTTGTTAGCAAAAATTGTTTAGTGGTTAACTTGTCATTGATCCAACAGTACAATGGTTGATTTTTTAATTTTTCTTTTGTTAATTTCCCAAAAAAGTAAATGGTTTAAGTAAGGTATGTTAGCCTAAAAGTGTTAGACTTAATTATTTTGATTATGAATATTTAGATTGCAGCTATAAGTTGTTTATTATTTTTATTCTTAATTGTATAATCATTATATTTATTTGTATATTTATTGGAAATACGCTCAAAACAGGTATTAAAGTGTGCTAACATGTTTATCTAAGTCCATGTAGTGAATATATATCAATTTGAGACTTAGAAAATCAAAGGATGACAAATGGGAGAGTTGTGGTCGAAGGGCATGCGAATTTGGTTGACTAGAAATGCGCTGCTTGAAGATTTTGGTCTTGTGGTCAATGCCGTGGTCGAGGGTTCAGTCGAGGGACGCGACCGAAAATGCAGTCAGTGCACTCCTAGGTATTCAGTTGAAAACGCTATCGTGGATGCAGTCGAGAATTCTGACCGAAAAGCTACACAGATTACTCCGAGAGTTTTCGATCGAGGTAGAAGTTGAAGACGTGGTCGAAACACACGACCGAAAAGGTAGACAGAGAGCTCTGAAATTTTTCAGACAATACAGCAATCGACGGTGCAGACGAGATATACGACTGAAAATGGACACAGTGGGCTCCGAAGAGTTTCAGTTTAATCAGTGGTCGAGGAAGACATTATTTGTCGACAAAAAATGTGCAGAACACACAACGACTAATTTTCAACGGTTAGGTGTGGTCGACCAAAAAGGATTTGGTTGACCAAAAAAACAGTGTCTATAAATATAAGACACTTCGAATCTCATTGCAACAATCCGGGAATTGAGGCGAAGCCTTTCCGATTTTTATACTTAATTTCAAATCACATTTTGAGCTTGTAATCTAACTCCCCACACTCCTGAACTTGAGATTTCAATTTGGGAGAGTTAGAAATCTTTGTATTTTCTTTTTCCAAATACTTGTACTCAAATGAAAAGGGTGACGCCCTACGAATAAGTCAAGTAAAGGGTGACACCCCGAAATAGTCAAAGAGAAAAGGGTGACGCCCTTTGAAAGAGTCATTGTAAATATTTGTTTGACACCCGAAAGTCAAACATCCTCAATTGGCGCAATTGGACAAGTAAGGATCTCCAAGTCCAAAACTTATAGCGCAAATGTAGGCAGGATTTCCTGAACCACGTGAACAATATCGTTTGCATTCTCTATCCCTTAAACTCTTTATATTTATGCATTGTTTGATTTTATAATTATGATAAATCACTTAGAGATAGAAGAAATTAATATCGCATGGAAAAATTGTTAAAACCTAATTCACCCCCCTCTTAGGTTATTGTCGATCCTTCAAAGTAAAGCCCAAAATCTTATAATACAACTCTAAATAAGGTCCAAATGGAGTTGGGTGATACGGTAGAGGTTGAACCGTTGTTCTAACTGTTGGGAGTAATATGCCCAACAAACAAGTGTAATGGAACAAATTTATAATATATGAATAAATTTATATTGATTGATATTATGTTAACATTTTATATTATGTTTTATAAAATTCATAGAAAATTCCTTGGTTATTTATGCTAACTTTATATTAACATATATATTGTATATATGTGGGATAAAATATAAAGAGTAATAACCAGAATATGTCCATGACTTATATTTGAAGTATGGAATCTTCAAATAGTTCATAGTCATAAACATAGTTTATCACATTAAGAATGTATAGTCATATCCCAACTAAATAAGTAGTGACATAAGATAAATATGTTTTATATAATATGATTATATAGAACTCGACCAGATAAAATTATATTGTTCTGATAATTTCCGTTAAATATAAAATAATTAATTTTATTATAATGATGGTCCTTATTCATGATCTTAATTCGTTGTATTTAACAAACTTCTATTTTATTTTAATTTATTCTTTGATTTACTCGGTAAAGTTTTGTATGAGTTACGATTCATATATCTTGTATATTGGGAGTGAATTAAAATGAATAGCTGGAAATGTTAATATCGATACAATGAAATCCATTTCTATAGATTCCCTTGTGTGTTAGTTCAAGGATCGGATAATTAGCGCGCAGTTCATAATCGTTATGAATTAATTATTCAATCAAGAATTAATGGTAGTCAAGGATAAAGACACAATATGAGAGGTTAACGGATTATAAACCTAGCTCTATTGCGAATCTAAATGGAGGGTTACTACATATGAATGACTATATCAATGGACATTAATTAGAGTAAATATACTATATAGTTTTTGAGAGTGCAACTCTAAGTATTTAATGAAATTACGTTAGAGTTAATAATTATGTTAATTAATATAAAGAGTTTATATTAATTAACGAAATATTATTGGAGCTTAAAACTATAGGTCTATCGGTCCCTTCGTCACCTTCTATCATTATTCGAATAATAAAAAAATAAACAAAGAAGATTAAATAATTAATTATTTAATACACTAAATAATAAATTTATTATTTTTATTAGATGAAACAATTGAATTATTGATTATTCATTTAATTAAGACAAAATGACAAAAATTGTCATAGTTGGTTTGTTATATTTCATTAAATGAAATAATTGAATTATTGATTATTCAATTAATTAACAAATATAAAGTAACTTTTGAAAATAGTTTTTAAAATGAATTTTGTAAAATTTGAGTTAATGTCATAGTGCTAAGTGTTGAGCCAATGTGACAAGACCTTTTGTTTTCCATAACATTTTTGTTATAAATGTATTATAACTTAAATGAGAGATTAATAAATTTATGTCATAGTGCCAAGTGTTGAGCTGTGGTGACAAGACCTTTTGATTTCCATAACATTTTTATAAATGTATGAAATCAATTGTAACTTTAATGAGGAATTTGTAGTGTTTTTCTCTAAATGTCATAATGGCCATTATGGAGCAATACCACTATAAATAGAGATCAAAACTCATTAGCAAAAAAGGTTGAAATATTTGAGATTGAGGAATCCATTTTGAGAGCAAATTTGTGTCTTCCGTGTTGGCTTTAAAGAAGTGTTTTCTAAATCCAAATAGATCATCTCATGTCTTAAGAATACGATCTATCATAAATTGAGTGTGATCTTGTTTCGTTCATCACGCCCACGTGTGCTTATTCGAGGTGAGGAGGATTGGCGGAGAAGATCGAAGGTTGATTTTGTACCCATGTGAAATAAGCTACAAAGATAATATTCTTCATCTTTTAGATTAGATCTAAATAAAGATTTTTGAATACATATTATTATTAATATATTATAACAACGATCTGTTTTATGTTCATGTTAAAATTATTTTTCATGATACGTAGGTTACGCACGTTACCGTTGTTATGAACCTCGGTAATTCCGCCGTCTGAGGGAACCTAAAAACCAACAGTAACGACTTGATTTTTATTTACTTTTAAAATCACGTAAAATTTAAAACTTTTCTTTATACAAAAACAGCAGAAGATTTTTTTGCTTTTAAATTCGTTTAAGAAGATAATTAAATCTTTTCCTTAAAACATTTTATAAAACATAAACCATATAAAACGGAAATAATAAAATTCCTTTTAAAATCTTTTATGAAACGCAGCGGAATATAATTAAAACGAAGTATTAAAGACATACCATTCTTTTCTTTTACAATGTAAATATTTTCTAAACCATTACAAAATTATTTACAAACCGTTTCTTTCAAATTCCTTTAGCCTAACCAGTCACAAGAACCGCGCGTGCAAATCTTTCATTAACTGCTCCTTAACCTGTTTCCTTGCATATCTACACATCAACAAAACTTAAACTAATGAGCCTAAAACTCAGTAAGCGATATAAAATAAAATGTAAACATGCTATGCAGCTTTGAAATCCATTTTCATTTTCTGTTTTCCTTTCCTTTCTTTACCTTTACTTTTTCATAAAACTATGATTAACTGTGATGAACTATTATGAATGATGATGAAATGTGATTAGGTGAACTTGGGCCTCACGGTGAACCATAGACCACGATGATGAACAAGTGCCATCATGGTGATCCATAACTGCAACGGTGAACTTTCATCGTGATGATGAATGCGTGACATCACGATGAACTTTACCTTTGGTGTTGGCTATTTGGGAATGAGCAGGTGACCTTCAACCTAACTTAAAACCTTTTCTTTTCTTTTTACCCTTATCTTTCTCATTTTCTTTACATTTATTCTTCATTCATTTCCATTTCCGTTTTATTTTCAAAACTACGCATGAAAAACCATTTTCGTATTGTTTTAAAACATAGTGCTCGGGAATGCATACAGTTTTATCTCATCCATTAAAATCCTCGAAGCATGATCATGTAAATTCCTTAGCATAATCAAATCTGTCATTAAAAGAATCTAATTCTAACATACATACAGCAATCAACAATACAACCTTAAAACATATCAATATTGATACCTAAAATCCTCAAAGCATTAACCGTATCAAATCTACAATATGAACCTAAATCTATTAACCAGCCAACAAACTATTTCCTAATTCTTGCGATGTAGGGTCCGAAGACCAAAACACATACGATATCAACTTACCTGCGGTCCTTAGCGCATTTCAGAAATTAATGTTATCCTTCTTTCTTTTTAATATCTTCAAAAATCAATAATATTTAACTATTAATAACTATTCGCCAAATTCCATAACCTTAACACTTAACAATCCCAGTGTTCAGCTTAATTACTTATCAGTTTCAACAACCAAACTCAATCCATTAGATCAACCAACTACACCTCATTCTCCACATTTTTCATCACTTCGCTGTTTATTCCAGTCAAACACAACCAAATAACACAACACAACCATCCATACAACAAATCCACGGCCAATCATAAAATCCAATTAACAGTTAAAAGCATCAACCTAAATAACATCAGTTAAACTTAGCAATGAACCGTCATCCAAACAAGGACAATTCAACCCAACAAAATAAAACCTAGAAGCAACAAACACAAAGGGGCATTAGCCAACAATTGAGCATATATACCAAAAACTGTAAATCAACAGAGATCATCATAAACATCCACTTCTCTTTCATCTTCTCCTATCATTCCTATAAAACTCATAAAGAAAACACTAAATACCTGTAGAGTCCAAGAAAACAAAGAACTACACCACCAGAGCCTTCCCTCTCCCTCTTCTCTTCTCAGCTTCTCGGCTCCTGAACTTCACTCACGGCCTATCCCTCAGTGACAGTAGAATAATCCATCAATAATCTCCATAATATTCAAAACATTAATCCTAACATAATTCGTGAAGGAAACATGAAGGAGATTTTTACCATCCAAGAAGGACCGAACCCAGGAGCTCCTTCCTCGGCCTCCTTCACTCCCAAAACCTCTCCTCCCTCTGTGCCTTCTTTTTCTTCCCGAGAGTTCTACTTTCCCTCTCTGTCAATTTTTTTCTCTATTTTTCTCCGACAACATCCCTTCTTTTCTTCTCCTTTCTAGAGGCTGTCTCCTTTTGTTTTCTCTCCCTTTTCTCTTTATTTCAATTCATCAACAGAGTGCTATGCCAACTGTAAGGGAAGAAACGCGGAGAATTCTCTTCTCAAGTAACCAACACCGCGTGGAACCAGATGACAGATTCTTGTCCGTGTGGTACCGGTCGACAGAATGGTTACAGTGGCTTTCAGCCGCTCGCACGTACAACCTGGTTCTGTACTTTGTAGTGGCACGGGGTGATTGATGACTAGCCGCAATCACAGCCGCTCCCACACTTTGCCCCTGCCATTCACGCCACACCAAAATGCCAAATCTCCCAATCATGAAACACCAATTCCACAACAGAGTACAATTCAACCGTGACATAACTCGGCTTGGTGCTGGAATTCCCAGCTCGCAACTTGTTCGCCGCCGCGGCCAGAACGAAATCTCTTCTTCATTCCCGGGGGTTCCGTTCCACGAACCCAACCACTCTGAGCCGACCACGCATTCGATGGAGTCACCCCTAGAGCTCGCGTCTTTCTCTCACCCGCGATCGACTCGACCGAAGGAGTCCAGCTCCCCTGTCTCCTCTCGCGTCTCTCGCTCTCTCTCTCTGTTTTCCAACAATGACCCGCAACCTAATTTCTTCTTACCCCTCTTTTCTTTAAAGCCAAGCCAAACCAAACCAAACCGTTTTAAACCGATTCAACTCTTCCACCTATTTAATTTAAATTCGCTCTTTTATTTTTAAATCAATTCTTTCCTTTATTTTTCCCTATTTTATTTTCGATTCTTCCTTTTAATTTTAACCCCCACCTTTCCTTTTAATTTCTCCTTTTAAATTTTAATTTCATTTACTTTAATTTTAATTTATTTAATTAATCTATACTTATATATATATATATATATATATATATATATATATATATATATATATATATATAAATTTGTGTGTTTAATATACGTATCGTATATTGATATACCCAATTCTAATTTCTAACTCATTCCAAATATCATTTGACGATGATTACGGGTCCAATTTAAATTATTCAAATATTCAAAATTCTAAGCTAATTACGACCCAGAGATTTTGAGTATTACATTTGATAGATGATAAGTAGATAATCACCAAGCCCAAATGAATATTGTCTACTTTGGGTGAAATTTGGCCCCCACTAATTTGTTCTTGGACCAATCCTTTAGGCAAACTTCATGCCTCATCTTAGTCCAAAATGCGTCTTCTTAGCTATGGCCAACCATCCACTTATATCCTATTACCCCAACTTCCTCCAAGTTGATGTGGGATTGCAACACTGAACTTCGGGACACTACAATCACCCCCCCTTGTGGGCCCAACGTCTTCGTTGGCCAACACCGAACTTGGGTAAGGCTTTGATACCAATAGATGATAAGTGGATAATCACCAAAGCCAAATGGATATTGTCCACTTTGAGTGAACTTCGGCCCGCATGGATTTATTCTTGGATCAAGCCTTTTGGCAAACTTTGTGCCTTATCTTAGTCCAAAACGCGTCCTCTTGGCTATGGCCAACCATCCACTTATATCCTAGTGCCCCAGCTTCCCCTAAGTCGATGTGGGATTGCAACACGGAACTTCAGGGCACTACAGTTGTTGTTAAGACGAGATAGAGTAAGAGATAGTTCAGTTTCATCCAAAAAAAAAAAATCAAACACGCAACAAAAATAAAATATTAACTTTTGAATAAAGTACTCAAGAGTTGAAGTCTTAAGTCTCTTAGATTAACGAAGCCCCAGGAGAGAAATTATTATACGCATCCAACGTCTATCTGGC
Source organism: Begonia loranthoides (assembly GCA_022433065.1). Lineage (NCBI taxonomy): Eukaryota > Viridiplantae > Streptophyta > Magnoliopsida > Cucurbitales > Begoniaceae > Begonia > Begonia loranthoides. The sequence goes on from CM039478.1 coordinate 7,289,250, forward strand.
TAGCCCATACGATCACAATTCACAAGGCATGACAAGCTTTGCCTTTAAGTAGAGGTGTGGCTAACGGGCGTGTAGGCTCGCCAGCCCGCTCACTCGGCCCTTTACTGTAGCGGGCTCGCTAGCCTGGCGGGAGCCCGCCAACCACCCCCTCGCCCCACTCCCTATTGATGATGATATTAAGGAAATTAGGGGAGATAATCCCACATTTTCATTAGGTCAATCATCTGCACAAGCATCCATATCTTCACCTAGAAAAAAAGAAGCAAAACATTGGCTATATGGAATCATTTTAAAATGAAAGATAATAATATTGGTGGAAAATAGAAAGAAGAGCACAATGCAAATATTGTATTAAACATTATGCATACGAATTCGGTAGTTCTACTAGCACAATTGGTAGGCATTATAAAAAATGTCACTTAAATGAACAAGTGAGAGACCCTACACAAACACTCTTAAATGCTAGTGGTAGTGAGAATTTTATATATTCACATAATAGAATGAGAGAATGAGTAGCAAAAAATGTATCACAATCCGATATATCTTTATCTATGTTCAATAGCAAGTTATATGAAATTTTTTTGAAAGAGTATATTAATCCTAGTTTTAGACGAGTCCCTAGAAGTACAATGAGAAGTGATTTATTAAAATGTATAATAATATAAAAAATGAATTAATTGCATTTTTTTTCAAATGCATCGTCTATATCTATTTGTATTACCTCTTATTTATGAAGTGCAACTAATGATTTATGATATATTGTCGTAGTTTCTCATTTTATTGATAACTTTTGACAATTAAATAAAAGAATATTAGGATTTCGTAGTTGTGAATATCCTCATAGTGGCGTTACTATTTATAGATATATTGTTGAAATTTTGCAAGAATATGCTATTAGAGATAGAATTTTTAATATTACTCTCAATAATACTTCTGCTAACGATGTTGTTATTCTTGAATTTAAAAAGTTATTGAAATTATATACTGCTTATAATTCTCTTTTCCATACGAGATGTGTTTGTCATATTTTGAATTTAGTTGTTAAAAATAGAATGTTACTTATTTTGTCTCATATTGAATCAATTAAATCTACAATTTCTTATATTACTTCATCTAATACACGATAGCAAGAATATAAAGAATATTGTAAAGTTGTTCAACTTAAACTAAGAAAATTAAAAACCAATGTCGATACAAGGTGGAATTCGACTTATTTAAAGTTGGAAAATGCTAGGTCATATTGGTTAGTTATTTGTACTTTTATTAGTGACAAAAAAATATATTACTCTTCATCATAGTAGTTGTCTCGTTGCTAATTTGTTTCTTGATTTTCTAAAATCATTTTTTTTTTATCAAATGAATGTTTGAGAATTTATTATCTCACTACTCTTCTTGTTCTCCCAATTTTTATAAAAGTAACGGGTACTTTTAAAAAATTTAGACAAATAAATGAATTTTGTGATATATTTAATAAAATGGAAACAAAATTTAAAAAATATTGGCATGACATACCTAATATTTTTTGTTTTGCATGGATAATGAATCCTAAATTTAAATTAAAATAAGTGTGTCTAAGGGTTGATAAAATTTCTTCTAATTTAGGTCTTTCTTCTTTAATTACTAGTACTCAAATAAGAAATGAAATTTCTAATTTATATGGTTCTTGTGAATTTAAATATTCTAATATTACTCGTTTAATTCATTCTTTATATATTTTTGTTAGTTCTAGTAGTGATGTCGGTGGTGAAGCTCCACAAGATTTTATGGATGATATATTGGATGAAATAGATAGCGATGTTCATTCTTATAATTCACAAAGACGTGAATTTTGATATTTTGGCATGGTGGAGAGGAAACTTCACTTCATTTCCTATTCTTTCTAGAATATCACGTGATCTACTAACACCTCTGGTCTTTACCGTAACATTGAAGTACGCTTTTAGTGTAGGTGGACGTATGTACGATGGTCGACCAGAACTCGTGGAGGCACTTATTTGCATGAATGATTGGAACAACGCTGTGACGAGAGATCAACAACGAGATGACGACATACTAGAAGAATTCAAAAATTTGAATGTCGAAGACTAGATTTTAATTTAAATTTGAAATTGTAATTTTCATTTTGATATTTTTTCTTTAACTTGTATTTTTTTTTTTTTTTTTTGCATTTTGCACATGATTGACAATTAGATGGGTGCCAACTTAGTTAGGATTTTTCTAATATGTAGACTACATAATGTAGTGATACAAGTGTCAAATTTACAATTAATTGTATACACATATATTTTATTCGTCTCATCAAATAGTTTTTTTAGTTACATGTAATCTTTTATATTAATAAAAATATTTTTTCAATTAGATGACTAACTATAATATTTTTACTTTACAATAATAAATGTTTATTATAGTTTTTAATCGTATAATATTAAAAATAATTTATAATATATTTATATAAGATAATATTATTTGACTCGTTAGCCTCTGCTCGTTAAGGCTCGTTAGGCTCAGTCAGCTCGTTAGGCTCAATCGGCTCATTAGGCTCATGGCTCGCGAGCTGGCTCAGGTTGAAATTTTTTTGAGAAAGGCTCGTTAGGCTCGACAGACTCGATAGTCTCAATGAGTTGGACTTTTCCAGACTCAACTTGCCCTGCTCGACTCATTTTTCATGTCTAGCTTTGAGTATTACACACAATGGTAGAGATTTTGAGGAATATGTCACATGTAATGCCAAATATTTGATCGAACCAAGAATCTTAGATGTACTATCTAACATGAATAACCAATACATTGTTTTGGTTTTATGAATGTGAAGAGGGTTGTGTGGGTGTTTGGAATGCTTTTTTTTCATGTAATTTTTTTTAATACATCATAAAATTATCATAAAAATCATACTTTAATCAATACAAGGAAGTCTTAAAAAGCAATTCATTTAAAATCCAACCAAATAAAATTCATCATGAAATGAACAGAAATATTCGCTAAATCTTTAACTTAAAATCCAAATTAAACATGTTAGAGTAAATAATTAAAATTTAAAAAAATTCCTTTTCAATTTATTTTCCTTCAATTCTTTTTCAATTAAAATTAAAAAAAAATCTCCCTTTTCACGAAAGTGTACGCTTCTGCACCTCCACTGTTCCTACTTATTCTCTTTCCGAAATGACGTCGTTCATTCCTCCAACTTACTCGCCGTAGGCACATTTCCATCCGCGGGCACTTGATTTATCCTAATACGACATCGTCTTCCTAGGCAACAAACGTCACTTTATCTGTTTCCTTCCACAACAACACTATTCACCATGAATGTTTGTTAACTCCAAACGAAGACATTCATTCTTTTTAATATGTTGTTGCAAATATGTTTGTTACTGCAAAGACGCTTTATTGACATAAAATGACGAGATTCTTTCTCTTTAATACACTACCACAGACATGTTTGCTACCCCAAACACATTTTTTTAACATAAAATAACAACGTTTACTTTTATTTTACTTAACTCTTTTTGCGCGACATCATTCTTTTTCACAAGGAATCTTTCTTTCTGCGTGAGCATATTTCTTTAAATATGACTGTTTAAGTTTCATTCTTTAACTTAATCTAATGATCCTCCTTCCTCGAGGCACCATTCCTTTTTGCAGAAACATCTTTTATTTTGCCTTCTTTCGTGTTTGTTTCTCTATCTTTGATCACAATCGTTCATTGACCTCATTCAACGATTATTGTTTCATCCGTTCTTTCGTTAAACGTTCCTTCATTAGAAGGACATCATCCCATCCGTGGATATCCACATATTCGTGAGTTTCATCCTTTCCACAAACGCTTGTGTCCCCACAAATTCTAATACTTTTGCAATGTCTGCCAATAGTTGCCCACCACGTACAATACCTAAGGCGGACAGTCCTTTCCATGAACACTCTCGGGGATTCCATTTCATCTGCGACATTGATCATTGTCCCCATTTCAAATCCGATGGTCAATCATTCATCCGCCTTTCTTCATCCATGGATTTAGCCTTTCATAGCATCTTTCAATGACAGTTTTCCAAATTTAATAAAATTATTTGTCCAACGTAACTTTCTTCAAAATTTCAATATTTTAAAATATGGTAATTATCAATTGGGCCTCTAAAGTTTGAGAGTCCATTCAACTGACACCCTAAACTTTAAATTTTCAAATCTGACACCTCAAAGTTTGAGATGTTATAGTCCAATACTCTCATCGTTATCAATTTTAGGGGTGGAAATCGATTTGGTTCGAACCAGGTAACCGAACCGAATGATTTTACTCGGTTCGGTTCGGTTATAAAAGGCAAACAAATCAAATTTAAAACCGAACCGAATATAACCGAAATCTTTGGTTTGGTTCTCAGTTGTAATAAAGAAAAATCGAGTAAAACCGAACCGAACCGAAATAAATCTAAACCAACCCATTTAACCTAATTCCAAGAATCAATTATTTATTACTACACTTTACAATTTTTTTTACAAATCTTTCATAAATAATAAAATTATAATCTAATTATTTAGATCTCACATTATATCAATCTATCATTCTAATTTTATCATAATGTAATATAAATATTTAAAATAATAAATTATATGAATTAACAAATAAATGACACATAAACGTCGTACCAAATATTGGCTTTACTATTTGAAAACCGAAAAACTAAGAAAATCCAATTTTTTAGTTTTTTTCAAAAACCGAACCCAAAAAACAGAAAACCGAACTAAGGAAAACAGAAAACCGAGGTTCAGTTTTTTATCGGTTTTCCAATGGATTTGATTTGTTTTCGATTTTTTATTTTCAAAATCGAACCGAGTCGGTTTGGTTTCAATTCACTATAAAACCAAACCGAACCGAATCCACCCCTAATCAATTCATTAAAATAGGGGAGTGGGATGCATGTAGAGTTGGAGAACAAAATCACCATTAAGTCTTCAAGTTCATTCATCATTTTCATTAGTTTCAGGATCATTTTTTGTCTCAGAAACACCGTTTGCTACGAACGACGCATCAACTTGAGACTCAGTTTCAAAGCTTTCATTTATATCGCCAATGGCTAAAATTTGATATTGGTCGTCGTCAAAGCCTATCACCCAACTCTATATGCATCCCACACCCCTATTTTAACGAATTGATAACGGTGAGAGTATTGGACGATAACATCTCAAACTTTAAGGTATCAGATTTGAAAATTTAAAGTTTAAGCTGTCAGTTGAATGAACTTCCAAACTTCAAAAGCCAAATTAATAATTACCCTTTAAAATATAATTCATAATTCATAAAATTCTAAAAATTGTAACACTATTTATTAAATTTCAAAATATCACATTCTATTCCTAAACTATTTGTTCAAATTACCTAGGTCTTACATGGAATATGTGCAACAAACACCTCTTCTCATCATGGTGATATGTTCTGTTAAGTGTTACCAACCTCAATTTGCACATACAAGACTTTCCGAGGCTTACGACTCGTCTGGCTTTGGCTCAAGAATAACGGGTAACTTCTCCACGTGATCAGCACGCAACACCTCAACAATCACCTGAAAAAACAAACAACGAAACATAAATGAGACTTAACTTCATTTTTTATAGAAAGTAGAAACTCTCTCATTCACATACAACTCTTGAGTAAAAACACAGAGCCAAACCTTTTCACCAACTTTACACTGGTCAAGGATTCTGTACAAATCACTCCCATTGGTCACCTTCTTCCCATTCACAGACTTTATTATGTCCCCAATAACAATCTTCCATATGCATCACGTTTTGTCGAGCGCAGGCCCTGAATTACGTCAATTTTTGAGACTTCTAAAACGAAGAAAATGCACAATAACGTTATATATTCATATTTTCTAAAATATTAAGATAAAGACTGAAGCATACTGCTTTTCCAGCCGGGCCATTTGGAGGGGCATCCAAAACAAGCACCCCACTAACACCTATCTGCTCAACAGATTGATCGGGTGCAAATTTGATTCCTAGGATGGGTCGTGTCACCTTCCCAAATCGCACCAACTGATCAACAATGCCAGCGACCTTGATGGATTAAGATTTGGATGAGTTAATTATTGTATGAATAAATGCTTCACGCCAAAATATAAGGAATAAGGATCGAGTTATCAGAAGATACTCACAGTGTCAACTGGAATTGAAAATCCAACACCAGCAGATGCACCAGAGGTAGAGTATATAGCTGTATTTACCCCAATCAGGCTTCCAGAACTATCTAGAAGAGGCCCTCCACTATTACCAGGGTTAATAGCAGCATCTGTTTGTATAACGTCTTGAATTGGCCGTCCAGTTGCTGCAGAACTGATTTCTCGGCCAAGACCACTGTGAAGAGAAAATTGTGAAGTCAGTGATAGGGTGCAAAAGGCCTCATATCTCAATTACAATAAGAAGAGATACCAAATCTTGAGAATATTTTACCTGATGACGCCAGTTGTGAGAGTATGGTCAAGTCCAAACTGCACAGGCAAAATCATCACTCTTAAATTATATTAAATACAGAACATAAAGGGCAAGAAAAATTGTCAAATATCCAAGAAAAATGATTGATGTTCATGTCATACATAAGTGCACACATCCCATTTAGCAATTTGGGCACTATTACATAATCATTGTTGATGTTAGGCTCGTACCAAGACAGCAAAAACTATTTTCTCATCAATAATCCTTTTCTCCTATCTTTTATCTGAAACATAGTTAGGGGGAAAAAGACCCATAATTTTCTTCAACCATAATCATGGCACAATTTCCATCAGGTTAAGGAAGAACTATCATATGATGCAACGTGTTAGCAGAAAAGAGCACAAATGGAAATATCGTTACTCACCGGGTTTCCAATGGCATATACTTTCTGCCCAACAAGCAAATCGGCAGAGATGCCAACAGGAACAGGTCTTAACTTGTCTTTAGGAGCATCGATTCGTAATACAGCAACATCCTTGTCTTGATCAAATCCAACAACTTTGGCATCGTAAGTACTCTGATCAGCGAGACTGACCCTGCACATAACTAGAGCAGTTAAAACCCGAGCCAAAGACCCAAACATAATTTTAGCTCGATAAAAACAACTATGAACTCAGACGTACCACACTGACTTTATAATAATAATTCACATGGTTTTTCTTAAAAGACAAAGTTCGGAGACGAAAAGCAACCTCATATTCAATATCATGAACTAATGGTACCAGTGTGTAGAAGTGAATGGAAAAAAGTCAAACCAGTTGAAGTATTGAAGAAGGACTAACTTGAGATCAGAAGCCCCACGAATTACGTGGTAATTAGTGACAATGTGACCATCGGTGTCCCACACAAATCCAGAGCCTGATCCTTGCGGCACCTTCAACGCATCCAAAGTGAAAGCGTCTAGCCTGAATCCAAAGCAAACACACAGAATCTCAAATAATCTCCTGAATTTCAACGATATTCATCAGAAAAACAGACCTAGAGGCGAGATTGGTGATGAAAACAACGGAGGGAGTGTTCTCCTGGAAAAGACGGACTGTAGCGAGCTCATCGGCCTGCAGTTTCCTCGGCTTCGTAACTACAAAGGCAGCGGCGGAATCAGCATCAGCGACAAGCAAGGAGAGTGACAAGGCCACTGAGGCGCAGAAAACGAGAAGCGAATCGGAAGCCGAATTCAGCGAGTCAAAAGGAGAGGCGGTCAAGCTGAGAGAGAGAGAAGTTTGATGAGGTTTGCTATGACAGAGAATGGGCGGGCAAAGACAGCTTGAACAAGGATTTCGGCGAAGAGAGATAGATTTGGGAAAAGAAAAAGAGTTGGGGTTTCTGTTAGGAGAGGAAGAGAGGAAAGAGAAAACTGGAGAAGCGTGGAAGGAAGTGGAAATAAGTAAAGAAGAAGAAGCAGCGGAAGTAGCAGCAGCGGCGGCCATTGTTAATCAGCTTTATGGATCGTTAGACATCGCCATAGCAACGTCGAATCGAACTCAAGAAAATGGAGAGAGTGAGGCAAACCGTTGCTTCTGTTATCTTGTACGATGAATGGTGTTTCTCTGCAACAACGAACAAAGTAGATGGTTCTGCAATTTTCTAGTTTTTGGAGGAAAATGTCCTTCGCTATTACGAAAAATTACCTTAAATTGATTTTTTTAAAAAATAAATACTTACATATTAATTGAAACTAAAAATAAAAATAATTGACACCAATTGTGCTGATTTGGATTAAAACATTAATTTTCTAGATGTTTTAATTATCTCGTTTAATCAAATGAAGAACCAAATCCTAGATGGTTTTTTTATTTAAATAGACATTTTTCAATTACACATTTGCCATTATAAAATAATGTCATGGTCGATTATTCGTCATATGTATTAGCATCGGGTGGTCTTGTGGAGAAATTTACGTTTCTGCCCATGATCTTCCCTACTTATACTGGTGGAATTGATTTAAGATTAAGACTGGATTGGAACTGAACTAACTTAGATCGATTTTGGTAATGAAAACCTGAAACCAATCTACATCCACAGAAAAATAGATCAATAATCAAACTTTGGCTTTTTCTCTTCCTCAATTTGGTTTGGTTTGGTTTGTTTTTTATTTTGGGCTAAGTTCAGATTTGGGTTTTAACTAGTTTTGGCTTGGTTTTTACTCTATTTAGGCTTGATTTTCCCCTTTTTTTTAATGAAAATATCACACATAAAACAAGATCCGTTTTAGTAAAATAATTTCATGCTTAAGTACTTTCATTCTTACTTCCTTCCATCCTAACATAAAAACAAATTTGAAGATAAAAACATCCTAGAATAAAGCATAAAACATTATCAAGTTTAATTGAACTAACAATTAATTAACCATAAACAATTACTCTTGATTTAATTATGCCATGATATTGCATAATTAAATCAAGTTTAATTGACATAATATATTTCAAAGAAGCTAAATGTATAAACTCCATAGAAGACACTTTAAAGATGGCAACCATTGCCTTTTAATAGAAGCATACATAACTTTCGACAGTCAACAGTGATAGGGATGAACATCTAGTAGTTCAGTTCGGTTTTAGTGTCAAACCAAACCAAACCAAACCAAAACCGAGTATTCACAGTTTCAGAACCAAACCAAAACTTCGATTCTAGTTTTCCCAACTTATTATTTTTTTTTTCAAATATCAAAATAATGTGCTAATGAGAAAAAGTTATCTGAAAACAAAAAAAACATATAAATACATTTCTTGAATACAACTAACAAAAAAGAGTTATAAAACAACTAACAAAAAAGTTATAAAACAAAAAAAAAACCAAATTATAATATATAATGAGAAAATAGTAAAACAATAAAAAAGTAATTGTATCATCATTTCTAACTTCTAAATTGTCATTGTGTTTCGTAATATCCAGTGTCTTCAGTTAATATAAACTACAAAAGAAAATATACAATTTTAAATAAATTATTTAAAATAAAGTAAGTACTAAAAAAATGAAAATAAAAATACTTTGTTCTAAGTTGTCATCACTATTAAATTCCAACTAGTTCACTTCATCATCTCTATTAATTGATATAAGATCTGAAAAATATAAATTCAATATATATATATTAATAAAAGAAATATAAAGGAATAAAAAAAAGAAAATATAAAAATACTTTGTTCAAATTTGTCAATATCATCCACTACATCCTTAAAGTTGACAGATTGATGTTTTGATGTTCGAATCCAGCTTTAAGTGCAAATAAGCGTCTCAACAGTCTTTGGGGACAAAGAACTGCGAAATAAATCAAATACTCGTCCTCCACTACTAAAAGCTGACTCCGAAGCAACATTTGAAATAGGAATAACCAATACATCTCTTGCCAATTTACTTAAAATTGAAAATTTCAACGAATTCAATTTCCACCATGTTAGAATGTCTTGTTTGTCTAAAAATTTTTTCAACCCTTCTTATAAATATTGATAAACTTTTGTTCAAGTATTTGAAAGTTCTTGCTTATCATGAAGAATACAAAATATCTCATATACCTTATTGTAGGTCAAACTACTACTTTGTCTTAGCACTTTAGACGTTATTGCAACACTTGTACTACAATTATCTTCTGAATTTTTAAAACTCAAATCACTTCTATACTAGAGATATAATCTCTCAATCACAATTTCTATTTGATTGACCAAATCATTTACCTTATCATTATCAACTAACATGGCAAAACAATATTTCAAAAACTTCATTTTCCATCTAGGATCTAATACAACTGCCACATACATCAAGAAATTAATTTTATCACAACTTCCCCAATATTTGTCAAACTTTCCTTGCATTCCAATAGCCATTTTATTCAATAATGCATTATCGCACTCAACATACTCTTGGATAATCATTTTTAAATTACATACTTCACTGAAATAAATATTCGAAGTAACATGTAATGAGGCTGAAACAATTACAGTCGTATTATAAAAGATCTTCAAAAACTTGATAAGTTCCCTTAATATTAGCCCAATCTTCTGTTGTTGGAGGTCTTTCTTCATCTAAATCAACAAGATAATGACTATCAATTTCTTTTAAATTCTCAAAAGCTTTTTCAAATTTTTCAACGCTTTCTAACATCAAATATGTAGAATTCCACCTGGTAGGCACATCAAGAGAAACACTACTTTTGCACATGATATTTACGTTTTCAACATAGTTCTTAAAATTTTGCAGCATTGCAGGTGAAGATCAAACGTACTTCATCGCTCTACGTACTCTCGTGATAGATTCTTGATGATTTTTTAAACTATCACATACAATCAAATTCAAAATATGTTCAAAACATCGTATATGCATGTGTTCCCCATTCAAAACTAATCAATTCAAATTTCGAACACTTTTGATCAAATATGAAATTGCAACATCATTCGAAAAAACGTCATCAACTGTAATAGTCAAAAACATTTTTAATTTCTCATTCCAAAAAGCATATTTTTACTTCTCTACCAATCGTTTCACCTTTATAATTCGAGATCAAACAAAAATTAATAATCTTTTTATGCATAGTCCAATTAGTATCAATACAATAAGCAGTTAATATCATGTAATTTAAATTTTGAATGAAAGTCCATGTATCGATAGTCAAGCACACTCATTGAGATATCTTTCGAAAATATTTTTTCAACTTTATTTTTAATTTCTCATAAATACTAACAATATCTCGTGCAATAATAAATCTATAAGGAACAACAAATTTCAGTTGCACATATTGAAAATATGCTCTAAAACCCTTTCCTTCAATAAACTTCAAAGTCAATTCATCAATAATAATCATTTTTGCAAGTAGTTCTTAACAAGTTGCAACACTAAAACATGACCGATTGGAATTAGATCTCATATTATCCATATAAAAGATTATCACCAAAATCTAATCTTTCTAAGTGGGAGCATAGTCATATATCAGAAGGTAAAGGTCCTGAAAACTGGTTTTTGTGTAAGAAAAGAACTTTCAAGAAATGCAAGGCTGATATTCCCTGATGAACAAATCCAGAAAACGAATTGTTCGAAAAATCTAACGTCCTCAGCTTTTTCAATTTCCAAATCCCTCAAGAAAAATCTGGCTGCCCAGAAAAATGGTTGATTGACAGATTGAGAGTATTCAGCAAATTAAAGTCAGAGAGTGAATATTGTGTTGGAGTAGGTATGATCTAAATCGTACGCTTGTCATTGGAAGTTGTTGTTTCAATCTCTATTCGCAGTAATAGTCTCCCCCATTAAGTAAGAGTGATATTTGGGCGGCTAAACAATGTTTCTCATCATTACTTCAACTGCGTTGATGATATCCATTACAGTTTCTACCTTCTTCTACCGGGGAGATTCTGGTCTCCTCTTCACGGTTCCTTCTTCCCCCTTTTGGTTCCTTCTTCGTTTACTGCTGTAAAAACTATGGTCATTCGTAGCCTTTATAGATCGGACTGCCTACACTAATAAACTTCGCTTACATATTAATGCAATTTATTAATACCTTCGCTAATTTGTAACATTGTCTAAACAAAATTTATTCTACTTTGTCTATATTCTGGGCTATCATTTAAATATATTCATGTGCATCATGTGTCTAATATAATCCGTTAAAAACTCTCCAATTTCTTTTCCTGTAACAATATTTATTGTTTTTGTTTATTCTATTTCTATGATTTAATCATGCTATGCGCATCATGTGTCTAATATACGGGCATATTAATGTTTGTAACGTACGTGTAAACTAATACCTAATTTTGCAAACTCTGTCACATGTATTGAAGTTTTCTTTTTAACCAGCAATAAGTAAGTTATAAGTATATGCATCTAATGTGAAATGACGTTGTGTGCTCAAATTCAGGCCTTTAAAGGATTTGTATTTCATTTTATTTAGTTTTCTTTATTAGTTATAATTATTTTATGTTTATAGTAAAACTTAGGTAAGTGTACTTATCTTTTATATTCTGATTTAAGAGTGAACACGATTGTATAGATATAACTCTCTGGTTGATCATCATTTTGTTAAATTGTTAATAATTTTCTTACTATTTAATAGGTTGAAGCATATACAATCTCACTAGTGTCACTTTATATATCATTTTATAGTATTTTTTTTTATCTCTTAACCTATTTTAACTCCTTATTTTTCATCACATGCTCATAATTATAATAAAGGTAATACTACACTTGCAATTTATTTTTACATGGGAAATTAATAAAATAACTACTGAACTATAAGATTAATGACAATTCAACCACTCAATAATTTTTATTAATAACTTAGACACTAAACTATGAAAAACGGACGGAACAACATTGTGATTATGTTTTTCATTAAAAAATATTGTCATTCCATAGCGGAGCGTTGTCTTTCCACTAAACAAATTTAAAAAATTGCGTTATGCAGCGAAAAGATTAATTTTTTTTTTGTGAAAAATGAAATATTGGTGATGAGCACTGATCGATGACAACGAACATAAAAGTTGATCTTATTCATATCACAACAAAGCAAGATAGAATAACAGAGCATTCATGGTTGATTTATAGAGAGAGAAAGAATGCGTTTAGCATAACCTTGTCCAGAAAATGTAGTTAGCAGTTTCGACCTTGCCGAAACCTTGGCCAGAGGTGAAGTTGCCGTAGCAATGGAGACGACGTCTCGCGCGTTTTGGCCATGGAATACAGAGGCAAAGGACTAGGAATTCAGGCCCTTGGGCTGCAGTTCTCCCTACTTGGGCCGCGATCTGGGCTTCAATTAACAATAGCCCAAATCTTGTTTTGGACTGCAGTGTAGCATTGTTTGAGTTACGGACCAAAACTGTAATTGGGTTCGCTTGGGCCTATTTATGGGTCAAATTTGGGTATTAATCTACCTTATTATTTTGGATTAAATTCTAAATGATGATTAGAAAATATTTAAATATAAAATTTAATTCTTAATCTAATACCTCAATTTTTAAATAGGTACACGAACTTAGTTCAAATTTGTGAGCTATTGGATATGGGCCTTTTTGGATATTGGGCTTTGGTCAGTGTAAGCCACTTCGATGTAAGTGTTTATTTTATGCACTTTATTGCATAATTCTTTTTAAAGTGAATATTTTGAGATTTATCTCTTATTAAATCGACGCGTCCATTTCATGACCGTCATGTCTTTATATTATATTTTATTTTTACTATACATGTTTCAATTAAGCATGCATTTAAATATTTTTGGATCAACTTGGTCGTGCGAATCAAGTTTGATCGACCCAGTTTGGGATCTACTTCGTTTTCACACATTCTCCCATACATAATGTGTTTGTTAGTTACTGAATTGGATAATAGGAGATTTTTCAAATGTCCTTAGGTTCGAATCCCTAAAGTACAAATATGTAATAAGACAGTTGTATGTGTTATGTCATTGGATTGCAAATCCCTATACCTGATTAGGGTATTTCTTTGACTTTTGCAATCGCCGAACATCGCTTTTATTCTGTTATATGCCTATAGCATGGTGTGCCCAGAGTCCGTGAGTGACTCCATTTTCACTGTGATTTTTAATTTGTACAATAATGGCTTATTTTAATTATATACCACATATTAGTGGGTGATTTCACATACGTACCCTTTTGTACATCTTTTCTCTGAAAGGAATTTATAAAATGAGTTTTTAAATTCACACAAACTTAAACATCGTTTTAATTAAATCTTTTATTTAAAAACATAATCCCTACTGAGTTTAATCAACTCACCTCAAATAACACCTTTCAGGATTTTATAAATCGGAACTCCAGTTGCATATCACGTGCAGACCCGGCGAAGCTTTACAATTATTTTAGTATTCTTCCTTGAGAGATATTTTTGTGAGTTATACTTTAGTTGGATGACTGTAATTCCTATTTTTAATTTTTTGCACAGTTATTTCATTTTGGATTATATTGCTTTACTATCTGATATCACTTGTTGGACCTGATTAGCCTATGTTTTGTTGGGCCTTGGCTATAACTAACATTTTAAGTGTTCTGCTGTCAATTAATAAAGCTTTAAGAGAAAAAGGATCGGACGATTTGGTTCTTTGGGCCGGATCGTTCTCCGTTCTGTCTCGGGTCCCATTTGGGTCGTGACAACTAAAGTAACAACACGGTGATTAAGTATAAATCATGCATAAATATGCTAATACTCTAATTTACCCATTAGATTGAAGAGATTTAATCTTCTCTTGTTTTAAATTCAGGTGTTATTAGTTTTTGAAATTACATACAATTTTTGCTATTTGATTTAAGAAACATGACAAATCATTCTTTTTGTTAATTATTTTTAATTTATGCTAGTTATCTATCATTAATGGTTGTATATAATTTACAATATTGTATGTATGGTTAAATAATTGACAATGCTTGAGATTGTAACATTTTTTATGTATAGTTTGTTGTAATATTTTTATTAATTTAAAATACAACATTATATTTCTATAATTGTACTATAGTACATTTTTGTGTCCATCCATGTTGCGTATTGGGGTGGCAAATGAGCAAATTGACTCGGTTAGGTGACCCAAACTAAAGGAATAGGGAAGAGAAAAATATGTAGTTTATATTTTATTGAATAATAATTAGTAGTTATAAAAGTACATCCATACCTAATTTGAATAATAAAACTTACATAATAAGCAAACTAATTAAGTTGATTACTTCAAATATAAATGTTTAAAATTTTAAAAATAGTTTAAATATTATTTTTTATTATGCCATAGCAAGATGAAGTTACGAGGAGAGAGTCCAATTTTGACCTCAAAAGTTGAAGTGAGCTCACAAAAAGGATTTAATGCGAGCGTTGGCAAGTTTACCATCTATAGATGAAAAATGAGCTACTAAAAATGTAACATCCCAAAATTTTCCTCATTTTAATGACTCAAAGGATTTGTTGAATTTTGAATATTGGAGTTAAAATAGACCATTATGGTTGGGAAATATTAAAATAACCACCAAAAGATAAGAGAAATCATGATCTGGTCGGCAGGAGTACTACCATAAGAATAAAGCGAATGACATTGTGTTAATGAAGGGGGCTCGGGAAGACGTCCACAGGAGCAAACAGATCCACGGAGACATAAATGCACAAATAGAATAGTGTCATTTTGGACTAAGGAGGGATGTAAGATTGATCGGATGATATAATGACCATTGGATAAGGTTAAGGAATGACTGAGATCAAGGATGAAGTAAAGAGCGAGATGGAAGAACAACGTTAAGTGCGGATGAAAGGTGGGTCACAGGATTAGATGGAAGGAAAAATTTATAACCCTTAGATTAGATGACAGATTAAGAAGATGCTTTTGTAGAAGGATGTCTCGTGGGAGAGAAAGATTCATTGTGAGAAGGATAGGAACCGTTGGATGGGTAGGACAAACGAAATGAGGACCGTTGGATCAGAAAAAAGATTCTTTCGAGGAAAAGAAAGATAGCGCATGGGAGAATGTTAAGTAAACATAAAGGGAACGATGTCGTTTTACTTAGAAGAACGTATCCCCGGTAGTGAATGTATCCACGGTAACGTGTTAAAAGAAGGTAAACATTGTCATTTATGAGGAAAAACGCGGAGTGTTAAATATCCACAGAAGGAAACGTAGCCGCGACAATGTTTAAGTATGATAAAACAATGACGTTTTGGATAAATAGTTTATGATAAACTGTGGAACCGCAGGAGTGTAAGTGTCTGTGGATGGAAAGGCATATGTGATAGATGTTAAACAAAGTCATTTTGGATAAAAAGAGTACATTGAACAGTGGATCCATGGTAGTATAAACTTCCGTGATAGAAATGCATCCTCGAAAAATGAATAACGATGTTGTTGAGCAATGCCAGATTATCAGCCATACCGTGATGAACACTTGGATCAATTGGCAGCCTATGAAATGGATATGAGATGATTCAAACGCATATGTTAATGAGAAAACTTGTTGGCCAATTCTTAACACCTCATGGGTGCATGCAGCTTAAAACTGAGACTCTTCAGTTGAGGAGTTAGTTAAATCGTGAGGAACATCCATTGCTATCTCACTTTGTGGAAGCACCAAAGGAGCGGGAGATATCCATGGGCAAGCTTCTAACAGCGTGGTTGGAAACTGCAACATCCCGATTTTCTTTTTTCTTAAAACGTTAGAATTTAAAACGTATTACACAAATTTAAAACTTTGCTTTTTAAAATCAAATCCTTTCATTTTTCCTTAAATCAAACACTATATTGCGGAAGTCAATTACTAATAAAACAAAACATTTGAAAGTACAATAATAAAATTCTTTTCTTTTATAAATCGGTATCCTTACAAAATCTTTTACATTTCCTCTTTAATCTTTTTGGTCTAGCCAGCCACTAAGTCCACAACGCGCAAATCCTCCATCTACTGCTTCTTTTCTCGCTATCATGCATACCTACATCACAAGACTTAAACTATAAGTCTATTGCTTAGTAAGAAGTGAAATGCAACATAAAACACGTAATGCTCCTTTTATAAAACTTTTTCTCATTTTAGTTTCTCTTCTTTCTTTTATGTACACATCAATGCACTTTGTCTCGACATCAATCGAAGGCTCATTAACCGCTATACACATCAATGCATAATGTTTCTTGATTAAGGCTCGACATCAATCGAACTGTCTGTTAGCTATTGTGCACTTTAATGCACAATGACCCATTACCTTCAGTAAGCAACGCAGATACCGACCGAAAGCTTTGCTAGCGGTTGTGCACATCAATGTACTACAATTGGTTCTGACATCAATCGAAATGCACTAGCGACCATGCACATCAACGCTTAAATGGCCTCACTAACCGTTCGCCGATCTGTCTCAACATTAATCGAGAACAAACTAACAAACTCAAACTTATCTTTCCATATATTTTTAACATGTAGCATTTACAGTTATAAAATACTCATGCATGAAAAATGTGTTTACATTTTTTAAAACAATTGTGCATAAATGCACACAACTTAGCATTACATTCTCGATCTACAACATAATCACAACTTAGATCTAACAAACCAATCATCAATAATAGCAAAAAAGAACATCTCTCAGAAATGTCATGATCACAACCTAACATCTAACACAACTACATCAACAATATAACATATCCAGCATAACAACCTCATCTAACATCATCTCAACATTCCTCAAATCATACTATAATACTCAACCATTAAGGCAACCAAAAAGAATTATAACCCTAAGAGTTCAACAGTTTATCCAAGCAATAACATAACCTTAAACAACCAAAGAGACATCATCAAGATCAATACTTCCTTAAAGTTAGGGGTGGGAGCAGTTCGGTTCGGTTCGGTTCGGTTCGATTTTTGGCTGAATTAGGACCGAACCGACTCAGTTCGCTTTTGGATTTTACAAACCAAAACCCAACCAAGAATAGTGGAAAATCGAACCGAAAACCAAACCTCGGTTTCTATTCCAATTGGTTCGGTTTTTGTTACGGTTTGATTTTTTCATGGCCTCAATTTTTATGTGTTCGGTTCGGTTTTTCGGTTTTTTACTCGGTTTTCAACTACAAAAATCAAATCAACAGAAACAATATCACCTGAGTAATTAATTAAACATACAGATTTTATAGTAATTAAACAGATTAATCTCCTAAATAGATTTCATAGATTAAACATATAGATTACACATATTAAACATATAGACAGATTAAACAGATTAAACATACAGACAACTTTAAAACATATAGATTTCATAGTAATTAAACAACAATTAAAAGCATAACAGATAATTAAACAGATTTCACATATTAAAACAACAACGGTTCGAATCAAGATTTCACAGTAATTAAATAGATTTCATAGATTTTAAACAGATTAAAAACCGCAGCAACGGTTCGAATCAAGATTTCACAGTAATTAAATAGATTTGATCTCCTAAAACAGCAATGGTTATGAATTTCATAGTCTCACCTGAAAATGTTGATTTGGAACTAGAAGCACGGCCTATGAAGAAACAACCTGAAATCAATAATTTCGAATTGAGTTTGAAGACTGTGTTTATAGATTTCAAAAAACTCAAACAAAGCTGTGAGATTGTGAAGATTGATTTAACACTGAAGGTCAAACCTGTGAGCTGTGAAGCTTCAACTGTGAGACTTCGAACTGCGTTGGGGTGGAGACGTCGGTCAGTGAGTTGAAATCTTCTATGTTCGGCTAGTGAGTTTGATTCACCGATGTTCGGCAAAAGCGTCTGTAAGTGAGAGTTCATCATCACGCGTCGAAGTTTGCCTTCTGCTAGAGAGACTGTGAGAGAGAACAGAGTCGGGTTGGTCGGCGTGTGGCTGTGGTTTCAAGAGATGCAGATTCAATGAACAGAATGCGGGCAACTCGCGACTGGCAAGCGGCTGTGGCTAGAGAGAAAATCGACTGAGACTAAGAGAGATGATTAGATGAAGGGTCAAAGGAAGTAGGGTTTTTGATTTATCAGGCAACAGCAGGCTCGAGGGTCGTAAAGTGAAGGGTTGGGGATTTTTTTTTCAAAATCGGGTAGGTTCTCGGTTTTTCAATTTTAACCCAACGGAATCGAGAACCTGGTTCTAACTTAATTTTTTCTCCTAACTAAAATTGAACCGAACCGACCAGTCGGTTTGGTTCGGTTACCCGATTCAAACCGAACTGATTCCCACCCCTACTTAAAGTAGTAGCTTATCCTCAACTTCAACATGGTTATCAATTTACTCTAATAGTTATCAACACAGGTGTCAAAGGAACAATCAACATGCTCTTAATAAAATCTAGAATTAACAAGCATCAATATAACCTTAACAACATGCACATAAATCATAGTAGTCAACAATATCAAACAACTTCTACCGATGCTTAACTTCTATTTACAACAACCATCATCAGCAATAAACACAAGCATCTCTCCATCTATAAATCCCTATTGCAAACAATAGTTTCTTAATGAAAATCAACAACAGAGCACTATCTTTATGAATTTATCAAGTAACAAAAAGCACTTTTAATCTAACAGCTTATCTATGTTATAACTAAACGTTTCCAAGGAAAACAGAGAGTAGCACAACAAGTAGTAACAAGCTTGTGTCATATTTCCAATAGATTATCAGGATCAAACCCAGCCATTTCAATATTTCATTCTGTTGAATGGTCATCAAGTAGTAAACAACAAAATCACCTTTTCTTAAGTATGAACATCATTAACAGAGCATGACGTTTTAGAACTTAATAAATATCAAAAACATATCATCAATAACAAAGCATCCTCAAGACACAACTTATTCTCAGACATTGAACAAATTCTACAACTTCACAATAACCTCAACTAGCTGGAACAAGCATCGAAGAACAATCAAGGTATATAAAAAACAAACCTCCTATTTCTTGTGATGTAGCTCCGAAGGAAAAAACACATGCACACTTCTTACCTTGTTCCATGGAGAAATTGAATGAATAAGTCTCACGATGCTATTTAACTTCTTCTTCTCCCTGGATGCCTCTCCTGCTTTCACAGCTTCACTGTTTCTCCCTATCTTTTCTCTATTTTTCCTCCTAATTTCTCACCACAACTCTCTGTCTTTCACGGTTTCCCTTTCTCTAGAACTCTCCTTGAAGTTTCTCCTGCAGAACAGCATAGTAGTTGTAATATCCCACTAACATTTTTCCTGTATATGCGATGTAATCAAATATTGGGATAGTTAAGATATTACATTGCGTATTGATACGTGTTAAATTGTGACGTGTATTATGGGAAAATATTATGGGATGAAAGTTAAGTAGGAAAATTGAAGGGGAAAGCTAGATTTTTGGTAATGCGGACGCATGCGGGTGACATGAGGATGAGAAATGTCGTCCGTAAGTGCATTGTGAGGCGTCCCCAACTTTTGGGACGGAGCAGGATAAGGATTTGCGTCCTAATGCATCTGTAGGGACGCATGCGGACGACATGAGGACGAGAAATGTTATCCGCAAATGCATTGCACGTTGCCCTTGAGTCTTGGGACGACTCAGGATGTGATTTCGCGTCCTAACTTCACTTGTGTCGTGAAGTTTCGGACGAACGCGAATGCAGGTGGACCCTAAAGATTTGAATCTGTCCAATTTTTTGACACTTTCGAACGAATGTAGACGCTTAATTCGGACTCCATATCACGTCTGAATGGCGAATTTGGACTACTCCAGACGAGGGTGGATGCATACAAATAGGGGTGTACAAACCGAATCCGAACCGTCCATCCGAACCGAAACCCGTCAATTTTGGTCTAATAGGTTCGGTTTTTGTGAAAAGAAAGTTGATTTTTGGATTTAAAATGCCTGAACCGAATAATGCCGGTTTGGTTTGCGGTTTTGATGGGTCAAAACCGGCAAAACCGAAACCGGCGCTGACCCTGACCGTCCCTGGCTGTAAAATGCAAATTAAATCAATTTTACTATTTTAGGGTTACCTTTTTTTTGTTTTTGTTCACCTCAGGCTCACACGAGTCACGCCCTCACCCTCGCGCAGCCGCCCGCCCTCGCCAGTCGCCCCTCAAGAACTCGGAAGTCGGAAGCTGCCTAACGGTTAGGTCGGAACTCGGAAGCTGCCTCGGAAGTCCCTCAGGTACTTCACAGTTCACACTCTTCACTTCAATGAGTATTCTCGTTTCGACTTCCGAGTTCTGAGTTCGGAGTCTGAATCCAGCCTTCAGAGTTCGAGTGTCTCTCGACTCTCATCCCTCTCTGTTCCTCGGCTGACTGCTCCTGCCTCCTACCCAGTACCCCGTTTCATTTTCGTTCCTCCGTTGAAACAAAGGGACGAATTTAGTTCCTCGGCTGAGTCGGCTGGCTGCTCCTAGTCCAGTAGTCCTACCCTGTTTCGTTTTCGTTTCTCTGTTGTAACAACTAACAAAGGTACGAATTTTGTTCCTCTCAGGTTTTCGTTCATTTTTGCTCCGTCTTAGCATCTCCAGGCTCCAGGCAGCAGTCCAGACTCAAACTGCCGAGCTCGTTGATCAATATTGGGTAAGTGGTTAATTTTCTATACATCAATTATACTGTCTGGGAAGAGGAGAGGTCCGAGAGGATAGCTCTCTCTTCATGTCACACTGCATTGATTCATTTTTCTGGATTTAATAGGATTTGTCATTTTTTGTTGTATAATGTATATGCACCATCATCTATGTTTAGCAATAATCATGGATGGTTATTGCTATAATTGATTCTGAATTTGATCAAATTATTGAAATTGTAGAGGATGGAAAGCGGTAATGAAACTGTAGAGGGTTCTACTACTATCACCCCTATTGGTCAAAAAAAGAGAAAAACATCTGAAGTTTGGAATTATTTTATTGCTACGTTCTTACAACTTGTTGTTTGCAGATATTGGACAGGAAATATTGCTAATTCCTATTGCTACTTGCTATTGGCCTATTGCATTGTTGATGTCGTTTTGATTTTAGTTTGAGTGAATGCTTTACAGATTTTATACATTTTTTTTGTTAGTTAGTGTTGGCGTGTTTGGTTTTGCGAAAAATGAAAATGTTCAAAGACTCATTCTATATTTCTCTATATATATATTATATATATATATGAAAAAAACAAAATAAACCGAAACCGAACCAAATCCGAACCGAATTATTGGTTCCGGAACCGATTTGGTTACTCCCAATTAAAAAACCGGTATAGGTTTTAAAATTTTCAAACCGAAACCGACTGGTTCGGTTTACTTTGTACTAAAACCGATCCGAAACCGAATTTGTACACCCCTACATACAAACACAAAAATTTTGAATCTGTCCAAATTCGGGGCACTTTCAGACGCATGTAGACACTATATATGGACAAGATTCATCATCCGAATGGTAGATTCGGACGAAGGTGAGGATGCCATCCTTCATCCGAATGTCCAAAGATGTCTGGTGAATAGTATGTTTCGGACGCAAGCGGACGAGGCCAGGACGAATCCTTGTGTCCGAAATAGCCCAGACTTGCAAAATTTGGGGTTTAAAATAATAGAATCCTTGTCGTTTATGTGGCAGCCCGCCTTGTGAAAGTCAGAAAAGGCCCAGGTATGGGTTCGACCCATATCAAGAGGGCACAATCCCACATCGCTTGGGAGAGTAGAAAATGCATGGTTTATAAGTAGGGTTCCCCTCCCTACCTAGTACAAAGCGTTTTGGGCCAACCCCAAGAACAAAATCGTGAGGGCTTCAACCCAAAGCGAAAAATATGTACTGGGAGCACCGGGGGACATTACAAATGGTATTAGAGCGAAATCCCAACTGGAAGTGTGGCCAACGAGGACGTCGGGTCCCCAAGGGGAGGAGATTGTGGCAGCCCACCTTGTGAAGGTCCAGAAAGGCCCAGGTGTGGGTCCGACATAGTCCACCAAGCCCAATAGATATTGTCCGCTTTGGGCCGACCTTTGAACCCTCATGAATTTGTTCCTAGCAATGGCTTACCCATCCCAAAACGAGTCTGCTGGTCTTAGAGAGCTACCCACTTATATCCTGCTCTCTTTGCTTTCTCCAAGTCGATGTGGGATTGCAGCACCCACCTTTGGGGATACTATAATCACCCCACCTTTAGGGGCCCACATCCTTGTGGCCAACACCAAGCTGGGTACGGCTCTGATACCATTTTACAAGGCATAGCCCACCAAGCTTGTAACATCCCGTATTTTTAAAATGCGTAAAATTTTAAACTTTCCATAAAAACATCAGGGTCTTTTTCCTTCATAAAACCCGATCGCTAACACCCGATTGCTAAAACTCAATCGCTTTACTTTCACTTTTCTTAGTTTTCTTTCACCTTTATCAATTTACGTTCAAAAACCATAATATTCTTTGAATAAAATGCAGCGGAATAAAAACAACATTAATAAGTTACAAAACTCTTTTTTAAATACTTTTCCTTTCACTCTCTAGCCCAGCCAGCCACAAGATCCACCCGTGTAA
Organism: Begonia loranthoides; assembly: GCA_022433065.1. Classification (NCBI taxonomy): domain Eukaryota; kingdom Viridiplantae; phylum Streptophyta; class Magnoliopsida; order Cucurbitales; family Begoniaceae; genus Begonia; species Begonia loranthoides. Next base: position 7,312,639 of record CM039478.1, read on the forward strand.
ATCCTTCATCAACTATCTTTAAACTGTTCATCTGTTGCTCGTTCGTACTTACATTACAAGACCTAAACTAATGAGCCTAACACTTAGTAAGTGATCAAATGAAGTGCAAATGATATGCATGATCATACAATGCAATTTAGGCCAAGAGTGCATACATGACAAACACCGTGGGACCATGAGTAACCTGGTCAATCCACAAAGGATCAATATATATCAAGGGGTTACTTAGGTTGTATACACTCCTTTGTTACGAGAACGTTGGGGATTTCAGAACAGGAAGCAATGAACCCTGGTATCTCATGTCTCTAACCTACTTTCTTTCTAATCCATGCAACATGGATCTATATGACAATGGGACGTCATTAACTTCTTGAACCCCCACACGCCTATTTACATAGATTATTATGTCATACAATATGCACGTGGATTCATACAATCCTAGATGCAATAAATGTCTAATAAACACATCATTAAAATAACCTAAATCTAGTAAACATACAACACACAATCCTAATTCTTGCGATGTAGGGTCCGAAGACCAAAACACAATCCATATAAACTTACCTGGTGTCCATAACACATTTCTGTTTCTTTTCTCTTCTTCGTACCTTCAAAATCATAACAACTACGCATTAATAACAATCCCCTAAACCTTAATAAATATAACGGAATAGCAATAACCCTTAATGTTGCTCATTCCATCAATGTGACTTTACTTTACAAAACTGAATAGTAGTTTGTCATGAAACCATATTTCCCATAGTAGAGTAGAGAACTAGTTAATGCCTACTTACACACGAAATGACCAAATGCATAATTTATAAAGCCATCTTCATATATCCTTAAACAAATATAGCCACACACATAGCAAGAACCAGCAACCTCCAAAATAACAAACCTTAATAGATTTCCAAATCTTAACTTAGTGGCAGAAGTTGAATAACAGAATAACAACAACAAATTCAACTTCAACAATAATCAAACGGAAGCTTCACAAAGAGCAGATCATAACCAAAGGCTGAAAGTACAATTGATAGAACAAATAGTCATCCAATTCAATCCAGGTCCAGCCATAATTACTATGTAGACTAAACTCTATTTCAACAAAGAATATGTATCTGAGTCCAAGTTATATGCAACAATTCATCCAACTCTCAAACACAAATCCCAACACCAACTTCTATCATTATTCCAAAAACAGAACTTCAATATAACAGAACATCCAATAGTTTTATTCATGTCAATTAGTTATCACCGAAGGTAGAGAATGATTACCTGTAGAGCACACAACACCAAACAGGAGCTCACTTCCATCTCCATCAGTTCTCTTATGCAACAACTAACCTCTCCACATTCTGCTGCAGCCCTTTCACAGAGAGCACACCCGAGAGGAAGCCTCCACACTCTGCAACGTTCCAGACTACAACACCAGTTGATTTATAGCCAAACGGACACCGATGGACAATCACACGTACCAAATCGATGAGGATGATGCATGGAAGACTCCTGCCAACTGAAGGAATCGAAAGCAAAGTGGGTTACGGAAGAGAGAAGCATCATATTTAAATGGGTTTTTCGGCCAATTTTGCCCTTCCGGATGCGATACGTTGTCTGCAGTATCGTCCGCATCGTCCGAAACCAGTTTTCGGACGAGAAAATGCGTCCCCAGTCCTTCATCCGTACCGTCTGAAATGCATATTTGGACGCCAGTTAGCGTCCGCAGTCGTCCAAATGTGTCCAGACTTAGGACAGATTCATTCGGACGCCATTTTCTCTCATCCGCATACGTCCGCTACCGTTCGAATGTGTCCAGTTTAAGGACAGATTCATTCGGATGCCATCTTCTCTCGTCTACAGTCGTCCACAACAGTCCGAATTGTCCTAGAATTGGATAGATTCAAAGCGGACGGTTTTGCTGTCGTCCACAGCGTCCGTACTATGACAGTTTTAGAGTTGAGGATGCCAAATACCGTCCCAACTCGTCCCAAAATCCATTTTATGTGTTTTTCTTTAACTTTTTATCTTAAATTTCATTGGCCACATATGTTAAACCATATGAATACCTACTATGATCTTAGCACAACGTCATGCATGGATTATTACGGGCTTTTTCTTTTTCTGGGACATTACAAAGCCCAACAGATACTGTCCGCTTTGGGCCAACATTTGGACCCTCACGGATTTGTTCCTGGCGATGGCTTACCCATCCCAAAATGCGTCTGCTGGTCTTAGAGAGCTACCCAATTATATCCTACTCTCTTTGCTTTCCCCAAGTCGATGTGGGATTGCAGTACCCACCTTTGGGGATACTACAGTTTAGTCATTAAATTCGCACTCAGTCGACAGCAAAGTCAACTCCCATGCCCAGACCACTCCCTTCCCTCGCCTCCATCCATGCCTCTCCCTCTCTAGGTTGGTATACGATGGTCTCCTCCCTAGTATGGCTCTACATTTTAACCATTCTTCTCTTCCATTTTGTCCAGTTTCCTTCCCCTTCGTTCCAGCTTTACTTCCTGCGATAGAGGAAATCCTCTATGAGCTAGTGAGAGTTGTGCTTGAGCTCGTGAGTGAAGCTACGTGGGTGAGTGTTAGAACTCTGTGAGCTTGGAGCTGTTGTCTGTGAAGCCAATGAGGAAGTTGGGAGTGCTGTCCATGAGTGAAATCTTCAACTAGGGTAAGGATTTGGGTGTATCTTGGCTAGTGGAGGCCTTATCCACAAGTAGAGTGTGTGAGTTTTGTGTTTAGTTCCCTGTAATTTCCTTTGCTAAGCTCTTTACTTTACTCGTTGTTAAGCTCTTTACTTCACTTGCTATTAATGTTCTAAAATTGCCTTACGTGAATGAATGTTGATTGCTTGGATGAATGAGTTAAGCCTGTAGGATAAAATGATGAGCTGAAACATGAATGAGTTAAGAGCTATCTTTATTGTTTAGTTTAAATCTCTCTGTGTTAATTATAAATGTTAAATAAACAGTCAATTTCCTTCATTCACAATGCATATATTGTGCTGCCGCCAATTGTTCTGCCATTTTGTGTGAATTAGAAGTTTCACTTCCATAATCAAGCACGTTTAATTAACACAACTCTTAATCTTAGCTTGTATATCAGAGTTTGTATTAATACTTGTAACAACGAACTATTAATTAGAAGTTAAGCATGTTTAATCATTAATTAACTAGGGTAACTAATTAGAATCATATTTGTAATTCTTTCTTTAGCATGCTAATTAACTAGAGTAATTAACTAGACTTAAGCATGTTAATTAACTAGAGTAAGACTTGAGCATGTTAATTAACTAGAGTAATTAACTAGAATCACAATTATAATCTTACTTAAGCATGTTTAATCCGAGCATGTTTAATTAACTAATTAACGATAACTAATTTGAGTATACTTAATTAACTAGAACAAAAGCAGGTTTAATCATCCAGGATAATAATTGTACTTCTTTCTTGAGCATGTAAATTAATTAGGATTCTACTAGAATAATAATCGTAATTTTGAGCATGTTTAACCAATTAATCAATCTATCGTAGTTTAACTAATTAACTAGTTAACCTAAGCATGTGAACAAATAAATCGATGTATGTTAACTAATTATAATTACTTCCTATAACACGTTAATTAAATAGGATAACAATTGTAGATAACAATTGTCACAATGATCCATAATCAAGCCTGATTAATTAACTAGAGTTCGAACACACTTAATTAACTAGACTATCTTTGAACATGTTTAAATAACTAATTAACAAGAGTAAATAAATGTATGTTTAGAATTGGTTGATGTTAACTTCTTCGTTGTTAGTTTCCTGCAATTCTCTTAATTTTCTTTATTGCACATACTTTACTTTGATAGAGATTTTGATAGAGATCAATATTGTGATGAATGTTTAGTGCTTGAATGTGATGAATGTTTAGTGCATGAATGATGATAGTTTCCTTAACAATGGTTTCGTTCTGTACATTTATTATCTTAATTGTTGTAGTGGTAGCTTCCTTATATGTTAGTGATAATATTATTCTGCTGTTGTTAGTTTAGAACTCTCTGTGATAATTAGAATTCAACACATGTCAATAACTCAAATCTGAGCATGTTAGTAACTAGGCTAACCAACTCAATAACCTAAATCTGAGTGTGTTAATTAAATAGGCTAATTAACTAGAATAATAATTATAATCTTTCTTGAGAATGTAAATTAACTAGTGTAATAATTGTAATATTTCTTGAGCATATAAATTAACTAGGATAACTAACTAGAATATTAATCGTATCTTCTTTGAGCATGTAAATTAATTATGATAACTAGTTATAATAATAATTGTATAACGATAATTACTACCTTGAGCACGTTTAATGAACTAGAATAATAATTGGAACTAAGTTGTTAACTCTAATGCTTTACCTTACTTCAGATGCACGTTGTCATCGTTGTTTCTTTTACGTTTCTTTTATTGTTGTGATCTCTATATGCTCATTGTGAACTATGTAACGACCCAGATTTTCATAATTCATTAAAAAATACGTTAAAATTTGAGAAAACGTGTCAGAGTGCGCCTAATCCTGACTGTTACCAACCATTTGTAAAAACTCGTTATAAAAATCGTTTATTTAATAAAAATGCAGAAATGTTGAAAACAAATAGTTATTTAAGATGTTGCGAAAATAAATATATGCGGAAGTGTAAATAATTTAAAGGAAATAAACTAGACATTAAATTACAAATTAAGAAGAGAAAAACTTAATTTAAATTAATTACAACTCAATAAGTCTTTAACTTCTCGTAGCCTGGCCAACCATAAGCTCGCTTGTGCAAATCCCTCATCGACTGCGTCTCCACTGATCAAGGATTCCGCGCATCGTATACCTACACCACAAGTAAGACGTGAGCCTCATGGCCCAGTAAGAAAATGGGTTTATGCATATGAAATGCCTCTCTTTAATTCTTTGGAGTGGGTCCGCCCAAACCAATACTTTATTTACGTATTTTAAGAACAGTTACGTGTTTTAGGAATGACTCGTATATGGAGCATGGAGTTTGGGGAATTCTATGATTTCTAGTTAATTAGGTTAATTGGTCTGGTGAACCCGATATGGGAAGGATTAATTCTTTTCCTCACTCAAGACGTGTGGCCACCCCGTGGTGGTGTTCCTAGTTGTTTCTATCAATATGAGACTATCCTAAAAACACATACAAGGAATTAAGCAAAATCATAACGAAAATAAGAGCGCACGACAATAATTAAATCAAAATACTACCACATGCCTGAGAGGTTTATAACATTCATTCACTTACATGCTTATATTAATAAAGGCGTTTACATACTTAATTGATTAACATGCTCGGGAGTTTGTGATTTACACTAGTTATAATCACTCAATTTAGATAGCATGGTCGAGGGTTTTATTCACAATAAGAATTATGCAAAGCAACATATCAGTAGAGAACATGTAGAAGATCATATAGGCTAACACAAACTAATAATTAGGCAATAAATCTAACAACCATGGACATATCATAGAGTAACCAAGACTACTAAATCGACTATAATTAGCAGCGAATGTTAGCAAATTATGTGTAGCAAAACATGTTTTAAACATCTAAAAATGGCAGCGAAACAACAGAGAAAATGGCAAGACGAAATAGCCAACACGTGCGTTTTAATGACTAAATTACAGCAGCGAAAACTAGCAAAACGGAACAGCCAATAAGTGCATTTAATGACTAATTTACAGCAGCAAAAACATCGAAATAAAATAACGAGATCATGCTATTAACTAGATAACGAACAGCAGTGAGAATATTGACACGAAATGACGAAATCATGCTTTTAACTAAGTAATAAACAACAACCGGAATATTGAAATAAAATGACGAAACCATGCTTTTAACTAGATGATAAACAGCAGCGAGAACATCGGAACGAAACGACGAAATCATGCTTTTAACTAGATAATAAATTATTAACAAAGAGCTAAGAACAATATAATGACAAACTAAATCTACAGAACATTCACAAGTTTATAAAAACCACTCCAAGATGTCAACCAATGCAGAAAACCTAACAACCATAACTCAATAAGGAAGGGCAGCAGAAATCATCCAAAGAAAGACCAACAATACTCACACACCCATTACTTGCGGTGTAAGGCCTCCAAATGGCCAACAACACACCCAAGTTCTTACCAATTTGATGAACTACAGCAGGGACATCAAGTTCCAGTTCCGACAGCCGCTCCGACCCCGGCTCTAACAGCTTCACAGCAGCAGCTCTAGCAGTCCATGGCTCACGGTAGCAGCTCCACCATCGGCCTCCAGCACCGAGAACTCCCCCACCCGAGAGCTCACCCTTCACTCCCCATCTCCTCTTCTTCAGCCTTGCAATCTACCATTTAATCCTTCATCCAGGAGACCAAGTCCCCAACTTTTCAGAGGCTGTCCCCCCCACGCCTTGTACGTATTCTGGAGAGAAAATGGTGTTGTCTACATAGCAGACAACAAATCCACCCAAACCGGGTATCCAGATGCAGCTGGGCTGGAGGCCCCAATCACAGCCCAATACAGAATCACCCCTGCCTACCGACGGAAATCGCCACCAGCGAAGTCCCCTGCATCTCGTCGAACGCCGAGCATTGCCGTAGCCATCCCATCGCCGAGCACTGCCCGACGTTCCCTCGACCAGACCCTAGCCCAAATCGCGAGCCCTAGTCATTCCAACGCTCGTCTCTTCGCCTCGGTCACAGCCGCACGCCGTCGCTGCCCCTCATCACTGGTCCTATCACTGTCGCCTGAATGTCGCCCGCGAGCTCTCCGGCGCTTTCCCCTGACTCCCGCTCTCTCGCCTACTCTTCTCGCGTCGACTGGAATGGCCGAAGGCCATTCTTTGGCCTTCAGCAAGAATGGCCTACGGGCCATTCTTTTAATGAACTAGACCGGTTCGAAATGAACCAGTTCAGTCAAATACCCATTCCAAAATCCATCTCTTCCCATTTTAATTTAATATTTTCATTAATTAAATTTAATTTATTAATTTAATCCAATTATCCAATTAACTTTAAAATATCTCATTATTAATTTAATTTATCAAATTAAATTAATATTCCCCAATTTATCATTTCTAACCCTATCCTATTCGTTAGCTTTAACATAACCTTCAATTGATTTAATTTATCAAATTAAATCCAATTTATTCTTTATTGCTAAAATACCCGTAGGCCTAATACTCCTAATACGCCTTGTAATATCCCGATAATTAAAAATATCGGGGTGTTATAAACTATATGTTCAAGCATGACCTTTGCTGTTAATCCTTTCTATAATTGTTTCCTTCACTTGCCTTGCTTTTAATCATTCTCATTCAATTATTGGGTGTTCAATTGTTAGTACTTTCCCTCATTGTGCTATTCAATTACGGTTGGTTACTTTCCATTATATGCGTTATTCAATTATTATCATTTACTTTCTTTTGTATGCACTATTCAATTATAGTCATTTACTTTTCTTATATGCGCAATTCAATTATTGTTAATGTTACGTTATATTGCATCATGCATTATGTTATTTGGAGAATATGTCATCATGCATCATGCTAATAGAAACCAATAGGGAGTGCCCCCTAGGGGTGGTACTCACATGCATTGTGTGAGGAAAAAAGCTAAGAAAATTAAGAAAACAAAAGAAAAAGGGAGTTGGGGGTGGATGGGTAGCGGATCTAGTCTAGCAGCTAGGCGAAACCCCTACCTTGTCGAGAATGAGAACCTAGTTGCACACAGGAGGTTAGATCCGACCAACTATACCATTCCATATGGGTCCTCCAATCTCTAGCTCGACGTAGGAGTAATGAACGAACAAACGAACGAACGTAATGAAAAGATTGGTTTGGATGGCCCCTATTCCAAAAGAACTAAAAAGAGGCATAGCATATTGCATAAACCTTTTTCCTTACCAAGCCTTTGGGCTTACAATTTACTTGTGGTGTAGGTACTTGTACCCAAAAACAATGCACATATCAGAAAGCAGGGATGAAGGATTTGCATGCGTATGAACTTGTGGTTGGCCAGGCTATGGGAAGTAAAAGATAAAGTGGTTTGTAATTAATGTGTAATGTTTTGTTTAGTATTCTTGAACGAATTATTTACGCTTCCGCTATGTTTTGATAAACCCACTATGTTTCTTGATTTGACTTCCGCTATATTTTGGTAAAGAATTTTATAACGAGCGGGTATAACAAAAAGAGTTTTGACGGTCCGATTTTGAAAGACACTCTGATCTTTTTTTAAAAAGAGTTTTTATTAAGGTTTTAGTCGTTGTATAAAAGTTTTGAATTTTAACAAATTTTTAAAAGGAAAAGAAAAATCGGTTCCTCACAGTAGTAACACGAAACAGAATAACACTCTAGAGAGAATACTCAAAGATTTTTGTGTTTTTTTTTCTGTCAAATTTCATTCTAATATACTTATAAACGTACAGAGAAAGGTGACAAGTCACGACATTCCATATTCCAAACGCCCCTTCAATTTTCCAGACGTCGGTTAACCATTTTCTGGGCGATTTTTGACATTCCGGTAGATCAACCTCTTCTTGTGATCGACCACAATCCATCAAAGTTATATTTTCACGACCATGATCGACTGCAATTCATCAACGATAAACCGCAAATTCTGCATTTTTCAGAAAATCAATCGATCATCGCCTTGGTAGACGATTGACCGCAAATCAATATTTTTGCAATCTGCTTTGGACCCGGTCGATCATCCCTCTTTAGCTGATCGGCCGCTTCAAAAATTGTTGCTCTCTGTATAGAATTTACTTTGGAACCAGCCGATTATCTCCTTCAGTTGGTCAACTGCTTCCAAATTCCTTGCACTTTGTAATATTTTTCCCAATCAGTGATCGACCACCCCCTACCATTGATTGACCACTTTCCTTGATATTCCTTCTAATAGTTAGACAAATCACACTTCAAACTACCAATAACCACAATTCACATCTCTATCCTACAATCATCCCATAATTCTCCAAAAATCCACAAATACTATCACTTAGACCTTATGCTTAGTATTATGAAAATCTGAGGTATTACAGAAACAGAGTTAAGGTAAGTAACTCTGCATGTGTATGGCCTTTCAGCCTACATCACAAGACGCTAGGACTTAGGTAGAACTGTGAAATGGTATGTTAATGTGTATTGATGACAATGGTGGTATGTTGAACTGTTGGTTTAAACTAATGAATTTTCAATAGTAGAATGTTGAACTCTTGGTGAAATTGATGAATTGTCGATAGTAGAATATTGAATTGTTGGTTTAAATTTATGAAATGTTACTGATAAGTAGAAAATGTAATGCTTACTATATGGTTGTTGTGATTATTATGAATCTATTTTAGGATCATTTCTACATGAAAAGTTTACGATCCACACTGGCATGCATCATGAATATGAGTTTCATAAAAGAAAAATGCTACCGTTTTTCTTGCATGAGTTTTCATTAAGAAATATTAGAATCAATGAACAAATAAATGATTTGTAAAAAGGATTGTTGGGGGCAGGGTTAAGTTGGCTGTCTTGAGAGGCAGACCAAATGGAGTCATCTCACTCCCAGAGTTCGAGTAGGCTATCTCAAGAGGTGGACCAATGGTGTCTACTCCCTTCTATTGGTGCCCTCGCAATCAAAGAAAAAGTGAAAAGAAAAGAAGAAAATGACAGTTTGCAAATTTTATGTTGACTCAAAATGTATACGGTTCTGCATGTTTACAGATTGCATCAAAAGATAGTTTACAGGTTCTATGTTTTCTTAAATGCATATGGTTCTGCATGTTTACAGATTCCATTATGTTAAATGTTAGAAAATTGAATTTGTTACTTACTGAGCATTAGGGTCATAGATAAGTCTTGTAATGTAGAAGAAGAATATGATGAAATTCTTTGTAACAGTTGATATGATTAACACCTGTATTAAGGAGGTACTGAGATGAGTTGAGGCATGACTTGACACAATGGAATGAACTAGAGGAAGGTGGCACGTGAGCGGAATTTTTAACTTGGGGACAGAAATAAATATATGGGTTTATGATTAATGTTTGTTTATAAATGTGAAGGATAAAGAACTGAAAAAAAGTGAATGAAAAAGGGTTGGCAGTTTCTCCTTTCAAAAAGGGTTTATGATGTAAATGGACTGTTGTTTAACCGTGCATGTTTTTGATGAAAAGTTTATAAGTTAATTTGATTGATGAAATCTTGTGACTAAGATGAAAAAAAAAGAATATATAAAAATGTCTTGTATGGATTTTCAAGTGTATAATGGTAAAGTCTTGTGCTGTAAGAATGTACGTGTACATATATACATATATATACATATATACATATATATACATATATACACATACATATGTACATATGTACACGCACGCGCGTGCGCGCTCACACACACAGTGTAAAAAAAGAGATTTCCCACTCTAGGTGTGACACGAAAAGCGTCACTCTAAAGTCTACACTTGCTCAAGAATAAATTAATAATCCAGAGCTACTTGATTCATAAGAAAATACAAAGTAAGATTTGTATGTAAATTCTTGATACTCATATTGTCACAATAAATAATGAGTTTATTTGAAAGGAAGATTATTGGAAGTTTTGTGTCTAATAATTTGTTTATAATAAATAACTCATTTTGGATGATTAACTTTTTATACTTGCATTAGATTTGTGAAATTCATGAAATTTTTTGATTATTTATGTAATTTTAAAGAGTGACAATAAAAATTAGTTTGTATCATATTTGAAATATATGATCTTAGAATAAGATGAAATCATAGATATATTTCCTTTCATTGCGAATGTATAATTTCATCTTGACTGAATATGTAATGACATAAAATAAACATATTTTATATAATATAATTATATAAAATTATACTAGATAAAATTTTATTATTCTAATAATTTTCATTAAATAAAAAATAATTAATTTTATCACAATAATTATTATATAGGAATGATATAATTCCCTGTATCTAATAGACTTATATTTTAAGTTCGACATTAATGTGCCTTGTCTGCCCCATCTCCTTCTGCGTTGTCTTCTCCTTCCTTTCCTTTTCAAATCCCACCTAACTCTTCCACTAATTCCAGTGCTGCTTCTTGTAATCATTTCAACGCTCAGTTTGGGGCTCCATGTTACTGGTTTCACAAATTATGTAGCAGTTCTTCGCGGGTTTTTTTTTTCTCACTACAAGTGTTTCGAATGTGAGCTTTTGAAATTCAATATATTTGTGACATCCAAAACTCTGTTTCAAATGAAGTAAGATGAGAAATAGTTCGATGAAGATTTGAACTTTCTGCAGATGTGAGCGATTGAGTAGAGTTCATGCCTCTGCTCTGCATTTATGTTCTCTCTCTCATATGCAGAGGAAATGAAAAATGAAGAAGAAGATGAAAGATGAGGAACGCGAGAGAAACATTAAATAAATGGGTTTCCTGCCGGTTCGATTTGATTTTAAATAATTATACAAAACCAAATAATTTTAATTTTACTAATTTCTGACATGGAAAAAATGACATTAGTCAATTTCCTTTGACTAGCATTTCATTTTTAAGAGGAAAGAAATTTCTATTTTTTTCAAATATTTTTTATTTATTTTAATATTTTTTTATGTCAAATCTATCATGTAGATTGGCAGCCAATGCCCCTCAATTGGGCAATATGTTTTCCAAAGGCCACCAGTTGACACTCTGGGTGACATGCATACTCAACCGTTCATGGCACTGGGTGACTGTGCATGTCGCCCCGTCACAACACTTAACGGCACCGGTCGACTGAGCATGTCGATTAATTTCAATGGTGGCGGTCAACCGTGCATGTTGACCGGTCTCAATGACGCCGGTCGACATACACAGTCGACCTGTCCACCCCTAAAATGTGTACCACACAGATATAAAATATAAAATATAGTTTCAACAGATGTTTTTGATCAAATGAGTTCTCAAACAAGCTAAACGAGTCAGTTCATCAACGGACACTTTCTGACTTGGTGAAGGTTAAAGACGAGTTCGTGGGGTTTCAAATCTTGGCCTCTTCTCGACTCGATTCAATTTGATTCTGACATCACTAGATGAGACCATAGAACAACAATTGCTCGGGACAAGCATGCATATGTTTCGAGACATTATGACTTGGTTCAGATAATGGTTGTTGGATGAAGCCCCATGGATTTGCTGGTGGACTCAAATCTCATAATTGATAATTTTAAAATCAAAGCATATTAATTTGATAAGATCAATTATTCAAATTTAAATAATATTAAATTATGATCAATATATTATTCCAAACTTAATATAGATTTAAGCTTGAAATTATTTTATTTTTGGCAAAGGGGATGCATCTTTTATTTGTTCTCTAGTACAAGTCAATGCAACTTTTTGGTGTGTCTTTTTTGTCTTGATGTTTTTGTGGTTGTGTGATGTTGATGACATTAATCATGCCATTTTGTCCATTACTTATTTTCTTCAACCTTACTTCCGGTCACGTTGAACACATTTTCACGGCAGTATAGTTTGGTTTTTATTCATTTGCCATCATTTGTGTTAACTCCATAATTAAAAAGTTCAATCAAGCATACATATCAAAAGACAAGGATTAGACCCGACCCGGCCCGACCAACGGAATCAATAATATAAATATTTTTTCATTTTAAATTTAGGATCTTTTATTTTCAAATCATTGGATGTTAATCGTTGAATCATCCATCAAATGAAACTCGAATAGGTGGGGCCCACAAGTGTAGTTGGGTGGGGTCTCACTTTGGAAGTCTTAGAAAAGGCTGACCGCGAATTATAAAACGCCACGTGTAAAATCCTACTCATTCCTTTGAAAAGTCGTTAACTCGGCCAACTAGCTGGATTTAAGATTTAAGAATATTTTTAGGGAGAGAAGGTGAGGGAGAGAGAAAGGAGAGTGGGAGTGAGGTCGGCGGTCGCCTTCCTCATTAGCCATTGCTTCTACATTCCACCCTCCACACTAAGATTCTTTTCTTCCCCACTTTACCCTCTTCTTTCTCTCCTATTTCCATTCTTCTTCTCTCACCACTTCCCTCTCCTTTCTCCTATATATATACACGATCGAACATACGCCATTCCACCTCTATCTCTGTATATATTTCACTCGGCGCTTTGCATTGTCTTTCTGTTTCTTAAGGTATGGCCCCCTTTCCCTCTTCTTTCTTCGACCCATTCTTACATTCTTTATTACGATGATTGATTTGTCCGTGTTTGCGTCAATGACTTCTGGGTTCGGCGGAGTTTGATTTCTCATTTTTTATGTTTTTTGTTAATGGAAGTTCTGAGGGAATTCTGTCTGGGAAATGGAACATTTCTTTCCTTCGTTAATGTATATTGATTTTTCATTGGTTTCTGTTATAGTAGAATTGCTTTCGTTGCCCCTGAAACATTTCTCATTTCTTTCCTAATCCATTTCATGCTTATATAAGCGATTGTGGTCATGGCTGGATTATCGAGGGACACGCTGAATGTTCATAGCAGAATAACTGAATCTAGTGGTAATCGAACTCCCAACAAAGATAGCTTTACTCATCAAGGATCTCCAAAAAGTCCCTTGAGTCCTCAGAGTCTTCTAAGTGAATCCATCGATCTGTTTATTGATGGGAAAGTAGATACTTCCTTAGAGCAGCTCTATCACAATGTCTGTGAGATGCAGAGTTCCGACCAATCACCCTCACGGGCTAGCTATCTGTCGTATGGTGACGAATCTAGGATTGATTCTGAGCTATGTCATCTTGTTGGATATGTCAAGAACCCAGTAAAAAAGGAGCCGGGTCAAGGGAGCCAATTGACTCCGGAAAAAGAAAATGGATTTAACGTGAGAACCACCATGAATAAGAATAAGATCTCATCACCAAGTTCTAAGAAAAAATTGACTCAAATGAACCCTGAAATTGTTAAGAAGATTGGACGGATTTCAAAAAAGCCAAGTGCAGTTTCACCATTGAAGAAGCAAAGGAATTTTGGTTTTAGAGATGGAAAAGCCCAAAAAGGAGGGGACGATGATCTTGTGGTAGGAGTAAATAACCCAGATGTGGGCCTAGTCTTACTTAAACAGGCGAGGAAAATGATTTTTACGGGCGAAAAACCACAAAAGGCTCTTGAATCTGCTCTTCGAGCACTGAAGTTCTTGGAAAAATGTTCAAATGAAAAATCAAGTCTAGAGCTAGTTATGTGTCTGCATGTTTTAGCTGCAATATATTGCTCTTTAGGTCAATATCAAGACGCAGTTCCTGTTCTTGAGAGGGCAATCGACACTCCGAAAATAGAAGATGGGCAAGATTATGCACTAGCCAAATTTGCAGGGTGTATGCAATTAGGTGATACTTATGCAGTGATGGGTCAGATTGAGAATTCGATACTATTTTACACAGCTGGTTTGGAAATTCAAAGGCAAATCTTGGGAGAATCCGACCCACGATTAGCTGAGACGTGCAGATATGTGGCCGAGGCTTATGTTCAAGCAATGCAATTCGACGAGGCTGAAAAGCTTTGTCAGATAGCTCTGGACGTTGACAAGCAGAAGTGTTCTTCTGATTCTCTCGAGGAAGCAGCTGATAGGAGGCTCATGGGGCTCATTTGTGACTCGAAAGGAGACCATGAAACTGCACTTGAGCATTATGTGCTAGCAAGCATGGCTATGGCTTCCAATGGCCGAGACATAGACGTGGCTTCGATCGACTGCAACATAGGAGATGCATATCTGTCTCTGGCTAGGTACGATGAGGCTGTTTTTGCGTATCAAAAATCACTTTCTGTGTACAAAACAGCCAAGGGAGAGAACCACCCAGCAGCGGCTTCAGTTTTTGTTCGCTTAGCCGACTTGTATAATAAGATAGGAAAGTTCAAAGAATCCAAATCTTATTGCGAGAATGCCCTTCGAATATTCGAAAAGCACGATCCGGCTATCCCCTTGGAAGAGACTGTCAGTGGACTTATTGATGTGGCTGCTATCTATCAGTCAGTTAATGAGATGGATCAAGCTCTCAATCTGCTAAAAAAAGCATTGAAGCTGTTTGGAGATTCTCCAGGCCAACAAAGCACAATTGCAGGAATTGAAGCTCAAATGGGTGTCATCTATTACATGATGGGGGATTACTCTGACTCTTACAACACCTTCAAAAGTGCCGTTTCAAAGTTTCGAGCCAGTGGAGAGAAGAAATTTGCCTTGTTTGGAATTGCTTTGAATCAAATGGGTCTTGCCTGCGTGCAATGCTATGCCATTAACGAGGCTGCAGATTTGTTTGAAGAAGCAAGAAGTATTTTGGAAACTGAATATGGCCCTTATCACCCCGACACATTAGGCGTATACAGTAACTTAGCCGGTACTTATGATGCAATGGGAAGGTAAAAACCTCTTCTTTCTTATTATTTAAGTTTCTCTCAATAATTTAGTTGAATTGTTCCATATTGTCGGTAGATTGGATGATGCAATTGAAATATTGGAGTATGTGGTGGGCATGAGAGAAGAGAGACTTGGAACGGCAAATCCGGATGTGGACGACGAGAAGAGGAGATTGGCCGAGTTGCTAAAAGAAGCCGGGAGAATCAGAAACAGGAAATCTAGATCTTTGGTAACTCTCCTTGACAGTAGCACAACAATAATCACTGATAACAGCATCCATGTATTATGATACTCATCATCTGTATATGACAATATCTCAAATTAAACACATCTTGAAATTTTACTTTTGTTTTGGGTGCAAATTGTGCATAAATGTCAATAAAGAATTGGTGAAGCATCATTTTCTTGTGTTGGTAATTGCTTTGCCTTGATGTGTTCATTTGCTTTTTGCAGCAATGAGTGAAATACAAACTTATTTTACACCATCTGCTCTCTGAATATCCATGGGTCTGTTTTCTGATATCAGAAAGGAAGTTCTTGGAAGGTAGGACCGAAAATAGATTAATGAAAGCAATCCTACAACCATTTGCTAAAATTTATGAAACATGACCAACAATTTTGACACTAATGTCCATCAATTATGAATACAAAAGAATCAGACATTTTAGAATGCCTAGGATCGGGTGATGAGACACTATACCGTCGGCTGCCGGTGTAGTTGTCTGGAACTCCACGTGCTCTTTACAAATGTGCCGGGAAAGATTATCGTCGGCAGACACTTACTTTCTTCTAGATCAGGAAAATCTATGGTGTAATGGAGGCCTCTGCTTTCCTGCCTAGAAAGAGCACTGCTCACCACCAGCTTTGCACAGCAAAACATATTCCTCCTTTCACAAGCCTCAAGCCCCACCATAGTTGGCCACCATCCCTGACAAAACAAGCAGTCCTCCCACCTAGCTTCCAGCTCACTAATCTTCCGTTCTTCCGTCTCTCGCCTCGTCGTCGATCTAACAATCCCCACATATTTCCACGTTATCAACTGCAATTCCTTTCTGATTTCATTGGTCGTTGCCAAAATTCTGTCCAAAACATGAGTTTTTACCGATGTGGGTACGAACGGCCTGGCCCATGATTTCGAAGCACTGAAATGGGTATTACATCCCTTCATGTGATCAACTGAGGGCTGAACTGCCATTCGCGCGAAAACTAATGCTTCGAGCAATGAGTTGCTAGCCAGCCTGTTTGCCCCGTGCAGGCACAACCCGTGCAGGCCTGTGCCTGCTACCTCTCCATCCACCTACAAGCCCTGTACGCTGGTTTCTCCTTGGAGCCCAGCTCGGACTCCTCCACACATATAATGAGCTGCTGGAACGACGGGAATTGGCTGCCGAGTAATGTCCAAGCCACACTTGGCATTCTAAGGCGATGTTGGGGAAGTGATGTTGGGAAAAATACGGATAATATAGATAATTGAAAGACACAATAATAGCATATGCGATCCCAAAAATATCAAGAAGTAAGAAAAATACCAAAAAAATATAGACGCCGAGAATTTTACGTGGAAACCCAAATCGGGAAAAACCACGGGGACCGAGTCCAAAAAAATCTCACTATGAAAAATAGGATTTACAATATTTTTCTAGAAATTGAATATTATAGAAAATATTTACTAAGAGAAAAACTCAACTCTTAGACTTCCCGTGTACAAATACATCTCATCTATTTTTCTATCACTCTTTTTTTTCTCTCCCTCCAAACTTCTCTATTTTCTCTCCTTTCTCTCTCTCCCTCTTCTTCTTTCTCCCGCCGATGTTTGCTGGATTTTGGGATTTTGGGATGATTTGTAGGAATGGAGGAACTCTCTAGTTATAGAGAAAGTTCCTGGGAAGGGGACAAAAGACAAGAACCTAACAATTAGGTTCTTGTCATTTACTTGAAGAAGATGAACTAATCTCTCCCTTTCGATTTATGATAAGGTAAGTATTTTTTGGTTAAGTTTCTACAGAAAACGTGTTTGCCCTTTTTGCAAGATCTTTGTCATCATGTCTGAGCCTGCAATCAGCATGTCATCAAGAAGGATTATAGATATACCATCCATGAATCTTTTCACGAACACACAATGATCTAACGAAAGCTTCATGTACCATTGTCGTGGGCCTTGCTTCAATCCATACAGTACTCTTTTTCAATCTACATACCAGATATTCATTTCCTTCAATAACGAACCTTTCTAGTTACTCCATGTAGATCTCTTCTTCTAGTTCACCATGCAAGAAGACAGTCTTAACATCGAGTCTGTATACGCAGTGCCTTTTGCCCCTTTGGAAGCTGAATCAATTCATATGTGTGGTTCTCATGCAATGATGTCATCTCATCTTGCATCACATCCAACCAATTCTTCTTTTGTGGATGCTCCATAGCTTCCTCATAGCACTCGGGTTCATCGCCATTAGTGGCGATCTCTTGTTGACCTTCTTGGTTCATGCTCCACAACTGATTCAGGGAAAGTCTCTACTTCTCCTTGGTCAACACTATCAGTTACTTGATCACTAGATTCTCCAGCATTTCCTCCGTCAAAAGTTGATTTCACAAGATCAACTCTTACTAGATGCTCATTAGTGATCTTGATATCTTTTTTCAAGTCTTCAATAGTCTGATCCTCAAAGAAGACAACATCTTGGCTTCTAACAATCTTCTTGTCAACTGAGTCCTCTCACTATAACTAGCGAACCTTTGCTGAACTTCCATTTACTGCCAGCAAATTTGCTCTTGTACCCGGCATTATCAAGAGCACCAATTGATATTAGACTCAATCTAATATCCGGAACATGTCTGACATCTCTTAGCACTAACTCAACGCCCGAGTTGGTCTGGATACAAATATCACATTTTCCAACTAATTTTGGAAACCTGATTGTTTTCCATTTTATCAATGCCCAAATCAGCACTGGTGTAAGATGTAAAAAACTCCGCATTTGACGTAACATGATTAGATGCACCAGTCACACACTCATCATGATTTACGAGTCATGAGGTTAACATCATCTTCTCATATAACTACATCTTCACCATCCGAGACAGTTACAATCATACTCTTCGCCTCAACATTGTCATTCTCTGTGCCTTGCTCATTCTTTAGCTTCCAGCAATCCTTTTTCATGTGACCCATTTTGCCACAGTGATAGTGAGAGATTTTCATTTGTCATGTTCCCTATAATAAATAATTATAGACATTTTCAGTTATAAAGCATAAAATGATATTAAGAATTATTATTTGATAAAGCTATATATAATAAAGTGATATTATGGATGAGACAAATTTGGTTGGAACCGACCAAAACAAGTTAATAGGTTTTTGGTTCAATTCTAATTTCAGAAAAATCGAACTACAAACTTAGTAGAAATGAAAGTTTTCGATTCGATTCTCGATTAAGTTTTAGTTGACTTATGTTTGCGATTTATGTTGGCAGTTATTGGTTTAAATTTTAAACTGCAAATTTGGTCTGGTTTATGGACAGTTTTTTATTGAAGAAACTGCCCACACTATTTATGCCATCACTGCCATTTCTTTACTTGATGGAAGAATAGAAACGGCAGTGAAATACATAGAGTTTTCAGAAGGAAAACATTAAGAAAGGGGTTCTCCATAGCATACAATTTCATTAAGGAGATACACCATCGTATAGAAATCTTTTGGTTTTGGAAGAAACTCTGAAGGGAGGGAGAGCAGCTGTCCCCGTTTTCAAACATCAATGGCCGGAGGTAATTTTGAATTTATTCTGCATTGATCTAAATGCTTTAATTTTGTTATCTAAAACATGTTTAGATCGTTTAAGTTGTTTTACATTTGGTATCAGAGCCTAAGTCGCCTTTGTCTTGACGTTTTCGAAGTCACCATTCTGTAAAATTTTTGAAATTTTAAAGATTACATTTTGGACGATTTCGAAGTTTTTTATTGTGAAGAAACATTCAAAAATTCGTTTATGAACAATCTGTTGCAAAAATGATTGAATTTGATGCATAAAACCGAGAGAATCAGTTGTATTTTCCGGTGGGTTTCACATTGGAACAAACTATAATGGCTAGAGGTTGAACATGAAGTGGAACGACTTGTAGTTTCTGGCATTTAAAATCTGCATAAGGTAGGCAGACGGCATGTAGTCAACCCACCCAGTTATTTATATAATAAACCGTTGTTTATATGGTAAAAATTGTGGAAAATTGCACAAGTTGGAATTAGAACCCTTGACCTCTATTATGATAGGTTAAGCCTATAACCACTCTACCCATGATGCTTTCTGTACAAAATTGATTTTTTTCAGTATTTGTTTGTGATAACACAGTTGCAATTAACATACAATATTACATTATAATCTATGTTTGTTGTATTTAATTCTTGTTTCCATATGTAAAAATAAATGCATAAATAACATTGAAATTAAGTGAATTTAATGTCGAGTGATTTAATATGATTTTATTTAATTGAAGAGCAGCCACAACATCTTTAATTAAATAAAATTATATATTAAGTATTAAAAATCACATTATGACATTTATTGTAATTAATTTTATAAATATGATAAAATTTATCCCATAGGAAATTTTATTGTATTTATTTATTTAATTAGAATAAAATATCGAGTTATTTTTCTTAATTACTCACAGGAATTAAAAAAAAAGGATATAACTTGATAGTTTTATTAATTCAGTGAAAATGAATCTTATTAAATTAGAACTTTAGCCCACATGTAAGTTTTATGTTTTTAGATTCATTATTATTGCATGATTTACATTGGTAAAGTATGTTATTCAGTTTTTGCCTCAATTAAGCATGTTATTTACTTTTTGCAGCTATAAACTCATTCAGTTTCTCTGATATAAAATGCGATATACCTGAGTTAAAGGGTGATAATTATAAAGTATGGAAGGAGAGAGTTTTTCTTCATTTCGGAAGTGTGGACATTGATTATGCTATACGGAAAGACAAACCTATTATAACTCCGCCCAGCACTCTAGAAGATCTAGCTCTTTATGAACGTTGAGAACGTTCCAATCGCCTTAATGTGATGTTCATAAAGACTAAGATCGTTGCTGGTATCCGTGGTTCTATCGAGCAGCATAATGATGTTGTGTCATTGCTGAAGGCTATAGAAGAGCAATTTGTAACTTCAGATAAGGCACTAGCAAGTACACTCATCATGAAATTTTCATCCTTAAGACTCACTTTAGTTACGGGTGTGCGTGAGCACATCATGATGATGAGAGACATTGCAGCTCAACTTAAGACACTTGAGGTTGAAATGTCAGATTCTTTCTTGGTGCACTACATTCTGAATACTCTTCCATAGCCATAGGGTCTTTTCAAAATCTCTTATAACACACATAAGGATAAATGGTCTATTAATGAGTTGATGACCATTTGTGTTCAAGAGGAAGAGAGGCTGGTAATGGAAAGAGGAGATAGTGCATTCATGATGACCCAAGGAAAGAAAAAGACACAAGCCAAAAAGAAAGATAAAGGGAAAGGTAAAATATCGATCCAATCTGGTGAATCAAAAAGGAAATCAAATGTTTTTTCTGTGACAAGAAATGACACATTAAGAAGGATTGCACCAAGTTTAAGGCATGACTTGAAAAGAAAGGTACACCAATCTTATTTGTTTGTTATGAATCTAATATGGCTCATATTATTTATAACACTTGGTGGATTGATTCTTGTTATACAATCCATATTTCGAATATCTTGCAGCGTATGCGAAACCTTCGGAAACCAGTGAGAAGTGAACAGAGCATCTATTCTGGAAGCAAGATGCGTTCACATGTGAAAGCTGTTGGAACATGCAGTTTAGTTCTCAATAGTGGTTTCATTTTGATTTTAGAAAAGACTTTGTATGTTCCTAGTTTTTCTAGGAACTTAATTTCAATTTCAAGTCTTCTACCTTTGGGATTTTCCTTTACGTTTTCAGATGTAAACTTCAATTTATTTTACAAATCTGATCTTGTTGAAAATGGTACAATGTCTGATGGTCTTTTCTCTATTGATTTACAAAATGATATTACTCATGATGTTATGCATGTTCACGCTGGTAATAAAAGGTGTGTTATAAATGATGATTCCTCTATGTTGTGGCACCGGAGATTAAGACATATTTCCATACAAAGAATTAAACGATTAGTAAATGATAAAGTACTTAGTACTTTAGACTTTACTGATTTTGATACATGTTTGGATTGCATTAAGGGAAAACAAAACAATGTATCTAAAAAAGGTGCTAAGAGGAGTTCAGAAATATTAGAGATCATACATTTAGACATTTGTAGTCCAGTCATGGACTCAAATGGTCCGAGATAACTTCATCTCTTTTATTGATGATTGCTCACGATACATGTATCTCTATTTGCTTCAGAACAAAAATGAAGCATTGGATGTCTTTAAGGTTTTCAAGGTAGAAGTAGAGAAACAATGCGGTAAGCAAATTAAGATCGTGAGGACTGATAGAGGTGGAGAATACTATGGTAGATATACTGAGGATGGACAAACACCTGGTCCGTTTGATAGATTTCTTCAAGAGCATGGAATAGTTGCTCAATACACCATGTCTGGTTCTCTGGATCAGAATGGTGTGGCAGAAAGAAGAAATCAAACATTATTGGACATGGTGAGGAGTATGCGTAGCAACTTCAAACTTCCAGATTTCTTGTGGCCTGATGCACTAAAGACGGCAGTGTATATATTAAATCGAGTTTCAACCAAGGTTGTTGAAAAGACACCATTTGAGTTATGGAAAGGCTAGAAACTGAGTTTGAGACATATACACATTTGGGGATGCCCGTTTGAAGTGAGAATTTATAATCCACAAGAAAAGAAGCTAGACCCAAGGACCATTAGTGACTATTTGATTGAATATGTCGAGAGGTCTAAGGGGTATAAATTCTATTATCCATGTCACAACACTAGGATTGTGGAATCAAGAAATGCAAAATTTCTTGAGAATGACTTGATTAATAGGAGTGATCGATTTCAGGATATCATTTCTGAAAAAGATCACATTGATGTTCAACCCTCTAACTCAAGTGAAAGATTGATTGTTGTTCATAACACTCTTCGAGTCCAAACGAGAGTTGAACAATCAATAAATGTTATTCCACAAGTTGCTGATAATAATCTAGCAGATCAAGTTCTTGAGGAAGTTCCAGAAATTGTTGATCAACCAGTTGAACAACAAAATTCTCAAGAAAATGTTGGAACAACACTACGGAGATCTACTAGAGAAAGAAGATCAACTATTTCTAGTGATTATGTCACATATCCACAAGAGTCGGACTATAATGTTGGAGCCGAAAATGATCCAGAGACGTTTTCACATGCTATAAGTTGTGGTGAATCAAGTTTATGGTATGATACCATGAAAGACGAAATGAATTCTATGAATTCAAACGGAGTCTGGAATCTTGTCGAGTTGCCTGATGGTGTAAAAGCCATAGGATGTAAATGGGTCTTTAAAACTAAAAAAGACTCATTAGGCAACATCGAAAGATATAAAACAAGACTCGTTGCTAAAAGATTCACACAAAGGTAAGGAATCGATTACACGGAGACTTTTTCTCCTGTATCTAAGAAAGATTTTCTTCACATTATTTTGATATTGGTTGCACATTTTGATTTTGAGTTGCAACAAATGGATGTGAAAACGGCTTTTCTCAAAGGAGTGCTAGAAGAAGAGGTTTATATGAAACAACCTGAAGGATTCTCCTCTAGTGATGGTGAGCATTTAGTGTGCAAACTTAAGAAATCCATATATGGATTGAAACAAGTCTCCCGTCAGTGATATTTAAAGTTTCATGATGTTATCTCTTCATTCGGTTTCGTAGAGAACATTATGGA
>CM039478.1:7336305-7350419 GCA_022433065.1 Begonia loranthoides
ACATAAGCACTGAATTGATGGTCGCCGATCCTTTGACTAAGGGCATGCCACCGTTAAGATTTAAGGATCATGTAGTTAAAATGGAACTTGGGTCCATTATGTAATTTTTCGTTGTAAGAACGAATGTTTATAACTCTTCCTATTATATTTCTCATTATAAAATTTATTGTGTACACATTCAGTTTGAGAAATATACTTCAGTTATGAACCTCGAATAGACATAATGTTTATTCATTAAGTTTATAGGCAATAAAGAAGGAATATAATATATTGTGATACATGGAAGATAATTCTCGATAAAATAAAGAGAATTTATCGCTATGATTCATGTATTATTGTTTCTTACTCCAGTAAAATTAGAAAACGCAGACCAAGTGGGAGAATGTTGGCAGTTATTGGTTTAAATTTTAAACTGCAAATTTGGTCTGGTTTATGGATAGTTTTTTATTGAAGAAACTGCCCACATTATTTATGCCCTCATTGTCATTTCTTTATTTGATGGAAGAATAGAAACGGCAGTGAGATATAGAGAGTTTTCAGAAGGAAAACATTAAGAAAGGGGTTCCCCATAGCCTACGATTTCATTAAGAATATACACCATCGTATAGAAATCTTTTGGTTTTAGAAGAAATTCTGAAGGGAGGGAAAGCAGCTGTCCCTGTTTTCAAACGTCAATGGCCGAAGGTAATTTTGAATTTGTTCCGCATTGATCTAAATGCTTTAATTTTGTTATCTAAAACATGTTTAAATCGTTTAAGTTGTTTTATAATTTATACTACGACAAATTACAAATGAAAATTAAAAAGTAAAATATCTTCAATAATCATTTTCCCGATATTATTATCTACATACTTCTTTTTTAGAATAATCTCATATTTGAAAGTCTCAATACATATTCTAAATGGAAAGAACCCAATGAAAGACAGAGTAGTGCCCGACAAAAGCCAAGCGTTGATTGGTCGCATGACATTATTTGATTCATTAGACCAAATCTATGGACAAAATGATGAAAGCTCAAATCATGGGCATATAAATGCATCAATCATGAACTACTCATTTATAACAACGTTGAACAAAGTAAAGGTCGATCAACAATCCTATAAAACTTAGGCGAATTCAACAAGAAGATGATTCATTACATCGAATTTAATAATTATGTTTTTAAAATAATCAATTCCAAAATTTGGTGAATAAATTTTTAAAATTGATTTTTTAATTTTAATTATTTGATCAATTATAATATTAAATTATTAAATTACATAAAAGTATATTAGACTTGATAAAGAAAATAAAAATATAAAAAAGTGAGTGGTTAAATGACATTATTTAAAATTTTAAAAAATTAAAATAAAAAACTAATTTATTTTGTAACTGCCTCCCCCTCATTATGAAAAAGCAAATTGTAAAAATTACATTTTTTTAGTTTCTGAAAATTATTGTACCTTCTTTTTTTTTTTTTAATGACTATTGAAATTTTAAAAAAGCATTTTCAACCTTCCAAAAAAAATATCAGACGGATCCTAATTACATTTTGATTATTTATTTAAGTATTTTATCACTTTAAAAAAAATACACATGCAAACTAAATAAATTAATCACGCAGACAAACAAAAGTTAAGACAATATATAATAACCAAATAAAATCAAAGATAAAATATCACATAATTCAAGTATAAATTATGAAACTGGCGCTTTTAAGATGGGTTGTCTGCTTCTCTTTCCAGCAATTCAATCTTAAAAGCATCCTTTTAGTTCAACAAATAATATATGCATGCATATCCAAAATGCAACTAAACTTTGTAATTTAAGGTTGGTTTACTCTCTAATTTTATATTTTATTTTTAATCTTAACTTTTGATATGATGTTTAATAATAATTAATAAGTAAAATTAATATTTTATTGTAACTATCTATAATCTATCTTATTTATTATACCAGTTAATTAGTGAAACGTAATTACTATTTGTCATAAATAAGATTGAAGTGTAAAATTAGATAATAAGATTTAGTATTATCCTTTGAGAAAGAGGAATGTTAGATTTATATTATAATTCTACAACATAATTTTATCTTTTGATTTAACGTGCATAATTAGTACAAAAAGAGAATGAATGATTCTGTCACGAGCTTCAGTTGATATTTTGAGACCATTATGTCTTTTGGGGCCAAGTCATGGAAAGTTTTGATCATCACATGTTGGTGCCCCTCATTACAATACTTCTCTTTGAATTATGCCTCGAATTGGTTCTACTCTATAGACAACGTCATAATGAGAATATTTGAAAAACAGGCCATCAATGAGTGGAAATATATTTTATTTATAGAATATCTCTCACATCTTTAGAAAATTAAATAAGTTACATAAAAATGAAAATAAATCATGTCCATAAAATACATCTCTATAATTATGAAAAATAAATATAATTATGGAGAAGATTGCTAAATATTGAGAAAATATTTTTGGAGTATCCTTGAGAGAAAATTTTAGAATATCTTCAACAAAAAATCTTAGAGAATTTTTAACACTCCCTGCAAGTTCAGAGAGGGATTTGAACACATGCAAAGCTTGGAACAGAAGAAAACAAAAGGGAGTGAGAGAGACTCTTCGTGAAAATATCAACAATTTGTAAAGAAGAGAGAACATAATGAGCTCGTATGGTGCTGGCAACCACAAGTTCGCGAAGAAAATGATAATCTAAGTCATTGTGTTTTGAGCGTTTGTGAGAAACTAGATTAGAGCTGAGGAATATTGCACTTTTGTTGTCATAAAGTAGAAGTGGTGAAGTCGGAGAAGTGATATGCAAATCACTAAGAAGATGTCGTAACCAAAAAACCTCAACGGCAATGGCGGCAAGATTCACAACTGCATCGAGAGATAGTGGGTTGTTTCTTTGCACTTCAAGAAACAAGATTATCACCAAGGTAGATAGAGTATCTTGAGGAGGAACGATGAGTGTCTTAGACAACCAACCCAATTAGCATCAGAGTAAGCAGTAATAGTAGGGAAAGCAAAAGCTGTAAATGTCAGACCAAAATAAAGAGTGCCCTTTGACAGCCTAAAAGTGATCTTTAATGGGTCAATGCAAAAACTGACAAATGAAGTTGACAGAGTGATCAAGATCAGGCCTGACAATTGTCAAATATTGCAATGCATCAATGAGAGAACGATAAAGAGTTGCATCCCGAAAGGGAGGACCATGTGAGGATAGGCGTTGTCCAGCAACCATGGGCGTGGTGACAGGTTTGCAATCTAAAAGTTGAGCACAAAGAAGGATGTCACGTGCATACTTAGTTTGGTTTTTGCCTGCAGAACCAGATCATGGAAGAGAGACATTGAGGAGAGCGCCAGTTGAGCGGAGGAGAAACTAGCAAAGTCAGTGCTAAGACCACAAAGAAACCAATAGGATTTGTAGACTTCATCAACAAAACGTCCAATAGTCACAACTGATCACAGAGAGATTTGAAATCTCAAGAGAACTTAGCAATAGATCGAGACCATTTCTTCATTAGTTGTAATTCGTCTTTGAGGCAAATCTCACATGTCTTCCATCCGTTATTGAAAACACACTCAAGGGCAAGCCAAACATCTCAAGTAGTGGAGAGACCAACTAAGTCATGGCTTCTTCAGAGAGAGAAGAGAGAAGGATGCTCAAGATGTGCTATTCTTTGGCCTTCCATTCCAAAAACTTTGAATTGATGGAATCATCAACAATGGCAACTAGCTGCGATAGTGAGTCATCAACAAAAACAAAGATAGTCTTGACACTCAAGAATAGGAAAAAGCTAACTCTTCCAAAGCAAATAATTTGTGGTGTCAATTCATGTGAACCATGGTATTGAAAGACAGAAGTTCAAGAGCCAACGAAGAAGAAAAAACCAAAGAAAAGAAAAAAAAAATTATGTAGGTGTTAACCCAAAGAATGCTATAATCCCATGAGAATATTTGAAAACCATGACACTGAAGAGTAGAGATGCATTATATTTATAGAATATCTCTTATATCTTTAAAAAGATAAATAAATTACATAAAAAGAAAAATAAATTATATTTAAAAATATATTTTTATAATTATAAAGAATAAATATAATTATATAAAAGATTCTTAAATATTAGATTAAATTCTCATTGGAAAATTTTAGAATATCTTCATATGAAAACGTAAGAGAATCCTTCACATTTTAAGAGCTTAACCACACATGAACCACCTTTTTGAATAACAGATGTCAAATCCTACTCCAGCCTACTTCGCAACTAATGGGATTGAACCACCCTATAGTGTCACGACTAGGAGGTGAGCTTAACAGAATCATTGGGTCAGTCAACCTGATCCTCGTGGAGAACTCGATCACACAGGCCAAGGTGTGGATTTTAGCGAATGACTTTTATTATTAAGCTTGGCTCAAAAGATGTGGGCCTAGGTCCATATAATGATCACGAGAATAATGATGCATAAAATAAAAATGAACAATCCAAAGTACTGTGCAACAGATCCAAACCAACAATTCTTAAGTTATACAAACCAGAAAATTTATCTTCACCAGGAATTAAGTCTAAACTATCATGACCTGGAGGCGAGCCTAACAGAATCGTCGGGTCAAACAACCAAATTCTCGTAGAGGACCTGTTTAACTAGCCTAAGGCGTAAAAGAGGCAGAAGTCTTAACATAAAAATTAAGTTCAAACCAAAATTATATGGGTTAGGATCCATAGAGTGATCAACTAGAGACATGATAGTGTAAATAAAGGAAAGTAATGTGCAAAAATTAAATCAAATAACACCAAAACTACAAGCCCCAAACGTACCAGATATGGAAGAATTGAATCGACGAACATCCACTCATCCACGAGAAGATCGATACACCCACCAGAGGGGTATCGACAACACCCCACGACGACACGTGCAAATCCCATGCACCGAACCTACACCCTAACCTGGGAAAAATAGAGTCTAAGGGGTGAGTGACAAACTCAGTAGAAAAATTGATACTAAATGCAATGCATGCTAAAAACTGTTTTTCTCATCTTTTTGAAAACCATTTCATTGCTTCTTATTTTTCGTACATGGATTTTAAATCGTTAAGATCTCTTTATCATTTTCATTAAACCTCCCCATGGCCCTTGATGTGGCTCCATCAAAACACATTGTATACATAGACAACTATATCGCAAAATATATCAACATCGTTTTTCACACGAAAATTTCATCAGTGAAAAGGGATGGTCACACAAGGACTTATCTGACACACACTACAGAAAGGTAGCTATATGTCGAGAGCTACACCTCATAAGACAGAGAGAGAACAACCAACAGCTATCCGAAGAATCCACCACGTCACTCGGATGTACTGACAAGCTGTAGCTCAGCACCGATACGATCCGTATAATCAAAACAATGGATAAGGTTGCTCACGATACACTGCATCTCAACTAGAATTCCCATATGCCTCAAATTGACGAGGGTTGCCGACGAGCAGAGCTACGACCTGTCATACCACCCTTCAAATGGAACATTACTAGGATAAGCGAATCTCTACGACCAACAACCTTCAATCCATGTGACTAAATACCCTAACCAAGTTTTTGAACTCGAAACCCAAGGACCCATCATCACCACCCCATCTCCATTTCAAATTCCTGGACTCGAAACCCGAGGACATATCACCAATTCCCTATCACCCTTTCAAACGTACAAATAACCAATCTTTTCGCAAATAGAAGATTGCACAGGATAGCCTCATGATGCTTTAGCGCAGAGTGTCTAAAGCATCAAGAAGATTTATCCTCCCAACATATATGCACAAAATGTCACACCATCATATGTGCATAGAATAGTAAACAATATACCATGTATGATAAAGTAAACGTGAGAAAACATACATGCACATAAAAACAGACGTGTTGTCGAAATAGTCCCCTTAGGGTTTTCAAGGTGTTGTATCCCACAAGATATCGGTTTTGAAAACATGATGCAATACAATGCAGAAAGTATAAAGATCTCTACCTCAATAACGACAAAGATACTCTTACCGACTAGCCAACTCCACGCGCTATCGGAAGGAAGGTCGCACCACTGATATCTCCAGAACCTATAACAAGGCAGATGTCTACATCCCAACAAACATACAAGGGATAATAGAGAAGTCTCAATAAGACTAGAAATCCAAGACGGTCATCTAAGGACAACCATCAGTCCCAAATTGGAGATCAAATCTAGGAATACCTCAAGAATCCTAGACCAAACACAAAACCCAGACCAAAAACTAAGTATGGCTGGTGAAGTTGTACGGAGTTTGCCAAAACCAACTTCGAGAAACAAACGATGGTTGGTAGTCAAGACACGGTGACAGAGGACGGGACACAGCCCACTCGACCTGATCCACTCAGCGGTCAACAAGATATAACCTAAGCCAACCATGGTTGACAAGGTCCAACAGTGGCCAACCAAGACCACTCAACAGTTGTTGAGGCAAAGCGAAAGTCAACTGGGACCTCACAACCTCGAACAAACTCAACAACAGTCAACCAAGACCATCCAGTGTCGACGAGACACGTCAATGGTCAATCAGACCTCACAGTGGTTGATAAGACATGACCGCAACCATCCAAGACTCAACAGTCGAGAAGACTCATCTAAAGTCAATTAAGTATGACTTCAGTGGAAAGTCGGTTCGTAAACCATAACCAAACCGAGCCTCAAACCTTGTCAACAGACAAGAATTTCCAACCATGAGTCACAAAAAAATAGATGGAAAGGCTCTACATCAAGTTTATTAATCCAACTGACGCACAAACGGCTCATTCGTGACAAAACGGGGATGGAAATCCCCTTTTTGGTCAATCGGTAGACCTCTAGTCAACCAATGTGAGCATACTGGTCATTCACTAATTGACCAATGAAGCACCGGTTGATCAACGATCGACCGTTGACACCCATTGGTCTGGTCGATCGACAATCAAAGCAGAAGAAAAAATGGTACTCGCGCCTATAGACCAGGCAGAGCACCCATCCGCGATATCAAAACAAATGAAGTTGTTGATGTTGGGTTGCTCCTCAACTATCCATCAACTACATCCAAGTAGGCGAGGGTTTCCAGCAAGTAAAGCTACGAGCCGTCACGCCACTCGTCACTTAGAAATGTACTAGACGAAGAATACAAGCAATTGATAACCTCCAATCATGTGACTAAAACCTTGGTCAGGTTCTGGGGCTCGAAACTCAAGGACGCATCATCACCGCCCTATCACTCTAACTTCTGGGGCTCAAAACTCAAGGACATGTCACTGTTGTCCTTTCACCCTTTCACATGTATAAATAATCAATCTCCTTGCAATAGAAGATTGCACGAGATAACTTTGTGTTGCTTTAGCGCCATAACTGCCTAAAGTATCAAGGGGATTCATCCTCCCAATATATATAAAGAATACTAAACCAAATCATGCATAGAAAATAAATGTGAGAAAACATACATATACATAAAAACTAACGTGTTGTCGAAACAGTCACCATTGGGTTTGCAAGTGTGGTATCCCACAAAATATTGGTTTTGAAATCGTGATGTGATACAATGCAAAAGGTGTAGAAATCCCTACCATTACGGCGTTCCCTCTTGCTAACTAGAGCAACTGTCTCCTCGGGAATTGTCTCACAATCTCCGAAGTCGTCTGAGCCTAACAAACATGTCAAACACTAGAATTCTCATCAATAAATCCCAAGGAATAAGTGGAATGGTTTGATACTGAGATTAGGAACTCAACCGACGTATAAACGGCTTAATAGACGTGATTTAGCACTGTGGGGTCAACCAAGAACAGTGTTCGGGTTGACCCTTGGCAAATTCGAGGAAGTTTTCCCATTCCTTAGTCAATTAGAAACAGAATTCTGGTTGACCTGCACTAGGGTGGTCGACCAGTCGTGTGGTTGACTAGTCATGACGTGGTCGACCAATTGTGAGAATTTAGGGCTATCTGCAATATTTTGGTTGACCAACCTTAAGGTGGTCGACACTTTGTGAGGTGGTCGACTAGTGACCGATTTTAGTCAATTTGCCCTATTTTGGTCGACCGGCACCATTATGGTCGACCCGAACAGTTTCTGGCATTGTTTTTCGCCGAAAACTGCGCTGTTTCTGTTCATTTTCACATCCTAACAATGAATACTCCTACATAAACTCCAAATATACGTATATATTTAGAGAGGTCCCTCAGATTCGTGTTTTTAAGCTAGAATCTGAGACCAAATATTTCAAAATTTAATAAAAATCAAGAAAACTTATCAATTTGTGAACCGTCTTCACAAAAGTCATTCACTCCGACGCCGTGAACTCGAATCCAAGGTCGGAGTCCAGCAATTTTTTGTTCGGTCTCTTCCTCTCTCTCTCTCACATTTTCTCCCTCTCGACCGCGCAACCCTAACCCTTTTATTCTTTTATTCCCTTTAATTTATTTTTATTATTTAATTAATAAAATGTATATTAAATATATTTTATAAATCAAATAACTCTCATCCGAATTCCCACTTAAATTTCAATTCTTCACAGACGCGACAACTATCTTTCTTGATCAAATAAGTTTTTCAATTTTATCTATTCAATTAATGTATCACTCGATAATATTTAATTTTATTTATTTTGCTATTTGACCAAAAATTCAAATGTACACGTTACGTGACCAATCAAGTCAATTTTTTAACGCTTTAACGGATTTTAACCCAAAAAATTACAAGTGATTGTCCATCTACAACCACGGCCAACAAAGTTCGTCGGAGCCTCCGTTATTGTAGTCATGGTGTCTTTTGCAGTAATTAGATTCTTGGAGTTTTGTGTGTGAATTTCTTCGTGGTGTCGTGTCTGTTCTTTTCCTTCTACGGTTAAATTTGTCATATAAGTTAGTACAACCCATTCACAACAGATCGAGCACAATAAATTGAGATAATACTGTCTATTCACTCATTCGAATTTTACAGGTTCATAGGTAGAGTTCCTTCATTTATTGCAGAGATATTATGGTAAGAAATAATTATTTCAAAATACACATATAACCCGGGATTTATTATGGCATGTAACATATCTCTCGAGTCATCACTTTCTTTTACCCGATCGGAAAGATGACCACTTTTCCTGTGGCCCGACAAGTTTGAAGATAAGAAATTGCTTCGACGGTCTTCGAGAATGGAAACAAGCCGTTTGGATCGATCACCGCCTTCAGTTTCCCGGTTTCCAAATGAGGTTTCAGTTTCTCTAAGACAGCGCCGTCCGATTCCACGATGTAATTGTATATGGGTGGGACGATGGAGATCACCTTCCCATCTTCTTTGACTGCCTTCACTGCCTTCTCATTCTGACCTGCAGAATAACGACATGTCAAAAGAATTAGTTTAAAAAACATAGAATTTTTGTGAGAATCAATGTCGTACCAACTGCATCATAGACAAAATCGAACTTTTCTGACAGATCTTCAAAGTTTTCCTTGGTATAATCAATGGCTAAATCAGCTCCAAAGCTTCTCAAAAAGTCTGACTTTTCAGTGCTTGAGGTTGCTGCCACTCTGTATGAACCAAAAACATGTTTTGCCAACTGAATCCAGAAAAAAAGAGACAGACCCATCAGCTTCATATTCAAATTATACCAATAATATGACAGGAAAATTCAGGAACTGGCCTGAATGACGAGAGATCCAACTCCGCCAGCACCGCCCAAGACAAGAATGGATTTGTCTGAGGAAAATTGGTGTTGTTCGAGCGGAATATAGGCGGTCTCAACTGCGAGCGGCAGGCTGGCTGCATCTACGAAGCTTAGATGATTGGGTTTGTGGGCGAGAACTTTTTCAACAGCAGCAGTGTATTCAGCCAACGTGCCAATATTTTTAGTTTTTTTCAAGTTGTGTTCGTTTATATTTCCATATACTTCGTCTCCTTCCTTGAATTTGTTCACTTGGCTTCCCACTTTCACCACCACACCAGCTACATCATACCCAGGAATAGTCTGTTCCTAAATAAAAAGAGTAATTGTTCAGATTTCAAAGCTTCATACAGTTTTTTCTCGCTTAAAAACTCTGGTACGAGGATGAGTGGAAGAAGAAGAAGCTCATTACTCACTGGAAGAGTGGAATCAATCGCTTTGACATGGCCAAGCATTCTTTTGAAATCAACTGGGTTTAAAGAGGCAGCCACGACTTTAATCAGCACTTCATCTTCCTTAATCTCAGGAACAGGCAAGTTAGATTCCAGTTTTAGAACATCGACGACATTTCCATACTCAGAGTAAACCCAGCCCTTCATTTCAGAGGGAATCGAATCACCGGAAGGAGCAGCCATTGATGCAGAAAGACGTGTGATTGAAAGTCTGTGTGAGTTGGATCTAAAGAAGAAAATAAATAATAATAAGGGAAACCCGATGATTTACTTGACGATGACAAGTCAACCACTAAATTATTTTTGTTAACAAATTAACTATTGATCTATAAAAAAAGTTATCAGTAACATTATCGTCATGTTTGCCGTTAGTGACCATGATCCACAGTGGCTTGGTGTCACGGTCCTACTTTTGAGAGACTTTTCAGGAGGGCCGTGCGGCACTCGTTGTTAGGGGGAACAACGAGTCAGCCTACAAAGTGTGCCAACGGCACCGAGGGCCCACGACGTTAGAACAAGCTTGAGTGTCTAACGAGCGAGCGAGCAGCGAGCGAGATTTATCGAAAGCGTCATTGAGCATAAAGAGAATAGTTTGAATGTAAAATGCCTTTTCATTGATTGCTAGCAAATTACATTGGGTAGGGGGGTCTACGTGCAGTCATGCCTCTCCCCCTAAAGAGCATTCTGGACCATCTCCACTATGGCAGGAGTAAACATGCTATAGTGGTGAGGAGTCACTTTGCCCAAAATGGAAATAAAAGAAATACAAAGAAATTACTATAAATGGAAATAAATCTAACTAAGCAGTAGGGGCGGCCATGGACAACGCGTCCTGGACAAGCCCGGATTCTAACACTTGGCGACGATCTGCGGTGGCTTGGCAACCATCCGCGACAGATTGATAATAAGGAAATTTTTCTTTCACCTAGTTCAACGGTAAATCTTTGTAAATTGATAATTCTCTCAATTTTCAACAGTTTTAGACGTTTGAGGACTCGTTTTCTATTATTTTTTTCACGATGCACAGGTAGGAGAGATCTGTTTTGTCATTCGGTGCATATCAGAACAGATTCAGACAGGAAAAAAATGATATCGTTTATTCGAAAACTTTAAAAGGTCATAACTTTGTGCTCAGTCGACTGATCTGGACGAATTTTTTTTTATTTCACATAGCTTTTTGAGATCTACGCGCTGATAGGCAGCTTGTCAGCACTTTCGAGGCCTAAAAACGCTTCTAAGTCCTCCAATTTCCCTTACACAATTCAAAACTGTGAAGCTCCGCACGTTTTCCTGCCCGAATCTGCACTGATAAGCACCGAATGATAAAACAGATGTTTCCTACCTGTGCATCGCAAAAAGACGATGGAAAATGAGTCCTGAAGGGTAAAAAACCATTGAAAATTGAGAAAATTATCGATATGCAAAGATTCACCTTTTTTTAGGTGAAAGAAAGGAATCTCCTTCTTATCAATCTGCCGCGGTCGTGGTCAAGCCGCCGCAGATCGCGGTCAATCTGCCGTGGTTCTTCATAAAGTTGTCGTGGTTTGTCATCAATCCGCCACGGATCGTCGTCAATCCACCACGGATCGTCGTCAATGTGCCACATATCAAAATCAGAGCGTTTACTGGCAAGTGGCGATCTCTCAGTCGACGGAAGGAAGTCGGAAGACTCCTGGAAGACGGAAGACATCAAGAGGAATGCCTGGAACGCCGTTCGGTCGTTGTTCGGGTGGGGGATCGGGAGATTCGAGAGTTGGGAGGCCGTGGGAGAGAGCTCGGGAGTCGGATGTCGCCTGTCGGGTCTGCAGAGAGCTGAGAGTGAGAGAGAATTGAGAAGTAGCTGGGTGCCCTAAATCCCAATCTCAGCTCTCTCGGTCGATACCGGTTCTGTGAAGCTGGAACCGAGAACCAGACCGATAATTTTGAATCTGCTCAAGTAGAACTGAAATTCAGTTCTATCCTAAACAAAACCGCACCGAACCGGCCTAAAACCGCCGGTTTTCGGTTTGGTTCTTCAAGTCCGGTTCGGTTTGCACACCCCTAATCAAATGAAAGGAGGATACAATTTCATCAAATTATATACTTTAAAACGATTATAAATGAGTTCTTTCTATTTGTATCTTCAATAATTAGACACATATTAAAGGAAAAAAAATAAGAAATAAAATAAAATGGGGAAAAGTTCAAAAAACACCCTTTAAATTATGAGGTTGTAAGGTTTATGTTTTAATTATTTATGGCATGTTTCATAGTATATAGTATGAAGTAATTTTTAATATATATATTTTTTCTTTTATATGTGTCTAATTATTTTTTATTATTTATGGCATGTTCAAGCTTTCCAATTAAAAAAATATTCATGTTTTAGTGAGTTCTATTACTGTATTTGGAAAAGATTCGACAAGATATTAATTAATTTCATGTTTAGATAATTATTTATTTGAATAATTAAAGCAGATAATTATTATATAATGAATTATTGAAAAATATGCAATTTCAGAGGTGCCTGTATTTAAGTGTAGGTGTCTGCTGCATAAGTATGCAGAGTTGGACCGGGGCCCGCAAATGAAATAGTCGAAATAATTCTAGAGAATAGGGTTTCAAATAGTCAAAATAACTCTAGAGAAAGGGTTTCCAATTGGAAACGCGAGCGCCCATAACTCATTTTTAATGGAAAAGTAGATGAAAATAATTGATTTGTTAAAAGATGATACTTTAAGAGTTAAGAGTTAGTTTGTTAACAAAAATAGTTTAAGAGTTTATTTGTTATTAATATAATAGTTTAAGGGTTATTTTAAACTTTTCCCTATAAATAATAATGGATATATTTATAGATATATTAGATGAACCAACTAAA
The DNA here is from genome assembly GCA_022433065.1 of Begonia loranthoides. Taxonomy (NCBI): domain Eukaryota; kingdom Viridiplantae; phylum Streptophyta; class Magnoliopsida; order Cucurbitales; family Begoniaceae; genus Begonia; species Begonia loranthoides. Next base: position 7,349,292 of record CM039478.1, read on the forward strand.
TTCATCTAAGCAAAAGAGCGAGAGTTTGCACAAACAATATTAAAAAAGATATAAATAATTAAATTAGACACAATCTAATAACATATGTTTTTGAAATTGTTAATAATTTATTATAATAGTGTAGTCAAAGATATCAAGTTCGAAATAACGCATCTCTAAATTAGGCAATCCATAAATTTAAAAATTCACAGGTAAAAGATCAATAAAAGAAATTAACTTACATGGTCAATAAAAAAAAAACTTATATGTACAATATGTTAAGAAATATATAAATAATTAAATTAATATTAATTCAATAATTTAAGCATTTAAAATTATTAATAATTTTTCGAATGTTTAGCTTTATATCTAAGTACTTGTGGGTATATATTTAACTTTTTATCGATATGAGAGATGTATAGGGAAAAATACATGCAGTATTAAAACAATAGTAGATGCATGTTGAAAATTACTACTTGCTAGTGTAAAACTTCTAAACGATCTATACATGCTTCACAAATCAAAAATTATAGCATATAAATCAAAGCAGAATTAACTCTAAAATACCTCCGGCCATTAACGAGTAAAACAGGGACAGCTGCTTTCCCTCCTTGAAAAATCTCTTCTAACTCTTAATTATCTCGTAACAATGGTGTATGTTGTTTCTTAATTGAGATAATCGAATTAGAGGACCTCCAATATCAATTTCCTTCTATTTATTAACTTCTACCATCATTGAAGTTAATTGAAGGATATGGATGGCAGTTTCTTTGATGGAAACTGTAAAAAAACCAGACCACTACGTTTCATTAGCAGTTATTTCTTTGAAAAAACTGCTAATGCCAACATTCTCCCACTTGGTCTGAGTTTTTATATAATTTCTATAGTAAGAAAACACAATACATGAATCATAGCGATAAATTCTCTTAATGTAATCGAGAATTATCTTCCATGTATCACAAAACATTATGTTTCTTCTTTAATACCCATAAACTTAATGAATAAATCTTATGTTTATTCGAGGTTCAAAACTGAATTATATTTCTCAAACTGAATGTGTACACAATAAATTTTATAATGAGAAATATAATAAGAAGAGTTATAAACATTCGTTCTTACAACGAAAAATTACATAATGGACCCAAGTCT
>CM039478.1:7356243-7414614 GCA_022433065.1 Begonia loranthoides
TTTATAAGAAAGATCGGTTCTCGGTTCTTGACATATGGAACCGAGAACCGAACCCTATTTCTAATAAGGAACCGAGAACCGATAAACTTTGCAGATTAGAACCAGAACCGAGAACCGAACCAAGAACTGACCTCGGTTCTGGTTCGGTTCTTGGTTCGGTTTGGTTCCTGCCCAGTCCTACAGCTGAGTGGCAATCCACCCAGTATAACCTCATGAAGGCACGGGTTCGATTCTGGCATTGAGCAGTTTCAGGAATTAAATTGTTTCCTGAAACTACATGTCGTCTGCGCCTACTTTATGCAGATTTTAAATGCCAGATACGACATGTAGTTTCTAAAACCAGAAACTACACGTCGTTCCACTTCATCTTCAACCTCCATACTGCAGTTTGTTCTGACGCGAAAACCAGCAAAAAAAAGACTGATTTTCTCAGTTTTATGCATCAAAATCAATAATTTTTTACAGCAGATTGTTCATACATTAATTTTTGAATGTTTCTTCACAATAAAAAAGTTTGAAATTGACCAAAACGTAATCTTTATGATTTCAAAAATTTTCCAGAATTGAGACTTCGAATGCGTCAAGACAGAGGTGACTTAGTTTCTGATACCAAATGTAAAACTTCTAAACGATCTATACATGCTTCACAAATCAAAAATTATAGCATATACATCAATGCGGAATTAACTCTAAAATACCTCCGGCCATTGACGAGTAAAACAGGGACAACTGCTTTCCCTCCTTGAAGAATCTCTTCTAACTCTTAATTATCTCGTAACAATGGTGTATGTTGTTTCTTAATTGAGATAATCGAATTAGAGGACCTCCAATATCAATTTCCTTCTATTTATTAACTTCTACCATCATTGAAGTTAATTGAAGGATATGGATGGCAGTTTCTTTGATGGAAACTGTAAAAAAAACCAGACCACTATATTTCATTAGCAGTTATTTCTCTGAAAAAACTGCTAATGCCAACAGCTAGAACACAAAAAATTTTACATGAAAAATAAAATTATGAAAAATAATAGAGACTAAAATAGAAAAAGATATCATTATAAAAAATAATATTATTAATAAATAAATATTTTAGAGAATTCTCCTAAAGAAATTCATCGATCTTAAAATTCACTTTGCAGACTAGTGTAGCTCACTAATTTTTCTCTCACGCCCCTTCGTTTTTCTCTCACATGTTATTACTTCTTTTGCCTTTTTTTTTTAAATGATATTATGCAGCACCCTCCTTTCATAGAAAAAAATTGACATAAATTTTTAAATATATAAAATTTTACGGACGAAATTTTTAGCATTCTTTTTTTGTTAGTGTTCGGGGTCGACTGATTTGTTGCATTGTTTTTTGGCCAAAGTGTTCATTTCAATTTAAATATTAAATGAGAATAAGTCCCAGTACTTAAAAAAAAAAATAAATTCTTATTCCATGGTACAACCACTAATAAGGGGTGGAGAGTAAAAAAGACTGATGTTGCAATGGATATTTCGATCGTAGATCCTTGTGCCAAAAGTGCCAACCTACAATTTTTGTAAAGAGACTTCGAGAGTAAGTATGTTTTTAAAAGTATTTCCTAGTTGAGAATCTATAGTAAATGTTGGATTTGGATTCGAGCTTGGAAGCCTGAATCCAGAAGTCTTTGTAAAAAGGTTAAAGCCGAATGTAGGTAAAAACCGATGAAAGAAGAATTTTTTTTCCTCACGGTGTCTTGTTTTGGAAATTCATTGTGGACATACAAGCTCATGTCCGCAGAAAACAATGTCATGGAAACGTTCGCGTCCTTGGAGAATGAAATTTCCATGAAGCGCATGTGCCTTACATGTGTCTACAAAAGTTTAGGGTTCTGCAGAAACGTTCGCGTTTGCGAAAAGTGAAATTTCCCTAGAGCACATGTGCCCCGCACGTGTCCGTGGAAGCGTATGCTTTTGCGAAAATACTTGTGTTCGCAGAACGCATGTGTGAGCGAAAGCTCAAGCTTTCTTGTATGCACTGTTCCGCATTTGCAGGTAGACTGTTCCGCATCCGCGGATGTCATTCCACATATAAATGTTCACAACTTCTCCCTGTTTGGGTTTCTAATTCCGGTTTAAGACACTACCACCTTTTCTAATTATTTTGTTAATGGGAAATGTGTATTTTCATGTTATAAGCTCTGATGATTTTGAGGATTTCGAACTAGTGCCTGAGGTTGTAGCTCCGATCGGTAAGAAAGGTTGCCATAAATATAGAGATTTTATACTTTATACACTGCATTTCATGACATGATTTTTAAAAGTATTTTGTGTGTTGCCTCCTATGAAAACCCAACGGGAAATGTTCGACAGCACGTCTATGTATTTTTGGTAGAATGAATCCTCTTGATGCTTTTGGTGATCTTGGTATCAAAGCATCACAAAACTATTTTGTGCATCTTTTATTGTGTGAAGATTGTTTGTGTGCACGTGCGAAATGGTTAATAGGGCATTGACAATATATTCTAAGGTTTCAAACCCCTAAAGTGAAATGGGTAGTGGGGCAATGATGATGTTCTCATTGGGTTTCAAATCCCTAAACCTGACCAAGGTATTTTGTCACACAGATTAAAGGTTGTGTCGTCATTGAGTTTTACTCGCCTAGTACCATTTCTAATTGATGGACAAGTGTGTCATCACGGAGCTATGCTCGCCAACAACTTTTGTCAATTTGAATCTAACAAGTTAGTCGCCGAGTAATCATTCGCCAGCAATTTTATCTATTACTTGATTTTACTGATGGTGTCATTGCCTGGTCTTCGGACTGCCGACAACTTTTTCCTTCATACTCATGAGATATTGCCATTTACGGATTGCTGTCTTTCTATGTTGTGGGTCGGAGGAGTACTTGTGTGACCCTCTTTTTTCACTGATGCCGTTGTTTAATGAAAACCAATGTGGGCTTATTTTCGAATATAGTTGTCTGTGTATATAGTCTGTTTTAATAATTGTGTCATCGATGATCTATAGAGCCCATTTTAAATTAAAAGGTGAAGAGATTTATAATAACTAATATCCATAAAAGATAATAAGAAAAATTAAATCATAGTTTTCTGAAAGAAAGATAAAACTAGTTTTTCATGCATTGCATTTAGTATAATCTGCCTATTAAGTTAGTCACTCAACCCAATCCTACTTTGTGTTTTCTTCAAAGTGCTTTTAGTTTTATTTGTTGGTGAGAGTTTATTTATTTTGAATCTGTATAATATTATTCTGAATAGTTAAGTCTTATTGCACAGTATTTTAAAATTTTATTTATTTTATGTACTATTATTTTCGTTATTGATATGCAGAGCTTGACTTAATTATTTGACTTTGTGCTTGAAATAATACTAAATCTTATCTCTATGAGATTTGCCTTTGGGTCATGAAAAAAAAAGACAAAAATGAAATAATGACATGGTAGCATGAAATAATGTGCTTTTAAATGTTTTTTTTTTCTTTTGCATTTAGGGTTTTCATTTTATTTTATTTTATTCTATTCGTTTTGTATTTCATGATGTGATCATAATAGAGGGAGCCCACAAGATGAACTCCAATAAATTTGTGTGGTGATAGCAAGAAACACGCGATACAAATTAGAGTATTCTCTTACTTCTCTAATTTGAAGTGCTTTGAGTCACGCTTTCCCAACATGTGAAACATGAAGTACGGGGGATCTTCAGAGGAAAGAGCACGCTAGCATTAGAACGAAACTCATATGATTGATTGTGTGAGCCGAATGTTATTTTCTTCAAATCTCAAAAATAATTGCAAGGAGATACAAGTGAAAAGTTAAATTATAGACATTTTTTGAGACATGTAATAATAGTACAAGAATCCATAATTGGAGCCAATTTTTAACTTCATGAAATGGAAACTTCTTTAGAAACATGACTTATTATGTGGAAAAAGGGTGCGTATTTTTGTCTTGGGGACTCAAAGAGGGGCCATAAAAACAATCATCTCCCAATCAAACCCTGCAGATCAGCAAAACAATCAACCGTTTACATTTTCTTAAGCTTCTAAGTTCGCCCCCAAACTTGTACATACACTTTAGACAATGTTCCACCCAGAAAAATCCAGCACGATGAGCATTTTACGTGACGAACATAACATCACAGTCAAAAAGCATATGGCTATGTCGTAGTGAAAAATTCACGCGCTTCATAGTATCGATCCATGACGACATTGAAGAGGGGGTGTATAGGCTCCAAGAGATTAGTATAAGAACCTGCAACTGACCATGCCAATGGCTGAGCATCTTCATTTTCTGACCAGCTATACTGACACAATGATAGCCCGCTTAAGCAATAACACGTGTGGTAAAAGTCGACATGCTTCCCCGGTTTGTCTTTCATCCCGCCCTCTTCCTCCTGAATATTCCAAACCATTGAACACAAATAATTATAAAATGTAAAAAAAAAAAAAAAAAAAGAGAAGAAACCTCCATTGCAGACCTGTGAACATAGAAGTATGTATTGCTGCAAAGCCAAGCTGTGAAAAAGGGGCTCCTTTTCTGCTGGTTTCTTGATAAACTCGAAGCCAATATCATTCAAATTAATCACATCCATCCCAGCCACTAAGAATATATTTATGAAGAAATGAATGTAAATGCATTTGAAGATGAAGCTAATTAGAAGCCGAGGAATTTTAACTATTTTTTGTACGACATGTCTTCATCGAAATAAAACTATTTTTGTTAATGAGCATTTAAATAATGAGATAAAATTAACTTTTTTATTATGAAGTAGGATTATAACTCTAAGTATTTTAAAAAGTACTCTTTTAGTATGATTCTTTCCGACTGGTAAGAAATTGTGCTTCATTAGATGTTTTTGTCCAGGTGCAGTTCTCTCCCCCCAATATCTGGTAACTTTTTTGTTTGTAACGTAAAGTTTCTTATAAAAAAAAGTAAGATGATATACCCGATTCAGAGCTGTCCTTGCTCGTATTTGAATCTCGAATTTCAGGAACTAATTGTTGATCTACAAGTGACTTTAATCTTTGTAATAAGGAACATACACCGCCCTGGTCAAGTTATTTTGCATTAGCCTCGCTATAAAACCTCAAACGAGAGAGTGTTAATGAAAAATGGAAAATATTTACCTGCCAAAAGGAATAGCATCCATCAATTAACTTATTTGTTCTCCCCTGAAATCCACACTCCTTGTCACCTTGTCGAAACACCACCCAATCCTATAGGGCCAGAAAATGTTTGAAGCCCAGGATATGAATGTGAAAAACAAATTGAAGATGAATATTTTATCTGATATAACAAAGAATCAATGAAGTTGTATGGGGAAATAACCACGAAACAAATCACAAAACAAATTTTCACGCTTACGATCAACTTTGCCAAGTCCAAACGATGGACCTCGTTGATCAGAATCATTGTGGCCAATCCACAAAAGGTGTACCTAAAAAAGTAAAATAAATTCTGTGAGAAGTTAGCCGAAAACCAAAGAAGAGACCATAGAAAGGCCAGCCAATGAGTAAATAATAAAAGTGCCCAAACAGATAAAAGAAAGAAAAAGACATACCCACCATGAGCTTCAGATCCAGGTTCTCCAGAAATGCCACCTTCATAAGTTTGACAACTGTAGAGAAAATAAATGTTCTAGTTTACCTATTGAATAAAACTGTCAATTAAAGTAATTAATGTCAACTTTATAAACAGTAAATTGGAAGCTTGTACAAAGCATCCTGAGAAATGAATGTCTAGCAAGGGATCCAACCCACAAAAGAGTTCACGAAATTTCTTAACCAACAATCTGAATTCTAAATGCACAATCATATGCAAATGATCGTGGTATAAGAGTCTGCAAAAGGGAGAAAAAAAATTATGGGACCGTGTAAAAAGTGATGGCTAACCTTAATATGTAATTACCCACATTCTCAGTTAGTTTATCGTCCAAAATATTCAGAAAACTCGCAACCTGGCCATGGCAAGAAATTGTCATTGCTGTTCTCATAACATAGAACATTTTTCCATTGAAATATAAAAAAAGGTGATAAACTCTTGATATACTGCAATGGCTAAGCTTAAGAATAATATGACTTCTGGGAACAGTTTCAGGCATTGTTTAAGTTGAATAGGATGATACCACAAACAAACAGTTTGTTTCTCATAGATGAGACCTAATAAATGTCATTTTACTTGAATAAAATTTATTTTATCAGGTTACAAGTTAGTACGGTTCTAATCTGAGGTATAGTCTACTTATTCCTTATGAATGAAGAAAAAATGTCAATTTGTGATGTATCAATAGCATTTGTATAGCTAGAGAACAATGCTTAACTTACAGAAATGGCAGTGTAACTTGCTCGAACATCAATTTCTCCAGCATCATGCATCCTGGGCAAACAAAGAGTTGATATTATCAAGGCTGCATGAAAACTCATTTGCAAATAATGACAGAACAAAAACTAATACAATCATGGCAAGATGCAATTTATAAATATCATAATTGATGCAGATCTAAAAACAGAAGTCATCAGAATGACAAATGATATCATTAGCACCATAAGAAGCTTAAAGGCTAAAACTGTGAGAAAAGAATAGGAACAAGCTCCAAGATAAAATGACAAAAGAAAAAGGAAATCATTTCGGACCTGTAGCCTCCACTGGGCTGTTTCATGCGAATGAAGAATGAGTAAAGTTTTTCTCTGAAAAAATATCATCCATTAAGTCAAATCCCACATAAACTCTCAAAATGATTGCTAAAATTTATTTCAAAGGATTGTAAACTGACCACCTATTTATAGATGACAGAGATTCATGACCACCCAAAGTAATTAGAGAATTAACTGCAGCATAAGTTGTTGCAAGATGAGGCATCTGAGGAGAAATAGCATATTAGAAAAATAAAAGTTAAATTCAAAGGGTAATCAATTATGAAGTACCAATAAAATGAACAAAAATTTGTGGAATCCTTCATCTTCTCACTAGGTAATAAGCAACAATCAGTTAGTGTTATGATGTAAATGAGCAAGGTCATAATATAATGAACAATGCAGCTAAGTTTTGCAAAAAAAAAATTCAATAAAGTATAAGGGAGTAATCATCATTCCATTAACTCGAGCAATGCCTTTCGGGTAAATAATACATCTTATTTGTTTACAAAGATATGACAGACCATGCAATTGTTTAAGAAGATGATAAAAGCTGGGGCTTCAATCCAGCAGCCTTATGACCACAACTAAATCAACCAAGCTTAAGGGAAATTATAGGTTGGCAATGGAAAAAACCAGTAGGTAAAGAGAACATTATGCTTGCCTGGCAAGGTCCCCCTCCATAACCTCCCTCTGGATCCTACAAGTAGAAGAAAGTAACAAGGAAGTGAAAATTTCTATTAACACTAAAGCACAAAGATGGAACAAGATGATGGCAATACCTGACATCGTTTAAGAAATTCAATTGTCATGTTTTTCAATTGAGGATGAATAGGCTCACCAAGTAAAGCAATTGAGTGCAGCATCCAATAGCAAAGCCATGGCCGACTAAATAAAGCCATATTAGAGACAGAAGTTTAGTACAAGACAACAACTTTAGAACAAAACGATTCGTAAACCCAGAAAATTAAAACTTTTTATTCAAACAGCTGAGCTAAATATTAAAGTACAACATACCAAATCAGAACAAAGAGTAGACTGAGACATCGTTTTGAAAGAAAGGGGTACCAATATCACAAATGCTTAAATTTTTTGAAGTAGGAGAAATTTACTTGGCATCCAAAACGCGAAACGAAGGACCGAGTTGCAGGAGACCTCTAATCAAATATCCAATGTGTTTATCACGCTTCAGCTCCATCCTGAAAGGATAAAAAAAAAAAGCACTAAACCGTCAATAACAAAATGGGAAGTCTGAAAAAAGGAAAAACGGTAGCTGAATACATGAGTTCTTGAATCTGAGGAGGACGACGAAGGAAGCCTCTGTAGATTCGAGAAACCTCTGATTCCACTATACGCTTGTCGCGCTGAGTGACCGTCTCTTCCTCTTCAGCCATGGTTCGCTGAAAGTAGCAACGTACACACCGTTCAACGCTTTTGACTGAATCTCTCTCGGTCGATTATGATCGTCGGCCGGTGAAAGTTCCTCTTGGGGAGTTTTGCATTGGCTGTTTGGATCCATTTTCGGCCCATCTTCTATTGGACTCATGAATTCTGTTCAACCGCCCACGAACAACTAAAAACCAAAACGAACCTGGTTCGGTTTATCATTTTTTTTACTGGTCTATTTTAGGCAAACTCTTTCCTTATTGTTAAGGAAAGAGCTCGGAATGGCTCGGTTTTTATTTATAGATCACATTGAGACCAACTATATAACAATTGATGTACTCACTTACAGAACACCACCCAATAATTTTCATGAACGTGTATTCATGTTGATATTATTTCTTCCGAGGATGTTATTGTTTACTCAGAATTTATATTTGAGTTATTATTTTCGTTTATAGATACGTGTAATGAGTGCTACTATGCATAATAAAGTTTATGATTTTATGGTTTAGTTAAAGTTAAAAAATCAATGGACACGAGCGCCTTTAAATCAAATCAATTAAGGATAGGAAGAAGACAATCACCTAGGCTTCTTTCTAAGCAAAGTCGATATCAATTTAAATCAATCGAGAAGGAATATGCAAGTTCGACGAGTTGAAAATAGACATGTTTGTGTTCACATTTATGTAATTTTCATTTTATACATTCAGATTTGATCTATATCATTTGATTATATTGATTTGTAAGATCTTTAATGGGTTTAATTACGACTAATGTAATGAAAATTGTTTTGATCCTATATTTGACATAATGATGGACGAGATTGATTGTATGTACTCATGTTAATGATAATAATTTCTTAATATCCCAAGGTCAATAATATAATGTATGATAATTAGATTATATATGTGATTCAAGTGAGAGATTGTTAGATATAATTTATTATGTTAATGGACTTATATATGTTATATCATATATTACAATTAGCATCATATTAACAATTATATTATGCATTCAAACATTTAATAATATTTGTATTGTCATGTCCTGTGAAGGACTCGAGACACAACGAGAAACGACGCAGCCCAAAAACGGATTGAAGTATTATATTATTATCTTTAATTATTCTAAAGAGCAGCAAAAGACTTGAATAAAGTAAAACCCATGACCCAAAACATCTAGGCTAAACTGAATGTTCAATAATAACATTAAGATATCCATAAAATAACTATGCTGAAAAATGGAAATAAAACATAAAGTATGACAAAGTCTAACCTCACATAAATAAACTCTCAAAGGAAATAATAAAAACTAAAAAAGTCTACTCATGTGCCAATAACTAATGATCTATCTTACTAAGACCTGAAAGAGGGGAGTCGTTTAGGTTGAATCGACTAAACTAGTAAGAATAGAGTCTTACATTCAACGTGAGAGTAAGAAAAATGTATGAAAATGTCAATATAAAATATTTGATAAAACTGAGTACAAAATCTATAGTAGAGTAAGTTTTAAAACATTTTACTATAATGTGGTACATACATAAAGTAAGTCTCAACTGTATCAGCATAATCAATAATAGTGACGATATTCGGCAATTGCAAAAGCTAAGTACAATCTTAATCAGGTTTAGAGTTTTATGCTCAGGTACACAACATATACATCTATTTCATTACTCTAGTTAACAACAAACAAATATATCATCTAACAATCGAATGTGTATAACAAAAAAAGGACCCACAGATGGGTCAATCAAAGTTGGTTCACAAGACCAAAATGATCAATGAATATAAATGTGTATGTTCAAACAAAACATTTCTAGTGAAAATTATACATATAATATAAAAACAGATAAGTCATACAATGAAGATATTATTTTATATGAAAACACGTTTCAAAATAAAATTTTTTGAAAACAATAAAATGCCAAATATAAAAATAAACATCAACATCAACCGAGTGTACCAAAGTCAAAGCTCAAGCCCAAGATGTCAAGACCCAGAGGGGGGCCTAATAGAACTGTCGAGTCAGGCGACTAGATTTTCGGAGAGAACCCAGTTATCCAACCCAAGACTTGAATTATTAGCAGAAGACTTAACAGGAAAATATCAAGCCCAAACCCAAATCAAATGGGTTAGGGTCCACATAGTGATCAATTAGAGACATGATAACATAATAAAAGAAAGTATTGTGCATGAATTAAATCAAACAACACCAAAACTAAAATCCCAACATACCAGGAACAGAGGGATTGAACCAACTAACATCTACCCATCTACAGAAAGATCGAAACCAGGGAACTCCAACATCGCCTCATGACAACACTTGCGAAACCAGTGTACTAAACCTATACCCTAACCTGGGAAAAAATATAGTCTAAGGGGTGAGTGACAAGCTTAGTAAGGAAGTCAATACTAAATCTAATGCATGCTAAAAACTATTTCTCTCATCTCTTTTGAAAAATCATTTCATGTTTCTCATTTACCGTACATGGATTTTAAAAATTTAAAACTTCTTTATCATTTTAATAAACCAGCCCATGGCCCTCGATGTGGCTTTGTTAAAAAACTTGTTGTATGCATAGACATCTATAATCGTAAAATATGCCAACATCGTTTTTCGTATGAAAACATCATCAGTGAAAAATGATGGTCAGACAAGGACCCATCTGTCACTCATCATAGAAAGGTGGTTATCTGTCAATGGCAACGCCTCGTGAGGCAAGAGAGAATACCAATGATGGCGATCCGAAGATCCAACACGTCACTCAAGTAGCCAACCAAGCTCTGAGTCGACATAACTCGTATAATCACTCAAATGTGTTGACGGGCCGTAACCAGCGCCAATACGATCCGTATAATCGTAGTAACAAATGAAGTTGCTCGCTATAGACCGCTTCTCAACTAAAATACCTATGTGTTCCAAATTGACAAGGGTTACCGACAAGTAGAGCCACAAGTTGTCACGCCACCCGTCAAATGGACCGATACTAAGCTAGGCTAATCTCAGCAACTGACAACCTTCCAGCTCCGTGTGACTAATACCCTGGTTAGGTTTAAGGACTCAAAATCCAAGGAAGCGTCATCACCTTCCCATTTCCATTTCCATTTCCAACTTTCAGGGATTGAAACTTGAGTACATGTCACTAATGCTTCATTCCCATTTTCACTTCCAGGGCTTAAAACCTAAGGACATGTCATTAATGCCCCATCGCCATTTTGCATGCAAGCGACCAATCTTCTCATAGTAGAAGATTGCACGGGGATAGCCACGTGATGCTTTAACGCTAGAGTGCCTAAGGAAACAAGAGGATTCATCCTCCCAATGTACATAATAAATCTTCTCGCAGTAGAAGATTTCATGGGATAGCCTCATGATTCTTTAACACTAGAATGCCTAAAGCATCAAGAGAATTCATCCTCCCAATGTACGTAACATATAACTCATCTTCTCGCAGTAGAAGATGTCACGGGATAGCCTCGTGATGCTTTAGCACTAAAGTGCCTAAAGCATCAAGAGGATTCGTCCTTCCAATGTACATCCCAAATATCACATCATCAGTATGTGCAGAATATCAACAATATACCATGTACGGAATATAAACGTGAAAAAACATACGTATACACAAAAATTGATGTCCTATCGAAACAGTCCCCGTTGGGTGTTAGGTCTGGTATCTCACAAAATAGCAGTTTTGCAAACCATGATGCAATGCAGTGCAGAAAGTATAAATATCCCTACCTCGATGGCGACCACGGCATGCTTACTGACAAACCAGCTCCATGTGCTATCTTAAGCGAAAGTTGAACCACTGACATCTCCAGAACCTATAATAAGGCCGATGTCAACATCTCATCAATCATACAAGAGATAACAAACAGGTCTTAAACAATACTAGAATCTAAAACGAGGTCAACCCTGAATCCCAACTCGAAAACCAAATCTAGGAATACAACCTATACATTGGATTAAGCCTAATATTCATCTTTATGCTACCTTAGATTACAATCCAACATTTCAGGAATAAGTCAACAAATTATTATATATTTCTAAGCCAACAAACAGTAAGGGAAACAATGACAAAATCCAATCGACAGAGTATTACTCCCAATCAATTTCATCAAGCCATAACTGAAATATGTGGCACAACTCTAATCGACAGATTCCATCCTTAGCAAAATATATATGTCCAAGCAGTAAAGAAATAGGAGACAGAAATCCAACCAACAAGGTGAAAATCCTCTATATTGTCTAACAAGCTATAACCAAAAGAAGGTATAAACTCAATCCACATAACAACATTCTCAACCTTTTTAACATAGTAGGATTTTCTCAACATTGGCTATCAAGACAATAAGCAAGTCATGGAGAACAACAGACCGATCAAAAGAGACAAAATTCCTCAACAATAGTCTATCAAGCAGTAACACACATAAAGCAAAATAGGTTGCAAGCAAAGCAGGAAACAAAATCTATCAAATAAAACAAAGTATAGAATGAGTATTTCCACAATTCAACATTCTCCAATTTAATTCGCCCAACATGACCAAAGTCATTATCCTCAGGATTCTATCAACTAGCAACAAAACAAACAAGAACCAAATATCAAAGGAATGACCAACATACACTCTTCGGGTTTCTCCAGTGAAATCGTAACAAAACAGGGAAAAAAAACTATATACTCCAAACAGAATCTCAAACAGTTTCCAACTAAAAATCTCAACTTTCATCAGCCAACCGGGAGTGTAAATCACGCACAACCAACGAAGTATAATAATCTATAGCTAACATTCCCAAACAAGGATTAAATTACAAATCCCCAAATTTCCATCAATAAAGCTGTAACAAAAAATAAGTTCAACTCCTCAAGAATTTTTCCTTCAACAATTAAACCATGATCTATCCTTCAAAACAAAGAGCATACACTACAAACAACCAGACAAGCTACACTATCCCTCAATTATCATACAGACTCAGCAAGCCAAACCAGAAATAGAAATTTGGATTTCATTTTTAAAAAAAAAACAGCAGCAACCCAAAGTGGTCAAAAGACTAAGACAATGCACGGGAATAAAACCTCAATCGGAGGTGGAAAAACGCAACTTCCTGGTGAGTTCACCATTACTCGAAGCTCTGAATCTCAAGCTTCCTGTTCTCGACCAACACACTGGCGAAACCTCCTCGGACGAACTATTGGAATATATAGCTGACATGGACAATAGTTGCTAATGTGGACAATATAAATAGTTATTTTACAGTTTATTACAATACTTTTGTATAAGTAGATTCTTTAGTCAACAATGCATGTAATTAGACTAGTTGAATAATATTTAGTTTGATTCAGTTTCGTAATATGGTATCAGAGTAGAAACTCTGAATTTTCCTTTGGATAATCGCATTATCTAGAAGCTCTCTCCTGCTTGTCGTAACTTCCAACGCAGAAGCCAGCTCCTTCTGAAAATTTTAATGTCTTCTGTCATTTTTTCTTTGAGTTGTTAAATCAGCAATTTCGAAATGAGTAAAGGCAAGGGAGCTGCTTCATTTGTGATTTCTAACCCTAATCCAAATTTTTCTCCTGCTGAAGATGTTAGTGATCCATTTTTTCTGCATAACAACGATCATCCAGGTTTGATCTTGGTTCCTCACTAGATGAATGGAGGTAATTTTCACACCTGGAAGCGTGCTATGGTCATGGTGTTGAACGCCAAGAACAAAGTTCAGTTTGTCGATGGATCTATTCAGCGTCCTTCCCCTTCAAATCCTCAATTTAACAGATAGAATAGATGCAACAATATGGTAACCTTTTGGATTTTGAACTCTGTTGGCAAAGATATAGCTAATAGTTTAATGTATTTGAATTCTTCTATGGCTGTATGGAAAGATCTGCATGATCGGTTTAATCGAGGGAGTGCTCCACGAATTTATCAAATTCGTAATATGTTGCTTTCCTTATCGCAAGGTGTTATGGATGTTAATGCATATTACACAAAATTTAAGACCTTATAGGATGAGCTACAAGACTTTAAATCGATTCCCAATTGCACTTGTGGTGGTGCTCGATTACTTATTGAGCATCAACAACAAAAATTTGTTATGCAATTTCTTATGGGACTGAATGAATTTTTCTCTAAGATTAGGAGTCAGATTTTAATGATAGATCCATTACCTTCCATGAGTAAAGTGTTCTCTTTAATCATTCAAGAAGAACGTCAACAGATGATAAATGTTTCTGTGACTGACTCAAATGATAAATTGGTTTTTTTTGTCTAATTCTGGATCACAAAACACACATCCCTCTTCCAGAGGGAGACGGGAGATACCAATTTGTTCACATTGCAAGATTACAGGTCTTATTATGGATAAATGCTTCAAGATACATGGAAATCCACCTAGTTACAAACAGAAGGATAGAAATTCCTCTCGAAGAAACTCAGCTGATGTAAACTCTGTTGAATTCCAACAGGTGAATTCAACAGACATAAGTCCAGTTCAAACTCTCTCGGCCAATCAATGCCATCAGCTTGTTGCTATCTTGAGTTCTCAGTTACAGCATAATTCACATCAATTCACTTTAGGGGACATATCAGCTGCTGACCTTCTGTTTCCAACTTCACAGGTATCCTCTCTGTATCCAATTCTTCTATGCAACTTGATTTTTTAAATTCCTCAAGTTGGATTTTAGATACAAGTTCCACACATCATGTCTGTTTTAATCCTGCATCTTTTTGTTCCTCTTATCCTATTCAACATAATTTTGTTACTTTACCAAACAATTCCAAAATAGCCATTGAAAGAAGAGGGTCTGTTAAGTTCAATAAGGACATTATTCTTTCCAATGTACTTTATGTTCCTTCTTTTCGCTTCAATTTATTATTTGTTAGCATGTTGTCTTCTGCCTTGCATTGTTCCTTTTCTTTCTGTTCTAATTCATGTATAATTCAGGACCAACTACTTGCCAAAATAATTGAGATAGCTAATCGGGTTAGAAATTTGTATGTTTTTCTTCAATCATGCTATGCTTCAAATATTTTCGTGCAAAGAATAAATGGCAGTTTAACTGTAGCTAAAAATTCTCTTTGGCATTATCGGTTAGGTCATCCTTCTCCACTTAAAGTTTGGCTTTTACAGAACACTTTGCATTTGAATTCAATAAAAGATTGCATATGTTCTGTTTGTCCTCTTGCTAAACAACATTATATCCAAGAACCATATATCTCAATATTGTTTTGACTTAATTCATTGTGATGTATGGGGTCCTTTCTGTGTTGAAACTTATGATGGTTTTAAGTATTTTTTAACCATTGTAGATGATCATAATAGACCTATTTGGTTATACTTCTTGCATACAAAATCTGATGTCTTGAAGTTTATTCCAGATTTTATAAATATGATTGAAACTCAATTCAAAGCAAAAGTTAAAGGCATTAGAACAGACAATGCTCCTGAGTTTTCAATTAATGACTTCTACAATAAAAAGGGAATAATTTCTTATCATTCTTGTGTTGAAACTCCTCAGCAAAATTATGTTGTTGAAAGAAAGAATCAACATATCTTAAATATCGCTCGTTCATTGTTGTTTCAATCACATGTTCCTATTAAATTTTGAGGTGAATGTGTTTCAACTGCCGTTTACTTGATAAATAGACTTCCTTCCACTATTTTGTCTAATCAAACTTCTTTTGAAAGATTATATTCCAAGCCTCTAGTTTATGATCATCTTAAAGTTTTTGGTTACTTGTGTTTTGTCTCTACTTTAAAGCATTCTCGGGACAAGTTTTCTCTTAGAGCAAAATCGGGTGTTTTCCTTGGTCATCCTACAGGTTACAAAGGTTATAAAATTCTGGATCTTGAGACCAATAAAATTTTGATTTCAAGAAATGTTGTTTTTCATGAATCTATTTTTCAATTCAAATCTTCTTTTAATAAAATTCGTGATGTCATATTTTCTGATTTTTTGGTTTCTTCTTCTCCACCTTCTATGAATCATGATCAATCTTTACATGTTATTCCAAATTCTTCTACTCATGTTCAGATTTTTCAGAACATCATTCCAAGAGATTGTCCAAACCTCCTTCTTACCTTAATAATTACCACTATTTTTTATCCAACAAAGTCCCATTTCCATTCCTTTCCAAGTGTTCTTACCCTATTTCAAACAATGTTTCTTACAATCATTTATCTCATTCTTACAAAAATTATGTATTAGTTGTTTCTTCTAAAGGCGAACCCAAATTTTTTCATCAAGCTAAAAAATATTCTGAATGGAAAGATGCGATGAGTGCTGAACTTAGAGCTCTTGAGGACAATAATACATGGACATTGACACCATTACCTGCTAGTAAGCATCCCATTGGTTGCAAATGGATTTACAAGATTAAACATCATGCTAATGGCTCCATTGAGAGATATAAGGCAAGATTGGTTGCCAAGGGTTTTACACAGTAGGAAGGTATTGATTTTTTGGATACCTTTTCTCCTATTGCTAAGTCTGTTACGGTAAAAATTTTACTTGCTCATGCTGCTATTCATGATTGGGTTTTAATACAATTAGATGTTAATAATGCTTTTCTTCATGGAGATTTGACTGAGGAAGTATATATGAGCTTACCTCTAGATTATTCCTCTCTACATTGCTCTGGAAAGGGGAGCAGAATCTAGTTTGTAAACTTAACAAGTCATTGTATGGTTTAAAGCAAGCTTCTCGAAATGGGTTTTCAAAGTTTTCTATTGCCATCATTGCTCTTGGTTTTTGTGAATCTGCTGTTGATGGTTTTTTATTCATTCAATCTACTTCTAAGCATTTTACTGCTATTTTGGTATATGTGGAAGATGTTATTATTACTGGAAGTTCTGCTGAGTATATTAGTGTCATCAAAACTTTGCTGAACAACAAATTTAAGTTGAAAGATTTGGGTGACCTTCAATTTTTTCTTGGTTTAGAAATTGCCAGATCTATTAATGGGATTTCTTTGAATCAAAGACATTATGTTTTAGAGCTTTTGGATGGTTGTGGCTTCTTGGGTTGTAAACCAGATTCTATTCCTATAAATCCTACTTGCAAGCTCTCTGATACAGGTTTTTTTTTTGGAGGATGCTGTTTATCGCCGTCTTATTGGTTGTCTTTTATATCTCACATTTACCAGACCTGATATTTCTTTTGCTGTCAATTCTCTTAGTCAGTTTCTTGCTGCTCCCCGGACTTCTCATTTGAAGGCTGCATATCAAGTTTTGCGGTATTTGACAGGTACACCAGGCCAAGGTTTATTTTTCTCCAAACATTCTGCTCTTCAATTGAAAGCTTTTACTGATTCGGATTAGGCATCTTGTGTATCTTCACGGCGATATGTTAGTGGCTCGTGTGTTTTTCTTGGTGATTCTTTGGTCTTCTGGAAGTCTAAGAAACAAAATATTGTTTCTCGATCCTTTGCCGAAGCTGAATATCGGGCAATGGCGCATACTATTGTGAGATCATTTGGATTACAACTTTATTGAAAGATTTTCAAATTAATCTTTCTAAGCCAGCTTTAATGTTCTATGATAATCAAGCTGCTCTCCACATAGCTGCTCTCCACATAGCTGCTCTCCACATAACTGCTAATTCTGTTTTTCATGAACAGACAAAACATATTGAGATTGACTGTCACATTATTCGTCAGAAAATTTTGCGTGGTATAATCAAATGCTTTTATGTTAGTTCCAAATTTCAGTTAGCTGACATCTTTACTAAAGCTTTACATCCTCATCTGTTTCGAGATGTGTTAGGTAAGATGATAATTATAAATATGCATTCTCCATCTTGAGGGGTAGTATTTGTGTAACACCCCAATTTTTTAAGTTGGATAATTATTGAGGTATTAGCAAGGACGTATTTGTGAGTTTTTAATTTAAAAG
The DNA here is from genome assembly GCA_022433065.1 of Begonia loranthoides. Lineage (NCBI taxonomy): Eukaryota > Viridiplantae > Streptophyta > Magnoliopsida > Cucurbitales > Begoniaceae > Begonia > Begonia loranthoides. Next base: position 7,374,133 of record CM039478.1, read on the forward strand.
ATTTGTTAAGATTAAATGAAAATTACCGTAATTAGAATAAATATTAATTTAATGAATTAAATTACAAATAATTAAGTTGAATTAAATTAAAATGAAGGGGGGAGAGCTGAACTGGTTCAGGCTAATTGTTCTTGGCTGGAACAAAAAGGGAGAAATTTCCCTTGGCCCTTGGCCATTTCACTATGAACCCGACGAGAGAGAGGAGAACTAGAAGGAGAGACCGAGCGGAAGGATGAACGTTTGGGCGACGAAAAGCTCAGGCTTCTAGGGTTCATTATGGCGGGGGTGCACTGCTGCGGCGATGTGCGGTCAGGCGAGCTGCGAGCGGTTGCAAGCATCGGGTCGTTGGCTATCCAGGGCTCAGAACCGGAGCTCGGCGATTCGGCGAATGGGTGATGGTAAGTCAAAAACGTTGATTTGGTTCTTTAATCTCCTCCTCTTGTGTTTTGATGAATTGGTTGCCGTTCGTGTTGGCAGTGGATTGGATGCGATCAGTGATGGCTGGAACGGCTAAGGCAGGGGCTTCGGTTTGCTGGGCAGCTGCTGGTTCGGTTTGCTCGCAATTAGACCGAGCCGATTTGCTGGCTGGTTCTTGCTCTAGAAGACAGTAGGGTACGGTTTCAAAAGAGAATGAGGAGGAGGATTCGAATGACGAAGATATCAACTAGAATCGTGGGATAAGTTGTTATGCATTTCAAATTGCCATTTGTGTTTATATACAATGAGAGGTAGAGATTACAGAGAAGGTTCATGGCCGAGAGGTTGGAGCTTCCGTCGTCAGGTGAGAAATTCCTTCCATTTTTCCTTATGGGTTTTATGAAGATTTTTGACCTATAAATTGGTTATGAGCTTGTCTGTCACGTTGTGGAAGGGAGAAAGGTGAAAATGGAGGAGTTTTTGGAATGACAGTGGAGGTTGTGGGGTTCTTCAAGGATGAGCTTCAGGTATTCAATGTCCTTTCCCGCTTTGATGAATTATGCGATGATGGTGGTTAAAGTAGAAACATGTATCTGTTGAGAGGTTGAGTTTTCAATGATTGTTGTTAAGTGATTTCTGCAATTTAATGGATGACATAAACATTATGTTGGTTGTTGTTAAGTAATTTCTGCCTACAGTTATAAGCGATACTGTAAAGTGTTAGTGGGAATGAGTTACTACTTCAATGTTTAAATTATGATGGGTTAAGTTCCTAATAATTATTGCAAGTGGATTAAGCTATTAAGTTGAGATAGATGTAGATAGTACGAGTGAGTTAGAAATTCGAGGAATATGCTTTGGTTAGATTAAAACGATTTTTAAAGGGTTGTTATTAATAAGTAAATGTCTTTAATTATGAAAGTATTAAAAAGAAGAAGAAGGATAAAGGTTTAAGTACGAATACGCATTAACGCTTCGAGATAAGGATTGGGTAGAGTCTTGGCCGTCAAAGCTCTACCCACAAGTATTATGTGTGAATTGTATTGCTTTCCCTTGATGTTCATTGCTTGAATATTTTGTACAGTGTATTCTCTTGATTGTGATTCCTTGCTGTGTTGTTTAATTTCCTGTATATTTCCCTACTACAAATGTTGGATTGAGATGCTTAGGAATGAAACGAATGATGAGTGGAAAGTGATAGGACGATAAGATATGCATGAATGAGTTATGAACTGCATAAGTTCGAAATTCTATTTTGTGAACTGTTTTTACTTGCTATAAATTCTTTGTGATGCTTATTGTTTTTCTTGGTTCTGGTTAGGAAATAGAATTGATATATCTTATTGCTAATGTTTATCGTAGAGAAATGTGATGAATGATAATGTTAAGTTGTAGGATAGAAGGACGAAATGAATGATGAAATGATATGCACAAATGATCAATTATGAATAGAGACTTTAAATTCTGTTTTGTACAATTAATTATATTCTGTTGTTGTGGTTTCCATGCAATTCATGATATTATTCGTTGTATCTTCGTAGTTGTTAATACTTGCTTCATTTCCGTAAATCAAGCATGGGTAGATTAATTAGGATGATTATAGGAGCATGTTTAGCGTAATTAACTAAACCGAGCATATCTAATTAAATAAGACTCTTTGCATGTTTAATTAACTAGACCATGAATTGTAATATGTTTAATCAATTAGAAATGAAAGCATGATCAACCAATTAGAATGAAATCCATCATTTGAGTTCCTTAAGTAATTTGAGCATGCTTAGTTAATTTAATAAATTTGCATGTTACTTTTGAATGTATAAAGTCGGTTAGTCACTTCATTTATAATTGATTAGGACTTTAATTGGCATCAATTCATTGAGCATGTTTCTAGTAGTATCAAGATATCATATACATTTTCGTTAATTGTGTTCGTTTATTAATCATGTTCTATTTTCTAGTGTTTGATCGTAATTTCATGTAATTGTTAGTTAGACAAGCATGTATGATTCGTTAGTTTATCAAGCACATTTCTAGTATTTGTTTGAGAAGCATGTTTATATTCGATTTGGTTTGTGTTCTAGTTTGTGTTTTGTTTTGTTTAGAGGAGCATGCAAAGTTAGTCGTAATCTATTGTTGTGCGATGATAAATCAAGCATGTTCTACTGTTTAGTTAATAAGCATGTTTCCATTTGTTAATTATTAGGCATGTTTAGGTTCAGTTAGTGTAGATGAGCATGCGTAATTAGTTTAGCTTCGTACTTTGTAATTATAATTCAAGCATGTTTACAATTGTCGTTTGTTGAGCATGTTTCCTTCATTGTTAAGCTAAATCTAAGCTTTTATAACATTGTTAAGGATGTTAATTCGCTTAGATACCTCATATTTAATAGTTTACTCGTCTTGCTATATCGTGAGTGTTATGTTCGATAGGATCAAGTATGTTATATGTCGCCTTCGATTCGTTTCTGTGTTTGTTTTCAGTTAATGTTATTCTTGTCATTCGTTGTTTACTATTCGTGTTATTCTTGCTATTTATTACTTAATTATTATTCTTTCTATATTATGTCTCGTGCATCATGATAATAGAAACAAATAGGGAGTGCCCCTCATGGTGGTACTCACATGCATAAGTGAGGAAAATGAAATGAATGATGAATGATGGAAGGTTGAAGGGCAGATGGGTAGTTTGGATCCAGTCCACATAGGGTTAGAAGCCGATTAAATTATTCCATCTAGTACGTGTTCCTTCAACTTCCAACTCGATGTACGAGTAATGAACGAATGAATGAAACGTAATGAAAAGATTGGTTTGGGGCAGACCCATTCCAAGTGAACTAAAAAGAGACATGATCATATTGCATATTCCATTTCCTTACTAAGCCTTTGGGCTTACAGTTTACTTGTGGTGTAGGTACATGTGTATGCACGAGAAGAACGATGAACATAACACAAAGCAGTTGATGAAAGATTTACACGGGCAGAGCTTGTGGCTGGTCAGGCTAAAGACGAGTAAAGTAATTTGTAAAACATAACGATTTACTTAGTATGTTTTAATTTGAATGTTTTCGCTTCCGCTATGTTTTAAATAAATTATTATTGCTTCCATTATGTTTTGATAAATGATTTTCATAACGAATGTAACGAATGGATTTTGACGATTCGGTTTTAGCACTCTGATTATGTAGGATTTTTGTTGTCCTACAAAAGTTTTAAATTTCGCACATTTTTAAAAGATTATGAAAAATCGGGTCGTCACAATTGGAATATATAGCTGACGTGGACATTAGTTGCTGATGTGGACAATGTAGATAGTTATTTTACAGTTTATTACAATACTTTTGTATATATAGATTCTTTAGTGAACAACGCATGTAATCAGACTAGTTGAATAATATTCAGTTTGATTCAGTTTCATCTCTTTCAGTTTCCTAATACGAACCACACAACTGCCCGTGAACAGAAAAGCTCGACCAAACGAAGATTCCATCGGCTGGAATTGTCGAAATCGTTGGCTCATTGCGACCCAGCTCCTCTCTCGCGAAATCGTTGCCAAATGAAAAGAGGAGAAGGAAACACCCTAATTTTTCTAATTTCTCGATGGCGGAAAAATAAATGAGGTATTCTCCAATTTCTCTATTATTTTAATCTTTTTTTTTCTTTTTCATTTCATTTTTCCTATTCCACTCTTAGACCAACTTTTCCTCACTTTCCCCCTCTTCGTTTATTCCCACTAAAATTTTCACTTAGTTAATGAATATATTATAATATATAATATATATTAAATAAATTCAATTGAAAATCTGTTGAAAAACATTATCAAAAAATAATTATATAGTCAAAATAATTTATCAAAAATATTTTCACAATTTAATTACCGCTTGGTAAAATTTAATTTGACCGTTCTTGACCATTTGACTAAAACAATCACATGCGACTTCTAAGTGACAAAATGGGTCAATTCTCCCATATTTGACCAAACAATTTGCAAAAAACTTACACATGTCATTTAAAAGGAACCAAGAATCCAAGTAAGGGTATTCAAAACCGACCCGAAGCTGATGAACTGGACCGGAATCTATCAATTTCATCCAGATCAAGTCGGTTTTGAACACCTCTAAACTGAACTTTGATTCTATTTTGTAGAAACTAAATGTATTGGTTCGGATTTCAGTTTGGCAGATTGAAAACCGACATTAACCAAACCAAACAAAAAATTTTAGGCTTTGAAAAACCAATTCAAAACTCTGCCCAATTTTTGTAAAAAAAAAAACTCGCTTCTTCACCTTTCACTTCTAATTTTAATTATGGGCTCTAATTTTGCAATCCAGTCTCCACTTCTATCTTCCAATCTGCTTTTAAGCTTATCAATAGTCGACAGTCGACTCTCCCTTCCCTTTGGCATTCAAGTACAGAGTTTAGCCTTTAAAAAGGTTCTCGCAGCGAATCATTGGGTTCTAACACTTTTATTATTAGACTATCGCAACAAATTATTGGGTTCTAACACTTTCATTATTAGACTCTCGCAACGAATTATTCTCTTTATTGTTGGCTCAACCTTACTTTCGCCCCTTGTGAGGTAGGGTATTGGCTTCCCATATAATAACTAAATAGGGAAGAAATGTCTTCAATTATGTATTATCATTAATTAATTATTCTAATAAATTAATTTATTAATTAAAAAATTAACTTACCTACTTTATTTTGCTAGGTTTTACACTAGGGTTCTCAAGTTTTAGGCCTCTAATGAAATATGAGATTTTAATGTATAGAAGTCAATTTTCTAGGAGATAATTTGATGATAAGTTGAATTAAAATCCAACTTACAAGTCATTGGATTAAGGTCCCAAGTCAAATTATGTAACGACCCGAATTTTTCTTACCTTAGAAATAGTGTTAAATTTAAAATTTTTATTTTTTTAAAAAAAACAGCAGAAAACCTTTTAATTTGTGATCATAGTTCTTTCTTAAAAGCTGGGCCGTTAAAAATCCTTTTTCTTAGACTCATTATGAAAATTTTTTATGAGCAGTGGAAAGCTATAATTATAAAATCTTTTCTCAAAATGTAGCAGAAGCATAAATAATTCATTTAAGGAATACTAAATAAATTATTACGTGTTAGTTACAAAACACTTTTCTCTTTTATTTTCTTTAGTCTAGCCAGTCACAAGACTCGCACGTGCAAATCATTTATCAACTGCTCCTTCACCTATTCTCGTGCGTGTACCTACACCAGAAGCAAACTGTGAGCCAAAAACCCGACAATAAATGAGATATGCAATTTGATGTATGCCTCTAACTCATTATGTAAGAATGGAATTCGCCCAAACTGTTCTTTACTCACGGTTACATACGTTAACTCATATATTGAGCTGAGACATTAGACACTGGGGGAATCCGTCGTAGGGAGAATAGCCGTTAGTCGACATCTAACCCTTGGGTAGACAGGCTCTCGCGACTCGACAAGGGAAGGGAATTATTCTCGAGTCTCCCGTTAGGGCAGAAAAGCTCTTGCATCCCGTCGAGGGAAGAGTATAATCTCGAGTCTACCTGGCTATGATCCGAACCACCTCTCCACCTCCAATTCCCTTTACATTCATTTACTTTATCCATTTTCCTCACACAAATGAATACCAACTCATATGTGCCATTCTTAATAATTTCTATTAATATGATGCATGTAAATGATATTAACGGAAATCACAATATAATACAAACAGTACATACAATTTGGCAAGAAACAAATATAAAGAATAATACGTGCAATATTAACAGGGAAATACATAGAGAGAGTGATACATGCAATATTACAAGGGAAACGAGTATAGAAAACAGTACGTACACTTAATCCATGGAACATGGTATAATCTACGACTTGCTATACATGCTAGGTAATTAAAGGAAATGATAAAAATAAGCTAACATCCTAGACAAGAATAACAACTAAAGGAAACATTATGGAATGCAATTCATGATTGGAAATTAAAAGAACCCACAACAAAGCATTATTCGCAATTAAGTCTATCAAAACAGCAAGTATTGGAGCAGTGAATGTGACAGAATTTAAATGAGTAGTTTAGTATCCTAACGAGCAGCATGGTATCTAATCATCCCTTACGTAGTAATGAGTAGTTACGGACAGACAAGAGCTATGAAATCAACTAACAACTAATAATTTAATTTGACAAAGAATCACATCGCCAAATCACGAATCCATGCATTGATAAATCAAGAGGATATCCACTATTTATTCTACATAACCAACGAACAGAAACAACATGCAATTCATACATTTCATGGCAATGAGCTTACTATGCAGAGACTATAATTTCATGAAGAACAATGTCCACGATTATGACAAGAATGTACAGATAACCAAGAACAAGGAATTCAATTAATAACTAATAGTTTTAAAATTGGCAGAGAGCAATACTAACGATCACAAAATTATGCATTGATGAACTAGGAAATTATCCAGACAAAAACACTAGCAAGAAATCATTCAGAATACAACAATGAAATCAACAATTCAAGGAAGACATTACTTGTGGTGTATGGCCTCCACTGGCTAACGACTCTACCCATTTCTTATCTCAGTGAAGATTTATAAGTTGTAGAATGCCACACAACAACAAGCTCATGGTTCACCCTCACAATCACACTCAATAAGAATTTTCTCCAAAACAGAAACACTGAACTCACCACACTTGTCGCAGTACACAGTCAGGGGAATTATATTACCCTAGACTGCACCCATCCGTCCCTTCAAGCAGAGAAGTTGCTAGCAGACATAAGAGGTTGATGGACAATTGCCCATATCAAGGGAGGAGGTCCACTCCAAGACCGCCACGTGGATTGTGTAATCTATTTGGGAAAATCGAGGGAAAAGTCCTCGGTAAACCCAGAAACTACCGCAGGAAGAAACTGGATTCCAGCAGGGTGGTAGACATCCCTTGTGACTGTTCATGTTGCTCGGAGTAGCACAAAGTATACTTACAGTTAATGAAGTATTTCCCACGTCGAAGCTTGTGTTAGCAGACAGTATACAAAATCGATTTTAAAACACAGTTGCTTTGATACCAATTGTAATGACCCGGATTTTTCTTACCATGAAAATCGTGTTAAATTTAAACTTTTTATTTTCTTTTATAAATCAGCGAAAAATCTTTTAATTTGTGATCAGAGTTCTTTCCTAAAAGCCAGATCGTTAAAAATCTTTTTTATTAGACTCGTTATGAAAATCGTTATAAGCAGTGGAAAACTACAATTATAAAATCTTTTATCAAAATATAGCGAAAGCATAAATAATTCATTTAAGGAATACTAAACAAATTGTTACGTGTTAGTTACAAAATACTTTTCTCTTTTACTTTCTTTAGCCTAGCCAGTCACAAGACCCGTGCATGCAAATCCTTCATCAACTGCTCCTTCACCTATTCTCGTGCGTGTACCTACACCACAAGTAAACTGTGAGCCTAAGCCCAACAAGAAATGAATGTAAGGAGAGAGTGATACGTGCAATATTACAAGGGAAATACATAGACATCGCTTGTGACTGTTCATGTTGCTCGGAGTAGCACAAAGTATACTTACAGTTAATGAAGTATTTCCCACGTCGAAGCTTGTGTTAGCAGGCAGTATACAAAATCGATTTTAAAACACAGTTGCTTTGATACCAATTGTAATGACCCAGATTTTTCTTACCTTGAAAATCGTGTTAAATTTAAACTTTTTATTTTCTTTTATAAATCAGCGAAAAATCTTTTAATTTGTGATCAGAGTTCTTTCCTAAAAGCCAAATCGTTAAAAATCTTTTTTATTAGACTCGTTATGAAAATCGTTATAAGCAGTGGAAAACTATAATTATAAAATCTTTTATCAAAATATAGCGAAAGCATAAATAATTCATTTAAAGAATACTAAACAAATTGTTACGTGTTAGTTACAAAATACTTTTCTCTTTTATTTTCTTTAGCCTAGCCAGTCACAAGACCCGCGCATGCAAATCCTTCATCAACTGCTCCTTCACCTATTCTCGTGCGTGTACCTACACCACAAGTAAACTGTGAGCCTAAGGCCCAACAAGAAATGAATGTAAGGAGAGAGTGATACGTGCAATATTACAAGGGAAATACATAGAGAGAGTGATACGTGCAATATTACAAGGGAAATAAGTATAGAAAACAATACGCGCAATTAATCCATGGAACATGGTATAATCTATGACGTGCTATACATGCTCGATAATTAAAGGAAATGATAAGAATATCTAACATCCTAAACAAGCATAATAACTAAAGGAAAAACAGCTGGTGTACAGAATGCAATTCATGATTGAAAATTAAAGGAACCCACAACAAAGCATTATTCGCAATTGAGTCTATCAAAATAGCAAGTATCATAGCAGTGAATGTGACAGATTTTAAATGAGTAGTTTAGTATCCTAACGAGCAGCATGGTATCTAATCATCCATTACATAGTAATGAGTAGTTACGAACAGATAAGAGCTGTAAAACCAACTAATAACTAATAATTTAATTTGACAGAGAATCACATCACCAAATCATGAATCCATGCATTGATAAATCAAGAGAATATCCACTATTTATTCTACATAACCAACGAACAGAAACAACACACAGTTTATACATTTCATGGCAATGAGCTTACTTTGCAGAGACTATAATTTCACGAAGAACAATGTCCACAATTATGACAAGAATGTACAGATAACCAAGAACAAGGAATTCAATTAACAACTAATAGTTTTAAAATTGGCAGAGAGCAATACTAATGATCACAAAATTATGCATTGATGAACTAGCAAATTATCCAGACAAAAACACTAGCAAGAAACCATTTAGAATACAACAACGAAATCAACAATTCAAGGAAGATAATACTTGTGGTGTAGGGCCTTCACTGGCCAACGACTCTACCTATTTCTTACCTCGGTGAAGATTTCAAAGCTATAGAATCCCACATGGCAACAAGCTCACGGTTCACCCTCACAATCACTCTCAAAAGAATTTTTCTCTAGAACAGAAACACTCAACTCACCACACTCGTCGCAGCACACAGTCAGGGGAATTATATAACCCTAGACTGCACCTGTTCCTCCCTTCAAGCAGAGAAGCTGCTAGCAGACATGAGAGGTTGATGGACAATTGCCCATATCAAGGGAGGAGGTCTACTCCAAGACCGCCACGTGGATTGTGTTATCGGTTTAGGAAAATTGAGGGAAAAGTCCTCGGTAAACCCATAAACTAATACAGGAAGAAACTGGATTCCAGCAGGGTGGTAGACATCCGGGGTGACTGTTCATGTCACCCGGAGTAACGCAAAACGCCGGACCACCGAGAATCACACGGCTCAGGGCAACACCCCGGACGCATGCTACAGTCGCTCAAACTTCGGCTGTCGACTGGAGCAACGTGATTTTACGCTCCCGCCCAGACGCCACCCATATTGCCCAGTTCTGCATATTTTCTACATTTGATCGAGTTTGTCGACCGAAACACTTGACCAGGCAATGACCGAAAAATCTCAAGTGCAATCTATAATGCATTTCAGGGGAATTCCATAACCGTACCCCGACCGATGACTCGACCGCAAAATAGACGAATTTGACATATTCAAAACCCAATGTTTTGCAGTCGCACCACACGTCCACTTCCATGACCACAGTGTGTCTGAAACCCACAATGCATATTGTTCCCTAAAAATTCGTATATTAATCACTCCCTACAATTTTTCATATAATTACACGGTATTATTCTTATAAAAATACACTCCTGCAATATAATATATTTATTTCACAAGATTCATTATATTATATAAATGGAAAAAAATTATTTTGCATTACAAATTATAACAACAATACATTTTTTACTCTAACATCTCATGAGAGAGAGTTTAAGAGTAACGACACAAAAAAAAAAAAACTCTTAAGAAACCATTTTGACCCCAAATATTGAAAACCAACCTATTCAAATTTAACTATAATTTTCATAAACTCAATTCTAAAACGGTTTCATAGATTCAAATATGTTTTATACTCAATTTATTTTGATTATTCGACATAACATATTCGGTCCTAGAGAATAAATAATAAAAATTTAAAGTTAGTCAATTAAAACATGTATAAATGATTATATTAGTTTTAATCTAATATTTTAAGCTTTTGAAGTTAACGATAACTTATCAAAAACTATTTATTCAACTTGTAGTGATCATTATTATAATGCCATGTATATAATAATGCATATATGAGAAACGTACACTCAATGTAATTTAAAATATGTTAAAAGTATTATGTAGGAGTAGAGTTGGGAGTAGTGCATTGTAGTGTCTTGAAACAATGCTCCAATTGTTTTCTAATGTTTCTATTACATCAAAAGCATTTTAAAGGTGACAAGAGGAAACTTCCTCCCAATTTCTCCCTACAATTTTATATACGTAGAGAGAGAGAGAGATTATGGGCATGGATGCTTTTACTCATTCTTAATAATATATATTTACCTTTGAATGTTGTAGCCCATTAAAAGTAGCATAAAATATATTTAATTAGATGGTCCCGACCGGCCAAAACAAAGTCAAGCCGAACTAGCTCATTTAAAAATTTTGATTTTGTCGATTGTTACAATTTTTTTCAAAAGGTTTTGTGACGATTGCTTAGTTGATTCTTTTACGGATTTAATTATTGGTATTAAAATTTTTATTTTAATTGGAATGTTATATGATCTTTTTTTTTTTTCTCATATAATTTATTTATTTTGATTCTCTCAATTTTTACAAAAAAATAACTCAACAATTACTTTAAATTCAATAGTTATTATAGTAATATATTATTTTCTTTTTTGCCTTTTTTGAGGTACGTGGATTGTGGTGCTGACCCAATAAATACCGATTAACAAATTTAGATATAATATTACATTCCTTAAAATAATCAATATTGATTGAAATTAGTATGTGCTGTTTTAATATTATTGTTTAATTTGGACTTTTGTGACAACAGAAAAAATAAGGCAGCAGAATATGACTTCCAATTAGACATTTCAACAATTTTTTGTCACACTAAATTATTAATACTATTATTATATTTATTTCCTCTTAATGGTATTCTTTTTCTTTTAAATGCAAGCTAAAGCTTATACTTTATCATGTTTATAATTATATAAGGTAGATTGAAAACATTTACTTATTTGAAGATTGAGAAGAAAAAATATTCAAACACATCAAGGGGAGCATGTCCACCCTTGAAACACGATTTCATTTGATTCGAGATCACTCAAAATATTTTTAGGAAGTAAAAGTACTTGTGAGGTACGATGTAATATCATAATATTTTATAAATTTAATTATAAATAAAATTAGGGTAATTATCAATATTAACTCACTTTTATTTTTATTATATAATATCTCAAAATTTGAGACATTAGAAACGGACATATGCACTATTAGGAGATCTGTTAAATGACGGATATCATCTGCAGAAATTACATTTTCTACAATGAAAGACATGTTTCTACTGCAAAAAATACTCTTTACATAGAGGATACTTGATTTCCACTCCAAAAAGTAAGTACATGACTATAACTATTTCATGTATGGGTACACTGTGAAAAAACGATTTATCCACTTCAGAAAAAAAATTACCTCAAAATGAATATTTTTCCATATTTAATATCCGCACAATTTAGGGCACTACTTCATCGTCGAAGTGTAGATATTTAATTTCAAAAGGACAAGTGAAAGAAAGCGTTAGTGTATGCAATTGAACGAACCCTCTAACAGTGAAAATGTCTGTTGCTAATACCTTAAACTTTAAGGTGTTAGATAACAAAAGTAAAAGTTCAAAGTACTAGTTAAAAAAATCATATATTTTTAGGTTAATATTGATAATTATCCATAAAATTAATATAAAATCTCAGGCAAACACTATCTCCTTGTAAAAACATAAAGGGTAACATGCATTAAGTACCCCAAACTTAAAGGGTCCGAAGATACAATACATTAAACTTTTTTGACTCAATGTACGTCAAAACTTAGGGAAACTAATGAAACAACCACTGAACTACGAGATCAATGACAAGTCAACCACTAAACATTTAACTATGGAAAATGAATGATGCAAACATCATCGTTAATCTGTTGAAAGAAACGTTAAAAACAAGAAGATTTTTTTAAAATTGAAGATTTTAGTTAACCTATTTGAAATAAATTTTGGTATCAAAATAGAAGATTTGTAGTTAACTATTTTTTGAAAAATCAATGTGTTTCAGGCTAAATATGTTTCCGATTTACTAAGGAAATTCGCTAAAAAATGGATTTTAGAAACATTAAGCTGTTTGAAATTGATTTTGGTATCAAAATGAATAATTTTTAGTTAACTGTTTTTTGAAAAATCAATGTACTCAAAGTTAGACATGTTTTCAATCCACTAAGGAAATCGCTGGAAAATTTGTTGTTTGTTGTAAAACCCGTGAAATTTTAAATAATAAATTCCACAAGTAAAATTTTTCTCGTTAAAATAGGTCAAGGCGTCGAAAAGTTAGCCTGATTTGTCGTGTAGTGGCCACATGAGAATTTTCGGTCAATTGGTAAAAAAATGGTAAAATTTGATGTTACCGAGCGGTGGATTAAATAAAGAAATAATTTTGGAAGATTAAATCGATCAAGGGATCGTTGTTGGTTTCCATTTGGAGGGAATCAAAATTAAAATCGAAAACTTAATTGAATTTATTTAGTGTATATATATATATATATATTATTAAATAAAGTAAAAAGAAAATATTAAAAGAAGCGGGATACGAAGAGAAGACAAAACTCTCTAAGGTCGACGACGAACACCATGGGAGAAAAAGGCTGGGTGAAAATTGACCATCCACCAAGTCCAACCGAGGGGAAACGTCTGCAACGTCAAGGCGAGCAACATTGGTGAAGGAGGATTTCAAATCAGTAAGATTTCCCTCCCAATTTTAGGGTTTGAAAGTCCAAGTCATTGGACTCGAATTCGAGCTTGGAACCTCGAATCCGAGGGACTATGCCGATATACATTGACATATTTGAAGTCTTGGTAGGTTTATCTATTGATTGGAGGCGAAACGGTGGAAAACGTGTGTCTCAGGTGGAGAAATTGTGCCGAAGACGAATCTGATCAGCCAACTGGTCGACAAGAAACTGATTGGTCAATTAGTTGGCCAACAAACTGGGAGCATGTGGACGATCGACCGAAAGTTTTGAGGTCAATCGACCAAAAGATAGTGGTCGATCGACGGGAAATGACCGGTCAATCTGTAACGACCCGATTTATTAACATTTTAAAACGTGTAATTTAAAAAACATTTTCCTTTATAAATCACAGCGGAAAACTTTTATGAGTAAAACAAAACGGTTGAGAATATGATAAATAAAATTCTTTTCGTTAAAACATTTACAACTTAGAAAACTTGAACTTAAAACCATAAATGTTTTGCAAATTGAAAACTTTTTTCCTTTAACCTTTAGTCTAGCCAGCTACAAGATTTGCAACGCACAAATCTTCCATCAACTGCTTCTATTCTCGCTACCGCATACCTACATCACAAGACTTAGACTATGAGTCTAACGCTCAGCAATAAATGAAATGCAATATGAAACATAAAATGCCATTTTTATAAAACATTTTCTCATTTCAGTTTCCTCTTTTTACATTACCATTACCGTTTTACCATTGGAACTCAACTCAAAGCCTCAACCATTGAGGAATTACTCGCTAATGCCTTTAACCATGAGGACCACATCCACCAAGCCTTTATATATGAGTTTCATATCCAAAGCCTCAACCATTGGGGGAATTTCCGCCTAAAGCCTCTACCATTGGGGACAATGTCCATCAAAACCTCATACTTCCATTGGGAACTTGTTCCCAAATCCTCAACATTTGATAGCTCTTAATTTCCTCCATCTATCTTTACTTGAAACCATATGCATGATAAACCACTTTTATAACATTTTGTGAAAACCATGATGCATGAGCATGAATGCAAACAACTTAGCGTATTATAACATATTCTCAATTACCGCCTCAAACCATGATCATGATCCTCAACTTAAAGTTTGTTAAACATGAATCATCAAAACATCAAACAACAAACCAAGCTATATATATGAAATCCTCAATCTTTATGAAGCATAAATTCTCAACAGTAACCTAAACCCACTTATCAAAACTATTTAAACAACAATTAAGAACAATACATCTCCAAAAACATGAAAGTAATAGCAACAACAAACAACACTATGAAGTACATCTCAAGGACTTAACATCTATCAACCAAATAGCATATGCAATGCCTCAACCACGCCAAAGAACACTTCCAGAATTTAACAACAGCATCCAACTTTATTCTTAAAAATTTCTTATTAAACCATGATAGTATAACCATAAAATCCAGAACCTATAATCTATAAACAACACTTACATCTCCAAATGAAACTCTAATTTCTTGTGATGTAGCCCTAAAAGGGAAAACACACACGCATTTCTTACCTCTTGATCCTTGGAGAAGATGAATGCTACAACTTCCTTCTCCTGAAGCTCTCTCGCGACTGCTCCCTTCCCTTTCTCTCTCTTTCAGCTCTCTCTTTATCTCTAGCTCTCACAGTTCTTTTTCCTCCTACAATTTCTTCTTCCTCATAGCAACTTTTCTTTTCTCGCAGATTTCTCTCTAGTTTCTCCTTTCCTCCTAATGACTCTCTCACTTTCTTCTCTGCCCCTTTCCTCTCTAGAAGCTTTCGTCCGTTATAAACTTCACTTTCTCAATTACATAAGTCCTTCTTCAAGCACCTCTAGCAGGAGCGGGCGCTTCCTCAAGGCCTCCACATGGAGGACACCGACCTTTCTTCCAATCAGAACACTACATCGCAACTCATTTATGGCGACATTTGGAATTCCCGGTTGATCAACCCCCTTCAGGTGATCGACCACAAAACAACATAAAAATCAACTCTGAACTATTTTCGTGAAAACTGGTCGTTCACCCACAACAAGACGATCAACTGCAAAACTCAACTTCACAATCTTCACCTACCATGATTGACAGCCACTGTGTAGACATGCGTATTATTGGATTAGTTACACATCGATTAAGTTCCTTGTCCCAGTATAAGACCCTTCCATTTATTCCTTGGAATTTATTGATTAGAATTTTCGTGTTTGGGTTTTAGGCTTTGACAAGTTCAAGGACTTCGAGTCGGTGCCTGAGGTCATTGTTCCTTCGAACATGAGGAAAGACCGCCGTCGAGGTAGAGATTTTATACTTAGTTGTCTTGCATTGCATTGCATTGTTTTCTAAAACCGTCTTTTGTGGGCTACCACATATGAAAATCTGACGGGAACTGTTCGACAGCACGTCAATTTTCATACTACGTATGATGAGAGTTTTACACGTTTACTTTTGTGCGCTTTGATTTCATGGTATGTATTGCTTGGGTTTTGATTTGGGACGATGAATTCTATTCATACTTTAGAAGGTTTCGGTGTCAAAGTATCTTGAGACTATCCCTGTACATCTTCTTCTGCGTGGAGATGGTTGATTGTGTTGTGTGAAAGATGGGGATATGAAGGCGATGCCGCTTCGTTGGGTTTCGAATCCCTAAACCTAATCAGGGTGTATGATATGGGCTATGTTGTCGCAGAGCTTGCTCGCCGACAACCCAGGTGACGCGCTGGGTCTTCGGACCGTCGTCATTTGTCTTCCTCCAGGCTCATGAGGTGTTGCCTGCGATGGTGGCCACCTTTCCGTGTGTTTGACCAGAGGAGTCCTTGAGTGACCCTCCATTTTCACTTCGATTTTCACGATAAAATACGATGAGAGTACTTTGACTCTAGTTGTCTATGTATACATCCATGTTTTCTTGATGCCTCGTCAGGGGGCCTTTGAGGCCAGATTTCCTTAAAGGATAAAAATGATTTAAAAATATTTGGAAAAACGTGCATGATTACCCAAAATCCATGATTTTTACGAAAAGAGTAAAACAAGTTTTACACGCATATATCATTTAGTATAAGTTTCCTACTGAGCTAGTTATTCACCCCAACGACCTCTTCACTCCAGGTAAAGAAAAAAGTAGCTAGACTTGTGCGAGACCGAGTTGAAGACTTTTCTTTCTGCTGATTATTGTATCCTTGCTCGTATTTAAATTCTAGGTGAGTTTTTTTATGAGACAACTGTATCACACTTGATTTGGTTTTTGGATATTTGGATTGTATGCACAGTTTTATTTGAATCATGTGAACTTTATAATTCCGCATTATTATTTTACTCTCGCGATCACTATATGGATCGTGGCCCATCACAAGTGGGCTACAACTGATAATTTTATACAAGTATTCTGCAAATCTTAACAAGCTTTGAGCTGGACGATCGTGTCCTCTTCGAGAGCTGGTCGTTTGGCCAGATGTTTCTGTCCAGCCTACTTCTGGGTCATGATATTTGTTACACTGAAGAACAACAAATAATTCAGTAAATAGAGCTTAAAGAGTATTTTTCACTACAGAAATAATAATTTTTGTTGCGAAAAGTAATATTTTCTATGTGGAAAGTAATCTTTCTTGAGTTTTATTTCAAGGATTCATTTTTTGCAGCGGATTTTGCTGCATAAAGAAAATATTTTTTAACGAAAAACATGATAATGATATTGCTTCATTTATCTATCATAATTGAGTGTTTTATTTATTAACAAAAAGTATTTAGTAGTTAACTTCTTATTATTTGTGGTTGTTGTGTTAATTTTTCTTAAATTTAACTTGTTAATAGAAAGAACTTTGACGATAAAAAAATACTATCAAAATTACCATGTAGGTTGAATTGGACTGTCCAATAACCCTGTCTCTCCCCATTTCCACGAATGGAGATAGATAGGGTGAGATCAAAAGCTAGCCCCATTCTCATTTTCATCTCTTTTGTTTTGGTAGAGAGAGAGAGAGGGTCTTTATTCCATGAGCAGTGACTTGCACAAAATTATTTTTTAAAGTTTACTTAGTTTTTATTAATAATATAAAAAATAAAACACTTGAAATTGATATTTTTTATATCTCAAATTCAGAGGAAATTTAAAATAAAAACAAAGTTCTTGGATTAAAAATGGCACCACTTGTTAACTTAGCATAATTTATTTTATGCAGCTACCGTAATTATAATACATAGTTTAATAGTTTCCACATTATGGGGGTGTGGTTGAATATTTATATTATTTAATTTAATTATATTGATGCACAAGTTCCCAAGTAATACGCCACAATTTTAGACTTAATTAATTATAAACTATTTTAGTAGACACCTAATCAATTGGACAGCTCCCACATACAACATTAATATCATTAAAAATCTCTTATTACCCTTAATTAATCTCTAATTCATGCTTATTTTAATTCAACCTTAAATTTTTTGGATCCGTTTAACTTTGAATATTTTTTTTAATAAAATAAATCTTGAATTTTAAAATTCGTTCAATTTAAATCTTAATGTTTTTAAATAAATTGAATTTTAAATCTTGCACCATTAACAAATTAGAGTCTTACCATTAAAATTAGATTTTATTCAATTTTGATACAATAGAAATAAAACTCAAACCATATTATAATATTTATATATTTTTTAATTTTAACTTTAAAAATTACAAAAAAAAGAATCAAGACGACTAAAACGGGTCCAAATCGACCCAATTCTTGCCCAAATCGACCTAAAAGTGAATCTAAATTGACTAAAAGTGGATCAAAATCGAAAAAATCTAAAATCAAAATTGATCAAACCAAATCAAACAAAATTAAAAAATTAATTTGAGATTCATTTAATTTAAAGTGCAAAATTTAAGATTTATTTTATTCAAAACAAAGTTCAAGCCATTCAGCCAAATAAACCTGAAAATTTGAAATTTATTTTACTAAGAAATTTTTTTTAAGATTTAAATTGAAATAATCCTAAAAATTTAGGATTCAATTTATATATATTTTTATTTATACACTCTGGCACGATTTTCAATCACAGCGGTTGATTCTCCACTTAATCGGACGGTTCTCATTTGATCCATTCTTCTTCTCTTTTAAAAAGTCCACCCTACCGGCTACCTGCTCACCATACTTACTAGTTCCTCATCCTCCAACAATGACCTTCAATTACGTAAATATCCGTCCTTTCCGATCATCAGAAGACAATATCTGCAAGGGTATATTAGTACTTTCCTTGAAAAAGCCGGCTATAAAACGAACTCGACCCAACGTTTTGACCTCTACTCTCAGAAAACACCCGGCATTCCCGATTATCTCCGGCCGGTGATTCAACTCCGACCACCAGGGATCTGATTCCCTATCAAGCGTACGGAAATTTATCAGTATTTGAGTTCCTTCAATCCTATGGAGGTTTGGTTATCGGTTTAATAAACAGAAGTTCCGGCAGAAAATCGTTTTGGCCAAGGGAGTGCAGGGAAAGAGGAGAACTGAGCTACGAAAGACAATCGGCCGTGGTGTGATGGGATCTTGTATTTGTCCTTTAGAGACTCCGGCTAGGTTGCTTTGGACTACCAGCTTCTTCCGCCATAAGCTCATGATTTTCTGATTTCCGGCCACAAATTAACTTCTTATTACTATTGATATACCTAAGAATTTGAAATTTCCGCTCATCGCCGTTAGATACCGCTGTAGAACGATTCCCGATTAAGAAGTTGAGAAGATTCGATGGAGTCGCGTCGGTTCTTGTTCGATCCGCCGGCTTGCCATGGCAACATGCTGTACCTCGGAAACGGTGATTCTGGATTTCAAGGTGATTGATGTTTTGATTTCTAATGATTATTTTTGTACGCGATGGTGCAGCAACTCTTTTACTATTGTTTTCATTAGATTCTGATGTTGCTGATGCGTTGAAAATTGGTGAAGGAGTGAGAATGATGATGAGCATGGAAGATACTTCAAGAAGGCGACCCTTTTTTAGCTCGCCAGACGACATGTTCGACGAGGAGTACTACGACGAACAGATGCCGGACAAGAAGCGCCGCCTCACGCAGGAGCAGGTTCGAATATATGACACTCTACTACATTCATGGAGATTTATATTTCACTAATCTGAAATTACAATCCAATACAAATCTGATCTGTGCAAGCAAAATAGCCAGTTGGATTGAGGAAGACGATTCCATGATATTAGTCTATTTATCTCTAGTTTACGAAGATTGTCTTGTGTATGCCCATAGTTTGATTACAGTAAAAATTTGTTCGGACTCCAGTTTTGTGGACGTAGGCTATCTGTTGAACCACAGAAGATTTTTTTATTTGTGGTATCCTGTTAATTAACATAGGTAATCTATCTTAATACTTGACGATGGGTAAAAATTATTTGTTGCATAATAGTAATTAATCGTTTCTTTCTCACGACTGGATGAAAGGATCAAAGATATTGTTTGCCAGGGAAGAAGAAAAAGAATCTTGTTGTCTGGCTTAATTTAGGTGGCTGGCATAAGGGAGAGATCAATTCATTTCAAAGTTTTTGACGATTTTTTATAACTTGTATGTGGAAATGTAAAGGTGATTCTTCTGGAGAAGAGCTTTGAGGCAGAAAACAAACTCGAGCCAGACCGAAAGACCCAATTGGCAAACAAGCTTGGGCTGCAGCCGAGGCAAGTTGCTGTGTGGTTTCAGAACCGCCGTGCTCGTTGGAAGACAAAGCAGCTTGAAAGGGAGTACGATGTTCTGAAATCTACATATGATTCACTTCTTTCTAATTATGACTCTGTTGTCAAAGAGAACGAAAAGCTCAAATCCGAGGTATGTATGCGTATAAACATCATATCTCTCAAAACTGTAATGTTGACCTCTGAAATCTTCACATAAAGGAGATATAACGTAGCTCTTATTTTATTTAAATTTCCCATTATAATCTTGAAGAAACATCTAGTATTTTGAGATGTTGACAACTCTTTGTGGTCCTAAACTGTAATAGACAAAATTGTGTTTGGACTCAGTGTGGCATATGTGCTAGAAGAAACGATTTTAGATTCCAAAAGGCTGCTCTAAAGTTAGGGAAAGAATATACTTGACCAGACAAAGACAGTTCTTTTATAGTGAAAGTTCAGTGGATGTAGCCTAGTTTTCTAATGTTTCCATGATAACTCACGTGCAGGTTGTTTCCTTATCTGAGAAACTAGGAGCAAAGGAGGCAGTTGTAATTTCAAATCCTCCCAAAAAATCCATCACTTCGACATTAGATATCACACCCATCTCTTCCAATTTTGGCATTAAGTTGGAAGATGGGTGGAGCACGGGAACAGGTGGAAGCACGGTGGTGGATGAGGATGGTCCTCAACTGCTGGACAGTGGCGATTCTTATTTTCTGAGCAATGACTACACTGTCATTGACGGTATGCATTCTGAGGAGGACAACCGAAGTGACGATGGCCGGGGTTGCTTCCACGATGTCTTTGCGCAAAACCATGTGGAGGTAGAGTCTCTTGGCTGGTGGGACTGGACTTGAGCAAGTTGATTTTGGAGCTGAACTTGTGTGTTTTTGTTTGGGGTTGTTAATTATTACAAGTGGGTGTGAAATCTTACATATATAGCTGCAATAAAATGTAAGAATAAATAAAACATAACGATGTCTCTTAATATAGAAAATATTTATGGGTTTGTTCAATGATTACTGTAATGTAAGATTTATTTTAAATCTTCACCAACTATTTATAATTTTATTTTTGTTATTACACAAATTAATAAGTGACATAAATACAATTTATTATGAAATAAGATTACAGGCTAGAATTAAAAGATAAATTGAGAGTTACTTTTTGATGATTTTTTTGAAGCTCGTGACAAATAATTAAATCAAGTATTCAGTGTCATGTATTTGTTATTGGGGAACGAATGCTTTGGATGTTGAGGAGTATAGGGTTCTTCCTCCTTTTGAATATGATAAGTTTCGTGTCTTGTCCTGCCATTGGTAAGATATATGCTCTTAGATAAATGCTTCCCAAAGATGATTCCTTGGTCAAAGTAGAATTTTCCAGAAGAGTCTACAACTTAAATTTCTCCGATTTCAGTATGGACACGTGGCTCTTTCATCATCGTCAATATTGGTGGGTTTGATCAAATAAATTAGTGGGTGAAGTGTAGGAGTAGTAGAAGGAGAAGATAGGAGCATTATTGTGTGGGCATGACAACCCATGCCTATGCCTCGCCTCTCATTCTCTACCTTATCCTCCCATTAATGATTTTTCTAGATTGAGAGTGACGATGCCGAATTATGAAGTCCCATCTAATTCTAGTACTTGAGTCAGATTTATGATGAACAATAACTTTTATATACCTTAGAAATCAACTCAACTCTAAAATTAATATTTAGCCCAAATATAGTTCCAATTTTACCTCGTAATTTGCCCAAATTCCAATTCAAATTTGACCCTCACTTGTTTCTTTGGTAAAATTCTATATACAAATGCAAGTGCAGAATTTAACAAGTCCAAAAATGGGATGGCATTATTAATTTGAAGAGTAAAGACGTCACATGCAAGGATCCAGAGCCAGCCGGCCAAGGTCGGCTATCTCCGTTTATGAAGTGGGGAGGGATCAGACCCTTTTTCTCACTCACCCCCTCTGGACTACCAGCTTGTTTCAGTGTCAATCTCTCTTCATTTTTCACTCTTCTTCGACGTTGTAACCTCCTCATTCTTCGGTACTCTCTCTCTCCTCTCCCTCTCTCACGCACTCACTGGATTCTTCACTGTTGTCAGCTTTTTCTTCTCTTGTTTTGGATGAATTGGGACGGAAGTAGAGGGTTCGGATTGAAATGTTGCATTTTTTAGAGCAACAAAAGTACGATCTGTGATTCAGACTGTAGAGTAAGGCATAGTTTTGCTGCTTGCTTTGCGATGAGTTATGTTTTCATTGTAGCCGTAGATCTTTGCTGCTTGTGTTCAATCACATTGTCTCTTAAAACGGGTTTCGTTGCATTAGTTTGGCTTCACACCGTTGCTCTCTCTTTTTCTCTCTTAGTTTATATGCTTTGGCCATTTATATGTATGGCCATAAATGTCAGCTGGTTAATGCTTTAGAGAAATTTCGAAAAAGATCCAAAAGTTTAGTTTTCTTAATGAAATAAAGTTGAGTTGTTGGTAGGGAAGATGTCAATTTTTAAATTTTCTGTCTATCTGTGCACAAATCTGAGGTTTTAATTGAATTCCAAACTGTTACATTACTGTAATGGTTATTCCATGTGTTGGATCATGCATTCTTGTTATAAATTTTGCTCTCTTTGTAATGACTTTGAAACTTATTAACAATAAGGTAGTGATGTCAGAGAAAGCTCTTAGAGATCTTAATGCTATACCTGAATCCGAGCAGACCAATGCAACCTCCATTAACGGCTGTTTGAAGAAGCCGTGCATAGGGGATGCTGGTGAAAATCTTGAAGAGTGGAAGAAAATAAACTCTGTGTCAATTTCACCTCCAACTAAGGGTGAAAATGCAAACTCAGTCTTGGATTGTGTCACTTCCGAAATAGAATACATCGAGTCTGAAAAACTGAATGATGTGGAAGATGTCAATGGAATCGTGATGGTACATAATTTTGTTGTTATTTTTTGCATGCTAATTTATTAGTATGGGGTAAACTTTAATCTTCTGAATCATTTGTTTTTGAGTTGATAACCCCCCGTTGCTTAGGATCTGAGATCAACTTAAGTATGGTGTTATACATTTGTTTGTTCGAAATTGCAGACTCTCTTAGCTGGATTGGACTCTAAAGAATGGGTTCTCGTTTGTGAAGCTCTCAACAATGTCCGCAGGCTGTCAATATTTCACAAGGAAGCAATGCTTGACATACTGTAAGTCTCTGATGCCAACTTTTTTATCTGATTGAGTTACAAGAACGAAGTTATTTATGTTTCATTTTTGGATATTATGCTAACCATCCATGTCTATTGGCGCAAGAGGGGACGTGGTATTGTTTGTGGTGAAATCGATGAAAAATCCGAGAAGTGCTTTGTGCAAAACTGCATTAATGACATCTGCTGACATCTTCATTGCTTATTGTGATGAAATAATTGAATCTCTGGACCCTCTGGTAATCTGCATTGAATTTTTTTTCATATCTGGGGATTTTTTTTCTTCATCAAATCGATTCCTTTTACTCTAGAATGGGCAGTTTTGTTCATTGATTCTGTCTGATTGGTGTAGCTAGTGCAGCTTCTTCTTAAATCTTCACAAGATAAACGATTTGTTTGTGAGGCAGCGGAGAGAGCCTTGGTAGCTATGATTACTTCGTTATCCCCTATGCTGTTGTTACCAAAATTGGAATCATATCTAAAAAATGGGAATCCTCGTATTCGGGCAAAGGCGGCGATGTTTTTTAGTCGGAGTGCTCTGCAACTAGTAAGATTTACTCATTATTTTCCCATTTTTATTACATTGCGGGAAAATAAAGTCCTGGTGTTCTTGTTTTCCGGATCATTAGTTGTTGTCAAGATTTTATCATTTCTGATCATCCGTTGCCATGTTATTACCATAACTTGTGTTATTATTTAAATTAATGCTGCTTTGACATCTCACTGTAGCTTTTACAATTGACATGAACAGGGGGTGGAAGGAATTAGAGAATTTGGTATTGATAAGTTGGTCCAAACAGCTTCGTCCCAGCTAAGCGACCAACTTCCTGAATCCAGGGAAGCTGCTCGAATTCTTCTCCTGGAGCTCCAAACCGTGCATGAAAAATCCCACAACTTATCACCGATCATGCCAGGAAATACGAAAGACGACTCGTGGGAGAACTTTTGCTTATCAAATCTCTCTCCTTTAAAAGCTCAAGCAGTCCTGAGAGTGACCAATCTCGCTCGAGATTCTCCCGTCCTGTTTTCATGACACAATCATTTACGTCATTCTTGTGGTTGAAAGGTGCTGCCCCATTGGACATCTCAAGGTGTTGTCTACATTTGTAATTTTTAGTATTTTGGGCTTTCAGTTCTACTGTAAATTCTTTTGAATTCTTGAGATATTTGAAACATGATTTGTTGGAATAACGAACGAGATTTGAAAAAAAAAAGAAGAAAAAACAATGGATACCGAATTTACGTAGAAAATCGTTTACGTAGAAAACCCAAGACAGAAAAAAACCACAGGCAAAGGAGAGAAATCATTAATAGAAATCGGTACAACGAGCTTTGCGGCTCAAGCATATATTCATAGGAATAAAGGAAATTTTAGTCATACTGAAATTGGAAGCTTTAATCATGCAAGAATTAGGAAACCTCCAATGTGGGCCAAATCAGCCTGACTCAATTAGATTTTGGGTCGCACTGAACCATAACAATCTCCACCTTGACACGAATTCCACTCTATAAATATATCTTCATAACTCTAGAAAACCTCTTCTTCCACAAGTGTCCATCAGGGCGAAATCAGCAGCTAATATCAACCAAGCTCAAATAATGCTTGAACTTGGGTGTGGGCAAAGTCTTGGTCATCATATCAGCAGGATTATCATGAGTACTGATTTTACTAACTGCAAAATCACCATGAGCAACCACTTCACGAACAAATGATAACGAATATCGATGTGCTTCATCCTCTCATGAAACATCTAATCTTTAGTGAGAAAGATAGCACTCTGACTGTCACAAAAACACTGTGGCAATCTGCAAATCTCCACTGAGCTCACCAAACAAACCTTTTAACCATATAGCTTCTTTACAAGCCTTTGTAATAGTCATATATTCTGTCTCTGTAGTAGACAATGCAACGGTATCTTGTAAGGTAGCTCTCCAACTGATAGCGCAACCCCCAACTGTAAAAACATATCTGGTAAAAGATCTCCTCGTATCAATATCCCTTGCATAATCAGAATCAACATATCCAATAACAGAATCTCGAGTTCTTCCAAATTGAAGACAGACATCATTAGTTCCACGCAGAGACCTAAGAATCCACTGAACAGCTCTCTAGTGTTCCTTTCCTAGATTTTCCATGTATCTACTAACCGCACTGACTGCGTAAGATAAATCTGGACTTGTGCAAACCATAGCATACATGAGAGATCCCACTGCACTAGAATACGGAACTCATGACATATAATTAATTTCATCATCTGAATGCGGACATAAGTAGGATGAAAGCCTAAAATGAGCTGCTAAAGGAGTACCAACGAGTTTAGACTTATTCATGTTAAACCTGCAGAGAACTTTCTGAATGTACCCCCACTTTGACTTAGGTACAATTTCCCAGATTTTCTATCTCTTTGTATCTCCATACCAAGTATCTTTTTTGCTGCTCCCAAATCTTTAATCTCAAACTCTTTACTCAACTGTGCTTTGACCCTTCTGATTTCTTCTATATCTTTAGCTGCGATTAACATATCATCGGCGTATAAGAGGAGATAAATCACTGACCCATTCTGACTGTTCTTTATGTAGACAAAACTGTCATAATTGCTCCTTTTGAAATCTTGAGCAAACATGAATGAATCGAACCTCTTATACCACTATCTAGGCGACTGCTTCAGACCATAAAAGGACTTCTTCAAAGAAAAAACATAGTCTTCTTTTCCAGAGACTATAAAACCTTCAGGTTGCTGCATATAGATGTCATCCTCAAGTTCTCCATGTAAAAATGCAGCTTTCACATCCAACTGCTCAAGCTCAAAGTCGTGCATAGCTACAACACCCAGCAAAGCTCGAATCGAACTGTGCTTAACCACCGGAGAAAACACATCAGTGAAGTCTACACCTAGAATCTGACTATACCCCTTAGCAACCAAACGTGCTTTGTACCTGTCTTCTTTAAAACCTCGTGTATTTTCTTTTTTCTTGAACACCCATTTGCACTGAACCACTTTCTTTTCTTTTGGCAATTTAACTAAGTCTCATGTGTCGTTCTTCTGAAGAGACTCCATCTCCTCCTGCATGGCGATCATCCATTTTTCTGAATTTTCTAAACTAACTGCCTCTGAATAAGTAGACGGTTCTTCACTAGAATCTATGCTTTCAGCTACACTCAAAGCATAAGCAACTAAATCTGCTTCACCATATTTTGTGGAGGTTTAATATCTCTTCTTGATCTATTCTTAGCGATGGAATACTCTGGCAAAGTTGATATTGATGATTTTGCAGAAACGATACCTCCCTGATTATCTGAGCTGGTCTGACCCGAAGACTCTGATGTCGACCTTGTTTCAACTTCAACCTCAACCTCGCTACGAGATAGATGATTAGTCTTATCTGTCAAGCCTTTAGAAGATGAATTATCAAGCATAGCAACTTCATCAAAATACCACATTTCTACTCAATATGACTTTCTTGGATTCAGGACACCATAACTTATATCCCTTGACACCAAGTTGGTATCCAAGGAATATACATTTCAATGATCTGAGCTCTAATTTGCCATTAACAACATGAGCATACGCGGGACAACCAAATACTCTCAAACTTGAATAATCAATAGGATTTCCAGACCAAACTTCTTCAGCAGCTTTCTTATCAAGAGCATTTGATGGAGAACGATTCACAATATGACAAGCAGTAGCAGCAGCTTCAGCCCAAAATAACTTAGGTAAAACAAAATCTGAAATCATACACCGAACCTTTTCCATTAAAGTTTTATTCATTCGCTCTGCCACTCCATTTTGTTTTGGTGTACCCGAGACTGTCAGATGCCTCATAATACCTTCTGACCTACAGAAAGAGTTGAACTCTCCTTAACAAAACTCTAATCCATTATCGGTGTGTAGATATTTTACCTACTTTCTTGTCTGCTTTTCAATTAAAGTTTTCCACTCCTTGAACGTAACAAATAATCACTTTTCTTCTTTAGAAAGAATATCCAAAGCTTTCTGGAAAAATCATCAATCATGGTCACCATATAATGTGCCCCTCCCTTGGAAGGCACCGGTGCTGGACCTTAAAGATCTGAGTGGATATAACCTAATATTTCTTTCGTACTGTGAGTGGCTATAGTGAATAAAACTCTCTTCTGTTTCCTGAAAACACAATGCTCGCAAAACTGTAATTTACTTATACTCAGACCATTCAAAAGTCCTCTTCTGCTAAGCTCATTCATCATATTTTCACTCATATGGCCTAGACGCATATGCCATAATCTGGTAAGGTCTTCATCTGACAATGAAGTACTAACTACAACATCCTCAACAACTGTAGATCCCTGTAGAACATATAAATTTCCAGATTTTCTTTGCCCTTTCATCATAGGAAGAGAACTACGACTGATCTTCAAAACTCTACCTTTTGTACCCTTTCAGATCAAGAGTACTCAACGAGATCAAATTTCTCTTCAAGTCGGGAACATGTCGCACGTCACTAAGTATTCTGACAACTCCATCATACATCTTAATTCTGATCGAACCAATCCCTGCTATCTAGCACGATAAATTATTTCCCATCAATACTGCACCTTTTAACACATGCTCATATGTCGAAAACCAATATTTATTGAGACACATATGAAACGTACAGGCCGAATCTATAATCCACTCCTTGGATGGCTTTGAGTTTCCGTCAAACACAACTAGAAGATCTCCTCCTGATTCACAATCGTTTTCTTCTGCGACAACTGCTTCACCAGAATTCACTAGTTGTTTTCCCTTCTGATCAGCTTCCTCTTTTCTTTTATTCTGCAATTTATAACACTCAGATTTAATATGCCCCTTTTTCTGACAGAAATATAAACTTTGTTTCTGTTCCTGGACTTTGGTATGCTTTTCGAACCCTTTCTGTTACTGTTCCCTTTATCGGACCTATGTGATGTTCTACCCCGAGTATTCAACCCCTCTCCTTGAGTTCTAGATCCAACTACAAGGTGCTTCATTCTTTCTTTTGAAAGCAAAGCATCGTAGAGCTCTTTCAAAGTCAATGTGTCCCGACTGTATAGAATGGTATCCCAGAAAATATTGTACGATGCAAGCAATGAACATAACAAAATCAAACCCAAATCTTCTTCATCATATTTTCATTCCATTGTTTCCAAATTCGAAACATTTTCTTTAAATGCAATCAAGTGTTCTTCAATCGAAGTTCCTTCTCCCATATGATGAAAATATGACCGCTACTTCAAATGCAGCTTACTCATCAGGGTTTTATGCATGCACAATTCTTCCAATTTTGACCATATTTCAGCAGCAGATTTCGCCTTCAACACATTCTCTAAAACTGCATTTAATAAATGAAGACGAATCAAAGATAACGTTTTTCTGTCTCTCAGATATTTTTCCTCCTCGATCTAAGATGCTGGCGAACCCCAATAACGTATTGTTCAATTCCATCTGAGCAAGAACATCTCGCATCTTTACTTGCCCAACATCAGAATTTTATATTTCCTCGAAGTCATCCCCAAAAATCAGAATTTTCTCCCAAAAATCCGACAAATATCCAAATCAAAATTAATCCCAAAAAACTTAAATTTTGTTCGCCAGCAAATTTCAAGATTTCTGAATCCCTGCAAATCCACGATACTCACAGCAGTATTCCCAATTAGAATTTCAAAGTATCCAAAAAGTCAGACAATCCGGTAGGCTTCCTCGGTGAAAGTTGGTGGACAGCGAACTATGACTCGCGATGGTCGGCGATGGATCGACTGATCGGCGGCGAGCTTCTCTCCTCTCTCTATTCAGAATCGATCGATGGTGAGAGGGTCGATCGATGGGCGGCGCTGCTTTCTCTGTTCTTCGTTGGCTGATGATCGACGACGCGCAGCTGGTGCTTCGGATCGGGTGTGACTCGGTTCTTCGCCGCTTTTGTGTTACGAGTGGGCACTACCTCGTCACTGGATATTGTCTGCTTTGGGCCTCCCATACGACCCGCACGGGTTTGTTCTCAGCCCAGGGCCCTATAACCCTAAGCCAAAACACGTTCAACAGGCAAGGATG
This sequence comes from Begonia loranthoides, assembly GCA_022433065.1. Taxonomy (NCBI): domain Eukaryota; kingdom Viridiplantae; phylum Streptophyta; class Magnoliopsida; order Cucurbitales; family Begoniaceae; genus Begonia; species Begonia loranthoides. The sequence continues at coordinate 7,403,446 of CM039478.1, forward strand.
GGTACACACTTATACACTAGTCCCACAACCATCCCATTTTCGATGTGGTATTGCAGGTCCCCTTGCAACCCACCAAGGGCCAAGGCCTAACCATGACAATTTGTTCTTCGACGATCGACGACGCACAGCTCTGTTCTTCGCTGCGGTTCGTCAAATCTGTTCCCCCTGTTCTTCGCTGGAGTCGGGAGACAGCCGTAGGAGAGACTCCACGGGCAGAACACCTTCGATGCTGGAGTAGAAGACTCTTGCGGGCAGCGGGCGGGCAGTTCTTCGGGCAGGGAGATTAAAAAACAAAATTTTTTTCTTTTTCAATTTTTTTTTTCCAAAACTAAATCACAATAATCGTTCCACCTCCGATAAATCGAAAACCTCAATTTTTAGAAACCTTCAACTTTACTCTGTTACCAATTGTTGAAATATTGGTATAGAGAACCTCAACCTTAGCTCTGATACCAATTGTTGAAATAACGAATGAGATTTGGAAAAGAGAAAGAGAAAACAGTGGACAACGAATTTATGTGGAAAACCCAAGATAGGAAAAAAAAACCACGGGCAGATGAGAGAAATCACTAATAGAAATCGGTACAACGAGCTTTGTGGCTCAAACATATATTTATAGGAGTAAAGAAAACCCTAGTTATACTGGAATTAGAAACCCTAATCCTGCAGGAATTAGGAAACCTCCAATGTGGGCCAAACCGGCATGACCCAATTAGAATCCGGGTCACACTGAACCCTAACATGATTAAATGACGTAGTTCACTGAAAAGCATTTCTAATGAGTATTTGTTGAGCATATGATTTTTTTGGTATGGTTGAAAAAGATTTTTCTAAAAAAAAACTCTGATTTATTTGAATTTGTTTACTGTTGAAGCCATTTCTGATAGGGAATATCTGATTGAAGAGGCTTGATTAGTGCACATAATTCTCTTGGTTTGTACCTTGAGAATGAAATTCATGTCATTAATGTAATTTGAAGTTCTAAATCAAAACTATCACTTTATTTTTCTTACTCTTCTGGTTTCCGAGATCTAACTATTCCAATGCGTAGCATAGCATTTACATCTCATGCTTCTAAACTGCAGGTAATATTCCACTAAATGGAGATGTGGTATCGAAAAGTATGTCATTTATAGCGTAATACTATCATAAGTTGGAAAAATGAAAAATGGTAAGATAGAGGTGAGAGAGAGAGAGAGAGAGAATGATTCTATTTTGTATTCTGTAAAAAGATAGTAGTATTTACAAAGATAGTATATGCTATGTCCGTGTACACTAACAAAGAGAGAATAGAAATAAAACACTTGTAATGGTTATACACTGTCATCTCCCTCAAGCTCAAGAACGAAGAACGTGGAGCTTGGACCGAAAAACTTGAAATTTGGATAATGTAAATCGCTTTCCGAGAGCATTGGCAATTTGTTCCGTAGAGGCAGTAAATTTGACAAGGACTTGTTGAGAACTTTCTCCTGCACAAAATAATATTCAATCTCTACATGTTTGAATTTGAAGTGTAAAACTGTATTGGAAGCTAGATAAGTAGCATTGAAATTGTCACAAAATATAATAGGTATCTCTATTAAAGATATACCTATCTCTTGGAGAAGAGACTTCATCAAAGAATTTCTACAGCGCCATTTGCAATACTACGATGTTCAAACTCTATACTTGATCATGACATATTTTTTTTGCTTGACTAACAACCAAGAAATGAGATTAGGTCCCAAAAACATGCAAAAAAAAAAAAACACTAGTACTCTTTTGATTGTTGGGACATGAAGCCCAATCTGCATCAGTGAAACATTGCAAATTAAAACAATAAGATGCTGAAAAAGATATTCCAAGAGAGGAAGTGTCTCAAAGATATCAAAGTATCCATTTAACTGCTTGCTAGTGAACATCAGTTGGAGTATATATAAACTGACACACTTTGTTAATCACAAAGGCAGTATCAGATCGAGTAAGACAACAATATTGAAGTGCATCAACTATATTGTGATAAGTGGATCCGTTTGGTAAAGGAGTATTGTAAGTTTTTGATAGTATCGGACCAGATACCATTGGGGTTGGAAACAGCTTGCTGGAAGCCATATTTGCTAAAAGTAGTCAGTCTCATATATACTTGGATTGGTTAAGATGCAAGCTTGTGGAAGTTTTCTTAACAGAAATGCTAAGAAAATAATTTAAGCTGTCAAGATCTCAGACAACAAATTTTGAGTGTAGATAGCCAAGTAGTTTGTCAATAAGTATTGTAGAATTGTCGGTGACAATAATATTATCTACATAAACGAGTATGAGAATAATTGAAGACTGTTGCTGAAAAATAAACAGTGATGTATCATACTTGGATGCTAAATAATTTAAGAGAGAATGACTTACAAAACCTAAAGGTTGTTGCATAAAAACTATCTATGTGAGATCACCATGCAAAAAGACATTATTTATATCAGGCTGTCTCGTAGTCCATCCAAGAGAAACAACTAAGGATAAAGCTATTCGGATAGTAGTTGGTTTGACAACTAGACTAAATGTTTCATTATAATCCATGCCTTTAGTGTGAACATACCCTTTGGTTACTAGAAAAACCTTTTAGCGATTAATAGATCTATCAGCAATTGATAAGCGTAGCTCCTTGAGGTAGAAAAACTAGCTGCCAAGTATTATTTTTCTATATAGTAGTGATTTTCTCTTTCATGGCAGCAAGCCAATGCTTGCATTTTGAAGATTAAATATATGTTGTAGGCTCCACAACAGAATTTGCAAAAGTTGTATATAATTTAGGTTTAAAGATACTATAGAAAAAACTCAATGAACAAAACAATAAAACAAATTACAAAACACAAATCAATAATTACCGCCAAGTTTTAACATGGTTCGGACAATTTTTCCTATATCCATGGATGCAATCAGTGATCATTTTTTATTAAGAAGAACTATCCAAAAATTACAACAAAATACCAAGAGAGAAACTATACAAAATCGAAGAATAACAACGTCTTCTTGATTGAACCCAAAGAAGAACGAAAGAAAGCCTAACTTGCCCCCAAATCGTTGAGCAGCACCCTCTCACTATTTTCTATCTCTTTATGTACGAAAAGAATGTAAAAAATCTCTTCCAATAAGCCACCACTAAACTGATTTAAAACACCTAAGCAGAGTAATAAAAAAAAACAATTAGTAAACTTGAGAAGAAAACCAAACAAAAAAGAATTAAACCAAACAAAACCATAACCAATTATTTATAATTCTCTACCTTGGTTATGAGTTCTTCCAAAAAAAAAATTTGATTACATCACCATGTCACACCTCGACTCTTGATTTCCTTGAAAACCGTATCACGAACTGGATTCTCTATCTGGAGAACGCTCACACCTCACATCAGAAGCACTCAATGATACATTACATTATCAAAAATTGGCCACAAACTAGTGGAAACACACAATTGAGCATACATTCACGTAATTAAGCCACATAAAAATAAAATTCATCCCAAACAAGAAAGTTATAATATTTATTTATTTACAAAACTATATCTAAATTTATTTTTACAAATATGGGCTGAACTAAAATTAAATACAACATAATAAAAACTCAAACTCTCATCATGGGCCAAAGTTGTGCAAACCTTTTAATCTAATAGATCTTTACATTTTTGTCATTGACCTGCTACCACCTATTTCTGAAAATTTGATAAAAGAATCACAATGAGCTATTTGAGTTAAGTAAGAATCCTAATTTAAGGATTCAATAAACCATACAAATAACACAACTAACCATGTACTAAGCCCAAAATTATTAGTCCTCACCACTTTAACTTCAATGTTTAATTTTTAATCAACTCTCAAAATCACACATCCTATAATATCTATGTTATCTAGATCTTTAGATATTTCTTATTAATATTATTACTATGTGTTTACGTGTGTGTGAATGTTTAGCCCTATAATTTAGGTAATCATAACCTATCAGATTCTCAAACCGTGTGCAATTACTCTTTGTACACAATCTTATTCTAACTATCTTATTCTCAGTTTCTCATGTGTATTTCCATTTTAAGTACATTAACACTCTAGGAATAATTTTACTTTATAATTTCATTTCTTAATCCCAACATAATTTTTTATGTTACACGTCTCACGTCTATTATAGTTTATCTATTACCATTACTATTCAGACATTTTTAATGTATGTCTAAACCTAAGATATCTAGACATGTATAATGTATGTCTAATCTCAAACCATATTTAGACATTTCTAATTAATGTCTATCGCAAATAGTTCTTCTATATGAAAGAATCTATATGGTACATATACATGAATGCCTAGACTCATGATATCGTAAATCATAGCCTAGATGCCACATACCCTTTTTACTCTTTACTCTTGTCCTCTAGACCTCAACAATGCACAAATAAGTATGAATATGTTTATCACATAATGAGCCTCTTCTCACAACTTTGCAATGATAATAGTGATCAATGCAATGCTCCATTTTATTTTATTAGTGATATTATTTAACAAGTGTCATATTAACATATATATGAATGTCAATATGTATGATCAAATATCATCGTATGTAAAGTTCCATGCATCATGAAACCTCAGCATATTGACCACTATTTTCAATAGGTGTGTACATGCTCAAATAAACCTCCAGAGGGCTATGGATTCATAACTCAAGGGGGACCCACAATTATTCCTTTTCTATTTTTCACTTTACATTACGTCATATAAATACATAACCTGGTGAGACCTTTGTGACCAATAATATCACCCGAATAATATCTTTTGTACATATAAATATTTTCATGATACATGAAACATATACAAATGATGCATAAAATGATGTCACACATTTATCTAGACATCCTCTGACAAACAAGTGGGTTGAAAACCTAAAGAGAATGTTATTAAATAATAGGATTCAAATGTCCGCTAAAAAACATCCCAAAATCATTATTCATTTTTTGAACGCCCGCACTAATTGAATCCACGGATGCCCACACATCCACTTATGAACACCTATGTGTCCACTGCGAAAAGTTACACATTTGTTGCGAATATCCATTCCACACTTAAATTTTCTGTGGACACATCTAATGCACGACCACGTGTCTTTTCAAAACCAAGTATCCGCAGATACCTACACTTCTACTTGTGAAAACCTATGTGTCTGCTGTGGAAAGCTACACATCCACTGTGGATATCTACTGTGGATGTCCGTCCCACACTTAATATTCTATGGGCACCCACACTTCCACGGATACCTCACATACGCAGACACTTCATTCCATGGATTCCTCATTACACAGATTCCACATTCCACAGATTCCACCTCATATCTAGGGACACCAATTGTAACGACCTGTAACTTCTTTCCTTTGAAAATGTGTAAAATTTAAAACTTTTTCTTTTATAAAAACAGCAGAAGACTTAATAAAACAAGTCAGTTGAAAATGCAATTAATAAAACTCATTTTTTGAATCACAATGGAAATAAAATCATTCTCTTTTACAATTAAATAATTTACAAAATCTCTTTCGAATCATTTCTTTTTTTTTTTTTTTAAATCCCTTTAGCCTAGCCAGCCACAAGATTGGCGCGTGCAAATTCTTCATCAACTGCTCCTTAATTTGTTCTTTTGTTCTCGTGCATGTACCTATATCGCACGACATAAACTAATGAGTCTAACGCTCAGTAAGTGATATAAATAAAATATCTGAATGCACATGCTATGCCACTTTAAAATATGTATGCGGTTTCTGTTTTCATCTTTTTTTTATCTTTTATCTATCGCTTGATCAAGCCCCTAATGAACAAGCAACGCCTTTATTTTAATTCTCCATAAATTGAAATCGTTATCGCCAGTAAACTTGGCAACCTTGAATTTTTCCATTCAAGAAACAGAACAAAGAAAACAAATCTTGAACTAGAAATTGAAACCCTAGCTCACTGTAATCTAAAATTCGGCGACCGCTCCATGCTCACCGCACCAATTATAGAAAAAACTCGACGACCAAACAATAAAACACAAACTAACAAGCAACATCAAGATTTAACGTGGTTTGAACAATTTGTGCTACATCCACAAACGCAAATGGATATTCTTTTTTATTAGGAAGTACTATTCAAAAATTACAACAAAATACCAAGAGAGAAACTATACAAAGTCACAGAACAACAACGTCTTCTTGATCAAATCTAAAGAATAATGAAAGAAAATCTAACTCGCCCCTAAATCGCTGAGCAACACCCTCTCTCTATTTTCTATCTCTTTCTGTACAAAAAAAAAGTAAAAAAAAAATTCTTCCAATGAACCACCACTAAACTAATTTAAAACACTTCAGCAGAGTGATAAAAAACCAAACTATAAACCTGTGAAGAAAACCAAGCTAGAAAGAATTAAATAAAACCAAACTAGAACCAATTATTTATAGATACCATCCTTGGATTATGTGCGCATCGAGTGAATGTTAGAGGTTGGTACTCTAGTACTGATATTAGAAACAGTGTTAAGGATACTGGGAGTAGGAGGTGATGAGGTAGGACATGAGGGATTGAGTGGATAAGGGGAAGATGGATTGTGTGGAAGAGAAGTAGAGGAAGAAGTTATTCGAATGTGAGTGGCGTTAGTAGGAAAAAAGAAGGGAAGTAAAAGCGTCACGACCTGGAAGGGGGCCTGACAAAATTGCCTGGTCAAACAACTCAATCCTCCGAAAGGACTTGATTGCTCAGCCCAAGACTAGAATGTCAATGAAAGACTAGCATAAAATTAAGCTCAAACCCCCAAAAAAAGGGGACAAGGTTCACAGAGTGATCAACATGAGTTACAAATAGTGTAATAATAAACAGAGAAAAAAATATAGTGCAAGAAATGAAACTATTCAACACTATACTAGAAACTTTACAAATAATAAAAACAAATGAATCATTGCTAAGGACAATTAAATGAAACACCAAGAATGAAACCAAATTCAAAGTATGAGGTGCACTATACAAAGCAAACTATGAAGAAAACTATGAAATACCATGCATATGAAGAAAACGTGTAAAACTCACGTATACATATGTTACATAAAATCTGACGAGTTGTCAAATAATCATCGTCGGGTTTTTCATATGTAGCAACTTACAAAATAAAGTTTGAAAAACATGATGCAATGCAATGTGATAAAGTATAAAATCTCTATCTTGATAACGACAGAAGCTTAGCTGATCAGCCGTAAGCGCCGTCAGAGATGGACACTGAAACCAGAAACACTGTCGGAACCTAAAACCAAACCAGTGTTAAAACCTCAATCAAACACTAGGGATAAAACACAGATCATAAACTATGATTCGAAACTAGACTGAAACGATTAACACAAGACTTCTCAGTTCAACACAAAGACTGATAGGAAACTTCACATTGAACCGAAAAACCAAACAAGATATGGTTGAGGAAGTTGAGTGATGATCACTAAACTCAAACCCTACGAAATCACAATGTGCAGTCGACCAAGAAATAATAGCAATCAACCAGACACATCAACAGTAAACCCAAAAGACCCACAAGTTGACAAGACACAGCTACGGTTAATGAGATACAATTACGATCAACCCGAACGAGTCAGCAGCTGAGGAGACACAACTAGAGTCAACCAAACGTGACTACGGTCAACCAAGACCACCTAGTGTCGACAAGGCATGACGACGGTCAATCGAGACTACACAATGTCAACATGACACGACGACAGTCAACTGGGACCACATAGTGTGGATAAGACACGCTCGCAATTGTCCAAGACACAACAATAGCCAATGGAGAGTAGCTGCTGTCACTTGGGACCAAGCAATAATTGACAAAACTAAAATGTGGTCAAGTGGAAAACAAGTTGCGGTCAAAAGACATAGTTGCAGTCGACCAGACTTTGTCGCGGATGCAGAGCTTGTGGATCCACAGATGCTTGGGCTTCTGCAGACTCCTAGCATCTGTCAAGGATGCTTAGGCTTCCATGACAGATGCCTTGGCTTCTATGGACCCTAGGCATTTGCGGACGCCTGTCTACAAGCTTCGGGACAATTTTCCTAGTGCAAGTGCGAGGGGAAAAGTGTCCTTATTTGCCAATTTCACCAATCATTAGCTAAACCTCCCTCAAGGGCTCTAGATCGACACAAATAAAACTGAAATACTTAGAAGATTCGAGTTTCCAAGCTCGAATCCTACACCAACACAACAGATCATCAAATGGAAAAACAAGGTTTAGAATGTTATGTACCTGCAACAAACCTTCACAAAACTTGGAGATTGGAGTGCCACGAACACGAACCTAGCGTCAGAAATCCTTTGCATGCCACCTGGTTCTGTCTCCCTCTCCCATCCTCCCTCCCCCCGCGCAGGCCACAATGAAGGGAGGAAGGAAACTTCATTCCTTCTTACAATAAAAAAAAAAAGAATTTTATTATTTAGTGTTAATATATATTATATATATTAAATAAAAATCTTAATTCAAAGAAAATCTTAAATGTTGACCCAAACAAAACCGAAGAAAACTTAAACTTACTGAGTACTTCCTCGCAGGCCTAGATTGCACGGAGACTCAAACTTCATCAGTTGATTGAACCCTCATATGTGGTCGAAGACCCACGATATGTGACAATGATGTAATACCCAAGAAAAATAAATGAGATTTTGATAATAATTAATTTGGAAAAAAATTGGAATATTAGAGGGAAAATAAAATAAACAACTATAAAGATTTAAAAATTTGCTATGATTTTGTGAGAAGGAAAATGTCCACGACAATATGGGGAGAAATGATGTCACATAATGGATGACTATTGTGAAAGAAATAACGTCATTTTGAGGTGGATGCGTGATAATACGGTTGTTGATATTCGAGGTAAGCAGTGTGTGGAAGTGTGAGTGTCTGCAATGAGCAGTAGAACTACTGAAAAGAAAGAATTAAGTAAAGTAAATGTCATCATTTTGTTAAGTATTCTCGGAAGAAAATGCATATGCGATAGGAAAGTATTAGGAGGAATGGCGTAGATTGGTTGGACAAAAACGCAAATGAAAAAAGAGCCTTTAGATTAAAAAGATGCTTCCACAAAAAGATGTTTTGCAGGAAAGAAAAGATTCTGTGCGAGAGGAAGAATGACCGTCAGATCAAATGTTAGGATAAAACGAGGATTGTTGGATTAGGAGAAAGATGCCCTCGCTTACAGTAGCAAACGTAGCCACAACAACATTTTATTAAGAAGAAATGTCACTGTTTTGGATAAGTGGCGTTCTTTAAACGTTGCCATTTTGGATAAGTGGTGTGCGTTAATAAGTGGAACCGCGAAAGTGTAGGTGTCCGTGAATAGGAAAGCTTCCGTGGTGAATAGTAAATATGCGGAAGCACAGGTATCCGAGGAAAGAATTTTATCCGTGAGACGACGTGGAGATTACCGATTGGTGGATGGAGGGAATATTTGCTGATTTGATGCTCAACAGGAGCGAATGGATCCGCAAGCGTCCATGAATGAATGAAAATCCGCAGCAAAGGTTTGTTAAGTGATCTGCCTTCAAGAGTATTTAATGCTTAAACAAACAATTACGAGCCATCGATCACAATGGATTAAGATAATAAAACATATACGATTTTAGCCTAGAAGATTGTGGTGTCCAATTATGATTTTATGTAGAAAATGCTCTCGGGTTGCTTTGTGGTCAACTGGTTGAATCTTCTAGAAACATTATGTCATGGCTGAGGTAACTCCCTTATTTGCTGATCAAGGAAAAGAAACACCTCATAGATAGAGGTGACAAACAATCCGATTGACCCTAGCTGAGCCTGAAAAAGTCTGGCTCACTGAGGCTATCGAGTTAAACAAGCCAAGTCTAATGAGCCAGTCTAAAAAAAATTTCAACTCATACCAGCTCGAGAGCCACGAGTTAAACGAGCTGAGCCAAGCTGGCTTAACGAGCTTAACGAGCCTTAACAAGGTGAGAGCATAAAATACATAAATGTTTCAAATTTATATCAATATATTGTATATTTTTTAAAAATTTAGTTATTATTAAAATCATATAATTATTTATTATTATACTGTCAACATATATAATAGTTAGTTGTTAACCACCTCTATATATTAATAACAAACATGATCTTAGTTGAGTTAAAGTTAAGATGGAATTAGTTGAATAAAAATTGCTCTTAGATGTGGTCGTAATTGCATCATTTGAGAATTTTATTGCATTATGTGTGTTTCATGCAATAACATGTTCAATGATAGTTGTGTGAGTAAATTATAATTGAGAAAATTATTGATTTAGTGATATTCAATATGGATTGATAAAGTTATAGATGGATTATAAGGTTTGGAGTATTCAATATGGAAATGTAACTTTTGACTGTGGCAGACATCTGCATGTGAAAACAAGTCTCTTGAGTGGATGATCGGCCTTAGTTACACGTTTGGAAAAATAAGTGATATTGGATAAAATAATAATTATGATTTAATGAGAAAATTTGGAATGGTAGAGGAAGGACATCCATGGTAACAGGAACTGTAGGATCTAAAGCGCAGATGAAACCAACACTGTTGGATTGGAAGGAATTGTGATCATTGAAAAAGGAGGATGGCTGCTGGATCAAAATTGTAATATCCCGATTTTTTGTAATATAATTTAATTAGAAAATAATTGAGAATATTTGGATTAATTGGATATTCATCGGATATTACCAAGAACGAACCCTGTTAAATTCCCGTCTTGATTAGGATTACGAATATCGTAAAATAAATACGTTATATGACAGGACGATATGTATTAGAATTATACCACATATATAATTAAGATATAATTAATGGAGGAATTAAAATAAAAGAAAATAATAATAATAATAATAATAATAATAATAATAATAAAAGGAAAACATTGGCCTTTGGCCATTTTTTGGGGGCGAACACCTGAGAGAGAAGAGGGGGAGGGCGATCGGGAGAGGAGATCGCGCGACGGCGAGTGCTTGGACGACGGCGAGCTCGGGCTCGGGTTGCAGTGACCGATGAACGGCTGTGACGGCAGCATGCGAATGAGCGGCGTGGGTCGACGGTTAGGGCTCGGAATCAGGACTTCCAGACGGCGATTGTTGACAGCCAAGCTCCTTTCCAGCTGGGATGTCTCCTGCCGACAGTGAAGAAATT
>CM039478.1:7424598-7452431 GCA_022433065.1 Begonia loranthoides
CAGCCGGTATAAATTTAGTAACACTTTTCCCACAGGATTCATTGCAAGAAAGGAACTGCACACTTTCGTGTTCAGAGCATTGTCCGAGTGAATAGACAGCGCCTACCACGCAAAGCTTTCTTGAAGAGGCTAGGCTGGATTGCTTTCATCAAATGATGCATGTGGGCTGAGCCATTCATTCCCAGCCCAAGCAGTGGACCGAGGATCCATATAAACACTCATAAGGAGACTTGAAATTTAAAACTGGTGTTGGCATGTAATTGATGAGAGTTGTAGCTATTTCAAAAGCATAGGACCATAAAGATTGTGGAATTGAAGAATGAAAAAGAAGAGCTAAATTGATTTCAACAATATGATGATTTTTATGTTCAAAATGACCATTTTGATTTGATGTGTACGGACAAGAGATACGATGATGTATGCCAAGAGATTTAAGAACTTTATTGAAAATTTTTAATGAATTTGCCGAATTGATTTTTGACTAACTCAAGGAACTTAGAATGTTCGTTGAACTTCATATTTGGTGTGTAAATAATAAATCCATGTATATCGAATACAATCAACAACAAAAAAAAGAAAATATCTAACACTAATAATAGAGCGGACCTGTGAGGGTCCTCAAAGATCATAATGTACTAAATCAAATATAATAGTTCTATGAGAAATGGAAATTGGAAAAGGTAATCAATTACTTCTACTCATTTGGCAAGAGGTACAAATATCAGCCTTTGCAGAATTAGAAATTGGAAAATAACAATAACTTAAAAAACGAGACAAAATCGAGAAACTAGGATGCCCTAAACGGAAATGCCATAAAACTTAAGATGATAATGTTGAAGAAGACACAAAGGCTTGTGAAGGCTCGGATGGAGTAACTCTGGCCGTGAGGGATAAAACTTGAGGATGTGAAGAAGTTTTGTAGAGTTTATCACTGAGGAAACCCCATAGGAGAATCTGCTGGGAGATCCGATCATTGACAACAAAGTAGTTTGAGTGAAACTCAACAAAAACCGGATTATCACAACACAATTGATTAATACTAAGGAGATTATTAGTTATAACGGGGGTGTGTAAGACAATATTCAAATGGAGAGGTGTGGAAGAGGTGGGAATCACAACATTTCCAATATGAGCGATAGAGATAGGCTTACCATCAACGACTATCACCTGTGCAGGACCCCGCGTAAGGAACAAGGTTGAGTAGTGAAATGACGTGTTGCATTGGAGTCCAACAACTAGGTAGAGGTAGGTGTGGTGGAGCTGGAAGGAAGTGGAAGAACAACGACAGAGTTTGCCTGAAGAGGAGGAGAAAATGAGAAAGACCCAAGCATATAGGAATTGTTGTTTCTGTGATAGCATATAAGTGGAGTGTGACCCAATTTGTTGCAAATCTGACAATGGGCCTGAAGTTGTTCTTGGGCTTGGGCTGGCACCAAGGCTAAGGAGGACCATTAGGTGTGCCAAGGACACTATTGTGTGCTGGAGCATTAGGTCTAAGAAAAGGAGTGCTTGGTGGCAGATGAGGACGAATGAGCCTATTGAAGACGACATTGACTTGAGGGGAGCTCTGTAAACGAAGCTGTGTGATAGAATGCTACTTCTCCAAATGAAAGTCATAATTAAGAAGCAAGGTATGAATCTCCTCTAGAGATGGTTGAACGGCGTGACTAGTGATAGCAATAACAAAGGGGTTGTACTCGCTACCCAACTTGCTGAAAAAATATATTACATGGTCACAGTAGGAAATCGGTTCGCCGATTGCTGAGAGAGTATTGCAGATCGTGATTATTTTCTTGATGTAAGCAGCTGTAGAGAGACCATCCTTTGAGATATTATGAAGTTGACCTGGAAAATTTGTGATCCTCGTCAAGGAGGACGAGACAAACATTCTGGCGAGAGCTCCACAACTTTCAACAGTAGTATTGTAGTAGAAAATTTGAGGAAGAATGTTATCTAGAGAGAGAAGAAAATCCAGCTCATAATGAACCGATTGTATCGCTGCCATAAGCCAAACTCTGAGTTTGGTTGAAGAGTCAGAGAGTCAAGAAATTGTGGAGGGGCTGATAAGAACCATTCATTATGTTGTTGGTGTCATTCGCTATTACAACGTTAAACAATTAAGCCTTCCAGACAAAGTAATTAATTGAATCAAGTTTGGTAGTTAAGGTTTGATTCACATAAGGGAAGGGAGGGAGAGAGGAAGCTAAAGGGGAAGAAGAAACCGTGGTGCTTGAAAAGGTCATCGGGGCTGTGATACCAAGTTGGAAAAATGCAAAATGTGAAGACAAAGGTGAAAGAGAGAGAGAGAATGATTTGTTTTGCATTCATGTAAAATGATAGTAGTATTTACAAAGAGAAATCTTAGTGTGTGTATATATATATACACTTAGTAAAGGAAGATGGAATCTTCCTAATGCTGACATTCTATGTGCGTACACTAACAAAGAGATAATAGAAATAACAAACTCGTACTGGCTATACACTAACATCATATAGTAGTGGCTGTAACGGCTCGTTAATTTAAAACTATTTTTCTCGTTATTATTGTTTTGAAAATATGTCATATAAAATTTTTCGCTTTATTTATATAACATTTGAAACTCATTTGTTTAAAGAAAGCGAGATCATAGTGAATACGCAAAATAATATCAGGATTTCAATATACAATTTTGAAAGTATTCTCAACAAAATCCCAAAGTCCCTATTACAATGTTTAAGATAGTCAAAACACTAATAGTAGAAATTACCAAAATACCCCTCATTCAAAATACCAACTAGTCCCAAAACGCGTGATTCGCACCCAGCAGGTCAAATCGATTGATAACACGAGTGGTCATCCTGTAACGCCTCCTCCTCAACTGGAATGAAATCTTCATTATCATAATCACCTACATTACAGGGAAAACAATGAGTCTAACGCCCAACAAGAATAAGAATTAATGCAATGCAAATGATGCATGAACATGCAATGCATTACAGAAGAGAACCGTTTCTCTTTTGGAGGTTAAGGTGGAATACTCCCTAGAGCCTTGTGGCCTAACCAGTCACTCCAACGAGGAGATATATCAATCGGGGGTGTTACTACAAGTAGGTGTCCTCACTTTTTTTGAAGACGTTGGGGGTTTCAGAAGGGTTAATTGTGAACCCTAGAATTCACGTAGCTAACTTCTAAACCTACCACTCCCTACGTGGGAGGAATCTACAGTATGGAAAGCCACAATTCACCTGAACCCCCACACGCCTATTTACATATATTAGGATGACATACATAATGTAAACGATTTCATAAGCCCTAGGGTGATGCGTGAATGCCATAAATAAAACATAGAAAAAATATACAAGGGAAAACATATTCGAAATGAGCTAACATAGCAACTTTCCACATTTATATAAAAAGATCGACATGTCAATTATTAGTCAAATTCGTAGTAGTTAAAAGTAGGACAAGAAAACAGTTTAACTTATGCCAAGTTTTCAAATTAGTCGAAGTAATTAAGATGCTAACAAGCTTTCATTATTCGCAATATGAGTAGAGAGGTAATTCATGATACACAAAATCAACTCTTCTATTTTTATCTTAGATCCAAGTTCAAAGCTTCCAATTCAATGATTCTAAACATGAGAGGATAACTATTTACGTTACTTGACATTCATGATAGATCCATACTTGAAACAATCACACTTGCAGAAACTCTGTCTATAGAATTACAACAACTATAATATCATGATTTCTACTCACCAATAAAAGTAACAGATTATCATCCGATTACTCATCCCTTAGAGTTTCATGCATGCTGTTAACCCATAAAACAACAGATTTCAGGACTCTATCAATTTAACAGACTTGGTGCTAATCTCCAGTAATTGACAGACCTAGTCTAGATTTTCATATTGTACTACATATCATCCATTGTTCACGCCCAATACCAAATCCAAATGTTGACAGAACAACTAAAGGAAAGCAGATTTAGAATCCAAACAATTTGTCATCACTACCTATCATCCATTTTTCATGTCCAATACTAAATCCAAATGTTGACAGAACAACTAAAGGCAAACAGATTCAGAATCCAAACAATTTTTCATTCACACAAAACAATCCATAGCATATCAATTCATTCAAAACCCGTAACGTAGGGCCTCCTTTGGGCAATTATAATTCTAATCCTTACCTTATTCTCCCAATATCTTCTACCCAGCAAAACAGCAGCCAAATGAGTATCCACAATTCCTCCAAAACTTCCAATAATTCTAGAACATAACAACATTAAGGAGACACCCCATCTTCGCGTCCAATTTGACCAAAATCAGAGTTCCATAACTAAATAAATAAACTCTTACCTTGCCTCAGCTCATGGTTGAACAACAGAAGATCCTTCCCAATTCACAATTTATCTCACACTCACAACACAATGTCACACTTAGTCACAATAGTCAAATGCTGGAGTATTCAGTGGAGACTTACCTCTTTATAGACGGAGAGGGAAGAAAAGAACTCAACTGTAGCAATAATTTCCCAGTAGAGGAGGGTTGCAGGGAATGGCAGAGAATAAGCTGCTGCCAAAATTCCCCAATCCAAGAGGAGGTGGTCCATTCAACAAACACCATGTGGAAAGCTTCCAACTTACCAGGGAAGGAAGGGACGTCGTCGCAAAATCCAGGGGAGAGAGAGAGAGAGCTTGGTGAGTCTTGCAAGAAATTGGAAGAGAGAGACGATATAAGAAATGGGTTTCTGGAAATTCCCGATGTTGCAGACGAGTCGAGTCGTCCGCAGTACTCGTCCGCACCGTCTGAAAGTCGATTTGGGATGAGAAATTGTGTCCTCAGCCTTTGTCCGTACTGTCTGCAGGTGCCTTGCGGACGTGACATGATGTCCGCATGTATTGCCCGTATTGTCCGAAAGTGTCCAGGATTTAGGATAGATTCATTCGGACGCCATTCTTCCTCGTCCGCTATCGTCTGAATTGTCCCAGAGTTGTACAGATTCAATCGGATGCTGCCCGTGTCGTTTGCAGTGCTCGTCGACGTCCGCAACTCAACACTTATGCATTTTTCCTAAGTTTTTCACATTTAGGTATTTTCCAACATTAACCCTCTACTTTTGATGCACCACTTACGTTCACCGTTGCATAATTTGACGTAATATTCGTATATTAAGATTATCCAGCATTATTACATTATCAAAAAGAGAAATACATTTTTGGGGTATTACAGTGGCGATGATAATGGGTTTGCTTTGCATTTTGAATGGAAGTATTATAACTCGAAAGTGGCGAAATGTGTGCAGGTGAATAGATTCTTTGATGGAATGATTTTGGAAGCTTTGCTTATTTGAGACAGAAGAAATGAATGGTAGTTTTTCTTCTCTCGTACAATCTGAATAGGTTCACAGAAAAAGCCATGCACAAAGAATGAAGAAATCAAAGAATTAAAGACAGAGAGATCTGGACAATCATTCTCAAGATAAAATTGGGTGATCAGATAATGTTTTTTGATTTTTTAATTGTTAGAGATCAAATTTTACAATAAAAAGAAAATACGACGTGAGACACCAGATTTATGTGGAAAAAACCTTAAAAAAAACCATGGGTAGAGGAATAAATTTACGAAAGATCAAAATACAACCACGAGTTTTGCGACTCTAGCTTACATGAATTTATAGAGAAAACAAAACTCCAAATGAGATTTACAATATGGGTCCACCGGCCCAGCCCAATAGAATTCGGATCACACCAAAATTTAACAATCTCCACCTTGACATGAATTCTATGAAAGAGATCCATAGTGCGTGCTCGTCAGCTCGGCCCAACAAAACAAATTCAAAACCCCTGAATTCTGATAATCTCCATCTCGAAACGATTTCTGATGTAAGGAACCAATTTTTAAATCTTCATATTTTCCTCTTCCACACCCTTAAAGAAAATCTGCAATGAGGGCCCACCTCCTCATCTCAAATAAATATACAGATCACCAATATAAAAGTCTTCAAGGGTAAGTTCAACAACTGATGCTGACCAGGTTTAAAAACACTTAAATCACGATGATGATATCTTCAAATCCCATAAAGAGTCATTCAAATCTATGCGAATATATCTCGCCTTTTGACCTACCATTTCAAAAATGTCTTTCAAAATCTTTTAAAATTCCACTATTGTTATCTTACCATAACGAAATATTGAATCTCAATTTAAAAGTGGAAGATCTATTTAAGTTTAAAGATCTCATCACCCCCAAAAACATAATATTTAACAAAATATCTGACCCAAAAGATCATTGACTTCAATAAAATATTCATTCCAAAAATTGAAGCGTAAAACCATGGATATCACAAGATTCCAAAAGACATCCCCAAAATTCAGATATTTTTGCCATAATAAATTATTCCCAAAATCAAATTAAATCTAATTGCCGAATAATCATAAATATTATAAAATTCAAACCTTATTTGAATTTCAACCGATAATAATCTCCAAGATTGAGATATTACTGCGATTCCAAATCTGCCATAAATCATCAAATTTAATCTCTAAAAAATTATCCCAAAAATCCCAATGATTTTCAACAATTTTTATCTCTGGTAAAAATCCAACTTTGCAAAGAACACTCTTGCAGCAGCCCTAATCGAGACGACTTGACAGAGAGATTAAAGAACAACAATGTAGATGATTTATGACAACTGACGAAAAATAGAAAACCCTCCAATGATGAACTTGTTGCTTAGAGACACAATTGCTCTAGAAAACTTCAAACAGAGGAAAAATTAGAGGTTTCACGACAAAAGAGACAATTGTTTCTGATGGCGGTTGGACGATAGAGAGAACAAATCTCATGAGCAAGACGAATGGCAAGGGGAACAATTTTCCTGTTTTTTTTTTCCAAAAAATTGTAATTTTCTGAAAAATTACACAAACCTTGTTCGATGCGGAACGACCAGAATGAATTTGTTTCAATACACTTGGAAACACGAATTCTGAAACCAAAGCTATGATACCATTTGTTAGAGATCGAACGATAACCGAAAACCAAAAATATGACGTGGCAAAACTTTTTAGTGAAAAAACCATGGGTAGATGAATAAATCTACTATGAAAATCAAAATACAATCTCGAGTTTTTTGACTCTAACTTACATGAATTTATAGAGAAAACAAAATTCTAAATGAGATTTACAATGCGAGCCTACCGACCCGATCTAATAGAATTTAGGTCACATCGAAATCTATAATTAATAAATTGATTTCAACAATTATAACGTGATAATTGATTAATGCATTTTGAAATAAGAAATCAAGTTGAAATTGATTTAGTAGATTCGACTGATATGGAATGGACAGATACACTTGTTCTATTTTAGTGCTCATTGGGGGAAGTGGTGTTGAATATGTGATATTTGGACTGAATCGTGAAACCCTAATCAACCTAAATGATCATTCACTCCCTCATCAACACTTCTTTTTTCATCTTTTATCGTCGCGTCCAATTCCATCAACCAAACAAGATATTTAAAGTCTGCATTTTTTTGTAAATAACGTGATTAGTGAACCAATGAGATAAGACCCAAATTTGTCTCATCGACTTGTATTTAAACTTGTTCGGATGACTGTATGATTGGGGTAGAACCAATTTTTTATAAATCTTCTGTAAAATCCCGCGTATTCTAGAAAATCCTGAGTGACCGGTTCGATCCGCGGAGAATTTCTCATCAAGAGTAAGTTAATCTTTTATTATTAACTTTTGTAATTCTATTAAATCCAAACATTGTATTATCTTTTACAAATAATTTGATATTGGCCCGACGGTTTCCATATATATTGACAAAAAAATGAAGCAAAAATAAGAGGGTTTCTTCTTCTTCTTCTATGTTGTTGAAAGAAGGTGGATAAGGATGAAGTTAAAGGTGATATTTTTAAAAGCCAGAGTCGCAGGAATTCCAATTCAGATTCCAATACCTCTCTGAGACCGAGCCAAACAAAATAAAAATGAAGTCAAAAGAAAGAAAAAAAGAAAGAAAGGGCCAAGGACGCTGCAAAACTGAGAGTGGTCCACCTTAAAAGTGGTCGCCAACGACAAAGAGAAGCCACGTAGACTGCAGCGGAAGAAACCTTCTTCAGCAGTAATGGAAGCTTTGTTCTTCTCCTTTCCATGGCTGGTTTTTTTTTTCTGGGTATTTTAAAAAAGAAGTAATTATTTTTGTTAATGGGTATATTCCGTTGAATTCTCCGTCATTACTGCACTGCACCCACTTCAAAAATCACCTTCTTTCTGGGTTCCTCCGACGCAGAAAACCACATTTGGATGGGAAATATCCCATTTGTTTATTAATGATAAATAATAATAAATCTCATCATCTGCGTCGCAATCATTTAGAAATGATCAATAATTAAACAAAACAAGACTCCATCTATTTGACGTCGGCAGTTCGACGATACAAACGTTGCTTTCCAAGTTTTCTTTATTTATTTATTATTATTTTAAATTCAAGATTGATGGCTTCTTTCTTTTTTGTTTTGTATTTGGTCAGCTGCTTTTAGGATGTAATATTTTATTATCGTCAAGATAGACTGCTTACGAACAAGAGCTTCAAGGTTATTCAAATCCTATTTTAAGTGGTCATTTTTTGTTGTAATTAATCAATTAATTAAGTAATTTTAGACGTATCGGCTCATAAAGCACACTCTACTAACAAATAGCTTCATTCCTATAATTAGAGTTAAGTAAGGTCAGCAACGATCGATATTCTAAATCATAGGGGAATCTTTGATTCGATTCCGGCTTTATGTTTTTTGAAACAATGAGGAGCCAGTTTGGTTTGATTGGAACTTCAAAACAAAGTGAACCGGACCCACCACCATGAGTGAGTGCATGCTGATTTTCAGAGCACTCAGGCCACCAAGAGATATTCTTCCCTTACGGAAGAGAGTCTAGTGTCAAGTGGATAAGACAAGGCCCCCTTCCACATTTAATTTTATTAAAAGAATTCTTGACGATTCCAACAACTCTCTCTTCATCTTCCTCTTTCCCCCTATTCTACTCCATTGCCTTCCGTCCATGTGTTGTTTGGAGCATTTAAACTTCCACCACTCCCATGATTTCGTCTTTGGAGTTTGATACTTCACTGTTTACGCATCTGGGTCGCCTCTGCATTCATCCCACTTTCTCGGGTAAATGAATTTTCCGCGATTCTGAAACACCCAATGGACCTGGAGGGTGCTACCAGAAGTCACCCGAACAAGGTGAAATTACGAGGAAACCTTTTGCAAACTCTCGGAGCATCTGAACATTTCTTTCGAAGAACTGAATCCCTTTTTTTTTTTTTTGGTAATTTATTTCTGCCATTGTTCTTACTGCAGAAAGATTCGTGGAGGTCTGTGCTTACTTTAGCGTATCAGAGCTTGGGAGTTGTTTATGGAGATTTAAGTACGTCCCCTTTATACGTTTACAAAAGCACTTTTGCAGAAGACATTCACCATTCAGAAACTAACGAAGAAATCTATGGAGTTCTTTCATTTGTATTTTGGACTCTGACTCTGATTCCGTTGCTAAAATACGTATTTATCGTTCTAAGAGCTGATGACAATGGAGAAGGAGGGACTTTTGCTCTGTATTCTCTCCTTTGTCGGCATGCCCGGCTGAACTCACTACCCAACTGCCAGCTCGCGGACGAGGAGCTCTCGGAGTACACAAAAGATGGAACCGAACTGAAAAGCAAGAGTATTTTAGGGTCTACTTTGAAATCTACGTTGGAAAAACACAGAGTTTTGCAGAGAATTTTGCTCGTTCTCGCTTTGATAGGGACTTGTATGGTTATTGGAGATGGAGTTCTCACGCCTGCAATTTCTGGTATCATGGATTAAAATTTTTTATTTTGAAATGTGGAAAAGATTGGTGATTTTCGTGAATGGGTAGTTGTGTTCTGATCATGTTTTGCAGTTTTCTCTGCTGTTTCTGGACTGGAGCTTTCTATGGCTAAAGAACATCACAGATGTAAGTTTTTTCTCCATACCTCCATTATTCCTGAGATAGACAAAAACTTTTGCTTCCTGTTCTAAATATAGATTGTTTACCTAGTTAAGCTCCAATCATTGCAAAAATCATGCTCATTTTTAATGGACTTCAACCCAAATTCTGTCTACCCAGAGTAATGAAATTATAGAGAAAACCCAAGTCAGTAAATTTTCGTGGTTGCAGAATTCAGATCGAAGAAATCAATCAACCACAATCAAAAAGCTAAAAGCCAGCTGCCCTCGAATTATTTTATGAAAATGAAGTTAGTGCAAATCATAGATTAATGTTAGGCCCATAATTAGGCTCCACATCACCAGTTTAGGCTTCAAGATCTTCATATCGAATGCCATGTACAGTGATGGGGAATCAAATTAGGTGGTTCCTGAGAGAGTTATAATTGAAGAGAGTTGAACACGTGCAAATCCTTTGTTGTTTAGTGACTAAGCTCATATTTTTGGCCAAAAAGACGTGAAATTAATGGACAAGTCAGGATTTTCAACTTTGCAGAATCGTGGGTCCCTTCAAATTGTCATCAACCTAATGTAATATCCTTTTCAACCTACATGAAGATTTAATTGACAGTTTCTTACTCATAACAAAGCTGTTCATGCGGTTGAGTAGAAATGGCGTAGTTCCATTTCGGAAATTATTTATTTTTTGTTGAAGATAAGATGTCTCTGTTGGGTGAGAGAATGGTTTGGATAAGACTTTCAACTTCTCTCAACCAAAAAAATAATAAAAAATCTTCGTTGGTGTTCTGTTTCAGTCGAGCGATTGACACTTTGTCTATTGTAAGACTTGTCAAACTTCAAACAGGATCATGAATCATGATTTTCTATTTTCGTCAAATAAGCTTAGATGTCGAATGTTGTGGCTGATTAATTGGCAGCTATCATCGCCTGGGTTGCTCAGTTTTATCTGCAGCGTGTACTGTGTTTGATTTGTCAAAGTGACTTTCATTGTTTTTTGTTTGGTTTGGTGTTGGAAGGATAATCAGTAGACTATTATTGAATGGGGTTGATGGGGACGTGCGTGGGAGATATTTATAAAAAATAGTCTTGATGAACAGAAAAAATTAAGTTGTAATTAATTTAGTTTTCTGTGTAATCTCAGAATTGAATGCGTTGTTTGTATCTGTTTCTGTTTTCAAAAATGCAAATGGAGAATGGAAAATGAAGAACTTGCTCAGTTCTGCTGCTTGAGCAAATAAAATTGAGAAGAAATGGTTGATTCTTCTTCGTCCTTATTTGAACAAATTCATTGTTCCCGCAGATGTGGAAGTCCCAGCTGCTTGTGTAATTTTGATATTCTTGTTCTTCCTCCAGCATTATGGAACTCACCGAGTCGGATTTCTGTTCGCTCCCGTTGTGATTACGTGGCTTTTCTGCATTAGTACGATCGGTATTTACAATATCTTCCACTGGAATCCCCATGTTTATCAAGCATTATCTCCCTATTACATGTTCAAATTTTTGAAGAAGACTCAAAGAGAAGGATGGATGGCATTAGGTGGAATTCTTTTGTGTATTACAGGTATAAAATTTAAGCAAATCTAACATTAATTTTTGAAAACTCACTGGTACTAATGTTGTTTTTTGGTTCCAGGCTCAGAAGCCATGTTTGCTGATCTTGGTCATTTTTCCCAACTCTCTATCAAGGTAACTT
Source organism: Begonia loranthoides (assembly GCA_022433065.1). Classification (NCBI taxonomy): domain Eukaryota; kingdom Viridiplantae; phylum Streptophyta; class Magnoliopsida; order Cucurbitales; family Begoniaceae; genus Begonia; species Begonia loranthoides. The sequence goes on from CM039478.1 coordinate 7,436,268, forward strand.
ACGCGTTAATGTCGTTTTTTTAATCTGCTTTCTGTCGGCTTTTCATTTTTAGAACATTTGGATGGAGCGGAGGAATAATCATGATTCGACTAATTCTGCAGATCGCATTCACATTTGTGGTTTATCCGTCCTTGATTCTAGCGTATATGGGACAAGCGGCTTATCTTTCTAAACACCACTCGAATGAAAGTGATTATCGAATTGGATTCTACGTGTCTGTTCCCGGTAGGTGTTAATGTCATGGTTTATGGGTTTGGACTTAATCTGTGGCTTGATGATTCAAAGGCCTAATTCTTCTTGTCTCAGAGAAAATAAGATGGCCTGTTCTGGCTATAGCCATCCTAGCAGCAGTTGTGGGAAGTCAAGCCATTATCACTGGGACTTTCTCCATAATCAAACAGTGCTCTTCTCTCCGTTGCTTCCCTCGGGTCAAAATAATTCACACATCTTCTAAAATACACGGCCAGATTTACATTCCCGAGATAAACTGGATGTTGATGTTCCTATGCTTGGCCGTTACGATTGGGTTTCGGGACACGAAACGCATGGGCAATGCATCAGGTACTCTCTTTCTCGATCATCTTTTGCATACACACATTGGTTACATGATCTTTCATTTTATAGGTTTGGCAGTAATAACAGTTATGTTGGTGACTACATGCCTAATGTCTCTAGTTATTGTATTATGTTGGCACAAAAGCATATTTCTGGCCATTGCCTTCATCTTCTTTTTCGGATCCATTGAAGCACTCTACTTCTCGGCTTCCCTCATTAAGTTTCTCGAAGGAGCGTGGGTCCCAATTGCTCTATCGTTCATTTTCCTCTTAGTTATGTACGTTTGGCACTATGGCACGCTCAAGAAATATGAGTTTGATGTTCAAAATAAGGTCTCTATCAATTGGCTTCTTGGTCTCGGCCCGAATTTGGGTATTGTTCGAGTTCGTGGGATTGGTCTCATACACACCGAGCTCGTATCTGGAATCCCTGCAATTTTTTCCCATTTTGTCACAAACCTTCCGGCGTTTCATCAGGTTGTGGTTTTTCTCTGCGTCAAATCCGTTACAGTGCCCCATGTCAGACCCAATGAGAGGTTTTTGGTCGGAAGAGTGGGGCCGAAAGAGTATCGACTCTATCGATGCATAGCTCGCTACGGCTACCGTGATGTTCACAAAGACGATACCGAGTTTGAAAAAGACTTAGTTTGCAGTATTGCGGAATTTGTCCGCTCTGAAAGGGTGGAATGTAAGAACAGACTCGAAGAATTCGAAGACGACGAGAAAATGACTGTTGTAGGAACATCTTGGTCGAAGGTGGACAGTATAAAGATCGGTGAAGAGGAGGCTGATGGGTTGGAAAATGCAGGCTCGTCGGAGGTGAAGGAGATCAAGTGTGTGGAGAAATTGAAAAAGAGAGTACGGTTTATTCTCCCGGACAGCCCACGGCTTGATTTGGAAGCGAGGAGAGAGTTGAAGGAATTAATGGAAGCAAGAGAGGCAGGAATGGCGTTTATAATGGGACATTCATACGTTAGAGCAAAGAGAGCATCAGGTTGGATGAAGAAACTTGTTATAAATTATGGGTATGATTTCTTGAGGAGAAATTCCAGGAGACCAACTTATGCTTTGAGCATTCCTCATGCATCGACACTAGAAGTTGGAATGGTTTACCATATCTGAATCTTTGTTCATAGATTTTGTATCGTAGTTGCCAGTCGAGTTGCATTCAATAGATCAAAGTTTGTTTTGTGTAATAATGCCTGTTTCTGTATTTTACAAATGATGCAAGCGCTAATACAACAATGGCGGATCCTCAAGTTTCTGTCTTTATTGTCTGAGCAAAGCTTCTCTTCACTTAGAGAGTGAGGAGAGAGAGCACATGATTATAGGAAAAAAAAGAGGTAAAGTTAAAGAAAGTAATAAAGAAAAGAAAACAAATCAAGTTTTGAACTTGATTTTAGAATACAAAGGAGACTAATTCTCTCGTAACTCGTAAGCATAAAAAGGAACACAAAATGGGCGAAACAGCCAGCAATTCCTTGCTTCAAAAAGCCATTTATCAACGCCTGTCGTCAACCTTTCTCCGATACTAATAAATTACTGGTTAATAAATTGGGTTGTCTCCAATCTCCTTGAGTAATGCCCACATACCTTTAGATTCAGTCCAAAAGATCAAATTTGAAATACCATCGCTTCAAAATTTATTCCATCGAGCCATCCATTAACATCCAGTGATCCAGTTTAAAGCAAATAAAGATTTCCGATGAAAATTAAGACAAAAACAGAGCATTATGCTTTCCGATGCCATAGCTGGCGGCTATCCCACTCCAGGCTTCTGTTTCACCTTTGGCTTTACTTACTTTCTCTTCCTTCATAAGAGCTCCTATCATATAGCTTCTCCGTTAAACTTCCATTCCTTATTAGGAATGTGTTTTTCTCGGACTAACCTTCTGACATCTTAGTGTGCCCTTTTCAGTGGTTTGCTGAAAAAATTTCTGTTTTTTCTTTCTACAGAGCTGTTCAACAATGGCGAGAAATTGGGTTCTCTTTACCCTCCTCGGCTTTGTAGTTTTGCTTGGTGGGTTTTCCCCTGCTTCAGCCTCCCCTCCTTCGAGTAAGGATGGCGAGTTCATGCTTTAGGAAGCTTCCCCGGTGATTATTTATTTATTTATTTTCATTCTGCTGAAGCATTTCCATTTGCTTGCAGAAATTGCGAGTGCAGTTCTTTCCAATGTCGTTTCTGCTCTTTTCAAGAAACTGTGGTCGCTGAAATCCACCACTAAAACGGGTAAGTTTCATCTTCTCCGTTGCAGCTGGTTTTCAAGGGTATGGTCTATACAATGTTGTATCCACTTTGCTCGAGTGGGAGTTCATTAATGGGGTTTCTGAATCTTTCGTTTTCAGCTCTTCCCCATCGTTCTATGATGAAATTCGAAAGCGGGTACACTGTGGAGACTGTTTTCGATGGAAGTAAGCTAGGAATTGAACCATTTTCAGTGGAAGTATCATCCATTGGAGAACTTTTGATTTTAGATTCTGAAAACAGCAATCTCTACGAGATCTCAATGCCATTGTCTAGATGTAAGCTTCATTTGCCATAACGTTGTTTAGTTTTATCTCACTGCATCCTTCTTTTCAATCTTTAAATTCAATTTCATGGATTGATTTTTGTTTTTTAGATGCTGGAAGCTATGATATTCTACTATGATTATCCTTTTAAGATGCTTCGCTTTCAGTTTCATCTATGCTCCAGGCTGATTCCAGATTGATGTTTCAAGTCTTTTTTCATGCGATAGAGCGATCGATGTAAAGAAAGACGGGTTTTGCGCGATTTTCTTCGCTGTCCCACTTTTGATTAATAGGCAACTTTTTTGCAACATATAAAGTATATTCATAAGCTTTAGTGAAGAAGAAGACTCCCCTTTTAAGGATTCAATTAGCCCCTTTAGCCTTTGTTTCTTCAAGCAAACTTCATATCTGAAAGATTACGAGTCTCTTTAACCATATTTGAAGCAAACTATATTGTTTAATGTCGGAAAATTGATTGAAATCATATTTACTGAATGAATGGGCGATGTGAAGTTAGCAGGCCAAAGCTGATTGCCGGATCACCGGAAGGATACTCCGGGCACGTCGATGGAAGGCTGAGAGAAGCAAGAATGAACAAACCGAAAGGAGTGGCAGTCGACGGGAGAGGAAATATTTACATTGCCGACTCGATGAATATGGCTATTCGAAAGATTGGCAATTCGGGTTGGTTCTCTTTTCTATCGAAGTTTTGAAATATTTATCGGAATATTTCGAGATGAGCTGGAGTTTTTTGTAACTCTCTTGAGTTATATGCAGGGGTGACTACCATTGCTGGTGGAAAATGGAATCAAGGAAGTGGCCATGTTGATGGCCCGGGCGATGATGCCAAATTCTCGAACGATTTCACCCTTGTTTACTCTGCAATTAGTTGCTCTCTTTTGATTGTCGATCGAGGAAACTTGGCGATTCGAGAGATACAACTCAAGGACGAAGACTGCAACCATGAGGATGATGGTCATTTCCATTTAGGTACGCTAATTTATCGAAAGAAGTTAGTCTTTGCCTTTTCTATTTATCAACATTTCGTGAAATATAGAACGAGCTCGATCTTTGCAGGAATGGTGATGCTTGTTGTCGCAATCGTCTTGGGCTACTTGCTGGCGATGCTGCAGCGTAGAGTGGTAGCAATGTTTTCTTCACAAAAGGCTAGTGTTTGTTACCTTTAGTTTGTCTAAATTATTTTCATTATCGAACAAGATTGTGCGAATTCTATGCTCTTTTTGATTTTTTGAATAGCTTCCAACATAATCGGAACGAGAAGATTACTTCTTGGCAGGATTCAAGGATGTATTCGATGCAAGGAACACCAGTCGCACCATACCCGAGAGCTCCGAGATCAATCCGGCCACCTTTGATTCCAAGAGAAGATGAACCGGAGAAACCCGAAGAAGGCTTCTTTAGTTCACTTGGGAGGCTTTTACTCAATACCGGTGCATCCATGACAGAAATTTTCACCGGGTTCGGAAGGAAGCCAGGCCGTTTCGAGCTCAACCGGCAACACCATCAGCAACTCAACAAACCCCCGAATTCATGGCCATTACAAGAAAGCTTCGAAATTCCCAAAGAGGATGCTCCTCCTTCGTTGGAAACGAGAACTCCCACGCACAAAAGAACTTACCCCTTCATGTCAAATGACCTCGACAGGCCCCGCCATATCAAAAACGGGCAATCTTTTTACGGCGGGTGGGACCGAGACTATCTTCATCAGCAGCATCATCAAATGCATTATTCTACGACCCCGAAGACACACTATGAAAAGAGTTGTGAGACGAATGAGATATTGTTCGGTGCTGTTCAAGAACAAGACGGACGCCGTGAAGCCGTCCTCATCAAAGCTGTTGATTATGGCCATCCAAGATATGATCAGAACAATTCAAGGCATGGATTCAATTATACAAGCTATTCCCATGGTTAATATCACAATTTTTACCCCAAAAAAAAAAAAATTTAAGTGTGCATGGGAAATGGGAAGATGTGAAGGTGTTACGTTTCCTTGTCTTGTCTTGTCTTGTCTTTCATTTAGTAGAATATATAACGTGACATTCTATCAAATTCTCATGTCTTCATACAATAAGTTATTGGTTATGTTTTAGTAAACATTATGACATGTGTTAATTCTAATTTCTTGGGAAAAAGAGTTGGACTCCCAGTGACAGAGAAGGTGGAAAAGTAGGAAGAAAACAAGCCAAGTAGGACCGAGTCGTCTGGCAACAAAAGCAAGTAGGGGGTGTCTCATGTCTGTCCTTGGAGAGGCTGCACCAAGTGAGTCACTCTCATCTCCTGCAAGGCTGCAACAACTCACTCCTAGCCAAGAATGGCCGACCAAGGCAGTTGGATCGGGCCTCCATCTTTTGTACACAATCTAAGACTGAGCTCAGCACTTCTCCTTTTAACACACTAAAAAACAGACTCTTCCTACGTACTTGCTGATGTTGCGAGTGAAATTTCTGGTGTTTGAGATAAGGTTATGACATTGCATCTCTCTCTCTCACAAGTGATTCATTATGTGTTTTCGCTATGCTGATAAATTACCAACAATCTCAAATGTTTAAGATTGTGGGTTGAAGTATAATTTAATCATTTATATTATTTTTAACATTCTCCCTCACATGTAAACTAATTTCTTTTATTGGTCCTTATATGTGGATATTTTTAAAAAGGGTTAATTTTTTTGACTTTGCTGAGATTCGAACTTGGGATCTCTAGCTTTGATACCATGATAAATTACCAACAATTCCAAAAACTTAAGCTTGTAGGTTGAAGTATAATTTAATCATTTATATTATTCTTAACACCATCTGCCATCTGCCATCTACCATCTTAAAACTTTGATCGTGTGTAATATTCGTTAAGATAAATTTAATAAAGAACATATTTAAAATCACGAAATCAACTCGATAATAGAGTTTTTGATGTTAAATTATATTACATTTTTATTTTATATTAACAATAATTTAATATTTTTTGATTATTCGTTATAATTTTATTTATTCGAATCTTTTCTTTGTATTATCAAGTTAAGTTAATCATGATAAACCTTACCCTCTTGTGTTTTTCTCTTGAATTTAGTTAACATGGTATCATAGCTTTGATTTTGTGAGTTTATTGAATTGGTCCTATGAAATAGTGGCTCAAACGTTTTCTTGAAGTTGCAGAAAGGAGGGATGGATTGTTTGATTTCAATAATTGAACTCAACTCGCAGAGAGAGCCATCAAGTAGTGATTTTTTGTCACGCTATCTATCTCCTTGGGAAAGTGCTTTGCTCCCTTGCCATTGTCATGACTTCAACGGTCAATCTCACCTTATGATCTGCACTTGCCCATTTTATTTAGTCATTTACACCCATATTATTGGCTTCTATTAACTTTGATGGTGATTTTTTATATTTGTGTTGGGTGTTCATGTACCGTTTGTTGGTTTCATTCTGGTTTTAGTTTCGGATTATTGGTTGTCAGATTGATCAATGGTTAAAAATCCATCTATATTGGAGCAATTTTAGCAGTTCTACCCTGCCTCTCATGACATGTTTGTCTCCTCATTTGATATAGGTTTTTCATAGGAAAAATGACAAATCAACTATCGTACTTTATGATTAATGAGAAGTCAATTATTAAATTATTTTTGCTAATAAAATAACCATTGAACTATGAAAAAAAACCCTGCAAATATTGCTGTTAAGTTTGTCATTAAACGCATTGACTTCAATCCCCGGCGGATTGCAGATCAGTAGACAATTCGTTGCGGATCGCTATTTTTTTAAAACAATGTTATAATATTGATGATTCACAGTGAATCATCATATGATTTGTTGTGGATTGATTACGATCTGCGGCGAATTGATAATGATCCGCTGGGGATCAGTGTCCGTCGTTCTGCGTTCTTGTGCCCTACTATATAAGACTCAACTGACTGCAGCGGCGAGTTTACCACAAACCATGATATCCTTAGCGAACATTTGTACTTTCAGACCTTCATTCCACACTGTTTAATTGATACCAATGGATTCCCGCGCAGCAAAGAAAATAACGCTTAAACGAAAGGGTGGGTCGTCTTAGGCTAAGGCTCAGCCATAGCCAGAAGCGATGGACTAGGACTGTGAATGAAGTCAGATTGCAACCAAGCTCATCGGTCAGTTACACGACAATGTACCTGCCGCGGTGCAAGGTGGAGCACCCGCGGTTCAGGTTGGAGCAGCCACAGTTGATGTTGGAAGATCTGAGATTACCCTTGTTACAGAAGCTGAGGTTGAAGCACAACCTCAATCTCAACCTCAGCTTCAACAACGATCAGCAGCAGGTGCATTGGTCAGTTTTCAACCCGTTACAACGAGGTTCCACTGTCCACTCTTCAGGATAGCTGACGCGAAGGAATGGTATAAAGCTGATGTTAAACACCATTCAATTATTGTTTCTAGAAGAGTGGACTTCGAGTCATTGGCTAAATATAAAATTGAAGAATTGTTTGAGGGGCTGGCTTAGCCAGTTTGTGCCGATTGGGTGGAAGTTACTGTGAGTCAAACTGTTTTATGCAAATTTAGAATATTCCACCCAACCACTAGAGGTCCAGACTTATATGTTTGGACGGGAGTTGAGGCTGACTCCCAACGATATTAACGTGTTGCTTGGATGTTCAATGGAGGGACCAAGCGATCGCTATTACTACGTGTCTTGAGAGCCACCTTTCATAAGAAGAGGAGAAGGGCTGAACGTGCTTAGATTGTTGTACCATGTTCTCGAAATCGCAGCGTACAAGAAGCCAAAGTCCAATAACTTGAATGTCATAGCCCGAGTGATCCACATCATCATGACGCACACCATTTTGCCTCGGGATGGACATCGAGACCATGTTAACTGCATGGATCTCTATATGCTCGAGAAAGTGCTCAACAGAAAAAAAGTGGACCTTGACTTTGTTATTTTGAGTCACATGTACGAAGTGCTCAAGAACTCGGGGAAGAGTCTACCTTTTAATTGGCTCATTTAGAGGATTGTTGAGCATTAAGGGTACCGATCTTGGAGGAGGAGCTGAGAATCAAAGAGAAGGCCATAGACGTCCACAACAAAATTGAGGGTGGACCAAATGGGGCTCAGCAAAGTTAAAGGGGTATGGGTATGCAAGACTCCATCCAAGTTTACCATGAAATCATGTAACTGTACCGACAATGGCCGAAACCTAGCATCCAACTCTTTCACCTCTTTCTAGCTCCCAAATTTACGAGTATCAAAAACTTCATCTTGCTCAACAAGAAAACTGTAGTATTTAACCCTCAGAACATTGCCATTGAGCTACACTCCAACATTACACCAAGCGTCGTCGAGTATTTTGTGGTTTGTGGTCAACTCGCTGGACCGCACTATCGAGTCTTATATACTAGGGCACAAGCACAGAAAAATGCTTGCATACATCGGTTGAGGGCTACCTGCCTGGAAGGATGCACGTGGGGGATTCACGCCTCGAAAATGCAAGGTGAAATGACGTTTCAAATAAAGTCCTATAACGACATGCCTTTGCAAAATGGGTGGCAAGCGGAGCATCAGTTTTGCATCCGACACCTATAAGCAACGAACATCAAATAATGAGATTGAGTAAGCAAACATGCAAGGATCAATAGATGTACTGTGCGTTAAAACCAGATATACATTATCTACAACAATTTATTTGAGGTAGACAGTTGGATATTTCTCAGGAAACAATACAAATGTTTGATGTGGTTAGATGAACAACACACCAATTCTTAGTGCACATATACATTATATACTTGTAACAGAATTGATAATTTGGTTTGTGTCTATAATGTATATATGCACGATATGGTTGTAATTGAACTGGTAATTTGCGTCTGTAATGCATATATGCACGATATGGATGTAAAACATTATGTTGATGTTTATGTTATGCTTACTTAGATAATATATGTTTGAAAAATATCTTATTTGGATAATATATGGTTTTTGATAATGTCATAGGGGAGATAGACTAAAAACAAGGGAAATTCTTGCAAAATTTTCATTTTTTACTTAAACCATTTAATTTATTATAAAAAAACACCTAACATGTTCATTGCAACAATTTAAACAACTTGTGCAAATCATCGAAATATACAAGGCATGGGAAATCTGTCTGTCCGTCGAGGAAACACGTCGGTCCCGTTGTGGAATGTATGACTTTCCGCAGCGAAATGACAACATACCGCGACGAAAAGTTAATTTTCCGCAATGGAACGTCAGCGTGGTTGATCAAAAAGTACAGATTCAAGATGAAGTACAGATTCAAAATTTTATCATCAATTCAATTACAACCATATCGTGTATATGTGCATTACAGACGCAAACCAAAATATCCACCCCGTATTCTTCGTTTCCGCGGCCTTCTGGGACGCCACTACAATACAATTGTTGTTGAGGACAACAAATAGAAATAAACACGATTGTGGACCTTAACTTTACTTGATTTGATTAGAGAAGACAACGTACAATCAAAGTGACTATTAACTATGAGTCTAAACCAATATTATCTACAATAGTTTATTCCAGTTTCTATAATAGGCTACCTCGAATAAACTATTGTAGATGATACATATTGGTTTCAACGCATAGTTAATAGTCACTTTGATTGTGTGTGGTCTTCTCTAATCAAGGTAGGTTGAGGTTTACATTTGTGTTTGTGTTTGTGGACTTTGGGCATCATACTCTTGCATAAGACATTGCACATAAAATTAACATAGTTTAAAACGTATCACATGAAAACATAAATGCAATAATGTGCCCATCTATGTCTCGGGAACTATGTTAGGAACTATCTCGAAGGACTGTCTCAGAGACTATATCAGGAACTGTCTTGGAGGCTATCTCGGAGACTCTGAAACCCATAGATGTGCCCTCCGACCTTCCTTTGCCTCCTCTACTGTCTCTACCACCTTTGCCTCTTGATTGGCGCCAGCCACATGCATTGGATTCTAGGCCTCTACCTTCGAACGTGCGGGAATTATGCCCCACATACCCATACCAGCCACACGTCATATTCAGATGTCTTTTGGGCAACACTATCCTACTTGGGGCCTCGTCCATATCTTGTATTCTTCATTTTCTCGGCCTTCCAAGATGTCTCTTAAATGGGGGTGACGTAGTTGGATCAAGATGTGTCACTAAAGGCCATATGATTTGTCCGCTGATGGGATGGACAAAGTAGGAGTACATTGCGATGTATGTTTCCCGGTGGTAGCACTCATACACAAAGTCCTAAAGAGATCTTTTCATGAATTGCATACATGGAACTACATAGACACATGGGATGCCAGTCAACTTCCACTGGTAACAGTTATATGTACGCCTGTCCAAATCGACATTGTATTGTTTGTTACCGTTGTTGACCTCAAACTGGGCAGTGCCTCAAAACTGGGGACTTTAATTGCAACCTGCAAATTGTAGTTTGGCAAGTTGATTCTTGACCTGCGGACACAATAAGTCCGTCGAGCACGCCATCTTTTCATTTTTTTAAAGATCCTTCCCATGATGCCCTTTCGTATGATCTCAATCATATTGAGAATCGGTTGTCCCGGGCTGGTAGGATGCAGGTATTGAAGGACTCGCTTAGGTTGTTGAGGCTTATGTCACACTTTGGGATGGAGAAAAAGGTATGTTTGGCCCAGTATCTCGCATCTATTCCTCGTAGATAGTTGTATGTTGCTGGGCTGCCAGGTCAAGTAAAAATATCTTCACCATCTCTCTCTCAAAGTGACTCTCTGCTGTGGCTCTAGAAGCAGCCCACATTGCATCATTGAACATCCTCCCTTTAAATCATTTTTGATACTTTGCATACAGGTATCGGATGCAAAAACAATGATCTGCTTGCCCAGTGATCTCTCTGACAGCTAACACCAGCCTCTACAAAGATTCACAATATGAGTCAAACATTGGTATAGAATGCATATCATAAACATAGATGGCAAAAACAATCAACTACACCTTTTGTCGGTTAGAAATGATTGTCCACCCATTGTCGCACTGGATGTTTAGATTGTCGAGCAAAAATTCCAAAAACTAGCTCCAAAAATCCCTATTTTCTGTTTCAACCACTACTATAGCAATCAGATACATTCCATTGTTCCCATCGATGCTGACAGCAGTGAGCAGCTGGCCCGGAGTCGCTCCCTTCAAGTGGAAACCATCCAAACAAATAACCGGTCTACCACAGTTCAACAGGCTCATCTTACATGCAGCCAAATACATGTACATCTTTTTAAATGCACTCATATCTAGGTGAACATGTAGTGAGCTTCCAGGATTAGACCTCTGAATCTCCTCGGCATAGGACCATATGAGCTTGTCTTGCTCATTGTCATCTCCTTTGTTAACTTTTTTGGCGACATTTCTTGCCCTTCTATCAAGGTTGGGTGTGATGTTGACATTAAAGTTCTTCCTAACTGTCTCAATTATGGAAGAAAGGTCTTCGTTGGCCTGACTTTTAAATCTATCCAAATAATGTGCTGCCACCTATTTGGTAGAGGCATGACGACTTTCCATCTTTCTCGAGCAAGTGTGAATGTCGTTATAGCACTTTATTTAAAATGTTATTTCACCTTGCATTTTTTAGGCATGTATCCGCCATGTGCATCCTTCCTTGCAGATAGCCTTCAACCGATAAGCGTCATTGTGAGTGAATTTTATCTCATACCCATTCTTCAACTCATGATCGGCAATTCTTCTCTAATTTTATTCAGTGAACTATACTTCTTGCCAAGAACCATACCAGCGAACATGCATTCTGCTTGTGGTGAGCCTCTCTGCCTACTCTCGGCCATGTCCATGTCTTCGTCACTACTGGATTCGCATAATGAATGGAGCTCTTCTTCGTCTAAAGTAGCCGAGACGGAATGCACCACTATAGCAGCTTCGTCTCTAATTGCATGTACCTTATTTGCCAAAACTGTCGACATGGACCCCACTTCAACTTGGCGGTTAATAATAGATTCCTTGACACTCCAAGATGCCATTTAGTGTTCAAAAAATGGTTCAACTTTGGTAAAATACGTTACAATTCAACTCTTAGAAATCTCTAGGGTTCGCGAATTGCTGACAAAATTACTGAGAAAATCGCGATGACTGTAGTATGAATTTATACAAGGCGGACGACGCATGCTGATCCGCGGTGGATCATTATCAATTCACCGCAGATCATAATCAATTTGCAACAGATGATATGATGATCCGTGGTAGATCATCAATATTATAAAGTTATTTTAAAAAATACCGATCTGCGGTGGATAGTCTGTTGATTTGCCGCAGATCGAAGTCAATGCGTTTAACGACAAACATGAAAACGATGTTTGCAATGACCTTTTTTTATAGTTCAGTGGTTATTTTGTTAGCAAAAATAGTTTAATGGTTGACTTGTCATTGATCACAAAGTACGATGGTTGATTTGTCATTTTCCCTTTTTCATATCCAATGCAATCTAATATATCATTTTCCCATGAGTTTTAGATTCAGCTGTTTCTCTCATATGTTACATAATAAGTCAATTTTTACATTATTATCTCCAAAGTCATGTGTTACAGTTATCACTGTTGATGGTTCTCCTATGTCCTAGATAGGTGTTGGTTCCGTCGCCACAACTTTATTATGTCTCCCTAATGTTTATTATATTCCTAATTTGATTTTGAATCTTGTTTCTGTTAATCAATTATGTGAATTTGTAATACCTGAAATTTCTGCAAATAGTTTAATTAATTAATACGATAATTTAGAATTTAATAAATTTAAATTATTGTTAATTAGAGAATTTTAATTAAAATAGAAGAATTATGAAGGATTAGTAAATAATTTTATTTAAGAGATAATAAAATAAAATAAAGAATTATGAGAAGATTAAATAAAGAATTTTATTTAATATATAATAAAATAAAATAAGAAATAGGAAGGAATTAGGAAAATGAATTAGTAGAATTAGTAAAGAATATTGTAAAATAATACGGTAAAGGAAAAGATTTAATTGATAGTTTAATGAATTAATTCTGGAAATTAAGGAAATATAGCATATAAAGATCAGATACAATAGGGACCGTTGGATGAGGTTTAGAAATGACTGATATTGTAATATCTAGAATTTTCACAAATAATTTAATCAAGTAATACGACAACTTAGAATTTAATAAATTAATTATTGTAATTAGAGAATTTTAATAAATAAATTAAAGGGTAATTATCAATTTGACTCATAAAGTTTGAAGGCACCTTCAACTAAAGTAATAGACTTTAAAATTTCAAATATAACACCTAAAAACGTTGAGAATTACAATATCCTATTTATTACTACACCATTAAATAAATGTCAACTCATCACCTCTCCGTTCCTCTCTCCTCTCTCTCTTCTCTCGCTCTCTCTCCTCTTTTCTTTCTTCTGCTCACGCCCTCACCCTCTCTCCTCTTTTCTCGGCTGAGCTATCAGCAAATTGTTAGAGCACATCAGCCCTAGTTTCCAAACCAACTTCATTTTAACCTTGTTGTACTCATTGTTGAGCTTCCGATCAACCACGTCGAAAATGGCTCATTCTTTGTACTTATCGAACACCCAATCCACCAAAACTAGCTCCTCCAGCATGGATTTTTGTTCGATGGGTCTTCTTCCGCTTGCAACTTCGAGTAGTAGAGCTCCAAATGCTAATACATTTCTACTAGTTGTGGCTTTCCCCGTTCTTGGTAGAGCTCAATACCATCGGAGTGTCGAAAGATTCACAACTCCGAGAGGCAAAAGTTCTGAAGGCTCTAGCGGATAGCAGTCCAGATACCATGATTCTTTCTTTGCGTTCAGCCGTCGGCTAATGGAAAAATAGGCTGTTGAAATAACTGTTGAAATAATGAACGACATTTGAAAAGAGAAAGAGAAAACACTAGACACCGAATTTACGTGGAAAACCCAAGACGGGAAAAAACCACGGGCAGAGGAGAAATCACTAATAGAAATCAGTACAATGAGCTTTGCGGCTCAAGTATATATTTATAGATAAAGGAAACCCTAGTCATACGGAAATATAGAAACCCTAATCCTGCAGGAATTAGGAAACCTCTAATGTGGGCCAAACCGACCTGGCCCAATTAGAATCTGGGTCACACTGAACCCTAACAATCTCCACCTTGACACGAATTTTACTCTATAAATATATCTTCATAGAAAACCTCCTCTTCCACAAATGCCCATTAGGGCGAAATCAGCAGCTAATACCAACCAAGCTCAAACAATGATTGAACTTGGGTGTGGGCAAAGTCTTTGTCATCATATCAGCAGGATTATCATGAGTACTGATTTTACTAACTGCAAAATCACCACGAGCAACCACTTCACGAACAAAATGATAACGAATATCAATGTGCTTCGTCCTCTCATGAAACATCTGATTTTTAGTGAGAAATATAGCACTCTGACTGTCAATTTGCAATTTGCAAATCTCCACTGAGCTCATTAGACAAACTTTTTAACCATATAGCTTCTTTACAAGCCTCTGTAATAGCCATATATTCTGCCTCTATAGTTGCCAACGCAACGGTATCCTGTAAGGTAGCTCTCTAACTGATAGCGCAACCACCAACTGTAAAGACATATCCGGTAAGAGATCTCCTTTTATCAAGATCCCCCGCATAATCAGAATCAACATATCCAATGACAGGATCCTTACTTCTTCTAAATTGAAGACAATCATCACTAGTTCCCCGTAGATATCTAAGAATCCACTGAACAGCTCTTCAGTGTTCTTTTCCTGGATTTTCCATGTACCTACTAACTGCACTGATTGCATAAGATAAATCTGGACGCGTGCAAACCATAGCATACATGAGAGATCCCACTGCAATAGAATATGGAACTCATGACATATAAGTAATTTCATCATCTGATTTTGGGCACAAGTCGGATGAAAGCCTGAAATGAGCTACTAAAGGAGTACCAACAAGTTTGGAGTTATTCATGTTAAACCTCCAGAGAACTTTCTGAATGTATCCCCTTTGACTTAGGTACAATTTCCCAGATTTTCTATCTCTCTGTATCTCCATTCCAAGTATCTATTTCGCTGCTCCTAAATCTTTCATCTCAAATTCTTTACTCAGTTGTGCTTTGACCTTTCTGATTTCTTCAATATCTTTAGCTGCAATTAACATATCATCGATGTATAAGAGCAGATAAATCACTGACTCATTCTGACTGTTCTTTATGTAGACACAACTATCATAATTGCTCCTTCTGACATCATGAGCAAACATGAATGAATCAAACCTCTTATACTACTGTCTAGGCGACTGCTTTAGACTATAAAGGGACTTTTTCAAAGAACAAACATAGTTTTCTTTTCCGGAGACTATAAAACCTTCAGGTTGCAGCATATAGATGTCCTCCTCAAGCTTTCTGTGTAAAACGGTAGTTTTCACATCCAACTGCTCAAGCTCAAAGTCATGCATAGCCACAACTAGAGGCGGCTAACGAGCCGAGTCGAGCCAGCCGATCCTGAAAAAGTCGGGCTCATCGAGCCTGCCGAGCCTAACGAGCCTGCCGAGCCTAACGAGCCAAATATACATAAATAATAATATCTTATATAAATATATTATAAATTATTTTCAATATTATACAATTTAAAACTATAATAAACATTTATTATTATAATGTAAAAATACTATAATTAATAATTTAATTGAATAAATATTTTTATTGAATTGAATAAATATTTTTATGGGTAAATGACAAATCAACCATCGCGGTTTGAGATCAATGACAAGTCAACCACTATGATATTTTTTTTTAACAAGTTTACCATTGGAGTATGCGAAAATAAAAAATCCCACATCGCGGTAACTTTCTCCGTTACTACGTTGACGGCAGACACGTGTCTCACACTAAAACTACGAAAAAAAGGCACTGACCGCATAAAATGTGGTCTCTCCGCGTAAAAACGCGGTCTGTCGAGTCAAGAGAGACCGCATTTTTACACGGTCTCTGGGCAATAGGAGAGACCGTGAAAAAATGCTTTCTCTACTGACTCGAGAGACCGCACAATTATGCGGTCTCTCAAAAGAGAGAGAGAGAGAGAGAGAG
>CM039478.1:7457422-7507954 GCA_022433065.1 Begonia loranthoides
AGGGAAGGGGCGGCAACGGTCACGGGACCGTTGCTTCTCTGTCAGAGCTTCTCCGGTCACGGTACTATTGCTAATGCCAACGCTCTTCAGACCGTTGCTTCTCTGTGAGAGTTTCTCACAAAGAACCAATCTGTGAGAGCTTCTCACAGAGAACTTCTCTAAGAGAAGCAAGTCGCCAACAGTCTGTGAGAACTTCTCACAGATCTGAGGCTTTCGGTTCTGGCGACGGGGTCTCAGAACGGAGGCTCGGCGGTGAGAGCTACGGGTGGTCGGCGGATCTTCAATTGCGTGTGAGTGGGCGTTTCCGTCTGAGGGTATCCCGAGCGAGGAAGTCGGCCATGGAAGTCGCCAGCTTTCTTCATGCATTCGCCTTCGGGAATCTGGATTCGCAAGTGGGCGCCGACGGGCTCGCCGAGTTCTCGCCTTCACCACTCGCCACTCGCCAGGGACAGGGGACGCCTGGACGGTTGCCGACTGCCGACTTTGCCATCGTCTGTGAACTGCGAAGCGCCAGGGGTGAGGGGACACCGAAGTTCGGCGTTCGACCCGGCCAGGAGATTGGCGGGCTGGCTCGCGAGCCTAGGTTTTCGGGCTCGGCTCGGCCCGCCTAAAGGGCCCGGGGCGAGCCCTCTTGGTTACTGTAGCGGGCCGAGCCGACAGTAATGGGCCAAACTAGCCCGCCCGTTATCCACCTCTAGCCATAACACGCAGCAAAGATCGTATCGTACTGTGCTTAACCACCGGAGAAAACACATCAGTAAAATCTACACCTGGAATCTGACTGTACCTCTTAGCAACCAAACGTGCTTTGTACCTATCTTCTTCAACACCTGGTGTACCTTCCTTTTTCTTGAACACCCATTTGCAATGAACCACTTTCTTTTCTTTTGGCAATTTAACTAAGTCTCATGTGCCGTTCTTCTGCAGAGACTCCATCTTCTCTTGCATGGCGATCATCCATTTCCCTGAATTTTTTGAACTTACGCCTCTGAATAAGAAGACGGTTCTTCACTAGAATCAATGCTTTCAGCTACACTCAAAGCATAAGCAACTAAATCTACTTCACCATATTTCTGTGGAAGTTTAATATCTCTTCTCGGTCTATCCTTAGCGATGGAATATTCTGGCGAAGCTAATACTGGTGATTTTGCGAAAATGATATCACCCTGATTATCTGACCTGGTCTGACCCAAAGACTCTGATGTCGACCCTATTTCAACTTCAACCTCAACCTCACTACTTGATAGATGATTAGACTTATCTGTCAACCCTTTAGAAGATGAATTCCCAAGCAGAGCAGCTTCATCAAATACCACATTTCTGCTCAATATGACTTTCTTGGATTGAGGACACCATAACCTATATCCCTTGATACCAGGCGGGTATCCAAGGAATATACATTTCAATGATCTGGGCTCTAACTTGCCATTATCAACATGAGCATACGCGAGACAACCAAATACTCTCAAACCTGAATAATCAATAGGATTACCAGACCCAACTTCTTCAGCAGCTTTCTTATCAAGAGCATTTGACGGAGAGCGATTCACAATATAACAAGCAGTAGCAGCAACTTTAGCCCAAAACGACTTAGGTAAATCAGAATCCGAAATCATACACCGAACCTTTTCCATTAAAGTTCTATTCATTTGCTCTGCCACTCCATTTTGCTCTGAAGTTCCTAGGACTGTCAGATGCCTCATAATTCCCTCTGAGTTGTAGAAAGAGTTGAACTCTCCCGAACAAAACTCTAACCCATTATCATTGCGTAAACATTTTATCTGCTTCCCTGTCTGCTTTTCAATTAAAGTCTTCCACTCCTTGAACGTAACGAATACATCACTTTTCTTCTTTAGAAAAAACACCCAAAGCTTTTTTGAAAAATCATCAATCATGGTCAGCATATAATGTGCCCCTCCCTTGGAAGGCATCGGTGCTGGACCCCAAAGATCTGAGTGGATATAACCTAATATTTCTTTCGTACTGTGAGTGGCTGTAGTGAATGTAACTGTCTTCTGTTTCCCGAAGACACAATGCTCGCAAAAATGTAATTTACTTATGCTCTGACCATTCAAAAGTCCTCTTCTGCTAAGCTCATTCATCCCATTTTCACTCATATGCTCCAGACGCATATGCCATAATCTGGTAAGATCTTCATCTGACAATGAAGTACTAACTGCAACATCCCCTATAACTGTAGATCCCTGCAAAACATATAAATTTCCAGATTTTCTTTGCCCTTTCATCATAGTAAGAGAACCACGGCTGATCTTCAAAACTCCACCTTCATCGGTGTACCTGTACCCTTTCAGATCAAGAGTACTCAACGAGATCAAATTTTTCTTCAAGTCGGGAACATGTCGCACGTCACTAAGTGTTCTGAGAACTCCATCATACATCTTAATTGTGATCGAACCAATCCCTCCTATCTTGCATGATGAATTATTACCCATCAATACTGCACCTTTTAACACAGGCTCATATGTCAAAAACCAATATTTATTGAGACACATATGAAACGTACAGGTCGAATCCAGAATCCACTCATCGGATGGCTTTGAATTTTCGTCAGACACTACCAGAAGGTCTCCTCCTAATTCACACTCTTTTTCTTCAGCGACAATTGCTTCACCAGAATTTACTGGTTGTTTTCCCTTCTGATCAGCTTGCTCTTTTATCTTATTCTGCAATTTATAACATTCAGATTTAATATGCCTTTTTTTCTGACAGAAAAAACAAACTTTGTTTTTGTTCCTGGACTTTGATCTGCTTTTCGAACCCTTTCTGTTATTGTTCCCTTTATCGGACCTCTTTGATGTTCTACCCCAGGTGATCAATCCCTCTCCCTGAGTTCCAGATCCAACTACAAGGTGCTTAATCCTTTCTTTTGAAAGCAAAGCATTGTAGACATCTTTCAGAGTCAACGTGTCCCGACTGTACAGAATGGTATCCTGAAAAATATTGTACGATGCAGGCAATGAACATAGCAAAATCAAACCCAAATTCTTCTCATCATATTTGCATTCCATTGCTTCCAAATCCGAAACAATTCCTTTAATTGCAGCCAAATGTTCTTCAATCGAAGTTCTTTTTTCCATATGATGAAAATATAACCGCTGCTTCAAATGCAGCTTACTCGTCAGGGTTTTATGCATACACAATTCTTCCAACTTTATCCATATTTCAGCAGCAGATTTCGCCTTCAACACATCCTCCAAATTTGAATTTGATAAATGAAGACGGATCACAGATAACGCTTTTCTGTCCCTCATATGTTTTTCCTCCTCGGTCAAAGACGCTGACATATTATCGAACCCCAATAATGTATTGTCCAATTCCATTTGAGCAAGAACATCCCGCATCTTTATCTGCCATATCAGAAACCTCGTATTTCGATCCAACATCAGAATTTCATATTTCATCGAAGTCATCCCCAAAAAACAGAATTTTCTCCCAAAAATCCGACAAAATATCTGCACCAAAATTAACGCCTCAAATATTCCAGAATAACCCAATCAAAAATATTCCAATGAATCACACCCCTGCAAATAATCCAAAAATCAGAACTTTATCAACTGCAACCCAAAAATCGAATTTTTCAACCCAAAAAATTTTTCCCTTTGGTTTTTCCGATAACTGGTCAGTTCAACGGGGATTCGTTGGCGATGGTCGGCGACGGACGGCGCGGGAGAGTTGGTCAGCATCTCTCCTCTGTTCTGGATCGTCGGACAGCAGCGCTTCTCGTTGCTTCTTCTTCTTTTGTTCTTCGATCAACCGACGACGCGAGCGCTGGCTCTTCGTTGCTGCTTCGAGACGAACGACGACAGATGACGACGGCTCGACGATGGAACGGGCTTCACTGTTCTGCGCTTTGGATCGATCAACGGACGGCCACAGACGCTGGCCGCTTCTCTGTTGTCACGCTTTGTGGAGAACACCGCGACCAGAAGCCTTCGTTTTGCAGCTGCTGGAGAAGAAGACGCGGGCAGGAAGACTTCGCAGGGCTTCGGGTAGGAGAGCCTTCGGGCAGCAAGAATAAAAAATAGAATTTTTTCTTTTTCAATTTCTTTTTCCAAAAACTAAAATCACTAACTCGTTCTTCTTCCGATAAATCGAAAACCTCGATTGTCAGAAACCTTCTACTTCACTCTGATACCAATTGTTGAAAATTAGTATAGAGAACCTCAACTTTAGCTCTGATACCAATTGTTGAAATAACTGTTGAAATAACGAATGAGATTTGAAAAGAGAAAGAGAAAACACTGGACACCAAATTTACGTGGAACACCCAAGATGGGAAAAAACCACGGGCAGAGGAGAAATTACTAATAGAAATTTGTACAATGAGCTTTGCGGCTCAAACATATATTTATAGATAAAGGAAACCCTAGTCATACGAAAATATAGAAACCCTAATCCTGCAGGAATTAAGAAACCTCCAATGTGGGCAAAACCGGCCTGGCCCAATTAGAATCCGGGTCACACTGAACCCTAACATAGGCAAAAAATAATTTGAATTTTTTCTGCATATTGGTGAAAGGAAAAAATTGTTCTTGAAAAACAACATTCTTGATATAATGATTTCATTCAATTGGAGATCAAGAGTCTTATAACCTTTGTGACCAATCGGATATCCAAGAAAAATGGAAGCACGAGCCCGAGGTGTAAATTTGTCTCAGGAACTCGAAAATGTGGACACAAAACATAAACAACCAAAAGCCTTTAAATGACTGTATAGAGGAGCTTTATGAAACAATTTCTCAAAAGGAGATTTATTAGACAAGATTGGTGAAGGTAATCTATTGATTAAGTATACCGATGCTAGTATACATTCTCCCCAGAATTCTAAAGGGAGTTTTGATTGAAACAGAAGCGCACGAGCTACGTTTAGGATATGTTGATGTTTTATCTCAACTACTAAATTTTGTTGAGGAGTTTCAACATAAGATTTGTGATGAATGATTCCTTTGATGTTATAGAAAAAAATGAGTGAAAATTCTAGTGCATTATCATAACGAATTCCTTGAACTATAACATGAAATTGAGTTTCAATCAATTGAATGAATTTTGGAATCATGGAGGATGCTTCAAATTTGGTTTTTAAAAGATAAACCCATGTAGCTCTAGTGCAATCATCCACAACTGTGAGAAAATACCTATATCCATCATCAGTTAAAGTATGAAATGGACCCCATATATCACAATGAATGAGAATAAAAGGTGATTCAGAGAGAGAATTATGAGAAACAAATGACAATTTCTTTTGTTTTGCTATAGGACATATTGAACATTTTGAGTTTGCATCAGATTTAGCAAATAAAATTTGTAAATTATCTTTAATAGACTGTATCATTGAATCAGAAGGATGACCAAGTCTAAAATGCCATAAAGTGACAGTAGAATTGTTGATATCGAAATAATGAGGAGTAGCAAAAGAATCTAGAAGATTGGATGTAGAATTGCCTTTGAGGAGAGATATATTCTTTGGAAAAGTTTGGCACAGAATATAGAGATTTCCACTTCTCTCATCCATCCCAATCATTTGGCCTAAGGTAAGGTCCAGAATGTAATATTGTTTCGAATGAAAAGAAATGGAACAATTTAGAGAAAAAGACAATGCACTAACAGAAATCAAATTAAATCGAAAAGCGGGTACATATAGAACATTTGAAAGAATTTTTTTTGAAATGATTTGAATAGACCCTATGCGTTTTATAGGAATCGTTAAGTTATTAGAAAGGGTGACAAATTGATTTGATACAAGAAAAGAGTTTGTGAAACTGTCAATATTATGGCAAACATGATGAGTTGCACCGGTGTCTAAAATCCATTCTGACACTGAAACAATTTGGCTAGAATCTGAATAAGAAGTTGAAAACGTGCCGGCGAAATTTGAAACTGAAGGTAAACAAGCTAAGTCATTGTTGAATGAAGAAAAACTTTGCTATAGTTGAGAGCTTAAAAGAGCAATCAATTGCTGGCATTGATATGCTGTGAGATTATCAATGGGTGGACATTAGGCTGGTGCAGCAAGAGAATACTGTGTTTTATCATTATCGTTGCTGGTTTGACTGACCAAAATTTTTCTACCTTGTTTGGATTTAATTTTATATCCAGGTGGATATCCATACAATTTGTAGCATTTGTCGACAGTGTGACCCAATAATTTGCAGTGGGTACAATGTGGTCGTTCCTTTTTGTTCTTGTTGAAAGAAGAAGGTCTAGATGAATAAGATGTCATGAGAGAATTTTGATCGCTTGAAGAATTAAACCTACTAATTGCTCTTTGTCTTTCTTCTTGAATTACCAATGAGAAAACTTTTCCAATAGTTGGTAGAGGCTCCATCATCAAAGTTTGTGCTCTAATTTGGGAATACGAATCATTTAAACCCATTAAAAATTGCAGTACATATTCTTGCTGCTGGTAAGCAAGTAAAGGCTTCATTCCTCCGCAAGAACAGTTAGGAATCAGTTTAATTCCAGTAATTCATCCCAGAGAGTCTTGATTTGAGTATAGTAGGTACTAATGTCCATAGATCCTTGAGATAAAGATAGAAGTAGTTTTCGAAGTTGATACGTTTTAGGTCCGTTGCTTTGTTGATATTGTTTTGCAAGATCATTCCATACATTTTTTTACAGATTCATGATACAATAAGCTATCAGCTATATCTCTATTTACAGAGTTGAGAATCCAAGAAGTGACCATGCTATTGCAACACAACCAATTATTGAATTTAACATCAGACGAAAAAGGACGATTGATGGTACAATCCACAAAAGCAAATTAATTCTTTGCGTTTAACGTCATGATCATCGCTCTCCACCATGTGTTGAAATTTGAGACGTGAAGAAAATGAGATACAAGAACTAAACCTGGATGATCTGAATTGTGTAGAAAATAAGGATTTCCTAGATCATCCATTATTTACTTTGCAGTAGACACAGATTCTGATGAGGACGAATTTCTAGATGAAGATTTTTAAACTAATAAAGAACCTTATGAAGCAAGAGAGGATTCCATAGAAGGAGATCTTGCGTGGGCTGTTTTGATGGAGTTTTTACTTCTAGTCATGGATGAATTCGTGCAGAAGTAAAAAATGCTCTGATACCATATTAGAACTTTGAATATGAAGAAGAAAAAACTGAAGAACTACTTCATTATTAAAAAAAAATTGAGAATACAAACTATGGCCAGCTCTTTATACGATAGGCTGCCCTTATTCTTTCAATACAATCAAACTGAAAAACTGGAAATAACCAACTAACGATTTCCAGTTGCTGAGCTTTCATAACCGTAATCTTAATACAAACTATACAATAAATGAGTGCACCATATAATTGTTCAATTGTATTCAATATATGCTTCCTTAGAATGCTCATCATTTCCTTCCTCCTCGGCTCAGGTAATTTACTTCTGTGAGACGATGATAAATGATGCATACCTTTCTCCTTTCTCACTTTTCTTTCCAAAAATATACTTTTCAGATCTCAGTTGCAAGTTCAATTCATTAATTGATGTGCTGTTTTTATGTGTCCGTTTCCTGAACAAGTGCAGATTATTCATCCATGCCCTCTTTTAAAAAATTCAAAATGAGATCAACTAATCTTGAAACCAAGGATTCAAGAACACATGGATAAAGCTAAAGAAAACTATCGCCCCACAATATTAAGCTGTTCTTGAAAAGAAAGAAGCTCATGTCTCAAAGATTCTGCCACTGACCTTTCATAGATCCCACAGCAATTTTATAATCCTGCTAAAAGTTTATGATTCAAATACATACAGACCAAATTGACTAAAAAATGTGAGTCCATTGCCCTTCAAACACGGATTTCTAATTATAATAATACTTGAATTACACTAGATACGAGTATTTTTCTTTAGAGCCTTAAAAAAGAGAGGGAAATCAGAAGAATCCAAGAACATGCATCTTGTATTGTAATAGTAAGTCATGAAGAACGTGAAAGTCTGAGATAATTTTGCAGGAGGAACTTGGGAGCTATTTCAAAGATGATGCATTTTGATTGAATAACAGTCGACCCACTAATTAATTGGGAGCTATTCCGAAGGTTACAATCCTTAATAGTATTATAATTAGTCAGCCATGGAAAATTTGCGGATTATAGTTTCAAGCTCCTTGTGTTTGTCTCATTCATGGCGGTTCCGCATTAAGAGAAGAAGGCATACCAAATTCTGAGCCAGCAGAAGTTGAAAATTTCCCCTTTTTAGGCCATAGCCAGATCTTAGAAGTGGAAAAGCTCTCACCTTTAGCCACACCACATATCTTCTTTCCATCTATATCCGCAAGATCTGGTCCGCCATTGTCAAGCTCTGCGTCGTTCAATGGCTGCTTATCGTCAGAGTTAAAGGCAACTCTGAGGTTTGACTTGCCAACAACATACTGATATGATCCCATTGAAAAGCACCTTCTAGCGTCCATATTTCTGCTACTGGTCTCTCCTTCTTGATTCTCTACTGCCTCATTAACATTTAGCCTCTTAAATTTCCCGAGTCTTACTGGGAAAACCCCTTTCTCTATCACAATTTGTTCAGTTTCTACAGTCTTATGACTAGGAGGAAATGCATATTCTCCATGAGTAGAGTACACATCTTCTCTCAAATCATCAAAATCAAAAATGGGGTTTTCAATAGGAAACCCAGGTGTGAAGAGTGTTCCTCGGCAGAGAGGGCAAGTTGAATTGGATAAAAGCCAAGTGTCAATACAACTTACATGAAAAGCATGGCTACACATAGGAAGTAATCTAAGCTTGTCCCTCTCTAAAAATTCAGACAAACAAACAGCACAATCAAATGGCTCTTTCAGACCCACGATATCTTTGTAGTGGAAAACAGGAAGTGCGTCGATAAAAGCTTGATCCAATCCAGAGTCGTGGAGGTGAAAGAGCTGCTGAAGTTGCCTTTGAAGAACATCTGAGTTTGAAATTTCTGGGAGTCCGTTAGATTGAGAAGAAGCTGAGGAAGACGGGTGCTTTATGAGAAATCTAAACAGTAGGTGAAGTAGACCAGAGATGAAAAACAGCACCGCCAAAATAACTATTATGAAAAGAACAGCCGGACTAATTTTAGTTCCGGAAGAAGACAGCGGAGACGACGGAGGTGGCGGCGGAGCTGAAACCTCATTAAAATTTTCAGTAAACGGAGATGAAGAAGAAGAGGGAGAAATAGGACGAGGGTACCTAAAGTAGCCATCTTTTTGGAGATTTAGATGCTGAATGGAAGACATTTTCAAATGGGTATGCTCAAAACCGCACCTGTTCCTTCCATTTTCTGACACTGAGCTCTTTTAAGCTCCAACATCAAACGAGCCCCTTTCATATCAAAGCTATAAAGCTAGAAACAAAAGCTCGTACCTCCCATGGCTACATAAAGCCGCCAATTTCACTTCTCCGATTTGATGAAAAAAATACTGTTAATTATAGATAATGATGAGCACACCATGATGGGAGAGGCTCGTGGAAGAACTAATCTATGGAGATTCAGGGGAGTCCGCCATTATGTCTATTCAACGAATTCCGGAAGAAGACGATGATCCTCTTGCTGCCATGACAGCACAAAGACCGAAGTCGGGGAGCCTCTGCGATATCAAGGGCAGAGGAAAGTGAAATGGGCCTCCCTCTTTTTTCTCTTTTCCTAACGGAGTAGAAAACCAGAGGTTTGCAGAACAGTGGCGTTAGTTTGCGAAGTGCGAGGCAAAGAAAGACAAAAACAAACACTTGCGCTCTGTCCCCCACCTTCCATCATAGCGCGTGCAAACACGTTGTCAACTACAAAGACACCCAATTCAGGCTTGAAGGTGAGCCCACTGTCATTTAATGTCGGCCTATTACTTAGATTGAAGTTCAGTTACTCGATTTTAATTTGGATAGAGCCAAACTCATATTATATGGTAAAAACGTACCAAAATTACAAATTTTTTTCATGTATACTTGTAACAAAAGGAAGAGGCTAATGTATATAATCATGGGTTGTGGGGATATAAAGACTTGTTTCAGTGGTATATACAGGGTAATCTGCCCTATGAAGACAAATAAGACTCATGTGTAGTTCCGGTGCATACAAGTTGTGATGTACGATCCTATATCACTTAAGAGAGTAAAAAATACATGGTTTATAAGTAGAGTTATTCTCCATATCTAGTACAACTCGTTTTAAGCAAGTGAAACCATGCAAAATTTAACCAAAAATGAATAATATTGTACTAAAAAAACTAAAAGCATTACAATACATATAATAATAAATTTAATTTTTTCTGGATTAAAATTATCATATATATATATATATTTGGATACTCTTTTGTTTTTCTTATCTATTTTTTAGAAGTGATTTCATAATTCATGTAGCTGATGTAGCACATAGTTGGTGAGATTTTGACAAATGCTTAGAGATTAGAGTAGTTAAACATTCATAGAAAAGAATCCAATTTGGAGCTAATCTTTCAATTGTCAATTATGTAATGACTACCCACTAATGTGTAATTAACAAGCATTCATTACAACGTATTTGACTTTCTTCCTCTATCTAGGCATACCCACTATCTATCCATTAAAACCCATAAGATAAAATCCCTAGCTAACTCCAACCCATGAAGTTTGTGTTGAATAATCGAATATAGAACGAACAGCAAAAAAAGAAAAACGGACGCAAGATTTAATGTGATTCGGACAATTTATCTTATATTCATGGACGCAATTAGAAAATTTTTTTTGAAAGAACAATCCAATTATCCTTTTACTGCAATCAACCAAGACAATGTATCAAAGAACACAAATTAAAAGAACGGACACTCGTCTTCTGCATAGATTAATCCTCCTAAACAAAAAGAAAATGCTCTCCCATTTCTCAGATCGCACCGCCTCAGACACTTCTCCTCTTTCACTCTCACTTACCGCCGTACGAAACCAATCTCCGCTACTTGATATCTTTTATGCATCCACTCAAAATATACAGCTATAAACACTAATGAAAAGAAAAAACCAGAGAAATAAACCAAACCGGAAACAACTAAATTGAACCAAAATAAACCATAACCAATTATTCACAGTTTGACCCTTTTTAACTAGACTAGGAGAGAAGCGATTAACTTTATTTTCTAAACATACTTGCTCGAAAAATAAGGTTTTAGCATGATAAATTGACGTGCTTTCATAGTATTATGCAAAATATACGCAACTGATTTTGTGTGAAGGGAGGCAATATCTGCAAAGTAGTTTATTTATATGTAGATGGATTCAATTGTGTGAAGTTTCAATATTGTGGTCTCTCTCTTAAACATTATTCAGGGACAAGTTATCTATCACAAATTATTATATTATTGCAGTGGAAAAAACTAGTAGAGTACTTGGTCAATCTCCAAGGTCCAAAAAAACAAATATAATATACTGCAGTTATCTCTATGTAACGATTTACTTGAAATTCATGAATTCAAATGAATTATTTGTTATTTAATTGAAATAATATTACTTGAATGGAGACTGTATTGAGTATTAATTCAAACTTTGTTTAAATATGATATTGACCATAAGCCTGTAAATAGATATTGGGAATTATCCTATCTCTCTCTCTCTCTTCCCAATTAGGTTAACCAAGAACAGAATCTCACTTTACAAGCAATTGGGTTTCAAATCTTTTTCATGTGCAACATGTTTCAGGCAAATTTCAGAAACATGATGTATATAATCACGTGAACTAATAATTGACTGACCACTTACAACTAAGAATCTTACAACAATATATATATATGGGAAAATGACAAATCAACCATCGTGGTTTGCGATCAATGACAAGTCAACCACTGTGGTATGTTTTCTAACAAGTTAACCACCAACGTATGTGAAAATGACAAATGCACCATCGCTGTCCGTAAAAAAAAGCTGATGGCCCCACCATGTATGCCTGGACGCCGCGGCGTGCATGCAATTTTGGCCTGCAGGCCAATTTGCCTCCAGGCCATTTGCGTCCCTCTGTTAAGTCAGCTGAATACGTAATGTTAATTCAGCAGAATACATAATCCGAGTGGTCTGCGATATTCGCATGTATTCTATCGTTTTCTCTTATTAGCTAACCCTAGAGAAGTCTGAGCTGTGCTGAAGCGAGTAGAGAAAGGGATTTTGGAAAAGTTGAAGAATTTGTTGGAAAAAATTGCATCTTGGAGTGTTACAGAAGGTGGTATTAACCGTGAAGCTGAAGTGGGCCCTTCAGAGACATTATTGGCCAATGAGGAGGTACGTGGCTTTGGAAACGAAGTTGCTATTATTTTGCATTCTGTCTCAGCAAATTTAAACGAAGAGGACGATGAGGAACTCCGATCAGCATGCTAATCCACTAGTGATGAAGAGATGGACATGGCAGAGAGTAGACTGAGACACCAACCAGAAGCAGAGTGCACATTTGTAGGTATGGGGCTAGGCAAAAAATATAGTTCCTTGAATAAAATTAGAGAAGAAATTGTTGATTATGCAATGAATAATGGGTACGGGATAAAATTCACCCACAGTGATGCGCATCGATTGAGAGCTGCTTGTCAAGAAGGGTGCATGTGGCGGCTGCACGCCTCACAAATAAAAAATGAAATGACGTTTCAAATAAAGATGTACAACGACGTTCACACATGCTCCAGACAAATGGAAAGCCGCCATGCCACAGCCAAATGGGTGGCAACGCATTACTTGGACAGATTTAAAAGTCAGGCCGACTGGGCCATATCTTCCATAATTGAGACTGTCAGGAAGGACTTCAACGTCAACATTACATCCAGCCTTGCTAGAAGGGCAAGAAATGCGGCTAAGAAAATTAACGAAGGGGATGCCAATGAGCAATACAAGCTCATATGGTCCTATGCTGAGGAGATTCGGAGGTCGAATCCCCGAAGTTCACTGCGTGTTGACCTCGATATGAGTGTATTTAAAAGGATGTACATGTGCTTGGATGCATGCAAAAGGGCAGTGCTGAATGGTGGTAGACCTGTTATTTGTTTAGATGGCTGCCACTTGAAGGGAGCGACTCTGGGGCAACTGCTTACTGCTGTCACCATCGACGGGAACGATGGTATGTACCTGATTGCTGTAGTAGTCGTTGAAGCAGAAAATAGGGCTTCATGGAGGTGGTTTCTAGAATTGTTGCTGGACGATCTAAACACCCCTTCTGGCAATGGGTGGACGATTATTTCTGATCGACAAAAGGTAAGGTGTTATTCACTGCTTTTGCATTATGTGTTTATGTTTGTCATATATTACCAATGTCTGTCTCATATTATGCATCTTTGCAGGGACTAGTGCCAGCTGTGAGAGATGTGGCATGGCAAGCAGACCAGCGGTTTTGCATCCGACACCTGTATGCCAATTTTCAAAAACAATTTAAAGGCAAGTTGTTGAAAGATGCAATGTGGGCTGCATCAAGAGCCACAACAGTGAGGCAATTTGAGAAAGAGATGGCCAAGTTACGTGTCCTTGACCTGGCGGCCCATGACTATTTACGTGGAATAGAGGCGACATGCTGGGCCAAACATGCCTTCTCTTCGATCCCAAAGTGCGACATAAGCCTCAACAACCTCAGCGAGTCCTTCAATGCTTGCATCCTACCCGCCCGGGACAAACCTATTCTAAGTATGTTCGAGATCATTCGAAAGGGCATCATGGGTAGGATCGTAAAAAAATATGAAAAGATGGCTCAGTCGACCGAACGGTTGTGTCCAATGATCAGCAACCGCCTCGCCAAAGTACAACATGGCAGTAGAAATTGGAGCCCTCAGTTTGCAGGAGCTGCCCAGTTTGAGGTCAGCAACGGTACCGACATGTACGCTGTTGATTTGGAAAGGTGTACTTGTACATGTTACCGGTGGGAGTTGACCGGCATCCCGTGTGTGCATGCAATCCCGTGCATTCACTTCATGAGGAGATCTCCTGAGGATTTTGTGCATTGGTGCTATCACCGGGAAACATACATGGTGATGTACTCCCACTTTCTCCGCCCCCTTAATGGACCAATCGAGTGGCTTCCTGTGACGAATCTTGATCCAATTATCCCACCGCCTTTTAAAAGGCTTCCAGGAAGGCCGCGCGTCCATCGAATACGGGATGTGGACGAGGCCCCCAGCCGGACAGTGCTAAGCAGAAGACATTTGAACGTCACGTGTGGGCGGTGTGGTAGTGTGGGGCACAATGCTCGCACGTGTGAAGGGGGAGGCCAATCCAGTGCAGGGGCTGGCAGTGGCAACACAGGGAGAGGCAGAGGCGGCAGAGGAAGGTCGGAGGACACCTTTATGGGGTTCAGAGTTCCTGATAGAGTTCATGAGATGCAGGTCCATGCATTATCACGTTATGCTTTCAATTGTTATTTGAAATATGCTCATTTCCTTTTCAATGTGATCTGCAGGAGTCTGATACGGAAGGTCCTCCCACACAAACGTACACAAATGTGGACCTTAACCTCCCGTGATACAATTGTTTTTTCTTTCGACAAATGTAGATGACAGTGAAATGGCACTGATGTAAAGTTGTGTTTTTCTGATATAAAAAGAAGTTTTTGCAAATTCAAAGTTTTGTGTTACTAAGTTAATGTTTTTTTTTTCAATTCCAGGGGCGTTACAACTAATCAATTGACCTGACTTCATAATTTTTTAAAAAGTTTGACATAATGTGCCTTGTTTCTTTACTCCCCCAAAACAACTCTCGTACATCCTGCACAAAAAATAATCCCAAACAGTTCCAGTATCATCCAAATCATCCACTAAATGTAAATTATACATAACATCCAAACAACATATCATTGACCTACACTACGCCTTCTTCTTCCTGGTCGGTTTCGGGCACAAATCCGTGATCAGAAACGACAAGTGCGGGTCAAGAAATACTCTATCTGCTCCGGCGAACAACGGCCCCTCATACTCAAAGGTTGGAGGTTCGTGCAGGTGGAATTGTTCCTTAATTTTGCATTTTCCTATCACCTCCATCCCCGCAGGGGTACACCGGAAGACGCTGAACGGCCTGTAATGCAAAGGGAACAATTGGCGGTCAATTACGTGGAAAGCAATATTAAGAATGTACACAAGGGAAACTTCTTACCGCTGTTTGTCGGTGGGAGCTACGATAATGGATATTGATTCCGGCAGTAATTTCTGGTAAGCGTATTGCTGGTGCAGGTCAATGGACGACATAAAACAATCATGTCTCGGGTGTGTCTGCAATGTAAACAACGCATTATATGATATCAATGTAAACTGGAGACGCGAGCTAAATACTTACGTGAATCCATCCTACGGTGAGTAGACCGTGTTCATGTTGATGTCTGAAAACATGTTCATCTGCGCCGTCGACCGCATAGCACTGCATATAAGTTTGGATGAGTACTTAGATAAAAGCTTATAAACTAGCACACAACGAAGGCCTCTCACAGTATCTGCCGTGCCCTTCTGCTCGGGGAAGATGATCTCGCTGACGACGTACTCATTGTCGGTCAGCTTTCCCCCAAGAACTGCGTATGTCTCAATGTTCCTTCGAAGATTACCCTGACAATAATCCTTGAACTTACTCATCAAATCATGAGCCTGCAACCAAAATGTCAAAAAAGGGTGAGCGTAAACATTAATGAACACACATATATACCGAAATGAAAGACATACCACGCGCACAGTTCTCAGGGGCGGCGGCTCGAGAGGCACCGCTGGAGGAATATGTTGGCTGCTTCCAACACGATTGCTGCCAATTAAAAACATGTCATTACATGAAACAAAATAAAGTAAAAAAGTGGAATTAGCGTTCAACGGAATTAACTTACAATCGGAATGTCGTATCAGGTGCGTCTGAGGAGGATGACGCGGATGCAAAATGGGGTGATCGCCTGTCACCTGGGTTCAGGGCTGCCACCATGTCACGATGCCACTCGGCAGATTGCATATGCCATTGTTGTGCTATGGCCCACCTATCTTCTGCAAGCTTGGCCGCTTCTTGTATTTGGACTTGTTGCATTTGCAGCTGCTCTTGCATTTTTTGCATTTGGGTCATGGACATATGGTGGAGCTCCTCCATCCTGCTCATCCAAGCGAACGTCTCATCAGGCATCGAACTAAAATGAGATGCCTGAGGAGGAGGAGGTTGTTCAGGAAACGGGACTGAATGCCTAGGCTCTGACCGGGGTGGATGTGTTGCTTCCTTCTTTGACTTGCGCATCCATTCCCCTCTAGTTTGGGTGATCCCCATTCGGTCCACTAATGAATTGTTGTAAATGTCATTGACGGACTCTTCAATTCTAGGTTCCGTCTCCGGGATGGGGACCCCTAACTGCTCAACGATACTCTGGATGAGCCAGTTGTACGGCAGTGACTTCGCCGAGTTGTTGAGCACCTCTTGCATGTGGCTCAGGATGATATATCCGATGTCCACCTTTTGTCCCGTGAACACCTTCTCTAGCATGTAGAGATCCATGCTGGTAACAAGGTCTCGATGCCCATTCCGAGGCAAAATTGTGTACGTCATTATCAGGTGGATCAATCGGGCTAAGGCATTCAACTCCTTGCCCTTTGGCTTGCTGTACTCGGCAACCTCGGGATCCTGATGCAACAATCTAATCACCTCTAACCCACGTCCTTGTTTGACGAATGGTGGCGCCCGAGCCATCTGATAATATTCATCGCTTGGCTCCTCCAACACACATCCAAGCATAATGTTGACATCATTGGCCGTGAACCTAACCTCATGTCCAAAAATATATGTATGCACCTCTAATGGTTGGGTGGAGATGCTCAAATTTGCATAAAACAATCGTATAACTCGCTCGCAATAACTGCCCCTCATCCGGCACAACCCGGCTAACCCAGCAGCCTCAAGCATACGATCAATTCCCATCCCTGCGAATGAGTCCAAATCTACTATCTTGGACACAATAATTGTACGGCGTTGTATATCTTCTACGAACCGTGCTTTGCAATTCCGGTTCCAATATAGTTTCGACCTTGAACCCACTTGAACGGGTTGGAACGGGTCGCTGGAGCAGCCGGCTTCTCCTCCTTTAGGCTCAGCGGTTTCTTCCACCGCCGCCACTACATCGGCTTCGAACGCCGCAGTTTGAACGGGTTCAACTGCCTCCATCGTTGCCTTCCCACGCTTCGAGGTCAATTTCTTAGTCCGGGATTCCATTCTGATAGTTGAGAGTAATTCACCAACCTGCAATATAATAACCCACACAACATGTCTCAGTTAGTTTTCCATTTTTTTTTGGCGTCCAGGCCAAAAGTGCCTGGACGCCGCGGCGTGCAGGCCAAAATTGCCTGCACGCCGCGGAAATGTGACCGGCGCCGAAGACCCTCATAGAGACTTCGAAGAAACGCAGCAAATCTACCTCAAATCAACATATACACACAAATCTACCTCAAATCATCAACATATACACACAAATCTACCTCAAATCGTCGTCGGACGTAGCTCCTCTCCTCTCTTCGTCGCACGCAGCTCCTCTCCTAGTCGCACGCAGCTCCTCTCCTCGTCGCAAGTCTGTCGAGAGTTGCAGATTAGGGCTTGAAATTTGGGCGAAATTGGTTTAAGTATAATTTTTTTTTTTTTTTATTTCAAAATCATTTTGGCCTGGACGCCGCGGCGTCCAGGCATACATGGTGGGGCCATCAGCTTTTTTTTACGGACAGCGATGGTGCATTTGTCATTTTCACATACGTTGGTGGTTAACTTGTTAGAAAACATACCACAGTGGTTGACTTGTCATTGACCGCAAACCACGATGGTTGATTTGTCATTTTCCCTATATATATATATATATTATCTTGGCCATATGATAGAGAGTCAATGGGCATATTTTGCTTTGAATCTCATCCACGGTGGTCCATATTCCTTGCGTTTTGTTAATTTTTCAATAACACTTGTAAAGAAAACATTACAATTTAAAGTTAAAAATAATTAATTAACCACTAACCACACGATCATAGAAACAAGCCATAATCCTAAATGCCTCCTAAAGATTAAGACAACTATTTAACATTAAAAGAGAATAAAATAATTCATCAAGTGGATTCTAAAACAATTTCTTAACACTCCTTTCTTTAAGAGCTACAAACACCAACTTTTTGACTTAGAACCTCGAACTTGCTATTTGAAAGTGGCTTTGTAAATGAATCTGCTAATTGATCTTTAGACTTGCAGCAAACCAGAATTACAAATTCTTCTTTTTATACTTCTCTCACAAAAAATAACTTGATGTTGAAGTGTATAGTTTTCTCATGAAACACAGAATTATGAGAAATAGCAATTGCAGCTTCGTTGTCGACAAAAATCTTAGTGTCTTCTTTCTGCTCCAGATGAAGGTCCATTAAAATTTTTTCAGCCACAAAACTTGATTAACAGCAGTTGTTGTAACAACAAATTCTGCTTCAGCTGTGGATGGAGTTGTGGTTTCTTGCTTCTTGGAACTCCATGAGAAAAGACCAGATCCAAGAGTAAAATAGTAACCTGGAGTACTTCTCATGTCATCAATGGAACATCCCCAGTCACTGTCAGAAAAACCAACCAGCTTGAACTCCTTGCTTCTTGTGAATTTAACTCCAAAATCACTTGTGCCTTTAACATATCGAAGCACTTGTTCAGCAGCTTTGAAATGTAATTCACTTGCACAATGCATAAACCTAGACAAAATACTTACATCATTTAAAATATCAATCATGTTAATGTAAGGTACATCAAGCAACCAATCAAACTTCTAAAATATCCTTCACCAATTTTATCAATGTCATCTTCTTTACATAGCTTTTCCTTTTGATTCATAAGAGTGTTTACTTCTTTGCATTCTTCAAGCTTAAACTTGTATAAAATCTCCTTTGCATACTTCTTCTGGCAGATGAAGACTTCATGCTCAACTTGTTTAATTTCCATTCCAACAAAAAAGGTCATCAAATCGGATCTGTCATCTCAAAAACCTCAATCATTTCTTGTTTGAATTCCTTAACCAGCCATGCATCATTTCTTGTCACTAAAAGATCATCAACATAGAGAAAAACTATAAGAACTTCATTATTCTTACTTTTAACATATAGAGTGGTTTCAAACAAGCTTTTTTTTTTAAAGTCTAAGCTCAGCAAATGGTCATCAATTCTGCTATACCAAGCTCTTGGAGCTTGTTTCAACCCATAAAGAGTCTTCTTGAGAAGAAACACTTTGTCCTCATCTCCTTCTTGCACAAAACCTTCAGGTTGTTTAACATAAATTTCTTCTTGTAAAACACCATTTAAAAACGATGGTTTTACATCAAGCTGATACACTTTCCAATTCATTTGAGCAACTATAGCAAACAAAAGTCTTATGGTGTCCAAACGAGCAACTAGTGCAAAAGTATCTTAGTAGTCTATGCCAAAAACTTGAGCATAGCCTTTTACCATGAATCTTGCTTTGTAATTGTTGATGGAACCATCAACATTTAGTTTAGTTCTGTACACCCATTTGACTCCAATCATCCTTCTGTCTTGAGGTCTTTCCATTAGAATCCATGTCTTGTTTTTGTCAATCATGGACAACTCCTCCTTCATTGTAGCTATCCTTCTTTGATCCTTTTTTGATTGTTCATAGTCTGCAAGTTCACACACAACAATATTGCACCCTTCATAAATGTCAGACAACAACCTAGTTCCTCTTACTGTGATATTTTCTTGTATTTCATTTTCCAGTCTTCTTCTTCATCTTTAACATTTGAACTAGGAAACTTGACTTTCAACTTTTTTGTATTCTGACTCTTCTTATCTACATCACCTAGTTCCACTTTTCATCCTCCACAAATTTAACATCCCTGCTAACAATAATATTTCTAGTTTGTGGTTGAAAAATTTTATAATCCTTGCTAACTGCACTATAGCCTATAAAAATGCCGGGAAATGCTCTTTTATCTAACTTGTCACGTTTGCTATGTGGAACATGAGTGAAACACAAACAACCAAATACTTAAAGAAACTTTAGTGATGATTTATATCCATACCAGACCTCAAATGGTGTTTGATCTTTTACTGCCTTTGTTGGAAGCCTATTTTGAAGGAACACAACCGTATTTGCTACCTTTGCCCAGAATTGTTTTTGGCAAATTCTTCTCATGTAGCATGCATCTTGAATGTCCATGATGAACCTATTTCTCCTCTCACTAACTTCATTTTGCGATAGAGTGTAGAGTGTTGTATCTTCACAAAATTTGTTGAATTCTATTGAAGTGTGCTCCTTCCCATTATCAGATCTTAAAATCTAAATTTTTCTGTGTGAATCAATTGCAGCTTTCTTGATGATCTGCCAATTGCTTTCATAATTGGTTTCCTACTGAACTTGCCAAATTGACAAGCTTTGCAGCTTGGAATTTGATCTTGAAATTCTGGAAGATCTTTTGCCATAATCTTGGACTTCATTTGCAGCAACCCTTCATAATGATAATGCCCAAGTATTTTTTGCCAAACTTTGATAATATTTTCCTTGATTGAAAAAGTTGCTTGCTCCTACTTTAATGGATTTAGAGCAAAAAGTTTTCCTCTCATTCTAACTTCAAAAATATCTTGATTGGCTGCATCTCTAATGGTACGATATTGTGTTAGCCTAAGTATCATTAGACTTATTTGTTTTGACGATGTTTATGTTAATTGCAATTATAAGTTGTTTATTGTTTGTTTATATTTAATTGTTTAATCTTTATAATTATATTGATTTGAATTGGAAATACCCTTAATATATGTATTAAGGTGTTCTAACATGTTTATCTAAGTCACTGTAGTTAATAATATAAATATTGGGACTTGGAGACTTCAAGAAGTGCAAAAGGAAGTAAAAGGTTGACCAAAACAGTTTGCATGAAGAACTGGTTGACCAGTTGATCGACAACATGTCAAAACAAAAGGCTTCTAGGTTTAGTGGTCAAGCAGAGAAGAATTAGTCGGCCGCAGATTATTACATATTACTTCTCAAATCTACGGTCGAAGAATTGGACGAGTGGGCGGTCAAGGAGCCGAGTTGCTGATCGACCCAATGTTCTGAGAAATGACAGTCAATCGATAAGAAGTGGTCGTCTGATTTGATAGATCTACACAAAATTGGACAATCAAAAGCATAACGATAACATCCTCACGGTTGGATGCGGTCGACCAAAAAGGAAATAGTCCACTGCTAAAGCAAAGTCTATAAATAGAAGACACTCTGAAGCTCAAGGTAACGAAGTGAGAACCAAGGCGAAGCCCTCTCAAATTTTATACTCCATTCCAATTTATTAAAAGAGTGTAAATCCTAACTCTCCATACTCGTAAACTTGAGAATTATATTTGGGAGAGTTAGGAATCTTTGTTTTCCTATTTCTTTGTACACAAAATGTTGAAAGGCTAGATTGATGTCCGTGAAGATCAATCCAGAGGGTGACACCTTGAGAACAGTCTGTAAAAGGTTTGTTTGACACTTGTGAAGTCAAACATCGCCAACTAGGAAGGTTTCGCGATTAAGGATCTCCAAGTGGAAAGCTTGGAGCGCGGATGTAGGCCGGGGTTGCCGAATCACGTGAACAAACCGTTTGCACTCTCTATCCTTTAAACTCTTGATTATTGTTTTTATTGATATGCTTTATTGTTGATAACTCACTTAGGGTTAGAGAAATTAATATCACACGAAAAAGTTAGCACACCTAATTCACCCCCTCTCTCTATAGACATGCACCGATCCTACCATTGGTATTAGAGCGGGGTTAATAAAAACTTGTTGTGTGATATCATGCATATTGGTTGAATTTATTTGATTTGCATCTATTTGGTTAAAATTCTTGTTGAAAATCATTTGGATATTCTTGATTGACTTATTTGGTTGCTCAATTTGATACGACCTTCAAGACAATCTTTGCTTAGACCTTCATTTTTTGATGGAAGTGATTATGTTTATTGGAAAACTATGATGAAAATTTACGTTCAATCTTTGGATTATGATCTTTGGAACGTTATTGAAAATAGATATTTCATTCCGCATAAATTTGAAAATGGTATAGAGGTTCCAAAAGTATATAGTGAATATAATGATATGGATAAACGAAAATTGAGCATGAACATAAGAGCTATAAATACTTTATATTGTGCTTTAAATAGGGATGAGTTTAATAGAGTTTAAGCATGTGATAGTGCCTTTGAAATTTGGAAATTGCTTGAAATTACGCATGAGGGCACTAATCAAGTTAAAGAAAGTAAGTTGAGCATGTTTATTCATGATTATGAGTTGTTTGTAATGGAAAAGGGTGAAACCATTAGTCATATGTTTACTTGTTTTACTAACGTTACTGATGGTTTAAAATTTTTTCGTAGAATTTATCCCAACGAAGAGTTGGTTAAGAAAATTTTTAGGTTTCTACTAAGAGCATGGCAACCAAAGGTGACCGCCATTCAAGAAGTACGAGATTTAAAAGCCATGAAGATGGAGGAGCTCATCGGATCGTTAATGACACACGAGATTACGATAATGAGCAACGAGAAGGAGGAGCAAAAGGTGAAAGATACTCCTAAAAGAAAGGACATAACTCTCAAAGCCTCCTTGAGCGCTCAAGCGGATTCTAGGGAAGAGGATGAAGATGAAGACATCAAATTTATAACCCGGAAGTTCAAGAAATTCCTTCAATGGAAGAAGGAAAAGGAGAAAAGGTAATAGTTTGCTTTGGATGTGGGAAACCCGGACATACATCTATCGAATGCTCCAAAGAAGAAATTAAAGGCCTTCAAGAAAAAAGCATTCAAGGCCACTTGGGACAATAGCGAGGAGAGCTCTTCTTCTGAGATAGAAGAAGTCTCAAATTTTTGCTTCATGGCCAAGGAGGAAAAGGTACACAACCCTTCTAGCGATTCAGATGATAGTAATGAATTGCTAGATGACTTTATGAGTTGTTTGATAAATTTAATGTGCTTAAACGAAAATATAATATGTTGAAAAAGGATAACGACAATTTGATATTAGAGCATGTTGAAAAGGTTAAATCCTTATAGAATCAAATTGTTGATTTAAAAAAAATATGAATGAGAAGCTACTAACAAATCACTAGAGAATAATATTTGTGAATTGAATGTTAAGAATAATAATTTGGATTCCCTTGTTTTAAAATTGACAAATGGTAGCAAGAATTTTAACGTTCTTTTAGGAAAGCAAATGATCACTTTTGATAAAGCCAGTATTGGCTATGAACCCCTTGCAAAGAAGAAAAATTATAATAATTTCTTTATTGGTCCTATTACTTGCAATGTTTATAATTGTATAGAACATAAATTATTTGTTTGCCCTCTAAAATTGAATGATAAAATAACAAATTCTAAAATGGTTTGGGTTCCAAAAGGAACCAATCCTAAGGATAAGGGACCCAAAAAGATTTGAATGTCTAAGAAAAACACTTAGGTGTTTTTCATTTGTGAATCAAAAGTATGAATAATTAGTTTATGAAAATGCTTATTGAATTGGATATACACTTGATTTGACTTGGATTAATTTTATGCATAGGCCTATACTTATCTTCTTGATTTAAATTAAATGATTAGTATGCATATAGGTTAAAATTTTATTTTCTTTGTGAATATTGATTTTATTGGTTGTATATTCTTATTGATATCTTTTTTCTTAAATCCTTCATTTTGTTAATTCTTCAATTGGAATTCTTGGATTTAATTTTACTATTTCAACAAGTGGTATCATAAATTGCGTACTATGCAGGATTGTTGGAAATTTTTTTTTTTGATATCTTTTTATCCCCCATTGCTTTGAAAGTGTTTATTGATATAGGGGGAGAAGAATTTTTTTTTTTTTTTATTTGAACATCTTTTTCAAAAGTTTAAATGATTTTGGTATTTCAATTGGTTTATTAGAGTTTGAAATTTTTTTTAATCCAACAATTGGTATAATTAATTGCATATATAGAAAGATTGTTAGTATTTGATATTGATGTTGTATTTATCCCCATTGAATTGAATTTGTATACTGAATTAGGGGGAGAAAATAGAATTGTGTGTGTTCGATGCAAATTCCTCAACTCTTATGTATGCTCAAATGACAAAGGCAAAGAATTAGATTGACTAAATTTCTTTATTTGATTAAATTGTTTTGTTTGATGTTTTGTATATCCCCTAATTTTTTATATTTTGTTTAATGACAAAGGGGGAGAATTAAATTGTTGAATTGTTTTGTTTTATATTCTTTAGATATCCTCAATTTTTATGTGTATAGTAAGTGTTAAAAGGGGAAATGATATTTGGATGAAATATTGATATGTTGAATTGTTTGGTTGATTGGTTATCCTTCGATAATATCTATGTTTTTGAACTTTGACAAATGGGGAGATTTTTCTATTGTCTTTGGATATCCTCCCCTTGATTTCTTTTTGGTTATGACAAAAGGAGAGAGATTTTTATAAGTTGTATGTAGCATGTTTTGCACGAATTTAAAAGTTAGAAATATTGCATAAACTAAAGGGGAGAGATCAAATTATACAATATTTTATGCACATACTTAGACTTAGAAATGAACAACTTGTAATATGTAACGCCCCGTATTTAAAATCATGTCTTTTTCTGAGCCATAATTTTAAAAAAAAAACATATGAAGGAAAGATTATCAAAGTAGTCAAAACAGAAATTAATAATGGTCTCGAAACATCATTTAGTACTTTAAACAAAAGTCCATTGTATAAAAAAAACCCCATAGTTAACTATTAAAAAATAACTAGTAGTACTATCGGTGAGCCATAACCCTTAGGTTGAACTCGGCTGATAATCCAAGTGCACATCATGCAATGCCTCATCCTCCACTGGTATATCGCTAATATCACGACAGTCACCTATATCACAGGATAAAACAATGAGCCTAACGCTCAACAAGGAATAGAATGAAATATAATGATCAATACGTGCTTATGCAGTCTGTCTTAGAGAAAAACCTATCATCTCTGTCTTTTTTGTATTTTCGTTTACATTTCGTTTATCAGAGAAATGATACATCATCTGGTCCATGTGGCTTAACCATCACTCCATCCCTACCTGGAAGGAGTTGCATCCATCAAGGGTGTCACCACCTATGATCGTCACCAATCTCCTGTAATACCCCGACTTTTCATATCAGAATTTAATAAAGATAATAGGAAGGTAATTGGAGGTATTGGATTAATTGGGTAATTATCAGGGTATTACCAATGACGTATTCGTAAGATTATAAATTATGGAAAAATTAAGGTAATTAGAATAAATATTAATTTAATAAAATAAACTATAATGTTTGAGATTACTTATAATTGTTTGAATTAAGGATTTAATGAATAAATAAAGAGAGATATTTATGAATTGAACCTGTTTGGTTTGGCTCGATCCGATAGATTTTGGATTGCTCTTTTTCTATTAATTAAAAGGAAGGAAATGAGATTTATGGGATAAATGAAACCACTTGATAGTAATAAGGTAATGGGGATCAAATAAATGTAATTAATTAGATTAAGGGAAAAATTAAAAGGTGATGAAGTGATGGGTTGGCTCAACCGGTTCAAGGATGAACCGGTCCAGCATTTTTAAGGAAGGAAACAGAATGGCTCAACCATTCTGTTCGGGAGAGAAAGGAGACTTGGCCTTTGGTCGTCCCCTCGATGCAGACCAGACGAGAGAGAGAGTGCCTGAGAGAACGAGGGAGACAGAGCGGGTGAACGAAAGGGGAGACGTCGATGGCGAGCTCGGGACTTGTTCAGAGCAGCTCCTTTGCAGCAAGTGTCGCGGGTCACGGCTGCGAGCTTAGGCATTGGGCTCGCGAGGCTTCGGGTCGCGAGATTAGGGCTCAGATTTAGCGATGTTGGATCGACGCCGGCGTGGCGTTCATCATCGACGGAGAGGCTGCAAGCGACACAGTGAAGGCAGGGGCGTTGGTCTGGGCGATTCGTGTTGGACCGGTCGAAGGCCATGGTCCAGCCTGTTGGTTCTTCAACGCAGGACCAGCTTCCTCTTCTCCTGGTTCTTGCCTTGCTGGAGACCGACAATGGACAGGTTGGATGCAGTGAGATTGTCGGGCATACTGGGGAATGTCGCTCTCTGCCTCCTAGGTACTGGCAGAGAGTGTCTCCTCTCTGGTTCGATATACATAGAAGTAGAGGCAGAGTGTTTTGGGTGAGCTACATCGGAAGGAAAAAGGCTCTCTGGAGTGGACTGCTGGCCGAGGGTGGAAGAGAGATGGAGGCCGAGTGAGACTGCAAGGACTCGGGTCTGCTCTATCCTAATGGTGAGGTTTCTTCTTTGAGATTTTGTCATTTGGACGTTGTTTGGATAATGAGTGCTGTTTGGTTTTATTTGGTGTCTGGAATTTATGTCTTGTGATAGTTTGAGAATGTTAGTTGATGGATATATACTATTGAATGGATGATTTTTGTTGGATGAAATAATATGCTGTGTTGGATTAACTTTGCAGTTGGTTAACAAGCTTATGTCCCTATTGTTGGTTATCACGTTGGTTGGATAGGATAAATTGTTCTGTTTGTTAGGTTGTTTGTTAAACTTGGTGATGATTCCTGGACATTTGGATATTGAGTTGGATTACGAAATGCTATAACGATAGATGTTTTTAATTATGTAGGTATCGAAAGAAGGAGAAGGACAACAGTTAGGTGCTAAACATGATATAGCATTGAAGTAAGGAAACAGGGTAGAGTCTTGGCCATTTGGAGGCCCTACACCACAAGTGTGTGTGTGTGAGTTTAGTGTTGGTGTCCTTGAAATGTTATTGTTTGTTGTTAAGTGTGTTGTTTGTCTTAAGATGCCTATTACTAATGTCGAGTAGTCTTTGTTAGATGCTTATTGCTACCGTGAATAATGCTCTTGTTGATGCTTGTAGATAATGTTTAGAATGATAGTGTGGACTTACTGATGCTCTGTAGGATTTTATTGCTCTGCAACCTCCTTGTTGATAGTACTATGACTAAATTTTTTTCTTCATTATAGTATAGATTTATTAGCACTCCGTAGTCTATGGATAGTTTGATGTTAATCCTTATTGATTGTTGGTTGCTCTCTTTATTTGTGTTACTTCCCTCTTAGTGACAGTTACTGCCTTGATATATATATGCTGCTAGAATTCTCTATGAATGACTTCCTCGATTGTATATGGTCCTGTAATTTCTAATGACAATGGTGATAATGCTAAAAATGTGAATGATCAATGGGTATGAGAATTCTAGAAACGAGCTAAGAGTTTTAATGTGTTGCTGAAGGTTTATAATGTGATCATCTCTTTGCTATTGTTCTGTCGTTTAGCTAAACGTGAATCAATAGTTGTTAACCCCTTTTTAGCATGCTATCCACCTTAGTTAAATAATACTCAATTGAGCGTGTAACCCATGTAGTAGTTGAAGCCTATGAACCATTTGATTTACCAGCATGTTTAATTAAATAGCCAGCGTGTTTAGATTGCTTAACCAACATGTTTAAATTGTCTAATTTGCATAACACGTGTAAATCATCTAGCAGCATGTTAGGGTCACTAACTAAAGCAAGTAATTAGGATTAGCATGTTTGATTGATTATTCCAGCATGTTAAATGGCTAGTATTTATTTGGGCATGATATTGATACTAAAGCATGCAAAATATTCTTTAAGCATGATTAGTTGACACTAAATCGAAGCATGATTAGTTAATTAGGATATAAGCATGAAATCAACCATTGAGCATATAAATCAATTAAGATAATTAACTAGATGATAATTATAATCCTTTCTCGAGCATGTTAATTTTTCAGTTGTAAATAATAACAAGTTTTCGAGTATGTTAATTAAATTATGCTTTACTTTCATATGCACGACGCTTGTTAATTCGTTGTGTCTCTTTATTATTGTAATTTACATGTCCAAGCATGTTCCATGATGATTAATTAGTTTTATAATTGCTTCTTTCACATGTTGTACTTTATTGGGTGTTCCATTGTTGTTACTTGTCTCTGAGTGCACGTTCAATTACTGCTATCTTTGTATATGCGTTTTCCATTACTGTTACTTTAATTCCCACTTCGATTATTATGAATGTTATGTCCTTATGCATCATGCAATCATGCTAGGTTGAGAATGTATGGTCATGCATCATGTTAATAGGAACCAAGTAGGGGGTACCCTCTCGAGGTGGTACCCACATGCATGAGTGAGGAAAAATGCTAAGAAAAAGGAATGTTCAGGATGGGCAGGACACGCCCATCACTGAAGAAACCCTGCCGACGGGATATGCCGGATGGGAGGAAACCCTGATGGTGGGACACGTCGGAAAGGGGAGGAACCTTGAAGGCGGGATACGCCGGAAAGGGGACGAAAGAGGGAGTTGGAGGGCAGATGGGTCTAGGCGAAGCCCCCAACCTTGACGGGAAAGGGGACCTAGTTACAAATAAAGGGTGAAGTCCAGTTAACTATTCCATCCTCTAAGAATCCTCCAATCTCCAGCTCGATGTACGAGTAAAGAATGAACAAAGAACGAACGTAATGAAAAGGATTGGTTTGGGGTGGCCCCCATTCCAAGAAGAATTTAAGAGAGATATGTATAATTGTTTTTCCCCATTCCTTACTGGGCGTAAGCTCACGTCCTTACTTGTGGTGTAGGTATAATGACGAACAAATAATAAG
Source organism: Begonia loranthoides (assembly GCA_022433065.1). NCBI lineage: Eukaryota > Viridiplantae > Streptophyta > Magnoliopsida > Cucurbitales > Begoniaceae > Begonia > Begonia loranthoides. The sequence goes on from CM039478.1 coordinate 7,486,039, forward strand.
TAGGCGATAAACACATAATGAGGCAAGGATGGATGATTTCGCACGTGTAAGACTCGGGCCTAGCCAGGCAAAGAAAAGAATGAGTAAACGATTGTAAGCACATTAAGTTATTGTTTTGTACTCCATTGTTTAGTTTCTTCTTTAAAAGATTCATTTACGCTTCCGCCATGTTTTACAATGATTTATTTTATAACGCTTCCGCACATTTTATCAATTGGTTTTCATAATGAGTTTTAAAGAAAAAGTTAGTAGCGATCTGGTCAGACGCACTCTGATATGTTTTGCTTTAAAAATAAAATTTTCAAATTCAACGTATTTTCAAGGAATTACGAAAATCCGGGTCATTACATCTCCTCAGTCCGAACGTTGGGGATTTTTAGTACAGAAGATAGGATACATTATCTGGTCCTTGTGGCTTAACCGTCACTTCCTCCCTACGTGGGATGAGTTGTATCTATCAGGAGTGTCACCACCAAGGACCGTCACTTTCTCTCCCAAACCCCCATACACCTATTTACATTTATTCCAGTCATTTCATTAATATGTCATGCATATGTCAATATTTTCATAAATTCTAATCATGATGCATGTATGTTATACAACATTCAGTCCACAGTAATTAACAGAGCATACAGGATAAGCATAACATTACAACAGTGAAGTAATAATTCATGGCTTAAGTAAAAGCAATTCATATTTAACCTGCAACATTTTTATCAATAACTTATAACAAGCAAATCAAAGGTTTAGTTTATTAAAGAATGACTATTAATTAAACTGTGTACTTATTAATAGGGAGCAACTCACAAAACGCAGGGAACAATCACTAGCAGAGTAGAGCCAAACCAAATCCAAATATTAATCAAATTATAATTAATAGTAGCAAAGATTCATTTACGGAAGCAGAGAATATTTCATAGCAAGGGAAAATATTTAATAGTAAGGGAACAAGGCAATTTCCAAACAAACCACACATTCTTGTGATGTAGGTCTCGACTGGCCAAAACATCATTCAATTCCTTACTTCAATCGAAATTTCCACCTTGTAGAATTTTTGTAATACACCTCTTGAAGACCAAACCCCCTCTCCTCTTTCACTCACTCACTTTCTCTACACTCAGCTCTCCAAAAACAACACAATTCTTCTAAGCACTCAGCTCTTCCAAAAACAGCTCACTTGACCTCTATTTATAGCCTTATTTTCTCATTTATTATTCACCAAGTGGTACAACCACTCAAGAGTGGTGCCCATAAATAACTCCAATAGTGGGAAAGGTGAGTGTTGCCACTCAAGAAGTGGTGCAACCACTAACTCCTAAATATATAAAAAAAAACGTAGCTTTTAAAAAAAACAACTTTGCATGGAACCAATAGAGTAGTCAATCAAGTAACCCAAGCCATCGTCGACCGCAGCAACGTTTAAAAACTCAATTCCAACATTTTCAAGTGGAACTGGTCGATGACACTCGACCGCTCTATCAACCTCTGAAGAATCGCCTTTGTCCTATTTTTTGGTCGATCAAATCTGAGTTGCTCGACCGCTTCGTCAACCACAGAAGTAAGATGTAATTTGTAATATATTTCAGTCGAACTCTTTGACTGCATTCACAACCACTTACTCGACCACAAAACCTAGGAGCATTCTGTAATATTTATCGGTCGACCATTTAGTCGACTGATTCCTTCTCCTTAACGCCATTGCTAATTTTCTTCTTTGCCATCTCCCTTAATCCATTCATCTCTTCCCTAATCCAACATTCTTCAAGCCAATGATCCATCAACAACAATTTAATCAGTATAAATACCTCACATAATTCTATTTATTCTCTAATTAATCTTCAATAATTATCATTAATTATTCCAACTTATTACGTTTAATAAACTTATTTTTGAGGTATTACATAATATATTGTCATCATAAAAAAAGGGGAGATTGTTAGCCTCAATGTCATTAGGCTTATTTGTTTTGATAATGTTTATGTTAATTGTAATTAAGTTGTTTATTATTTGTTTATGTTTAATTGTGTAAACTTTATAATTATATTGATTTTAATTGGAAATACCTGTAATATGAGTATTAAGGTGTTCTAACATGTTTATCTAAGTCCTTTTATCTAATAGTATAAATATTGGGACTTGAAAACTTCAAGAAGTGCAAAAATGAAGGAAAAGGTCGACCAAAACAATTTGCACGAAGAATTGGTCGACCAGTTGATCGACTGCATGTCAAAATAGAAGTCTTCCAGGTTTTGCGGTCGAGTAGGTGGTCGAGCAACGAAGAATAAGTCGGCCGCAAAATATTATAGATTGCTTCTCAAATTTGCAGTCGAAGAATCGGGAGAGTGGGTGGTCAAGGAGCCAAGTTGCTAATTGACCGAATGTTATGAGAAATGAATAAGCGATCGACCGATAGGAAAGTGGTCGACTGATTTGACAAATATACGCAAAAAATTGGACTACCAAAAGCATAATGGTAACATCCCAACGATTAGATGCAGTCGACCAAAAAGAAAATGGTTGACTGCTAAAGCAGAGTCTATAAATAGAAGACACACCAAAGCTCAAGGTAACGAAGTGAGAATCGAGGCAAAGCTCTCTCAAATTTTATACTCGATTCCAATTTATTAAAAGAGTGTAAATCCTAACACTCCATACTCCCAAACTTGAGAATTAGATTTAGGAGAGTTTGGAATCTTTGTTTTCCTATTTCTTTGTACACAAAATGTTGAAAGGCTAGATTGATGCCCGTAAACATCAATCCAGAGGGTGACGCCCTGAGAACAGTCTGTAAAAGATTTGTTTGAGGCTCGTGAAATCAAACATCGCCAACCGGGGAGATTGGACGATTAAGGATCTCCAAGTGGGAAGTTTTGAGTGTGGACGTAGGCCGAGGTTGCCGAACCACGTGAACAAACCATTTGCACTCTCTATCGCTTAAACTTTTGATTATTGTTTTTATTTGTATCTTTTATTATTGATAAATAACTTAGGGTTAGAGAAATTAATATCGCATGAAAAAGTTAGCACACCTAATTCACACCCCCTCTCTATAGGCATGCACTGATCCTACATAATGTTCTTAAAAACTAACTCTAAAACCTTTCTCAATCAATTGACCAACACTCAACAGATTTTGTTTAATTTTGGTGCAAAAAGAACATCAGGAATAAGTCTTGTACCTAAAAAACTTGCTATTGCAATAGTTTCCTTTCCCTTTATAGAGATATAATCACCATTTCCAATTCTGACTTTGGTGATATTGGTTGGTTGTAAATCTCTGAAAAACTCAATGTCATTAGTCATGTGATTGGTGCATCCACTATCAATCAATTAGGTCTTATTCGCTTCACTAACTGCAAAACACATAGCCACAAAAAGTTTATCCTCCTTTTCTTGATCAGCAATATGTGTTTCTCCCCCTTGATGTTGATTTTTGTTTTTGCATATGATAGCTTCATGTCCCATGAGGTTGCATTTACTACATCTTGCATCTGGTCTCCTCCAACATTTGAATGGAGGGTGTCCATTTTTGTTACAATATTGACATAGAGGATAATTTTTCTTTGCTCCAACCCTTTTGTTTCCTTGTTTACTTTTGTTGCTAGTTGCTAGATTCTCGCCACATGTTGCTTGTATCTTTTTGTTATTATTCTTCCTAGCATCTTGATATTTGACAAGTAAGGCTCCTTTAAATGCCCCTTCTTGTCTCATTAAACATCTTTGCTCTTGTTCTTGTAAGACACTTAAGAGCTTAGCAAGAGAAATTTTGGACAAATCCTTAGTATTTTCTAAAGTTGTAATTGAAGCCTCAAATCTGTTAGACACTTTTACAAAGATTTTTTCAACAATCCTTGAATCTGTCAAAGAATAAGCCAATATTATAACTTGATTTGCTATACTGAGTAGTCTATCAAAATACCCTTTTATGGTTTCTGTCTCATTCATCTTTTGCAGCTCAAAGTCACGAACTAGGTTCAACACCTTCATTCCTCGAATCCTTTCATCTCCTTCATACTCAGTCTTGAGATAATCCCATCTCTCCTTTACTGACTTCAAAAACATGATTCGAGTGAAAATAGTTGATGAAATTGCAGTAATTATACAGGCTTTTGCCTTTGATTTCTTTGTCTTCTTTTCCTTCTGCGATTTGATTTGTACCGTGGTGGGATTGTTCGGAAGAATTAGAACTTCATAGTCCTCTTCCACTGCTTCCCAAAGATCCAAAGCTTCCAAGTATGTCTCCATTCGAACTAACCAAATTTGGTAGTTATCTCCATCGAACATCGGTGGAGCTATAGAAGAGAAACTTACTTTGGTTTCCATGATTGCTCAAACTCACACAGATCCCTTAAGAAGAAAAGGCTCTGATACCAATTATTAATTTTTCAATAACATTCAGTAAAGAAAACATTACAATTTAAAGTTAAAAATGATTAGTTAACCACTAACCACACGATCCAAGAAATAAGCTATAATCCTAAATGCCTCCTAAAGATTAGGACAACTACTTAACCGTAAAAGAGAATAAAATAATTCATCAAGTAGATTCTAAAGCAGTTTCTTCAAACGTTTAATCTTAGATTATTGATCTGAAATCTAGAAAATTGAATATAGGTGATGAAAAATGCAAAGCAATTATGAGCATATTTTATTGATTCTTCATTTAACGAAACATATATTAATCAATAAAACATTCTTTCTCTGTCAAACTAGACGGATAAGCTTATGATGTCAAGAGAACTATTGCTTTTCAATGCTGTGTATAAACTTTGCATGCAATTTGTTAAAGCTGGAACATAACTAGATCTAGAAAGCTCCCAAATGATGCATCTAATTATGATCGCTTGTGTATCAGAAATGAAGAACATGCTTGGTGCTATAACATTAATCTCTCCAAACACAATTCATAGATCTAACATCTAAGTCAGCTGTTTTAGGAGTTTTCATACTAACAGTGAGTAGCAGAGATTAAGGAAGATGATGATGGAATTCATTTGCAGTCATAAGGAGTATTAACATTAAGCAAAGCCGCCATGGAAAATGGGAGGAGTAGCTTCGTTTTCATAGTTTGTTCAAATGCTCTCTTCCACTCTCCTCCTCCTCCCTCGCTTCATTTTTCTCAACTAATTATTCCAAAAACCTCGCTCCCTTCTTCATTCTTTCCACAATATTTTTTGTGATTATTAAAAATGCTTTACTTCTTTTATGATGGGTTTAGAGGCTTGACGTTTATTTGAATTTTCTGAACTTAGATTTTGACGGCTTAGTGGTATTCATCAATTGAGAAATGAAAATTTTATTTATCATGTTCAGTTATGCATATTATGGTTTTTTAAAACCTATTTTGAGTTATATCTCATTCTTATCACATCTTTTGATTGCAGCATGTCGATTTTATTATATATGTATATTTTTAGTATCACGTTTATATTGTGCATGCATCTTTATTTTTATTAATGATCATATCAGTTGTGTGCATAAGATTTGATTGACCTAAGTGATGGTCACTATTTTTGATATGTGCATTCGACCATTGGAGGATGTATTTATTTGTTCTGGGAATAGAGTAATGAGATAGGTAACTTGATGTGTCATTGGGTGCAAGACCCTACAGTAGATAAGAGTTGTTGTTTTATGTTGTGATCACAAGTATAGCCTTTCTTTATATGCTTATGGTGTGATGTGCTCAGAGTTCATGAATAGCTCTATTTTCGCTAATGATTTTACACTGATACAGTAGTAGCACTGTTTTGTTATTTACCGCATTATAGTAGAATATTTTATTACTTACCTTAGTGATGATTCTTTTGAACTTTTTTTGTGGGTAACGTTTTTATTCTTAGTTTTTTATACATGATTTTTCTGAGGCATGCACCCCTACATATTCTTTAAAACACTAGATATAACACTTAATATCATTATTAAGTTTAGTCAACTCACCCCAGTTAACTCTCATATTTCAAGCCACAGTCAAGATGTTTGGAGCACCCCACTCAGAACTGAGTTCAACTTTTTCTTTTTAGTCATTATTTATTTTGAGAGTTTTTGTTGGTGAGATATTATCTCTTTTTTAATTAATTATATTTAGTTGGGATCATATCATATCATGGTATTTAGTTTTGCACTGTTATTTTATATTGGATAATTATAATTATTCTATTCTTGATGTTACTGTTGGACCTGATTATGTTAGCCCACATGTTTTAGGTCTTGACTCTAAGTTTTATAATTAAGCATTCCACTGTAAATTTTTAAATTTTGTCTAGGGTTGGACGATTCAATCCTCCATGAGTTAGATCATTTTTTGTTTATGTCATGGGCCCCATATGAGTCATGATAGAGAGAGGGAGAGAAAACACCACACGAAGGAGGATTTTCCCACAAAAAATTGACTTTCTAACGTCCTAATCTTCATGTATGTTAATGGACATTAAAATACTCCATTGAGATGACATGACTAGACAATACACAAACAGAAAATAAAATACCACATGTAGTGACCAAAAATTTCTTTTGAAAGGAATTATTAAATGTATATGAAATGCAATGACTTATATTGATTGTTAATTGGTGAGATGTGTTATTTCATAGTTGTTGAATTGGAGTAAGGATTTGTGTAAATTGTAATATGATAGGATTGAATGGTAGTTAGGATTGGTTTCTGGAAAATAGTGCAAGTGTTTTAAAAGGAGGATGTATATTGGCTTCTGGAAAATAATGCAAGTGTTTAATAAGAGGAATTATATTGGCTTCTAAAAAACAGTGCAAGATAATGATAACAATTAATGCAGAAGGAAAATATATCTCATGGCGCAAACGATAAGTAATAAAATAGCATCGTTGGGTGAGGTGTCCACTAAGGAAGAGCGTCTGCGGATAGGAACATGTCTGCTAGAAAGGTTGAAAGGAGCAGATGAAACAAGGGCTACTGGATGGAAAGCGCAGGTGAAACATCGTCTGTCGGATGAAGACCATGGAAAGGAATACATTTGCTGAAACAATTAAGAAAAGTGGGTGGACAATGGCCATTGGATGGAAAGTACGGACGAGTCAGGGACCAGCGAATGAGAAGGAGGAAGGAAAGATGTTTTTGTGGGAGAGAAAGATTTCGTTGTGGAGAGAGAGGATGACTCTCAAATTACATGGGAGAACAAAATGTGAACTGTTGGATGTAAAAAAAGATGCTTCCGCGGAAAGGAAAAACTCCCTCGTAGGAGGAGAAGTGGCCATGCAGAGAGTTAAACGATGTCGTGTAATTAATTGAAATGCAAAAAGATGTTAAGTGACGAATGCTAAACGTCGTCATTTTAGAGATATGCATGCGTTGAATAGTGGAAGTCATGGGAGTACACGTCCTCGGAGCGGAACGTGTCTGCAAATTAAAGGGAACGATGTTGTTTGGGTTATGGGTCGCAGAGGAAATGCGAGCAACGCGTAAGTGTATCTGTCCGTGGAAGTAAACCCAATGGCGAAACCTAGAAATGCGATCATTTATATCAGAAAGTGACGAAGGAAGGTGCATATCGGAGATTCGTAGGCATTCGCGGCTGGAAATGCTTCTGCGATCGACGACTTCTCGCTCCCTAATCTTGAGTATAAAAAGAGGGTATTTTGAGAGACCAAAATTTTTTTATTATTGGCGATGGTAATAAATTTTTTTCAGAGTTTTGCAAGGGGATAGAACATTTTTGGATGACAAGGATTAACTATGAGAGACATTTTCATCCATTAAAAAGCTTAAGGTCAGTAATTTTGTGTGTGTATGGCATCACGACCTATATCGTAAGGTGCTAAGAAGGTTAAGTTGTCTTGCTTACTATTTTTTTTACTGATAACTCTCGAGGATCTGATGTTTGCTTACTGTGTATATTTTATGTTATTCAACTAAGGATGTGATGCTTTGTAAAGTGTGATGATAGATATTATGTTTATTGCAAGCTTAGAATGATGTCGAGAATTTGGTATTTTATTGATTGAGGTATTGTTTTGTTTACCACATTAAGTGATATTGAGACTCTGTTTTATATTCGTTTGATGGTGATGATTTTGGTTCCGATAACAATATGCATTTGAGGATATGTTGCTATTATTTGTTGCATAATACTCTCTGTTTGATGAGTTATATTGAGGATATGGTATGATGCATTATGATGATATATTCATCTATGAGTTTGTATTTAAGAAAGATAAAAGACAATGACATGTATATAAATGGATACTATGGATAGACTATCTAAAAAGGGCAGACCAGTGGGGTATAAGTCTGTTAGCTTGGTTCTTCGTAGCTGAACTGTCACAAGGGACGCTAGGTCACCGTGCATTAAATTGCATGGCAGCTAACGTTGGACTCCCAAAAAGGGTGGAGTCTGTCTTCATAAGAGACGAAGACTCTCCCAAAAGGGGTGGAGAAAAGTGGTGGGTGTTTCAGTGTTGAGCCTATTCTTATTTGAAAGAGAAAGAAAAGAAAAAAAAAGATAAAGCAGAAAGAAGAAAGATGGTTTAATGTCATGAAATGTTATGTTCACGGTCTTGTTAAGTCTTAAACTAATAGATAAACTTTGCATTGTAGGTGAGGAGGAAATAGAGGAAATAACCGCTGATGGTGTACAGGTTAAGAAAGCTTGCCTATGCTGAAAATTTGTTGTTGTTGAGTCTGTTGACTGTGGATTATGTTTTGAGGTTTGACAACCAACTTTTGAAATGATTTTATGACTAAGGTTCTTTGTTTAATTAGTGGATTTTATATTTATATTATAAAAAACTTTTAATCTTGAGTTTTGCAAGAGTTGTGTTTGATTTGAGAAAAGGACTTCCGCTATGGACAATGTTCAAATGCATGGTTTAATAGTTAATTTAAATTATGTTTATTTTTAAAGAGTGATAAAGTGACAAATGTTAATTGTGTTGGGATTTTCAAAAAAAAAGAAAAGAGAATTTGTAAGTAAAATAAGATTTACGAAAATGGGTGTTACACCACAGGTCCAACGAAACACTGGTCGGGAAAACAACTACGAGTTACTCACTTGGAAAATAGACTACTCTAGAGAGTATTTTGTTGTATACAATAACAAGTCCTTTATTTCCTCTCTTACATGCATCTTTTATAGCCAATTAGCATCCTCGTCCTATCACTAACTGCACCACATCACTTTTATTTTTCTAATCTACCATCCATTATTTCACTCTCATTATATACTCAATAGTCTTTGAGGGTAAGAGAATTTTAATGTATAATTGATTAAAAAAAACAATCTAGAGTAAAGTGCAAAAATGAACCTTATTGCTTGGATCATTTACAACTTGAACTTTAACGTAATTTTTTTGACAAAACGAATCTCAACCTGTGAACCTTTACCAATTTTACCTCTAAATTTAAAATGTTCATTAAGTTTTGCATGTGCTCAACCCGTCTTCTTATTTTTCATTCTTTTCATATCAATTTGGCAAAAATCGCATTCCTCCTCCGATCTCTCCTCTCCTCTCCTCTCCCTTTGCGAACCATTAAAGTGAAGCCCATCCTCGACCTCTTCTCTTTGCAAACTGACTAAGCGTCGATCTATTCTCCCTACATAACCCTAGTCATCGATCTTTTTCTACCTTGTGAAGTCCTAACCACATATTATCTTCTTCTCTATGTAGTTCATCCCAATCTTGCATTTTGAACAATTTTATTTTGGAAAGAATTGCTCTCCCTACAACCTGCACCCACAATGCACTATTTTCAAATCTAATTGACTTAGCTTCAAGTGACATTTTTTCAATGAAGCAATTCACCATTGTCAATGATTCATGCAAATCAAAGGGAACTTGGGATTTGATTTTCAATGAGTAAAGTGTTAGGAAAATTAAGTTTTATTTATCTTATTTTGTATGAGTATATTAGTTTTTTCACTTTACCCTATTTAGCTATTTACTTTTCCCTAAAAGTTTGTACAATCATTCTCCCTATTTTTCAAGATATGAAACCCTAGCCTCCATTTGTCTCCCTTTCTCTCTTTCTCTCTTTGATGATTTGCATAACTTCTTGTTACACCTTTGAATAGTTTTCATGGTATCAGAGCTTAATTCATTCCACAGCTTTCGCAGATCCAACTTGCCTCGGTCGATTCATCTTTCTTTGGGTTTTGTCTCTTTGATAGATTGGTAATTCGTCTTTCTATGTTTAATTGATTAGCATGTATATTTTGTGTAAGAGATATTTACTATTGCAATGGCTAGTGAAAAAAATGATTCTCTTCAGTCTATTAGTGTGCAATTGAATGGGCAGAATTATTTGTATTGGAGTTACGTGATGAGAAATTTTTTGAAAGAAAAATGTATGTGGGAATATGTTTCTGGAACATTTGTTAAACCTAGAGATGGTCAAGATGAGAAATATGCAGAACACATGGATGTTTGGGATGCTTGTAATTCTAAAATTGTCATTTGGATCAACAATCCTATATTGCAATCAATAGGCATCCAACTTGCAAAGTATGAGACTGCCAAGCAGGTTTGGGATTATCTAGAAAGATTATATACCCAGTCTAATTTTGCGAAGCAATATCAGCTAGAGATTGATATTCGTGCTCTTCAACAAAATAACATGAGTATTCAAGAGTTTTATTCTGCTATGTCTAATCTTTGGGACCAACTAGCTCTTACAGAATCAGTGCAGTTACAAAAATTTACACCATATATTGCTTGTCGAGAAGAACAACATTTGGTTCAGTTTTTAATGGCTCTTTGAGATGATTTTGAAGGTCTTCGTGGCACAATTTTGCATCGTAATCCCCTTCCGTCTGTTGATTCTGTGGTAAATGAGTTATTAGCTGAAGAGATCCGCTTGAAGTCATGAATTGATAAAGGAATTCTGTCTTCTCCTAATCCATCACTTTATGTGATTCTGCCTAGGCCTCCTTCTCAAAACCAGAACAAGCCACATGCAAAAGTCGGCTATGACGAGTGTAGTTTTTGCAAGCAAAAAGGTCACTAGAAGGCTCAATGTCCCAAGCTATTGGGTAAAACACAACTAACGTAGCAATTAGCTCCTTATAAGTTGGGTAATATTTTACAACAAAGATCTTTTAGACCTACACCCCCTATATGGCACCAGTTGTTCCACCCACAGATTCAGGAAGCACCCCAACTCCCAGTACTACAATTGCCGCACTACTAAGTAGTTTCATAAGTTTCTTGCCTCGCAGCCACAAGTTTTGTTAGCCCCTTCTAACGTAGGTTTGCCTTCTAGTAGCAGATCAGGTATGTTCTCTCATATATGGGTCCTTGATTATGGAGTTTCACATCATATGTCACTTGATTTCAATTCTTTTGTATCTGTAAATTCTACTCCTTCTATGTCTGTCATGACCGCTGATAGTCCTCTCATGCCATTAGCAGGTGTTGGTTCAGTTTGTAAGCCTAACTTGTCTCTTTCAGATGTGTATCATATACCTAATCTTACTTTGAATCTTGTCTCTGTTGGTCAATTATATGATTCTAGTTTCGTAGTTTCCTTTACTTCTTCTTGTTATGTGCAGGATCTGCTTTCCAAGAAGCTGATTGGGATAGGCCATAGGCAGGGGGGACTATACATCTTAAATGAGCTAAGAGTTCTTAATGTTGCAGCTTCTAGTATTGATTTGTCATCTTTTCGTTTGAGTTCTTTTTCTTCTAGCTTTTACTTATGGCATTCTTGTCTTGGACATATTTCTATTTCTCATTTAAAGTACTTGGTCTCTACAGGAGCTTTAGGAAATTGCAAACTCATGATCTTTCAGACTATTGTGGTTACAAATTGGCTAAATTTTCTCCTTTGCCTTTTCATAAAAGTGTTTTTGTTTTTCATGAACCATTTGATTTAATTCATTCTTATATGTGGGGACCTACACCTATTCCCATAAGGGGGGTCACGATACTATGTCTCATTGATGATTGTACTCATTATTGTTGGGTTTAGCTTATGAAACACCGTTCTGGCTTTTTGGAAATATATCATCTAATCCGTGCTTTTGTCAAAACCTAACATAATATCGTTACCAAATGTTTTCAATGTGACTTGGGTGGTGAATATACCTCTAATAGATTTTCTTGTTTGCTTGCTTCAGACAAGACTTTCCATCAAACCTCTTGTATAGACACCCCCCAACAAAATGGTGTTGTGGAAAGAAAACATAGACATATTGTAGAAACTGCACGTTCTCTCTTGTTATTTGCCTATGTTCCTAGTGAATTTCGGGGACAAGCAATTCTTACTACTGTGCATTTAATCAACAGAATCCCATCTTCCATCACTTTAGGTTTGTCACCCTTTGAAAAATTATTTGGTCATGCTCCTGATTACTCTACCTTGAGGGTTTTTTGTTCCACTTGTTTCGTTCTTTGACCTCGTGTTGACCATAGCAAACTTTTTTCTCATTCTACCTTTTGTGTTTTTCTTGGTTATAGTGAGGGTCAAAAAGGATACCAATGTTATAATTCTGTTAGTCAAAAACTTTATATTTATCGTCATGTTGTGTTTCTTGAACATATTCCCTTCTATTCGATTCCCTTTAACTCTTCGAATCTTCAAAAGTCTGATGATATAATCCATAACTTAGATCTTTCAAGCACACCTCTTTCTAATGATAATTCTTGCAGGGTAGATACTTCTAACTCTACAAATATTGGTTCTCAGCTTATTGATGTTCCCTCTGTTCCTACTACTTCTCAAGATGCTCCTATGGTAGTGGATCCTCCTCCTTGTTATCCTCAACGAACTCGTAAGTTCACTCAATTACCTGATTTTGTTTACTCTACTTATTCAGCTTCATTATCTTCCTTTTTTTACTACTATTCACCAACTCTTAGAGCCCTCTTTCTATAGAGAGGCTGTTCTTGATCCTTTGTGGCAACAGGTAATGATTAAAGAACTCTCTACTCTATACAAGATGAGTACTTGGGATATCATTCCCCTTCCTTTGGGGAAGACTGCAATTGGCTCTCATTAGATGTACAAGAGCAAAACTAAATCTGACGGGTTTGTTGAGTGATATAAAGCTCACTTGTGCTAAAGGATTTTCTCAGCAATATAGTATGGATTATGAAAAGACTTTTGCCCCAGTGTCTAAGCATGTTACTATTTGTACTCTCATTGCAGTTGCTTATGTTCGTCAATAGCATATCTGTCAAATAGATGTTAAAAATGCATTTTTAAATGGGGATCTTCAAGAAGAAGTCTATATGGTGCCTATCCGGTGTTGCTTATCAGCCTGGTGAAGTTTGCAAACTAAAGAAAGCTCTATATGGGCTTAAACAGGCCCCTCGAGCCTGGATTGAGAAGTTTTCTTGTGTGATTATATCTCTTGGATTTTGTACCAGTCCACATGACTGTACTCTATTTATTAGGTGTACTTCTTCTGGTCGCATCATTCTCTCTTTATATGTTGATCGATTATTACTGGAGATGATATGGATGGAATAACTGAGTTAAAGTTATAACTGGCCGTGATTTTGAGATGAAAGACTTAGGTCCTCTACGTTATTTTTTGGGGATTGAAGTAGCTTACTCTCCTCGTGGTTATCTTCTTTCCCAATCCAAGTACATTGCTGACATTCTTGAACAAGCTCGCCTCTTTGATACTCACACAGTTGATACGCTTATTGAACTTAATGTTCGGTATTCTCCTTCAGATGGTATTCAATTGTTAGAGCCTTCCTTGTATCGTACCTTAGTTGGTTGCTTAGTGTACTTAACTATCACTAGACCTAAAATTGCTTATGCAGTTCATATTGTTAGTCAATTTGTTGTTTCTCCCACTATAGTTCATTGGGCAGCTGTGCTTCGTATTCTTCGGTATCTTAGGGGCACCCAATTTTAGAGTCTACTTTTTCCTTCCACTTCTGCTTTAGAGTTATATGCCTACTCGGATGTAGATTGGGGTGGTGATCCTTCTGATTACAAGTCTACTACTGGTTTTTGTATATTTTTGGGTGATTCTCTTATTTCTTGGAAGAGCAAAAAACAGGATGTTGTCTCTCACTCATCTACAGAAGCAGAATATTGTGCAATGGCATCTACTGCTGCTGAAATAGTTTGGTTGCGTTGGTTACTTGCCGGTATGGGTGTTTCTCTCTTATACTATATTCCCATGTATTGTGACAATACTAGTGCTATTCAGATTACTCGCAACTCTGTCTTTCATGAGCGCACAAAGCATATCGAGATAGATTGTCATTTCACTCACCATCATTATGAGAATGAATGACACTATCACATTACCTTTTATTTCTTCTTTCATGCAAAGCTGACTCGTTCACCAAGGCACATTCTACTTTACGCTTTCGATTTTTAGTTAGCAAACTCTCGATACTTTCTACTAATGCATCGTGAGTTGAAGGGGAGATATTAGGAAAATTAAGTTTTATTTAACTTATTTTATATAGGTATATTAGTCTTTTCACTTTACCCTATTTTGCTATTTACTTTTCCCTAAAAGCTTGTACAATCATTCTCCCTATTTTCAAAATATGAAACCCTAGCCTCCATTTGTCTCCTTTTCTCTCTTTGATGATTTGCATAACTTCTTGTTATACCTTTGAATAGTTTTCATAAAGATCTGTGAGAAAATATGGCTAGTTCTCTTGGGAGTTCAGTAGAGCAGGTTTTCGTGCAGTGAAGAATGAAAAAAAGGGCTTCTATTGTTGGGTGTGAGTTGAAATTTCAAATGAGATAGGAGAAAGAAGAGGTTTTGTTTTTCCTGTGAGAGAATGATAGTGAGATAGGGGTAAGTAAGCTTGGTTTTGATAAGAGAAATATTGATAGAAAATAGTGAAGAGAGAAACAAATGAACTTCGCTGCTATGTTTCATAGCGGCGAGATCTAGAGAGGAGAGGAGAGGTCAATGGAGGAATATGGTTTCTGGCCAAATCGATATGAAAAAATGGAATATAAGAAGACATATGATGAGCAATTGCAAAACGTAACAGCCATTTTAACTTTAGGAGTAAAATTGATAATGGTTCATACGTTGAGATTGGTTCTATCGGAAAAATCACATTAAGGTTCAAGTTGTATCTTCGTCGAAAATGGTGTTTTGAGCATAAAAACTCAAAATCAATGGTTAAATTTGAGTTATGTTTTTGTTATTGTGTTTAGAAGGCGTTATCGTGGGTTGTAAACCGATTGGTGGAGATTGAGGTTTTTTGCAAAAAAAAAAAAAACAATTAGAAAACCCACGCAGTGCCGCACCATCGATTGTGTGCCTTTGTGATGCTAAAAAATACGCAAAATTCTAGGATGGGACGCAGGCAACGTCGTAGCGCCTTATGAGTGCCGATATGAACCCAACAATGTTCTTCCATTCGTCCAAATGCGCGACATGTGTTGCACCGCAACGCCAGTAAGCAAAGCTGCGATCCTAACACAGCTTGTGGCACTTGCGCTCAAGTCCTTGGGGTCGTGGAGGGGCGTTGCTGCTCCAAAGCTCTTAAAGTTGTGGTGTTGGGCTTTTTTAAGCACCACAACAACCCTTTGTGGAAGTTGTGGTTTCAATGTGTGTTTAGGCTTTTTTGTGAGTTTTTTCATCCTTTGACCTAAATTTTGTCTCCAAATCGCATAGCACCTCGACGATGTTCGCGGTTACTTGTTGAGTCTGGTCTCATTTGGTTCTTATTCCCAATATAGAAGCTTACCATTGACCCTAAATTTTTAAGAGGATTATGATGTTTGTATTGCTGTAAGGGTGAGCTTAATAGGGAATTAAACTTAATTATTTTGATAATAAGTATATTTTTAATTGAATAATTTACTCTAAATTGTTTATGAATTCATGATGTGATTTTATAGTTGAATGTATTCTAGCTAGTTGTTTGGGTATATTATTTGGATGGATATCTCAATGATGAATTTTATGCATTTTGGTTTAGTTGGAAATACCCTTGAAAGTGAGTATTTGGTTGTTCTAATATTTTTGTTAAGTCCCTATAGTTAATGATAAAGTTTCTAGGACTCACCCAATGCAAATCAAGAAAAAGATAAAAAAGGAGTCGACTTGCCCAAGCTGAGAAGTCATCTAGAAGAGCATATGAGAGCAACAAATTTTCAAGACCTACTGAAGTGGTTGGTCGAGCTATGAAGGGGTCAACCGACATGGTCGACCTGCCAGAGCTGAGGGGTCATCCAAACGAGCACCTGAGAGCAACAGAATTTTGAAGTATGTTGAAGCTGTAGATCGGGGCAAAGGTGTGGTCGACTAGTGCAGTAGACCTATCAAAATTGAGGTCGTCTGAACAAGCACCTGAGAACGAATAGATTTTTGAATTACACTACAAAGGTCAATTGAAGCAAATGTGTGGTCGATTGGAGCGATAGATTAGAAATTACTGGTGGACGGCTGGATGTGCTAAAAAATCACACAACGGTTACCAAGTGGTCGACCAATTTGTAAAAACAGAAGCAACCTTCGGTGTGCAAACAATCGAATACGATTTTTATGACAAAGTGCTACCAAATTCCCTTGAGATATTGAGCCTTCAACTCTTAGGCAAAAATCCAAACTTCTCCACTCTTTAACTTGAAATTATATTTGTGAGAGTTAGTTGATTCGTTTGTAATCATTTATGAAAACTCCTGCATACATTGTTGTGAAACGATTAAATGGTGATGTCTAAAACGAGCAATGTAAAGTTTGATTGATGCTCAAAAGCTCAATTGATCATAATTGGAAGGGTTTGAGTAAAATAGTCTTCAAGGAAGTGTCTTGAAGCGCCAACATAGGCGAGATTCGCCGAATCACGTTAACTAATTGTTTGCATTCTTTTACCCTTCTCTCTTTACAATTTTAATTTACTTTCATATTAGATTTGGCTTATCTAATTAAGAGAAAATATATATAATTTGATATAGCAAACAAGCAGAAAATTTAATCGTGGACATAGCGGGATTAACCAAATCACGTTGACAAATCGTTTGTATTCTTTTACTCTTTCTCTTTACTATTTTAATTTACTTACATATTAGATTTAGCTTATCTAATTAAGAATATACATATATATATATATATATATATATATATATATATATATATATATATATATATATAAAATTTGATAGAACAAACAAACAGAAAATTTAATCACACAAGAAAGAGGTTAAACCTGATGAACCCCCACACCCCCAGGTTAATTCAATCCTATAGTAAGTTATGAGAATTTGATGATTTTGAACCTATTCTTGAACATATTGTTCCTAGTAATAAGAAGACTTATTATTGTCGAGGTAGGATTTTTTTTTACTATATGTGCACATGCATCATATTTTTCAAAACCTTTGTTTTGTGATATATCACATTGTAAATCTCAACATCTCATGTCTTATCACATGTCAGTTTTTATGTGTATCTACGCTAATTTTACTTGTTTACTTTTAGCATGCGTCATATTTCATTTGATATTTTGGATGTTGTTTTTGGTTGTATTGACATGATTTGGGCATTTGTTTGATGTGCACCTTCTATGAAGTGAGAAAGTATTTGCATGTTATGAGAAATATATGTATTGAGATAACATACGATGTTGCTCCCTAGGTACACATCCCTACACCCAAGTAAAATATATATTTTTGTCATGACTGGTCTCTAGAAAGTCGTTTCACTATCTTCAATGCCTTCGAGTATCACTATGCAAAGGTCTATGAATTAACCATATTTTCACTATAGTAACGTTATTTTTTGTATAGGTACGATATGGTATGTAGCAATATTTTCATACTTGCTCCACTGTGCAAAGATCTATGAGTTGACCATATTTTCACTATGGTGACACTTTTATTTGTATAGCTACGATATAGTATGTAGTACTATTTTCGTACTTGCTTCATGCATGCATTCATTTTCTAGCTTGTGTTTTTAACTGATAATTGATAAAAATCAGTTTTCTCATGTATTGAGTATAGTGATAGGATCCCTAATGAGTTTAATCTACTCACCCTAAAAGACTAGTTATTTTTTCCAGGGAAGAACTGTGGTGGATAGGACTGGGAGTAGTTGCATTGATGGAGTTTTCTTTTAGTTCTTCTTTTCTTTCAAAGTGTTTGATTCTCATTTCTTTGAGGAAGACCGTTTGTTTCTTTTTTTTTCTTGGGTCAATATAATTATATTGAGTGTTATACATTTTTTTTTATTTAATGCACAGTATTTCAATTCCCATTGAATTTGATTTATTGCATTATTATTTTTTATTATTGTGATCATTATAGGAACTTCGATTCATTTTATGTGGTATATGATTTTAAATTTGCTTTTAATTTTTTCGTTAGAACCATGGACCAGAGCCTTGGCTAGAAAGTTAGGTCCTCTTCAAGGATCGAGTCGCACATCTTGACATTTTTGTCTTGTCTTGTCTCATGGTTGTGACATTTATATTCTTGCTTGCCAACATTTCCAAGTAGTGAAACACATCCTAAAAACAATTGAAATAATCAAGCATTGAAAGGATGAAAGTAAAAAATGAAAAATTGAATACCAACACTTTAGGTGAAAAATCTTAATAGTTAAAAAAATCACGAGGAGAGAACATATATTTAACATGTAAATCGAAGTACATTATGAATTTACATGTGATCAAATATGTATAAAACACCTAAAAACTCTTCGCTAGCACTACAACTCCCTTGCAAAAATATATGCAATTTTTTTTAGGAAATAAACAAAACAACAACTATACTATGGGATCAATGACAAGTGAACTACTAAATAATTTTTGCTAACAACTAAAACACTCAACTATTGAAAATGAATGACGTAAACATCGTCATTAATTGTTGAAAGAAACATTATCACGAAGATGATGTCGAAACCTTACTGTTTTGCAATTCTAATTTTACTTCAGTTTCATGCTAAAATTGCGAAGACGATACTAGGAAGCTCTGGCATGGTCTTTTCATCGTCGAAAATAATTTTCACGTTTTCAATTTTCCAAACATCTTCTAGTGGCTCACCTTTCCTCTCAATTTCACCAATCCAATTCTCATCACCATCTTCTCTTTCCTCTTCCTGGTCATTCATCGTCGTCCATTTCTCATCACCAATGTCTCACTTTTCAAATAGAAAAATAATATTTCCTATGTGGAAAGTAACCTTTCCGCAAGCGGGACATTGTTATTCCGCAGCGAAACGTTGTATTTTCTGAGTTTTATTTCAATGACTCACTAGTAGGATCGATATTGACTTAAGAGGGAGGGATTAAATTAGGTTAACGAACGTTTTTGTGTAAATGTTATATCTTCTTTTTACTAAATATGTTATCATCAAAATGCATACAAAACAAGTATAAAGAGTAAAAAGTAAGGGATAGAAAGTGCAAACGATTTGTTAACGCGGTTCGATCAATCTTGCCTATGTCCGCGCTTCAAGGTTTCCCTCTTTAAGTTTCCTTGCAATAACTATTTTGGGGTATCAGCCTTCAAATGTCTCCTAAGTAGAATGCGTAAAGGTTTTGAACAATGAAGTACAAACTTAAATGCCTTAGCTCTAACAAGTGTTTAATCTCAAGTTAGAAACCGAGAGAGTTAAGCTAAGCACTCAAGATAAAAGAAATATCGAGGATTAAAATTCGCAACACTTGGTATAATTTCTCTCATTCTTCTCTTCCACTTTGTAGGTGCGTGTATTTATAGATTTCTTCAACAAAACTATTGAGCAGTTGACCACCCAACCAAATTGATCGACTGCTTCCTAACCGTTACATGTTACCATTATGCATCTGGTTAACTACCATTCATTCAGGTCTGCCACACCAGTCGACCTATGTCTTCTCTGGTCGACCACTTCAACGTAAATTAGGAAAACTATTTTCTATAAGATTTTTGGTTGACCGCTTTTCTTCTCTAGTCAACCGCCTTCATCGATCTCTGAAATATTTTGCTCTCTGTAGTCATTTCGTTTGACTGCTACTCTGCCTTGGTCGACAGCTTCTTAGTGTTTTGCATACTTTAAAGCTTGTAAGTCCCAACTATCAAACCATTACTACATAGATTTAAATAAAACATGTTAGTATACAAATACCCTTATTAGAGGGTATTTTCAATAAAGATCAAAGTATCAAATTATAAACAACTCATTGATAATTAAAACATACATTATCAAAATAATTAAGCTTAATACTCATTAAGCTAACAATCTCTTCATTTTTTATGAAGACAATATATTTTAAGCTATTTTCTTCTCTCCCTAAGTATGAGCATAATTTATTATTCTTAGTTACACATATGCTCCCCCTATGTTTATGCAATTTAAACTTTTTCCAACTTTTTCAATTATTATTACTTTACTTCTCTCTCTCAGAATCTATCGGATAGAAGATCAATGTCAAAATCAAATTCATACATATTTCTAATACGCAATCTAATAAAAGGTTCATTAAAAGAGATCAATATTATTTCCATCAAGAGTATAAAAAAAAAACATTACACAATTCTCAATCATGCATACTCTTAAAAGTCTCTCGTCATATGCCTTAGATATCTTCTATCCAAGTCATTCATCTTAATGGGAGAACATCCAGCCTACAAATAAGGCTCAATTGACTTTCTTAGGTACCCAAATCTTTTTGGGTTAGGAACCCATACAAATTTAGAGAATAATTTTGATTTCAAATGACAAGTAAATGATTTATATCTTATTGAATTACATGCATAACAAATAGATGGACTAACAAAGAAATTTTTATAAGCCTTTTCTTTTTGAATGATTTAAATCCAATTTCAGATTTATCAAAGGTTACTCGTTGTTGTCTTAAAAGTATATTTAATTTGTAACTTTCATTTGTAAATTTAAGCACAATACTATTCAAATCATCATTTTTAACTTTCAAATTGCAAGTATCATTCTCAAATGATTGAACAATATTCTTTTTCACAAGATTTCCATTTTCATTCTTTAACCATTCATATTTAGATTTAAGCATGTTAAATTGTTCAAATAATTCATCAAATGCATCCAACAATTCATTATCATCTAAATCGCTAAAGGAGTCATGTACCTTATTTTCCTTAGCCATGAAACATATGCTTGCCACTTCTTCATCCTTGAAGGATGAATTTTCTTCACTATCGTCCCACGTGGCCTACGATGCATGTAAGTCTCAACTATTAAACAATTAACTACATGGACTTAAACAAAACACGTTAGTATATAAATACCCTTATTAGAAGGTATTTTCAATGAAGATCAAAGTATCAAATTAACAACGTATAGATAATTAAAACATACATCATCAAAATAATTAAGCTTAATACTCATTAAACTAACATCACTTTTCGCAGCAGAAAGATAACGTTTTATTACAGAAAGACAACATTTTTCAGCAAAAAGAAAATATTTTTTAACGGAAAACGTAAAAGTAATGATTGCACAGTTCATTTTCAATAGTTGAATGTTTTAGTTGTTACTGAAAATTATTTAGTAGTTGACTTGTCATTAATTTTATAGTATAGTGATTGTTTTGTTCATTTTTTTTTTTTTTAAATATAATCTCTCGTCGGGCTTTTTGACTCTATCCAAATAAGGTTCGGATCAATCAAACTCCAACCACAAGTATAATGACTCCCAAAAGGAATTGATGCCTTATAGTTGGAACAAAGTGAATCATTTATAGATGGCCTCCGTGGCAGCCAACTAAAGAGAAACTCGATCAAAACTTTCCCATAATTTATATTCATTTGGAGAACTTACAGAAACACAGTCCGAAGGTTCCAACTTAACCAATAATGTTCTTCTATAGCAACCGAGCCAGCTCAGTCTAGAGGTGGCTAACGGGCGGGCTGGCTCGCCAGCCCGCCCGCTCAGCCCGTTACTGTAGCGGTCCGAGCCCAGCTCGGACCGCTACAGTAACCGAGCGGGCTTGGCCCGGGCCCGGTAAGCGGTCCGAGCCGAGCCCGCATGCCTCAGCCCGCCAGCCC
>CM039478.1:7512949-7636263 GCA_022433065.1 Begonia loranthoides
ACTTTTTCAGGCTCGGCCGGCTCGGCTCGGCTCGTTAGCCACCTCTAGCTCAGTCAAAGCCAGGCCTACAGTTCAAACGCAGCGTTTTATACAAAAAGAATTAAAGAAAGAAGGAAATTCTTAATACTCTAATTTGGTCATCGTCAGGATTTGCATTAACACATTGGATAAGAACGTGTAAGCCACGTTCCCTCTTCACAATTATATTGGTGAGAGAGAGAGAGAGAGACAGGTTTGTATTATTGTCTTCCTTTCTTGATATTGCACGAAATGGCGTGGCCCCCGCCTAAATGACCCAGTTGAATAGAAACCAGACTCGTTTATTAAGTTCGTCTTTTTTAATGAGATTATCTCGTCAGAATCAAACTCTCCGAGATGACAACTACCCAAAACGTAGAATTTAGCCAAATTATTTGTGCTGATGAGATCCTTTTCACACTACTAATTCTGTTTGAAGGAGGGAGAAGCTCGACAGAAACCCAACCAACAATTATTTTATCTTCTGTTTGCAGAAACCCAGGTACCAAAGACTGGTCTTTTCTGGGATTTCATGGTTAGAATTCTGCGATGAAAACTACCCAAAATGCATAATTTAACTACATTTTTTTGTGTTAATGAGATTCTTTTCACACTAATAGTAAGTATTTAATCTTCTGTTTGCAGATCAGAAATATTGGCCTCTTTAACATCACCATCCACCCAAAGGGCAGTGGGGTCTGCTTACATTCGTTGGTCAGTTGGACAAGGCACTGTTGGTTTTCTTTCTCGCCCATTTTCTCGAGAAAAAAAAAAAAAAAAAAAGAAAAAGAAAGGGTTCCACTCAACGATAATTGCGTCTCTTGCTACGCAATTTGCTAATCAAGCACAGACCCATTATTCCTCACTTAAAAGCTGCTCAAAATCTGTATATTTTCAGTCGAGACTGTGTTCTTCTGTGTGCGCGAGTGGTAGACAGAGAAAGAGGGATGGCCGGAAGGTACTTGTACAAAGATGTTCTTCCGTTTCCGGCGATGGTGACGATGGAGTGTATAAACGTGGGGTTAAATACACTTTTCAAAGCTGCCACTATGAGGGGGATGAATTACCATGTCTTTGTCGTATATGCTTATGCTATTGCAGCTCTTCTTCTCCTCCCTGCGCCCTTTTTCTCCCACAGGTCTATTTCTCTCTCCTCTCACTCTCTCTCTGTCTCATTGATTATTGAGAAATTTACACTGAAACTTTTTCTGGGTATTGTTGATTTTCTCTGTTGCAGATCGAGAGGGCTTCCCCCACTCAACTTTTCCATTATGTCTAAAGTGGGTCTTCTTGGATTGATCGGGTAGGGAGTTTGGGTTCTCGATCTGTTTGTTCTCCATGATTTGTGTTTTTTAATAATGTTTTTTAGTGGTTGGTTTTCGCAGGAGTTCATCTCAGATCATGGGGTTCAAAGGCATCAGTTACAGCTCTCCAACACTTGCTTCATCCATCAGCAATTTGGTTCCTGCTTTCACCTTCGCACTTGCCATTCTTTTCAGGTTCTCTTCCCCTCTGCACTGTCAACTTGACAATGAATCAATTCCACCGCTTGGAAATTTGGGAAAAAAAAAGATTGAAAAAATAATAATTTTCTACTTTTGTTATTGATTCTGGGTTTGGCAAAAAAGAATGGAGAAGTTGGTCTTCAAAAGCACGAGCAGCCAAGCCAAAATACTAGGCACCATAGTATCCATATCAGGAGCATTCGTAGTCACTCTCTACAAGGGTCCACCCATCGTTTTCTCTCTGTCGCGACTCCAGCAACTTCTAACCTCATCGCCGGAACCCAATTGGGTCATCGGAGGTCTTTTATTGACCGGCGAATACATTCTGGTTCCACTCTGGTACATTGTTCAGGTCAGTAGCTGTAATTTTCAGGCTCAAATCATGAAAGAGTATGTCCAATCCAGAATCTAGCTGAAGTTGTCATTTTTTGCAGGCACAAATCATGAAAGAATATCCAGAAGAACTCACAATAGTGTTCTTCTACAATTTAAGTGTCAGTATTATAGCTGCGATTGTTTGTCTGGTCATTGGAACAGATTCAAGTGCTTGGATTCTTAAGCCAAATATGGCATTGGCCTCTGTTTTGTGCTCTGTAAGACAACTTACATTATGTTATGGTTAGGACCCGAGTTCCGTATTTGATGTCTTATTATGGCGTGTTCATCAATTTTAGGGACTTTTCGGTTCGTGCTTGAGCAATACCGTCCACACATGGGCCCTGCGCTTAAAGGGTCCTGTTTTTGTTGCGATGTTCAAGCCATTGTCGATTGTCATTGCCGTTGCGATGGGCGTTATGTTCATCGGAGACACTCTCCATCTGGGAAGGTATGATCACAGACCCAAAACTTGTCTATTAAACTAATAAAATTAATCATGCTAAGTTTTTGAAATCTATGATCAAAGTCTTGTGGGAGCATCGATAATATCGATCGGATTCTACACTGTGATGTGGGGAAAAGCAAGAGAAGTGGTCGATGTAGACGAAGAGCTGGTCATTAGCCACTTGGAATCGCAATCACCGGAGAAGATCCCTCTTTTGCAGAGCCAAAAAAGTGAAAATAAATGAAGGGCAAATGTGAATTGAAAAGATGATTTACAATTTTTGTAAAGATGTAGAGGGAGACGAGGAGGAAGAACACATTCCTGGAGTGTGAGAAAAGTGTCCATTAGGCAATCAACTGAATGAGTTAGAATCAATAATCATAACCACTTTGTTAGCTTGTCATGAGAATGAATCTCTAAACCCGAATCCACCTAGAAACCAAATCGCTCGAAAATGGAAGAATTTACTTTACTTCAAGAACATGGTCATGTGTTGCAAAAGAAGTGTTGGTAGGATTCAAATTTCTAAGTGATCTCCAAAACAAGTCTATTCCAAAGCACAGTTTGAAAGTGGTCCATATTCCATAAAAATAAAAGAGGGCAATGAAGAATATGTTTTTTAAATTGTGGGAGAGAGTAAAGATAAAGATGCATAAAAGATGTCAACATTCTCCTTTCCCAGATTCTCATCCGGTGCATCAAATGGATGTTTCCTAAATTAAAAAATATGCTTCCATGAATTGCAAACAACTAGGTAGTCCATAAGACATCATGGGGATTTGAAGGAAACACTGCAATTTTCAATAGATTAAGTTATTCTTTCTCTTGACTTGGAAATTCCACATTGCTAAGTATCCTTCCACACTCCAATTTTGTCAGGTAATCAAGAAATTGCCCCAAAAAAAGATACAAGGATAGATAGATACCTTGAACACATCCCTCGGCCGCCAAAACTGTGGGAGAAATTAGAATCCAACTATGATCAAACCTACTTTCTCAAGTCTCTAGATCTTCAGACATTGCACTGGGTATGCAGTGAGTGGTAAGAATGTCTAAAGTTGCTGCCTTTGCTGTCTTAGTTTGCAAAACTACAACCTGCACGTACATTGCCATACTTACCTCCCATATGACTAATAAACTGAGAGAGAGAGAGAGAGAGAGGGAGAAAGACCTGCTGATATTCTAAATCAAATTTAAGATATTGCTCATCACAGCTCTCCACCATTCTAGACAAGGCCTTGAGATTTTTTACAGGCTTACCATTGAAAGCCAGAACCTAGATATACAACACAACAATTCAGCAAACAAGTAGGCGAAAGTTCATTTTCTCTGAACAAGAGAAAGTTCTTGAAAATACTTTATTTTAAGAACACATGCTATTTTGTTTACTCTCAAACCAGTTTATAAATCAAATTTAGGTACATTGTCTGGTTGTTTCATGTTTTTCTGTTATTACAGCAGTGCACAATCAGGCCCTAAGTAGCTAAAATCACACCTCCACAATCATTAGCTCATTATAAAAAAACCCAAAAAATAAATATACAAAAATGAATCCTAACCTGAGTATTTACTATTTCTTCGTATCCAATATTAATGTCCGCCACAAGAACCTAACAGAGATGTCAAAGAAGTGTGAATTTATGCAGGATTAAAGAGTACATGTAACAAGGAAGAAAACAAAAGATATCATATGAAAAATGAGGAACCTGGGAAATAACAACTAGTTGCTCATCCGCAGATTCTACCATTGCATGCAAAAGTTTGTCCAAAAGTTTGACTGGAGCATCAAATTCATAATCCTTTCCATACTGGAGGCAAATGACGATTGAGAATAGAAGATAACAAAAGATGAAAAATGCTCTTGTTGAGGAGAAAAATAGTTACAAACTCAAAGTAGATGAACCATCTATGTCAAACAAAACTGCATAAAACAAAGATGTGGAACTTCAGAAACTAATGAAAGTAATTGCATACCTCAGAACGAAGATAGGGAACAGAGACAGCTGTGAAAACAAAGCCAGCAATGATGTAATATGAAGGAGGCTTGCCCTTGATGTGTGCTGGGACAAGCCGCTGGTGTGTAGAGAGTTTGATGTTGAATTCAAATATCTTTGAATCACGAAGAACTTTCAACAAGGCAGTATCTCCAGTATATTTTTGAGAAACAAGGAAGCTGAAGCCTATACGCTCTCCATGTCTAAACGGAACTGGAGATTTAATTTCAAAAGATATAGTTAACCAATGAACTAAGCAGAAAATCAAAAACAAATTTAAAATTAATTGAACCTTTCAACAGAATTGGTGTTAGTTATATTCGACCAAATTTAAACGCTTACCTGTTCCGTCATTTGCTACATCGATTCCATCAAAGCTAAGAATGACATCAGCTGGCTTCAAAACACGAGATTCAGAAGCAGTAGGTTCTATTCTCCTGATACGAACTCCCTTTTGATCAGGTTTCATTCCCATTGACAAACGTAAATCAGGATTTTCCATCTTTTGCCACTCAACTCCGAGAATCGGAAATCCTAAAAAAGAATAAAGAGATCAATATCAGGAGATAAAGAAAAAAAAGAATATCTTCATCTCTTCACATAAATCTTATGAACCTCGAAGGTAACCGTGGGTGTACCAGTATATGTTTCACTCCTCTCGTAATCTTGAATGAAGTGCATAATAACAGGTGTGGGTATAACATAACCTATATTCTCCACATCTTCGTGTTTAAGAGATTGAAATGCAATACCAACACACTTTCCCTTATCATTAAACGCAGGCCCACCAGAATTCCCAGAGTTAATGGCAGCATCTATCTGCATTTTCCACGTAACAAAACAGCCTGCTAAGACCCTTGAATGGAAAATAAATTATTTTACTAGTTTCTTAAGAACTTTGTATGGGAGGATCTCTTTCCCTCCCGAGATCTTGTATATTCTTTTTCTGAATGACTTTCGTTTCTTAAAAAAAAAAAAAAAAGCAACCTGCTAAGACCATGTTTCCTTAAGTAGTCTACCATTTAAACAACATTCTTCAATGGGGAAAAACCTGTAATCCGAGAAGCTCAGTGGATCCGTGAGTGTAAGAAAGGATTTCCATGCGGGAAACTACACCGCTTGTCACAGAGATTGTGTCACCACCAATAGGGTATCCCACAACAGTTACTGCATCTTGGAGTGCAGGCAAATCTCCAAACTCTATTGGAGAAACTCCCTCCCAAAACTCATCACTACTCACTGTCAGCATAGCTGGAGCATTGCATAAAAGAAAAGGCTATCAATTAAGCAACATCAAGTGAAAGTCTATAGTACCATAGTCATCGCCTACGGTTAATGGATTGGGAAAACAAAGATTTGTGATATTATTATAGTAGTACTAAAATGCAAACTACGATCACGAGGAAATAGAAAAAATAACACTGTCCTTTGTTTGTAATCTTACGTGTAGAAATCAAACCATGATTCTGTCTAAATCGAGGTTAAAAAAAATTATAGTGGTGAACTCATACGAACAATAAAAATATAATTCATGAGACATAAATTATTAGAGGTTAAAATTCTCGGTGAACGAGTTAGATTCACTTGTTGCTTAAGAACTTGCTAAGAACAGTCCTTGAAATTCCATAAGATAATAGAAATTCACCAACAGAGCAAACTATCAAAGGTTAAAGGTCAGACACAACTAACTTGATCAGCGTATAAAGAGAGCTACATATACATCAATTAGTTCCCCAGATGAATTCCAATTAAAAAATGACAACAATAGCCTAAATTTTGGCTCACCAATGTCGCACTCGGTCCCCGTAGCGAGGACCGTTGCCAAGAACTTAGTATCAGAGCCGCGCTTCTTGAGCTTGACCTGAGTGTGATGCTCCACAGAATGCGCATTTGTTAGCACTCTCCTCCCGCCGATGATAAACCCGCTACTGCTCGAACTATACTGTCTCTTCCTCTGCCATGGAAGCGAGAAATTTGGGTCCGTATGCACACAAAACACCTTCACCACCGAGTCCATAGAAGGCACAACCCTCACCACGCTCTCCCATTTCTGCATTAACGGCGGCTCCGCAACAACAACCATTCCGCCGCAGTCTCCATTTTGCTCGAGGATTCGGGAGCTTCTGCGTACCGGAGAAGCTGCCTTGTTAGGTCGTGGGTTTTCGTTTTCTCTGTTATTTTCATTTTTTCTGGGCCGGCCACGGGAGCGCAGAGAGGGTGGGGCGCCATTAGCATCGGCAGCTTCGTTAACAGGGAGAGAAAGAAGATCGTCAGCAGTGGCTGTGGCGGTAGCTGTGGAGGTGGTTGGGGAGAGAAAGTCGGTAGGTTCGTCAGCAGAAGGTTTGGGGTTTGGAGCTCTTTTGCGTTTATTTTCACCCATCTTTCAGAAAATGGAATCGACGATGCTTCCCCTTCCTCACGGTTCGTCTGCTTTTAAATTCTCAAATCTAATTATAATTTCTTCTAATTTCTTTTTTCCCTTGCCATAAAATATTTTTAATTTTAAATTAAGTATAATTTTAATTTCCCTCGTGAATTAATTTACTCATGAGTTCAATTTTTGCAAATTTCGACATTAATTAATTAGTATAATTAATATCTAATTTAAAATTATTATATATTTATATTTATATCTAATTTTATTAAATTTTTATATTATATATTTATTTTTTACTATTATTAATTCTTAATTAAAGAATTAATTTATAACAAACCAAAAATTTTAAGAATGAATTCAATTGTATTGAAAATTAATATTCTAAGCCACTTATTTAATTTATTCTTAACATATAAAGTTTATGTTATATATAAAACTATATCAAATAAATTAAGTGAAATAAACATCTATTAAATACCAATAAAGTGAAAGAAAATAAAAAAAAGGTCATGGTAAACCTTTATTGAATAAGGACTATTGTCTTGGAAGTTTGCATGATTTCTTTGGAATCATAATACCAAAACCTTGCAATCCACCTTATCAAAAGCAAGATACCATGAACAAAATGGAGGAATTCCAACAAGCATCTAAGCATCTATCCCCCTATAAGTGTGTCCAATGAAAGTTGAAGGGAATATCAACCTCTAGTAAATTGCCAAGGCTCCCTCGACTCAAATTGAATATTTGAAAGACAATAAGCTAATCATCTAGATTCCTCATATAAAAATATTAGACAAGGTAAAAGTCTCAATAAAAATAAAAGGGTATAAGTATTATTTCGATTATGATCTTAGAGGTAATTTATAGTGGATACTTTAATTTTTTTTTAACAAATTGAACTATGATATTTTGTTTGTGAGCAAATTAGCCATTGTCGTTATAATTTCTGTTAAATCTATCACGTACACAACAACGTAATGGTCTAATTGTTTTGACTCAGGATATGAAATGACACGTGTTGATTAGCAGTGGATAATCTCTCTCCCTCTTTCCTCCTCTTTTCTCCATTTTTTTCATTGTATCAATATATCACATCTTATGTTAGAATGAGAGACAAAAGGATCACCCACTGCAAATCAAACACATGTCATTTCATGTTCGGATAAAAAAATTACTCCATCGCATGGACAATATGTAACACCCGAGAATTTTATTATACTAGTTGTAAATAGTGCAATGATTATGTTTAGTGCTCGTGTATTAATGTGGTTGGATTGTAGTGTGAAAGTTAGCGATTGGTATGGATTAATTGATGTTAAAGTGAGGTTAGAGATTTAGATGTACAAGAACTTATTTGAATTATAATAGATGATTGTGTTGTTGTGGAATGTGAACTTTTTGAACACATGGTTTGGACGCTCAGAAGGTATGTCTGGACTTTTTATCAGTTCTTTGGGTGAATTTGCAGTCGATCGGGGCATAAATGAGTGGTCAACGCTCCAAGGTAACTACGAGTATCTGCAGATATGTTGGGATCCGCAGAAGCGCAGAAGGGTGCAGGCGTCCTAAATGTATGTCCAAAACTTGGATTTTCCCTCGGATCATATTGTGGCCAGCTGGGGTTGAGTGTGTGGTCGATCGATCCAAAGACAAAGTATAATGTATCAGCCTTGGGTAGTTTTGCGATCGATCGAACTTTAAGATAGCGGTAGCCTGCAACTGATGTGTAGACTTTCCAAAGCGGATGTGTAGTGTTCGCAGATGGGTTGGCATTCTCGGCGGATATCCGATATTGAATTTCCATTAAAAAGTAATGGTGTGGTTGATCGGAATCAAGGGCGGGTGACCAGGAATTCAAAATGTCACCAATAACTAGGTAATTAGGTGTCACGTTTTAAGGGTGAGAAACTTGCTAATTAAGTTGAAGAAATTCCTAATGGTAGTGGTACCTCAACCTCAAGTGATGACACATCATTTTTATGGGTTGACATTTTAAGAAGTGTCACCATTTTTATGTTTAGAAACTCTAATGGAGAAATCCACTTGAAGATCAAGAAACTCTCAAGAAAAATTGCTCCCTCTCTTTACTCTAAATGTAAGACGAGTTTTTGCAAGGTTTAAAGAAGTTTTAAGAATTTGGTTGGATTTATGAGTTGAAAATGATGGATGATATGAAGTATGTATTTTGATGTTTGTGAATGGAAGTTTGAAACTAGAGAATTGATTCTGTTTTCTATGTTTAAGAATGTATGAGAATGTTGGTTAAACACGTTAGTTATCATGCATGGGAAGAAATTGTTATAGGTATGCATATTATGTTTCTATTATGAGGATTAGTACAAATTGTACAATTTTGATTTATGGAAGTTGACGATCATCTTAATGAACTTCGAATTCTAAACTATTTTACTATACTAAACTAGATATCTCAAAGAAAACATGGACTCTAGAATTAAAGGAATTGATTAAGTATAATTTAAGTTATGAATCTTTAAAGTTGGATAAAACAATGAAGAGAAAAGTGAAAATTAGTGCATGTTGGATTTAATTAACGTGTTGTGTTTAAGCTTGAGTAATGATTTATGCATGCAAGATTGGTATGTCAATGTGCACTTTTGGATGAATATGGATCTTGGAATCAAGGAATTTAGATAAGCATATTAGAAATTATGCATGCTTTTAAATTACGAGTATATGAATGGATATTAATGTGGATCTTGTATGTTTTCCTTAGGTTGATCAAAGCAAGGAAATACTTACTTAAAATTGCTATATTCATGTTAAAGTCACAAGATAAGAGATACTTATATGTGTTTGGTCACTTTGACCTACATCAAAAAAAAACTATGGTAAGATTATGACATTGTTTGACATGTTGTGTTTTATTATAACAATATTATGATTGATTTGGTTGTTTGTATGCTATCATCATGATTATTGTCATGACCAAGCCCCCGATTCCCTCGAAAATTGCACTGCGAACTAGATTCTCCACCTGGAGAACGGTCGCACAACTATCAACAACTCGTAGCGAAAGCTCACACATCAAACACACTCATGCGCTCGCGTAAATGGGCCATATAAATAAAATTCACCCAAACAAAAAAGTTGTACATCACTAATTATTTTACAAAACTGTATCTAAATTTATTTTACAAACATGGGCCGAACTAAAACAAAATATATTAAAGTAAAACCTCAAACTCACACTTTGAGCCTATATTGTGCAAACCATCAATCCAACTAATTTTTACCATTTTGACTTTGAGCTGTTACCACCTGTTCCTGAAAAACATTAACATAAAGAACCTTGAGCTTTATGAGCTCAGTAAGATTCTAATTTAAGGATCCAATAAACTATATCAATATCACAACTAACCATGTACTAAACCCAACATGATTAGTCCTCACAATCATAACTTCCAACCTATAACTTTCTATCAACTCTCATGATCACGCATCCCAGATCTACATTTTATCTCGATCTTTAAATATTCTAATTAATATCTCAACTATGTGATACACTTCTTTATGTACGAAATTGTTTAGTGCATATGTAATAATGTTTTGGCCTATAATTTAGATAACCATAGCCTACCTTTCTCAATTCTCATGTGCAATTACTCTTTATGCACATTCAGTCCTCATATGTATTTATATGTAATTATATTAATCATCTAACTCATGTGCTATCCCAAATAAGAACCATCACTTCATACTCCATATAATTCATTCTAATGTGTTATTCCCTTTTATAGCACCTTTAAACTTAATAGAATATTAATTCTATAATTTATTTCTACTTTCATATGTGATTTCCCTTGTTAATTGTTATGAATCACTTTCTATATTTGTCTATCTATCATCATCATTATTTCGACGTTTCCGATTAATGTCTAATTCACAATTTATCTCTAACTGTTGGTTTTTAGGTTCCCTCGCACGGCGGAATTACCGATGTTCACAACAACGGTAACGTGCGTAACCTATGTATCATGAAAAAACAATTTTATCATGAACATAAAAATGGATCGTTGTTATAATATATTAATAATAATATGTATTTAGATCTAATCTAAAAATAAAGAATGTTACCTTTGTAGCTCACTTCACACGGGTACTAAATCAACCGTCGATCTTCTCCGCCAATCCTCCTTACCTCAAATAAGCACGTGTGGGCGTGATGAACGAAACAAGATAACACTCAATTTATGATAGATCGTATTCTCAACACATGAGACGATCTATTTGGATTTAGAAAACAATTTTCTAAAGCCAACACGGAAGACAAAAATTTTCTCTCAAAATGGATTTCTTTTTCAAAGATTTCAAAAACTCAAAAACTCTTTTGCTAATGAAATTTGACCTCTATTTATAGTGGTATTTCTCCATAATGGCCATTATGGCATTTAGAGAAAAAACCCTATAAATTCCTCATTACATTTATAAAAATGTTATGAAAATCAAAAGTCTTTTCACCATATTTCAACACTTGGCACATTTAAGTTATAACACATTTATAACAAAAATGTTATGGGAAATAAAAGGTCATTACATTAAATCAAATTTGACATTAATTCAAATTTGACAAAATCCATTTTAAAAACTATTTTTAAAAGTTACTTTATATTTATTACTTTATTGAATAATCAATAATTCAATTTGTTTCATTTAATGAAACATAACAAATATATTAACTTTGACAACTTTTGTCATTTTGTCTTAATTAATTGAATAATCAATAATTCAATTATTTCATCTAATGAAAAAATAATAATAATAAACTTATTATTGAGTGTATTAAATAATTAATTCATAATTAATTATTTAATCTTATTTGTTCATTTTTCTATTATTCGAATAATGATAGAAGGTGACAAAGGGACCGATGGACCTATAGTTTTAAGCTCCAATAATATTTTGTTAACTAATATAAACTCTTTATATTAATTAACATAATTATTAACTCTAAAGTAATTCCACTAAATACTTAGAGTTGCACTCTCAAAACTATAGAGTATTTTTACTTAAAGTAATGTCCATTGATATAGTCATTACATATGCATTAACCCTCCATTTAGATTCGCAATAGAGCTAGGTTTATCATCCGTTAACCTCTCATATTGCTTCTTTATCCTTGACTACTATTAGTTCTTAATTGAATAATTAATTCATAACGATTATGAATTGCGCGCTAATTATTCAATCCTTGAACTAACAAACAAGGGAATCTATGGAATGGATTTCATTGTATCGATATTAACATTCTCAGCTATTCATTTTAATTTAGTCCCAATATACAAGGTATACGAATCGTAACTTGTACAAAACTTTACCGAGTAAATCAAAGAATAAATTAAAACAAAAATAGGAGTTTATTAAATACAACGAATTAAGATCATACATATATGACCATCATTATGATAAAATTAATTGTTCTATATCTAACGGAAATTATTAGAACAATGTAATTATATCTGGTCCAGTCCTATATAATCATATTATATAAAACATATTTATCTTATGTCACTACATATTTAGTCGGGATATGACTATACATTCTTAATGAGATAAACTATGTTTATGACTATGAACTATTTGAAGATTCCATACTTCAAATATAAGTCATGGACATATTTTGGTTATTACTCTTTATATTTTATCCCACATATATACAATATATATGCTAATATAAAGTTAGCATAAATAACCAAGGAATTTTCTATGAATTTTATAAAACATAATATAAAATGTTAACATAATATCAATCAATATAAATTTATTCATATATTACAAAAGTGTTCTATTACATTTGCTTGTTGGGCATATTACTCCCAACAATCTCCCACTTGCCCTAAAGCAAATGAGACATGTCTCTAATCCCTAAGCCCTCTAGATGTTTCTCAAAACATTTTGCAGGTAACGTCTTGGTGAAGGGATCAGCAAGATTCTCAACTGATGGAATCTTCAGAACAGTCACGTCTCCACGCTGCACTATATCTCTTATCACATGATATTTTCTCTCTATATGCTTTGTTCGTTTGTGACTTCTAGGTTCTTTAGCATTTGCCACTGCACCACTATTATCACAATACAAAGACAATGGCTTATCCATATTTGGAACTACTTCCAAATCACTAAAGAATTTTCTAAGCCACACAGCTTCTTTTGCTGCTTCACAAGCAGCAATGTATTCTGCTTCCATAGTAGAGTCTGAAACACTACCTTGTTTTACACTTCTCCAAACTATGGCTCCACCTCCAAGGGTGAAAACTGATCCAGATATCGACTTTCGATCATCCATATCAGTTTGAAAATCAGAATCTGTGTATCCAGTTGGAATCAAATCCCTACCAGAATACACTAGCATATAGTTTCTCGTTCTCCTTAGATACTTGAGAATATGTTTGACTGCTATCCAATGATCTAATCCTGGATTTGACTGGAACCGGCTAACTATCCCTACTGCATAACATATGTCGGGCCTCGTGCACAACATAGCATACATCAAGCTCCCAACAGCTGATGCATAAGGGTAACGTCTCATATCTTCTTCCTTTTGTGGTGTGTCAGGACACTGTTTTTTAGAAAGAATAACTCCATGTCTAGAAGGTAAATAACCTTTCTTGGAGTTTTGCATTGAATATTTGACAATCATCTTGTCAATATACAATGCTTGAGACAAAGCTAACATTCTATTTTTACGATCTCTTATTAGACGAATCCCAAGAATGTAGCTTGCATTTCCTAAATCTTTCATTTGGAATTGCTTAGCTAGCCATGCTTTTATATCTGATAATAATTCTACATTATTTCCAATAAGTAGAATATCATCAACATACAGAACTAAGAAGACCACACGTGTGTTATTGATGAGTTTGTATACACAAGACTCATCAAGGCACTGTGTGAACCCATAAGATTTGATTGCTTCATCAAATCTCATATACCATGACCTAGATGCTTGCTTAAGTCCATAAATAGACCTATTTAACTTACAAACTTTTTGTTGTGCATCTTTATCTATGAAACCCTCTGGTTGCTCCATATAAATGGTTTCTTCAAGATGACCATTTAGAAAAGCCGTCTTGACATCCATCTGCCAAATCTCATAATCATAATGAGCGGCAATAGAGAGCAATATACGAATGGACTTAAGCATAGCTACAGGAGAGAAAGTCTCTTCATAATCAACTCCTTCCCTTTGGGTATAACCCTTAGCTACAAGTCTAGCTTTGAATGTCTCTACATTCCCGTCCACTCCTCTTTTTCTCTTGTAGATCCATTTACACCCTATAGGTTTCACCCCTTCAGGTAAATCTACCAGATCCCAGACGGAGTTGGAATACATTGATTCCATCTCAAGTTTCATAGCTTCAAGCCATGCTTCTTTGTCAGCATCTTCCATCGCACATCTAAATGACAATGGATCATCTTTTCCATCATCAGTGACAGCAACTTGTGCTTCACCTATCTGTCCGTATCGAGCTGGTGGTCGTACTACCCTCTCACTACGTCTAGGTGGTGTGATGGTCTGACTAGAAGTAGTCGTCTTCTGAGTATCATGTGGAACAACAACTTTTGTTGCTTTCGATCTCATCTCATCAGCATGAATTTCCTCCAAGACAATCTTGCTTTGAGGTTTGAAGTTTGCCATATAGTCATATTCAAGAAATGTAGCATTTGTCGATACAAATACTTTGTTATCTCGAGGACTATAGAACAAACCTCCTCTTGTGCCTTTTGCATAACCGACAAACATGCAAACCTCAGATCGAGGTTCTAATTTTCCAGTCTTTCCTATTAGCACATGTGCTGGACACCCCCATATGCGAAAGTGTTTCAAACTAGGTTTGTGACCACTCCACAACTCTAAAGGTGTCTTAGGAATAGATTTAGATGGGACCACATTCAAAATGTAAGTCGCTGTCTGTATGGCGTATCCCCAAAATGATTTTGGAAGTGTAGAGTAACTCATCATGGATCGAACCATGTTAAGTAAAGTCCTATTTCTCCTCTCAGCAACACCATTTTGCTGAGGAGTGCCAGGTGTTGTTAGCTGAGATATAATCCCATGTTCTAACAAGTAATCCTTGAATTCATTATCAAGGTATTCACCTCCTCGATCTGATCGAAGGCATTTGATTGACTTATCTAACTGCTTTTCAGCTTCAGCTTTAAACTCTTGAAACTTTCTAAAAGTTTCTGATTTAAATTGAATTAGATAAGTATAACCATATCTTGAGTAATCATCAACAAAAGTGATGAAGTACTCGTAACCACCTCTAGCCCGAGTAGTCATAGGGCCACATACATCTGAATGTATGAGTTCAAGTGGCTCTTGAGCCCTTCGACCCTTTGTAGTAAAAGGCCTTTTGGTCATTTTTCCCTCTAGACAAGATTCACAGACTGGTAAAGATCCAACATTTAAATCTTTTAAAGGACCGTCCTTTACAAGTCTATCAATTCTATCTAGATTAATATGACCTAGACGAAGGTGCCAAAGATATGTGTTATCATCATGAGAAATTTTAAGTTTCTTGGACTTAGGCAATTCTACTTTAAAAATTTCAGTATTCAACAGTGATTTATTGATGGGCCTTATCACATAAAGTCCATTTTCAATAAAACCAGAACAAATTTCTAATCCATTTCTAGAAATAATAACAGTATTATTATTAAAAGAAATTGAATAACATTGTTCAAACAAGTGAGAAACAGAAATGAGATTTCTAGTAAACCCCGGTACAAAATAAACATTATTCAATAATAAAAATTTATTCTGAAAATGTAATTTTGTTTCTCCCACTGCTGAAGCTGAAACTAATGCTCCATTGCCCACTCTCATAGTGAACTCCCCATCTGCTAGATTCTGATAGGAACTAAGCATCTGTAAAGAACAACAAACATGATTAGTCGCACCTGAATCAATTATCCAGGGTGATAAATCATTCTCAACTAAACAAGACTCAATAACAAGTAAATCAGATTTACCTGTCTTCTTTTGTTTTAGCTCATCGAGATACTTTTTACAGTTTCTCTTCCAATGACCATCAACTCCACAATGAAAACATTTTCCTTTGGGCTTTTTCTGGCTGGAGCTATTCTTGTTTCCTTCATTAGTTTTGTTCCTTTTATTGGGGTTGACCTTTTTACCCTTTGCTGGGTTTGCTCCTTGACCTTTGCCCTTTTTCTGAAATTTCTTCCGCTTCTTAAGGGAAGAGTGAGAAGAGGAGGGTTCAACAACATTTGTTTCTCCCTTCTTCTCTACAGAAGAAATGGACTCATATGTCGTAAGCTCGTTGAGCAATTGAGTCATATCGTAACTCAGTTTGTTCATGAAGTAGTTGCTCTTGAATTGTAAGAACTGTGGGCTCAAGCTTTCCAAAATCATGCCCACTTGGGTAGCCTCATCAATATGGGCTCCATTAATTTCAGCCTCATGAATTGTGCTAATCATCATCAACACATGCTCACGAACGGAGGTACCGGCCCGCATTTTGCTATTCATGACTTTCTTAATAGCTTCATGGCGGGCTTGGTCAGATGGTTTACCAAACATATTCTGAAGAGACTCCATTATCTCATAAGCAGTCTCTATGTTCTCAAATTTTGTGTTGAGAACATTTGTCATGGAAGCGAGTAAATAACAACGAGCTTTGTCATTTGCCCGTTTCCATGTCTCGAATGGTTCTCTATCCTCTTTTGTGGCATTTTCAGCAGGGATCGGAGGACATTCCTCAGTCAAGACAAACTTCAAGTTGTCGTGCACAAGAATCAT
The DNA here is from genome assembly GCA_022433065.1 of Begonia loranthoides. Lineage (NCBI taxonomy): Eukaryota > Viridiplantae > Streptophyta > Magnoliopsida > Cucurbitales > Begoniaceae > Begonia > Begonia loranthoides. Next base: position 7,529,448 of record CM039478.1, read on the forward strand.
ATTCATGTTCTTTTTCCAGTTGACAAAATTTTCGCCAGTCAACTTTTCAGTCGCGAGTAAATTAATCATAAAAGAAGACATTATGCTGTAATGAATAAATAAATAATGATTAATATTATGCATAAAATTCATAACTAAATATGGCAAGTAAAATGATGCATGAGCATACTAAATCACTAAATAAAATGCAAATGCTATTATTTGCCTCGATACATAATATTTTTCCTTAGGGTAAAAATATTATCTATTAATAAATTTATTCAAAATATCTCATATTTTCAAAATTTATTAACTATCGATTAGTTTTGGACAAAATGTGATTAACACATTATATCACATTTTTATGAGTGTATACCATCGTTTCGATTTTATAAAACTTAACTTATAATTGCCGCCTTAGGACGGTCAATCATAAAATACATTTTATAAAACCTATCTCTAGGAGATCAACCTTGGTATTGATCTAAGTGAACACTCTCCTTAGGGAGGACGATAACTAAGCCGTCTCGGAGCCCCACTTAAATCTCACGTTGTTGTATCAACGATGGAGACCATGGAAAGTTACGCTTAACTCTCCGCTCCCACTCATTATTTTGAATTATAGTGATTTTATAGAATATCACATATTCTATTAAATCTATATAAAAAAAATATTTAATCAAAATAAATTTATTTTATATATAGATTATTAATTTTATAATCATATTATAAAATTAATGATACTAAATAAACAATTTATTTAGCATTTACAAAATAATGTGAAAATTTTAACAATTAAAATTTTGTATTATTTTATTTTCTCACATAATTCATAAATATGAATTAATAGTTTTAATCTAATTAAAACTATTTAATTTTTAACAAACTAATTTATCAAAATTAAATAAATAAAATATATGCTATGAATGCATGTCAATGTGAGAAAACTAAATGATAAGTAGGCCCCTATATGCAAGTACTATATGACATGTGAATGCATGACAATGATAAAACAATTTATATCAAGCATAAAAATAAATGAAATAATGACCGGGTCGATTTGGGTATTTCTAAAATTACATATAAACAAAAAAAAATTATCTAAAGTCTTGGTGGCCTCCACAAATTTTGCGTCATACATCGCGGTGACAACAATTGCACGTCATAGTCTCGCTCCAAAATTTGTCTAGTCCTCCTTCTTTCTTTGATCTCCATCATTATTACATAAAGAATATTTACCCAAGACAAATTGGGTTTACATCAAAATTTAAAATGAGAAATTAAAAAAAAATATTCCTAACCCAAATCGGCCACATGAAATTACGATCATTATTTCAATCATGCATATATCCATACATTCAACATTCCAAAATATATATAAATTTAAAAAAAATGCATAGGCCTACTTATCATCACATATCATGATTTTCATAAAATCACATTATTAAATATATCATAACTTACAACGAAGCTCTGATACCAATTGTTGGTTTTTAGGTTCCCTCGCACGGCGGAATTACCGATGTTCACAACAACGGTAACGTGCGTAACCTATGTATCATGAAAAAACAATTTTATCATGAACATAAAAATGGATCGTTGTTATAATATATTAATAATAATATGTATTTAGATCTAATCTAAAAATAAAGAATGTTACCTTTGTAGCTCACTTCACACGGGTACTAAATCAACCGTCGATCTTCTCCGCCAATCCTCCTTACCTCAAATAAGCACGTGTGGGCGTGATGAACGAAACAAGATAACACTCAATTTATGATAGATCGTATTCTCAACACATGAGACGATCTATTTGGATTTAGAAAACAATTTTCTAAAGCCAACACGGAAGACAAAAATTTTCTCTCAAAATGGATTTCTTTTTCAAAGATTTCAAAAACTCAAAAACTCTTTTGCTAATGAAATTTGACCTCTATTTATAGTGGTATTTCTCCATAATGGCCATTATGGCATTTAGAGAAAAAACCCTATAAATTCCTCATTACATTTATAAAAATGTTATGAAAATCAAAAGTCTTTTCACCATATTTCAACACTTGGCACATTTAAGTTATAACACATTTATAACAAAAATGTTATGGGAAATAAAAGGTCATTACATTAAATCAAATTTGACATTAATTCAAATTTGACAAAATCCATTTTAAAAACTATTTTTAAAAGTTACTTTATATTTATTACTTTATTGAATAATCAATAATTCAATTTGTTTCATTTAATGAAACATAACAAATATATTAACTTTGACAACTTTTGTCATTTTGTCTTAATTAATTGAATAATCAATAATTCAATTATTTCATCTAATGAAAAAATAATAATAATAAACTTATTATTGAGTGTATTAAATAATTAATTCATAATTAATTATTTAATCTTATTTGTTCATTTTTCTATTATTCGAATAATGATAGAAGGTGACAAAGGGACCGATGGACCTATAGTTTTAAGCTCCAATAATATTTTGTTAACTAATATAAACTCTTTATATTAATTAACATAATTATTAACTCTAAAGTAATTCCACTAAATACTTAGAGTTGCACTCTCAAAACTATAGAGTATTTTTACTTAAAGTAATGTCCATTGATATAGTCATTACATATGCATTAACCCTCCATTTAGATTCGCAATAGAGCTAGGTTTATCATCCGTTAACCTCTCATATTGCTTCTTTATCCTTGACTACTATTAGTTCTTAATTGAATAATTAATTCATAACGATTATGAATTGCGCGCTAATTATTCAATCCTTGAACTAACAAACAAGGGAATCTATGGAATGGATTTCATTGTATCGATATTAACATTCTCAGCTATTCATTTTAATTTAGTCCCAATATACAAGGTATACGAATCGTAACTTGTACAAAACTTTACCGAGTAAATCAAAGAATAAATTAAAACAAAAATAGGAGTTTATTAAATACAACGAATTAAGATCATACATATATGACCATCATTATGATAAAATTAATTGTTCTATATCTAACGGAAATTATTAGAACAATGTAATTATATCTGGTCCAGTCCTATATAATCATATTATATAAAACATATTTATCTTATGTCACTACATATTTAGTCGGGATATGACTATACATTCTTAATGAGATAAACTATGTTTATGACTATGAACTATTTGAAGATTCCATACTTCAAATATAAGTCATGGACATATTTTGGTTATTACTCTTTATATTTTATCCCACATATATACAATATATATGCTAATATAAAGTTAGCATAAATAACCAAGGAATTTTCTATGAATTTTATAAAACATAATATAAAATGTTAACATACTATCAATCAATATAAATTTATTCATATTACAAAAGTGTTCTATTACATTTGCTTGTTGGGCATATTACTCCCAACAATATCCTTAATACCAATACTAGACATCTTTAACATGTCTATTCTCAAGCTATCTAAACATTTATAGCTAATGTCTATCAATACCTAACCCAAACTATTTAGACATTCTGAGTAATGTATATATCATGTTATCTAAATATTTCTAGTTAATGTCTATCATAATTGATCCTCTACATGAAGGAATTTCTCAACATCAAACTATATAGACATTTACAATTAATGTCTATTACCAATGTCCTTTTATATGAAGGAATTCCTCAACATGATGCATTTATCAATATCTAATCTTATGATACAATAGATCATAATCTAGATATCATAACCATCTGTTTAACTACGTCATCCCATGATCCATAATTATGCAATAAATGTGAAATGCATACGACAACTCTTTTTTCTCAATGATGCAATGATAATGTAAATTAGTGCAATGCTCCCTTTAATTATTAAATGGTCATATATTTAACAAGTGCCATTTTATTAATTGTACGTGAATGTCAACATATCTGTAAATGTCAACATTTATGTAACTACTAAGATAAATGATCATACACTATCGTATGTAAAGTCGCACACGACCATGAAACTCCACCATACTGGCCACTGTGTCCAATAGGTGTGTCCATGAATACAAAAACCTCCGAAGGGCTAGGGATTCTCAATCCAAGGGGACCTCACCATCACTCCCCTTCTATTTTTTCATTTTATATATGTCACACAATACATAGTCTGGCGAGACATATTGAGTTCTTTTGTGACCAACAATACTATCCAGATAATATATTCTGTACATATAAATATATCATGATGCATGATTTGGTATCCTTACTATGTATACATTGAATGCATATAATACATACTAATAAGGCATGTAAAATAAATCATGCAAATCTTTTTATTAAACACACATAAATGATGCATGAATTAGTCTCATACATCTATCTAAACATGTTCTATTTATATTTCAATCATCTCCCAAAGGGTCTATGCCATTAGGTGAACAAACCCAAGACTACCGGTCAACCACTTCCCAACTACTTGTTGATTGCTCATGTCTATGGTCTAAAAAACCCGAGACTCTATCCATTTTCCAGTGGACTGCACACCCTATACTGGTCGAATGCAAATCTCACAGATTCACCCCCTTTATAATTAGTGTCACTTGTCGTCGACCAACTGGTCGACCACCCCTATTTCTATGTCACATTTTTCTTCATTTAACACATACAATTCTCTACATATTCAATACCCAACCATATCAAACCAATATTAAGCCATTCTAGAATTATAATCATAATATATAATCCTCCCAATAGACATTTAAATCTATTTAAATAACTTATATATTCATAACCATTAAAATGACCTAAATCACCAAAACAAATATTTCAATTTCCAATTTTCACCAAATATGCAATATACAAGTATACATTTCACTAATCGATTTATTATCAAATCAACATGTCCATCTCATATCTTTAATCACCCCACATCCACAATTTGCTAATCCACAACAATAAATATTCATGTTTATCTAAGAGCTCTTGTTTAACTTAAAAGAATTAAAACATATCCACTTTCTTATGTTCCAAGTCCATTCAATACAGATTAATACCGACTTTTTAACATAATCTTTCAATTCTTTGTGTAACCAACTTCTCCAACTTAACCATTAAAATACACTTTTTCCTTGTTTTCATGTAAGCAATGCAACCACTCTCATATTAACCAAAATCCAACCTTAACTAACATCATCAATATATTCACATACAATTCTATGAATTTCATTTTAAATTCCAAACAAATCCATCATTTTCTTCACCAAACTAAGCAATATTTAACATAGTTTAATAAAAACTTAGTTTAGGGTTCTTACCTCTTGAAGATAACTTGTTTTTCACTTACACTTCTTGATTCTTGGCTCAAAAGATTGCTCTTGATGAGAGGAACATTTTTCCCTAAAGGATGGAAGGTCAATTTCTGCTTTTTCCTCACTTTCTTCTCTCTTTTTCCCTTTCCTCTCTTTTAATCCTCTGTTTCAGCACGAAAATGAGGCTCCTCTTCAACCTCCCCAAGTTTCTAGAGAGCTCCAAGGGGTGAAATGACCATTTTGTCCAATTTGTCCTTCAAAAAGTACTATTTTACCCTTAATTCCATGGAAATTCACCAAAGTACTATGGTTAATTATCCTTAACCACTCTTAACTTAAAATAATCACTTTAGCTTAGTTTTAAGCTAATCCTCATGATTATCTTAATTAATTACAACTAATTAACCTTAATACTTCACTAATTACACCTTAATCACACACTTAGTCATTAATCCACAAGTGATGTGTGTCCATACCTCATTGGATGTCCAATTTTATTACATGGCTACTTACTATAATGTATAAGAAATATTTCTTCTTTTCATACACTTCTCCAAATTCCCACTCTAAAGTCCTCTTTAAAGACCTTTTCAAAAATAGTGCAGTTTAGGACTAATCCAACTTCAAACAGGCATAACTTTCATTGCATATATTCAAATCCATTCAATCCAAAGCCAAAAACTTCATTTATGTGTCTAATGTATGTCTTTAAAATGGTGTGAATCAATAATCACAATAACTTGTCCAATTAACCTCAAACATTAACTATGCTCATTTATAGAACATTTACCACTTTCGTACAAAAATTCATATCTTAATGAACATACATCCAATTAATTCAATCTTATCATCATTCCATAGTCTAAGGTATATACTACTATACCTAGTTTTACTTTAGAAAAGTATTCTCAATTGGTTAGTCAATTTCTTCCTTTTCAAAGTCATCTTATGACTTATTATCACTTAATCATATTTAATTACACTAAATATAATTATTAGTATTAATTCTTTACCCAGATTATCACAATTATTATGCTATGTGATATATTAAGATAATATTGATCATTAAGACGAATAAAATATTGGTTGTTTAATATTTGACATATTATGACGAATAGAGAAATTTGATATGTTATCATGATATAGGATCTTGAGAAAATGATTTGCATTACCATGTTCATATGCACCTTTCATGTATCATGAAAACGTTTTATAAGAAAGAACATAATAGATTTTTTTTGGCATATGCCTTTTTATGGATAGACTAAAAACGGAATGAATAAATGTTGTGAGTCGGGGTTAGAGTTAGCTATCACGCATAAGGTGGACCTAATGGTGTCGGTCTCCTTTGGACTAATGTACCCTAGTGGTTGAATGGTAAAGTGAAAGAAAAGAAAGACTGAAATTGAAAATGCATATTTTATAAAATTGCATAACACAAGCATATCATCGTTATATCTCTTACTGAACATTAAGCTCATAGATAAATCTTGTAATGTAGATGAGGACTGTAACCTGGATGAGGGAAGCATGGACTGATGATAGCAAGATTGCAGTTGATGGAGCATGGCTATGTTGAGTGCTTGTGTTATTCGGCGATTTTGACCAATGGGTTATGGCTCAAGATAGTATATCTTGTATAAAATGTTTTGCAACCAGTTTATGTAATATTTGAATGATTGTTTTATGATGATATTTTGTGAGACACGTTTTGTACTTATGGAAATGAATGAATGAACCTTTTATATTATAAAGAAAAGTCTTCCGCTACGTTTAGATTTTAAAAATCAGCTTAAACACGTTTAAAAAAAAGTTAGTGAAAAATGGGGTGTTACACAATATGTGATGGTTTTAACAAAATTATAATGACAATGGTTGATTTGCTAAAACTTTAAAAATTAGGGTCTAATTTGTTCCAAAAAAAATTTTAAGATGTCATTTAAGTTATAAATAGCTTTTAAATAAAAAGTCTAAATTGCACATTAACTAAAATAAAAAAGATCTAAATAAGTCTTATAGTCACCAACTTGACTAGTATTTATGTTCACTTATGGAGTGTGACATGAACAAAGAACTGGACTTGATGAAGATTATGAGGGGAACGTTCATGTGTTGTCATGAAAATTAATAAAGGAAAATTGACAAATCAACCATCATACTTTGTGATCAATGACAAGTCAACTATTAAAGTATTTTTGTTAACAAATTAACCACTAAATTATAGGAAAAAGTCACTGCAAACATTGCTGTCACGTTTGTCGGGAAACATATTAACTTTGTTCTACTGCAAAATGTTACACGTTCCTCCGCTGAACAAAAATTTAAAAATTAACGTTCTAGTATTGACATTCCGTGGTAGAACATGTCACATTTTGCAGTGGAACATCAATATTTATTAAAATTTACAACGTTCTACCGCAGAATGTGACACATTCTGCCACGGAACGTCAACTTTTCACCGCAGAATGATGACATTCCTTCGCGGAACGTCATGCATCGTTCTACGTTTCTGTGCCCTAGTATATAAGAATGGATTGTGTGCTACAGTGAATTCACCGCAAACCGCAAACCACAAAATCCTCGGTGAACATTCGTACTCTCAAACCTTCGTTCCTCACTATTTCATCGATTCCAATGGATTTTAGGGCAAAAGGATTGACGCTCAAGCGAAATGGTGGTCCGTCGTAGCCTCAACCTTGACCACAGGCAGAAACGACGACTCGCGCTATGAACGCCACCGACTTGCAACTGAGTTCATTGTCGATCAGTTGCACCACAATGTACCATCATCGGTTAAAGGTGGAGCACCTATGGTTGAAGGTGTAGTAGTCGCGGTTCAAGTTGGAGCAGCCACGGTTGAAGTTGGAGGACCCGCAGTAGTCCCTGTTACAAAACTCGAGGTTGAAGCACAACCTCAACCTCAATCTCGACATCGACCAACATCAGGTGCAATGGTCCATTTCCAATCTGTTACAGAGAGATTCCACTCCCTACTCTTCAAGACAGCCAAAGCGAATAAACGATATGAACTCGATGTTGAACACCGTTCAATTATTATTTCTAGACAAGTAGACTTTAAGTCATTGGCTGAATTTGAAATTGAAGAATTGTTTGAGGGGGCTAACTTAGCCGGGTTCTGGAGATTGGGTGGAAGTTTCTGTGAATGGATTGTCAAACTCTTTTATGCCAATTTGGAACTGTCCACCCAACCATTAGAGGTCCAAACTTACATGTTTGGATGGGAGTTGAGAATGACTCCCAATAATATTAACTTGCTACTTAGATGTTTGACAGATGAACCAAGTGAGCACTATTACCATGTGTTTTAGGAGCCACCTTTCATCAGATGAGGAGAAGGTCTAATAGTGTTTAGATTGTTGCATTGTGATCCTGAGATCGTAGAGTTCAAGAAACCAAAGTCCAATGACTTGAACGCCAAAGCCCAAGTGATCCACACCATCATGATGCACACCATATAGCCTTGGGATGGACGTTGAGACCATGTTAGCTACATGGATCTCTATATGCTGGAGAAGGTGTTCACCATAAAGAGAATGAACATTGGCTATATGATTTTGAGTCACATGTACGAGGTTCTCAACAACTCGACGAAGAGCTTGCCATTTAATTGGCTCATTCAGAGGATTGTTGAGCATTATGGTGTACCGGTCTCGGATAATGAGCCGAGAATCGAAGAGAAGGCCACCGACGTCTAAAATAAATTGAAAGTGGACCCAATGGGGATTAGCAAAGTTGAAGGGGTATGGATATGCAAGACTCCATCCAAACCCGCCCAAAAAAAATGAGCTCCACCCCCTTCAGTCATACGGCCTCCACCCCATCCGTTGTATAGCCTCCAGCCCCATAGGAGGGACAATCTCTAGCCCCTTTGAAGGAATAACCGCCAGCCACTTGATGGAACAACCTTTATTATCGCCTCTGCAGCACATGCAGGATGATGCTCTGCAGCCAATCACTCCACCCCCTCCTCAGTCATCTCATTTTACCTTGATGCTTGAGGAGATTGCCGATTCGATATGAAGGATGGAGGAGCAAGCGGAGGAGCGACATTTTTTGGTGTTGGATCGAGTCCAAACAATGGAGGATCGACTTGTCCAGATGGAGGAGCTCCATCAAATAGGGTTGCACATAATGCAAATGATGGAGAAGCACCATCAAATGGGGCTGCTCCAAATGAAAAAATGAAGGAGCGAGCAAAGGAGCATCATCATGAGATGTTGGCTTAATTGTAGAGAATGGGGCAGCGAGCAGCCCCTTCACCATCCTCTCTACCAGCCTCTCGAGTAGCCCCTACAGCAACTCTTGCAGTAGCCTCTCAAGCAGCATTTCCATCGTCCTCTTTAGCAACTAAAGGCACAGACTGTTTGTAAGTTATTTAATTTATACGTAAAGTCCATTATTTAATTTATTTGTATGCGATGTAATAATGTGACTCAAATTTGTAGCACCATTGCCTTTAGACACCAACCTTCTCCTCCTACCGTGCTTGCCAAGGTGCAGGAGATAGTTGCTCCCATTCCTCAATTGACAGCCGCGGCGGGTGGATTGTAGTCTCCGCCACTTAGAACTATGCACGTGGTACGTCTTCGATTTGGTTATTTATGTGTCTTCACTTATTCATGTCTTATTAGTTTGACGGTAACTTGTCAATGTTTTTTGTAGCCAAGTAAACTGATGGATCTTTTGGCGACTTATGTTCGTGCAAATACCTAGAAGAACCTGGAGACGTGTGCAATTCTTTCAAGAATTATGGTAGACTTTTTTATTTTGTATCGTCAAGTGTTTTAGAGGTCATACTTACGATATTCCGCCTGTTGTTTCTACTTTTAGGTTTGGGATGAGTACCACATCACTGATATCATCTTCCCAAAGCAAGAAGGGATGAAAAACACTGATAATTATGTTCTGTTACATTAAGTAGTTCAAAAGATGTTATCTTAATACTTATCCTTACTTTGCATTCTTTGTATGTAGTGCTTTGCGATGAACGAAGAAGAATATTTTGAGATTCAATTTAAAAAATTGCTAATGACATTAGGATGGATTCACGTAAGTAAACATCTCGCTTTTCCAGTTTGTTGTTCATGTTTCAATAGTTCAAATGCATCCTTCCTTTGCATTTCAGTCACACCCAAAACAAGCGTGTTTTATGTCATCCATTGACCTGCACACTCACTACCCTCACCAGTTGTTGCTGCTTGAAGCAATTGTGATCATCGTAGCGATAACGGACAAAGAGTGGTATATCTTTTCCCTTGTGTAGATTCATATTACTTTCTGCTTATGTGCTGATTTTTCCTTTTGCATTTCAGCCCACACGACATCTTTCAGTGTATGAGTGACGGGTTAGGGGTGATCCAAAATTGCAAGAAGTCCGACTTCCACCATCACGAAGATCTAATCGATAAACGTCCATTGTTTGCCAAAGCGTCCAACGTATACGTGGACCAGTAGTTGGCATTTGTGATCACGGATTTGTGAAAGAAATCTCACAAGATGGCACCTTAATGTAGTTGAGATGTGTAGGGATACAGATTGAGATACTGATTTTGTTGTACATAATAAAAAATTCATTGTATCTTTATAGGTTTATGTTTACTTAGTGTACTTTGATAATAAATGTTTATGTTTAAATTTACTTAGATAATATCTGTTTTGAAATTATTTGTTTGGATTTCTGGTTTTGATAATGCCACAAGGGAGATAGACTAAAACAAGAGAAACTCTTGCAAAATTTTTATTTTTTTAAAAGAGAGAAATAAACTTTGACTCAAACCATTTAATTCATCATCAACAAACAACTAACGTGTTTATTGCAACAATTTAAGCAACATGTGCATAACATCAAAATATACAAGAGGAATCTTGACGTTCACCGTGGAAACACATCGTTTCGCCGAAAAAAGCATCATTCCATTGCGGAATGTATGACGTTCTATTGTGGAATGCCAACTTTTTGCGACAGAAAGACAACTTTCCGCTTTCCGCTATGGAAAGTTGACGTGGACACTAACTCTGGTTCTGTGTGGTCGAACTCGGTTATGCGTGGTCGATCACCCTTTGAATTACGGTCGTTTGTAGCCTTCACAGATTTAAGAAAATTGAAACGCGGTCGATCAAAAAGTGAGGAGCGGTCGAACAGCTGAAGTTGTAATACCCTGACTTTTTATATCAGAATTTAATAAGGATAATTAGAAAGTAATTAAGGGTATTTAGATTTATTGGATAATTATCAGGGTATTACCAAAAACGTATTCATTAAATTATAATTTATGGAAATTTTTCGGAGGATAATTAAGGATTTAGATTAAAGAATAATAAAATGAGATTTATTGGATTTGTTGAATTAAGTGGAGATTTATTGGATATTAAGTGGAAGATTGGATTAAGAGAAATTAGTGGGAATTGAAGGAATAAATGAATTTAGGTGATTAACGAGGGGATGGAGAGTGAACTGGTTTTGTTGTTTGGTCTGGTTCATTGCGTGATTGGTTCGGTTCATAAATTAGAAGAAAGAAGGGGGAGAAGATTAATTGAGATTAAATTAAGAAGAAATAAATTTGAAGGAGGAAAGGAATCGGTTGAAGGAAATTAATTGATGGAAAAAGGGAAACTGAACTGGTTCGGTTCATGGCCCGGTTCGCTGGTTCATGAAGAAAAGTGAGGAGTGCATTTTTCTTTTTTTAAATCAAAAGTGAAAGAATTAAATGAGAGAATGAGAGTGGGAGAGGGGTCGCGGACCGCAAGATAGGGAGAAGAACCGAGAGGAGGGAGAAGAGAGCGAGATCAATGGTGAAGAGGAAGGAGACTAAGCGAGGTGATGACGACGGTGACGACGGATCCGGTGTGCGACTCTAACCAGGTGCAGGCTGCTGGTTGTCGGCGCGGCATCCGTGGGAGCGAACCCTGCTGGCTAGGGCATGGGTTCGTTCGGCCCGTTTTCAATCGCGATTTGGGGTCGCGATTCCCTGGCCAAGGTAAATGTCTCGAATGATGTTTATGATTTGTGTTTTGGGTGTTCGGGTTATTGGACAATTTGTTGGATGATTTTCTTGGGTGAAAAACACAACAGTGGGGGATTTCTAAATTGGGCAGGGGACTGTGAACCGTAGGCAGTGAAAGTTCGGTTCTGTTGGTTCTGCCATATGAATTCGGTTGGTTTTGTTCTGCTGACACGCACGATAGGGAACACATTTGCTGGAATTGTTTGAAGAATTGAAAAGGGATAGCCCTCATCAAGAGGTTGTCGACCCGCAGAAGAAAATGGGGAGATGTTGTTGGGTGAAACTATTGAGCTGAGAGGAGAGAAATAAATGGTAGTGGTTGGGGTGTTTAAAATGGCAGAAGTAGAGTGTTCTGCCATTTCCCCTGCGTGACCAGGGTTGAAGAAATGAAGAGCTGAGTACTCTCTGGAGCTGATGGCCGAGAGTGTTGGAGCTGAGCTTCAAGTCTGCACTGTTGGTGAGGTTTTCCCCTCTGTTGTTTAATCATTTGGTTTTATTTTTGGATGTTAAATCACATGTTGATATTGAGTAGTATTTTGGATGTTGTAGTTAACTTCGAGATGTTCAACTGTTGTAAATATTCTGTTGGTTTGATTTTGCAACTGTGAATATGTTGGATGTAGCTACTGCCTTTAGTGTTTTGTGATTTCGGTTCTGGACATATTTTCTGTTATTGGATGATAAGTTGCAGTTGGATATAAATGTTAAAAAGGGGTTGTTAATCTGATGTTTTGGGTCAACGCTCTGTTACTTGGATTAGTACTCTGTGGTGTTAGTTCAATATAGATCTACACTTTTCGGTTAATTTTGTAAGCGTCTATATGTTAGATTTGGGTTGTGTTGATGGAAAATAAGTTGTTAAGTTGGATTAATGTTTTGGGTTTTGATGCCGAATAATGGGTTTGCGATTCTGTTGTCTTTGGATGTTTAGATTTATAATTCTGGAAGTGGTTTTGTTGGGAAAAGAAGTATTCTATGAGTCACTGCTTCATGGTCACATTCTGTTGGTATTGACTTATTCACAGTGGTTTGATTGTTAGTTCTGATGTTTGGATGTTACACTCTATTAGTTAGTCTGCTGATTGGATGAAAATAGTGAAATGCCTCTGTTGTTCTTGAATGCTCACTGATCGGATTAAAGTCTATTTTGGATATAAACCTGTTTCGTCGCAGCTTTGATAAGATACTCTGTTGGATTTCTGAATGAAGTTATTGGATGGAATAATCTGTTAACTATAAGTGGGTAATGTTAAGTTGGATTTGTTCTCTGTTGTAGTTATCTGAAATGTTAAAAGGAATTGTTAATATGTTGTTGAAAATTGGATTAATGTAGATTAATGACTCGATTCAGATATTGTCATCGGGCGTTGAATTATGGACCGCTAATTAATGGGTAAAATCACATTAGTCTTTTCTATGTGTTGAACTTAGTTTTTAGACGCTATCAATCGAGATTAATTGATTAAACAAAGTTGTAATTAATGAAGCAGTTTCATTTAGGAAACTCTAGTAAGTGACGTATAAGAATTTAAGATAATAAAAGACATTGAGATTAATAATGTGATTAATTGAGAAATTAATGATAAACGCTATTTAATCATGAAGGTATTGAAAGAGGAAAAGAAGGATAACGACTAAGTACGAATACACGATAAAGCTTCAAGGTAAGAAATTGAGTAGAGTCGTTGGCCAGTGGAGGCCTTACACCATTAGCCTAGTCGTTTACTTTAATTGTTTGTTTATGTTTCCACTATGTTGTTTTATATATATCATGTCTATGCAAATTACACGTTATTAGTTAATTTTTGAGCATGTTTAGGATCGCACGTTATTAGTTTAATTTTTGAGCATGCTTAGGATCGCACGTTATTAGTTTAATTGTCGAGCATGTTTAGGATCGCACGTTATAGTTTAATTTCTGAGCATGTTTAGAATATTAGCATGTGATTATTATTTCGTTTAAACTGCCAAGCATGTTTGTATTGTTACCGCTTTCCTTAAGTTTCCAAGCATGTTTAATTGTTATTGTTTCTTCTAAATTACCAAGCATGTTAGAATGTATTACCATGTTTAGGGTACTAGTAGCTTTCTCTTATGTGTAACATCCCGATATTTTAAGATGGATAATTATCGGGATATTACCAAGGACGTTCGGAGCGCTAAATCAATGACCATTTCCCTTACATTTCCCTGTATACGTGATGTAATCGAGGTGTTGGAGTTAGGAGAATATTGTATCGTGTATCTATACTTGTCATTGGTGACGTGTATTTATGAAGAAATGTTGTGGAGTAAGAGTTAAGTGTGAAAATATAGAGGAAAGTAGAGAAAATAGAGTTGCGGACGATGGACACGGACGATGCAAACGAGGCAGGACGCGTCCGCAATGAATCTATTTAAGTCTGGAGTCTTTAGGACGACTTCGGACGCCTGCCGATGTGAGAAGGAGTTGTCCACTATGAATCTGTCCAAAATCTGGACAATTCAAACGATAGGTTGCGGACGATGTGGACGCAGTCTGGCGTCCGAAACTGGGCTGCGGATGGTATGGATAAAGGTGGGGATGCCAAATTCCATCTGAAAGCAGGCTTTACCTTCAGAAAATCCGATCTTGCAGACGATGCAAATGCAAATGCAGACGCGAAGATTGCATCTGCATTCGTCTGAATCTCAGCAGTTCAGCGACAAGATAATATTAAATCAGAACGAAATGGACGGGGAAACCAATCAAAAATCAGCCAACGCTTCTCACTCCCACGTTCCCGACCCACTGGCAGCTTGTCCCGTACTTGTCCCCCTACCAGATGTACGAGATGTCCCCCCCCCCCCCCCCTAGCTGAGCCTATTTCTCCAACTTCCACCCCTTCCATCTGGTTTGTTCTTCCTCTCCATCCTTGTTTTCACTGGAGTGATACGGGTGGGCTGTTGTAGGAAGGAGAGTTGTTGTTGTTGGAGAGAAAACACTAGCGAAGGTAAGGATATGGGTAGTCTTTGCCATGTGGAGGCCCTACACCCAAGTAATAGAGTGTGTGAGTGCGTGTATGCTTGGTAGCTCATTTTGCTGTAGTTGATAGAATATGTAGAAGTTTCTTAATAAATTTCATCGTCTTTTTCTGAAATGTTGCTATTGTCTTTACCTTCCATTTAGTAAATGTTCCTTTATCATTTCCCTTATGTTGATGTGAATATTTAACAAGTGAGTAGTCTATAGAATATGCATAACCCCTTGATGAACTCTATTGTTTCCGGAAAGGTTGCTACTGCCTATGTTCCTTTGTTATTTTCTTCTATGTACATTGCTATTGATGTTTAATGAACAAGTGATAAGAAGTAAGAGGATGAGATCTAGACACTTCGAAAGGAAAAGTGAATGGAAATGAGAATCATGACTGTAATGTGAAGGAAAAATGAAAGGAATGAATGACTATGGTGATGACTTGATTATTTCATCTTCAGCATAAGTCCATTACGTTGTTATGTTTTTATATATATCTTCACTACCGTAGGTATCGTATGAGAAGCATGTTGTTGTAGTTCTCGCTGTTGTGATTATAGTATAGAAAGCATGTTATCCAAGTATATTCTTTTCCATTGTTACGATCAATTAGAGATATATTAGCTGTACTAAGTATGTTAGTTGTATATGTTTTCCGCTATCCCGTGTAGTCATTAAAAACATGATAATTTCCCTTGTATAGTCGATTTAGAAGCATGCTAAATGTTGTAAATTCGCTGTTAGTTTGGTTATTCAAAGGCATGTGTGGTCTTGCTACATAATCGATTAAAGTATGCTTGCATCCTCCTGCTGATAAGTGGTTATCCCATAATCGTTCAATGTAGGTTGCGCTATTATAATCTGATATAGTTCATTTGCTGTATTTAGAGAGGTTCATCACTGTACTTAGAAAAGTAAAGCATGTTTCGATGTATGATTTTCATGCCGTATATTAACCAATTAATAAGCATGTTCCACTGCTCTATCGTCGATACTCCTTTGCTGTATGTTGTCCATTAAAAGAGCATGTTTAGTAGTTGGTTTCTTATTGATTAAGTTTGAATGAAAGCATGATTGGTTGAATGTAAGTTTCTCGTTGTTAAGCTGAATTTAGAGCATGATTTGGTTGAACGAAACTCTGCTGAACAGTTGTCAAGAAATACGTTTTCGACAATCATATTTCTTGCTGCGTAGTGGATTAGAAGCATGTTATGATATCTTAAATTCATTGTGTGTTCACTGTTGTTCACCTTAAGTTACGAAGTATGTCCATTATTCTTAGCTCAGTGTTCTATGTTGATGATACTTTTCCTATATGTGAAAGCATATTCTGTTTTGTGATAGTGAATGTTAATAGCACAGTTAGTTAAACGTCGTCGTTACTTTCGTTATGTGAAGCACGTGATTATATTCGTTTCATTCATTGTTTACTGTGGATTTCTTAAGGTGTTGATATTACTTCTCATATGTGCTTTACTTATTATGAAGAAGCTAGGTTGAGTTCATGTTAACATAAACCAAGTAGAGGGTACCCTCTCGGGGTGGTACCCACATGGATGAGTGAGGAAAATGCTAAGAACAAGCACGTTCAGGACGGGCGGGAAACGTCTGTCACTGAAGAAACCCTAACGGCGAGATACGCCGGAAGGGAAGAAACTCTAAAGGAGGGATACGCCGGAAAGAGGAAGAACTCTAAAGGCGGGATATCCCAGAAAGAGAAAGAACCTAGAAGGCGGGATACGCCAGAAAAAGGGAACGAATAGGGGGTTGGGATAGATAGGTAGTTCGGATCTAGCCTAGCTACTAGAATACACCCTTACCAAGTCGAGAAAGGGACTAGTACGCATACAGGAGGCTAGAAGCCATCAACTAGGCCATCTCAAAGGGCAACCCCTAATCTCTAGTTTGATGTACGAGTAAAGAACGAACAAAGAAAATGAACGTAATGAAAGAGTTTGGTTTAGGTGGCCCCCATTCCAAAAAGAACTAAAGAGAGAAATGCATAAATTGTTTTCCCCCATTTCCTTACTAGGCGTAAGCTCACGTCCTTACTTGTGGAGTATATACAATGATGAACAGATAGTAAACGGATAAGAAGTAGATGAGAAACACATAATGAAGCAGGGATGGATGATTTCACACACACGAGATTCGAGCTAGCAAGGCAAAGACAAAGATGAGTAAACGGTTGTGAATCAACAAAGTTAATTGTCAAGTTTATTTGATAGACGTAGTGTTTGAATGGCTTAGTATTTCCTTTTGAAAGATTTCTTTCGCTTCCGCTATGATTTACAAAGGGTTATTTTATAACGCTTCCGCAAGACTTTAAGCAGATGATTTTTCATTATAGTGTTTACGCTTTCGCACATTTTGTCAAAGTGTTTTCATAACGAGTTTTAAGAAAAAGTTGGTAGCGATTCGAATTTACGCACTCTAATTTGTTTCAAAAAGAAATTTCAAATTTTTACGTCATTTAAATGATTTACGAAAATCCGGGTCGTTACGTTATGTCCCATACTTTTATATATTTTTGTGATTTTGGCTTCCTATTTCATACCTTTATATCATGACAATTACTGCTTTCTAATGACATGCATCACGATAACGTTTCTTATGTACATGCATCATGACAATAGAAACAAGTAGGGAGTGCCACCTTCGGGTGGTACTCACATGCACGATGTGAGGAAAATGAACAAACGAAATGAACGAATGAAAGAATGAATGAATGAAAGAATGAAAGGGAGTTGGGGGGCGGATGGGTAGCAGTTCTAGTCTGGCAGCTAGGAAATGCCTCTACCTTGTCGGGAATGGGACCTAGTTGTCCATAGGAGGTTAGATCCGACAAACTATACCATCCCATATGGGGTCCTTCAATCTCCAGCTCGAAGTATGAGTAAAAAAATGAATGAATGAAAGAAAGAACATAAGAAAAGATTGGTTTGGGTGGCCCCCATTCTAAAAGAACTAAAGAGAGGCATAAACATACTGCATAGCACATTTCTTACTGGGCCTCGGGCTCACAGTTGCTAATGGTGTAGGTTTACGCATGAGAAAACGATAAACATAACAAAGGAACAGTTGATGAGGGATTTGCATGAGCGGGACTTGTGGCTGGCTAGGCTAAGAAAAATAAAAGAGAAAAATAATTTGTAATTAATAAGTAATTATTTGTTTAGCATTCCTTAAATGAATTTCTTACACTTCCACTATGTTTTATGAAAAGATTTTATAACTGTCATTTTCCAATAATTATAACGATTTGCGTAACAAGTATAACGAAAAAAAATTGTTTTAACAGTTCGGTTTAGCACTCAGATATTGTTTTAAAAAGAGATTTCAATGGTTTTATAAAAGTTTTAAATTTTACGCATTTTTAAAAGGTTACGAAAAACCAGGTCGTTACAGAAGTACATATTCAAAATTTTGTTGACGAGAGATGAAGGGCAGTCGACCAATATGGAGAGGTTGATTGACCCGTTGGCTAGGGAAAAAGTTGCTAATTTTACATTTTCATACTAATCAATTTTCATTCATCATCAACAACCAAATTATCAATTCCATTACAACTATATCATGTATATGTGCATTACAAACGTAAACCAATCAATTTTCATTCATCATCAACAACCAAATTATCATTTCCATCACGACCATATCATGTACATGTGCATTACAAACGCAAACCAATCAATTTCCACTCATCATCAACAACCTAATTATAATTTTCATTACAACCATATCATCTCATATAGCTGAAATAGGATTTGACGAAGTAACTTGTCATTGTGGCGGGCGCTTACGTGTTACACTTAAAAGAGTAGTAACTTGTCATTCATTTAACTTCATATATTTTTGCCCACCAACAATCTCACATAGCTAAAATTAAAAAAGTTCACAATGAAGCATGTTGGAATTTAGATGTAGCATTTAGAAAAAGAAAAAAGAAAAATCATACATCTCTATAGGTAAGTAAATAGGCTTTGATGAATTATTTCCAGCTTGTAATGATGACAAAGTAGCATATTTTTAGGCAATGCCAAATCTAATCAAGGAAGGTTAAGGTTAAGGTCGACATTTTTGTTTGTTTGTGTTTTTTGACCTTGCGCATCATACTCCTGCATAACACATTGCAAATAAAATTAGCATAGTTAAAATAACAAATGAAAACTTAAACGTAATAATGAGCTCACCTGCGTCTCGAGAACTATGTCGAGAACAGTCTCAGGGACTGTCTCGGGGACTATGTTGGGAACTATGAAGCCCATAAATATGCCTTGGGAGCTTCCTCTGTCGCCTTTGCCTCTGGACCTGCGGCCGCCACATGCACTTGACTTTGGGCCTCCACCTTCGTACGTGCGAGAATTGTGCCCCACACTAGGCATAGGTCTTGTTCAGATGTCTCCTGGGTAGCACTGTTTGGCTTGGGGCTTCGTCAACATTCCTTATTCTTTGTTTTCACGGCCTTCCAAGATGTCTCTTAAATGATGGTGGCATAATTGGATCAAGATCCATCACAGGAGGCCACATGATTTGTCCAGTGACCGAGGCAGACAAAGTGGTAGTACATCATCATATATGTTTTTTGGTGGTAGCACTCATGCACAAAGTCCTCGGGAGATGTCCTCATAAATTGCATACACTGGACTACATGGACACACGGGATGCTAGTCAACTCCCACCGGTAACATTTACAAGTACGCTTGTCCAAATTGATAGAGTACTGTTCATTACCGTTGCTCACCTCAAAATGGGTCGCGCTTGAAAAAACAGGACTCCAATTTTGACCTGCAAGTTATAGTCTGATAGACCGATTCTTGACCTACGTACACAAAAGGTCTGTCGAGCGTGCCATTTTTTCGTGTTTTTAACGATCCTACATATGATGCCCTTTCTTATAATCTCGAACATACTAAGAATCAGTTTGTCTCAGGCTGGTAGGATGCAGGCGTTGAAGGACTCGCTCAAGTTGTTTAGGCTTATGTCGCACTTTGGGATGTTGCTAAAGGCATGTTTGGCCCAGAATCTTGCATCCATTCCTCGTAGATATGCGTGGGCTGACGGGTCAAGCAAAAATAGCTTCCTCATCTCTCTCTCAATGTGCGTTGGTGTTGTGGCCCTAGAAGCGGCCCACATTACATCTTTGATCAACCTGCCTTTAAATTGTTTTTGAAAAATTGCATATAGGTGTCAGATTCAAAAATGATGTTCCGCTTGTCTTGCAAACTCTCTGATAGCTGGCACCATCCATGTAATACCCCGATTTTCTGTTGTAACGACCCGGTTTTTCTTTTCCTTTAAAAATACGATAAATTTAAAACTTTTAAAAACAACAACTTAAAAAGTCATTAATTGAAATCAGAGTCTTCTTATTCTAAAAACTGAACCGTTAAATTCTTTCTCTTATACTCATTATTTAAACCCTGGACATGTGAGTATAAGTACATTTTCTTAAAAACGTAGTGGAAGCTTAAATAACTATTTACGGGATAAAAATAACTAATTACATTTATATGTACAAAACTAATTGCTCTTTAGCCTTTGAATCTTTACCATTAAATTTTTAACCTTTAGCCTTGAACTTTGCCAACCACAATGCTCGTCGTGCAAATCCCTCATCAACCGCTCCTCTTTAAATAAATCATATCATCACGAGCACCTACACCACAAGTAAACTGTAAGTCTAAAAAAACTTAGTAAGGAATTGAAAACAGAACAAGAATGCCTCTAACTCATTATGTCGGAATGAGATTCGCCCAACCGTTCTTTACTCATTGTTACATATATCATACTCGAGTCTCGAGTTAGGAGACTAGGGCACTCTATAGGCAATGGGGGGAAACTCGGCATCTAACATCCTAAGGTAGACAAGCTTATCTATCCCACGGATGGGAAAATCTCATTTGGTTTACTGAGTCTACCGGTTAGATCCGAACCATTAACCCGGCCACTATCAAGTTGGGAGATTAGGACACCCTATAGGCAAATGGGGGGAAAACTCAGCATCTAACACCCTATAGTAGACAAGCTTATCTATCCCATGGACGGGAAGATCTTAATTTGGTTTACCGAGTCTACCGGTTAGATCCAAACCATTTACCCGGCCACTAATTCCCTTACGTACATTATTACTCATTTTAGCTCACATCATGAATACCAACCTGGACGTGGTATCTCTTAAGGGTTTCTAAGACCATGAACGTTTAACTTAGCGAATCTAGCAAACAATTTATACAAGTAAACATCCAAGATACCATAGAATTCATCTATACAGACAATCACGGAATCAATCTCCACAAGCCATCATTGAACTACAATCCAATTTATCAAGGAATGAACTATGACAACCATCATGGAAATATACTCATTTCATTTAAACATTCAACAACCATGATATCGAACATTGAAAACGTACGAAAGCTAACAATAGAAGAGTAGCAATTCTACTAACACATCAATCCGTTAAATACTTTGCAAGTTAATAGAGATCCTATCTATATTCATGAATCCATAACGTCTTAGATTACTTATCATGCTCTTGAATCAAAACTAGAAGTAATAACAAGAAACAATGAACAAAACATGCTAAATACTCTTATACTAATATTTTGATACCAATTGTAAAATGCGAAGTCTACAACAAAAGTAACCTACATACATGTTCTATAATATGGCAGCGAACACAAGATACAATAATGAATTAACGACGTACGTACATGCTTTATAATATGACAGTGATTTACGAACTATATTACAGCAAGATAAATGAACTTATATTCTTCATGTATTGGCGACCAATGCTAACATACATGCATTGAATTTGACTAAATTTAACTACGAAAACATAACATCAAGTTAATCTAACGTTCATGCAAATCATTCTATCCTAACGTTTTACATGCTTCTTTACTTAATAACAAACTCACCATTTACAAGTGAAGAAATAATGTCATTCATACAATAATCTATGTTATACATTAAGGATTTAACGTCAATATTCATACATGCTCTTCAATGATTACAACAAAACCCTAATAGTTTTCATGCTTCAAAATCTTTAACGAATACTAATAGAGAAGTGACATAACATGTGTACACATTTGACAACTTGTTAACATATTAGCAATTATGTAGCTAATTGATTATACATGTTTTATGGGTTATCGTTCATTATACATTCAAGCTTACAATACAGTCAAGAACTAAATGATTCTACACAATATGCTAATAGGGATTCAATTAGAACATATAACATGCTAAAAGAGTAGAATAGACGAAACAACTAATAAGAAAGGAGTGCATAACAAATCATGATATAGCAATTCTAACGATATCATCCGTTCCTAACCAATCCCAAACTCCAAACGGAGTTATATGCAATAAAACAACTAATGAAGGCAATGCAAGAGTTCAACAGGAAGATACACTTATTGTTCATTCAAATAAATTAAGAATGAGGCATATAGAACACAAACCACGTAGAAAAAAAAACAGTACAAACACTTTACTTGTGGGTAGGGCTTTTGGAATGCCAAGACACAATTCCTTACCTTCTTTGCTTTGGGAAAATCGGAGGTGTGAATTGCTCCAACAAATTTCCAGCACACACTCACAATACTCAATTAAAACGCAAAACCCACACCTTCAACCATCACCCCATCCACCATGGACATTAGTAAGCCTTTATACTAGCTGGAGAGGGTCGGTTTAGCATGGGGTGGGAGATGGCTGTCTCGAAAATGGGGGAGAAAGTGGAGAGAGATGGTTTACAAGCAGATTTCTCGTGAATCTGTGTACTTCTAGACGCCTGAGGATGGATCCTTTGCGTCCTCATCGTCCGCAGTACAGCATTCTAAGACAAAAACCCGAGATTGCGGACGCCATCCACCGTCTGCACCTACCGTCCGCATCGTCCGCATTGCACCAGAATTGAAGACAGATTCATATCGAACGCTGCCATTTAGCGTCCGCCCCGTCCGCATATGTCGTCCGCAACATATCAAAACATTACAAATTCAAATCAGACGCTGCACTCATGCGTCTGCACCGTCCGCATGTGTCGTTCGCGACACTCCAGAATCTTACAGATTCAAATCGGATGCTGCACTTTGGCATCCGCTGCGTCCGCAAAAGTACAGTTGACAATGAGGACGCCAGAATGTCATCCTATGTGTCTTCAACCCTAAATTTCACTAATTTCCTTAACAAATTCAACCCAAAATTACTCCAATTCATAACCAATCATCACACAACACATAATTGATGTATTTAACCTCAATAAACATCATTTTTCGACTTAAGAAAATTAAATTACAATTTCTTAGAAATTAGGAAAATACGGGGTATTACATCGTAACAAAATTAAATAAGGATAATTGAGAAATTAATTATGTGATAATTATGGAAGATTTATTCTATAGAAATTATTAGAATTGGTTAAGTAAATGAAATTAAAGTTGGAATAAATTAAATAAAAGAAAAGATTTATTTGAGAGATATACGGATACGATACATGAGAATATATGAAATATATAGGGATTATGAAATATATGAGGTTATTGGTTAATTGTTAGGAAAAGAAGAAAGATTAAAATAAAATAAAATGGGGATAAAATAAATAGGGGATGGGCTGAACCGGTTCATCTTGAACTGGTCTGGTTTGAAAACAAAATAAAAGAGGAGAGGAACCGCGGTTTATTGTTGAAGACTGGAAGATCGAGTGAGAGAGCGAGAGACGCGATAGGAGAGGGAATCGGGTGTGAGCTCGGGCAACAGGGAGAGCTCCCGCGCTCTGCGATGCGGGTGTGACGACGCGGTAGTGCCAGCGTCGTGGTGCTAGGGCTCGGTGTAGCCGTGTTGGGGGACGATTTGAAGTCGAACACCCACGGGCTAGTGCTTCGCAATGCCGGGGCGAGGGGCGTGGATGCGATGGCCGGGGTGAGCTGCGACTTGTGCGTTTCATGCTGGACTAGGCCAGAGCGGGTTTTCTTCAACAGCTTCTCCACGATTTAGCGACCCCCTCCACGATTTGGCGACCCCCTCCACGTTTTGTTGAGTAAATCAAGGGCCATGATTAAGGTATGGAAAAATAGGTTGATTTAAAGGGGGAGAGTTCTACTGGAATGGGGGGATTTTCTAGTGGCTGAGTGTTGACAGAGAGGGTGAGCCGAGAGTATTGGAGGTAGAGTGGAGGAGAGTTACACTTGTGTTTGGTGAGAGTTGTGCGTTGGAGCAGTTGCTAGTCTTAACAATTCGTTTTTGTGTTCTTCTGGTGCAGAAAACCTTCAACGGTTGGTAATTGTGAGGTAAGAATTGAGATTGAGTCGTGGCCAGTGGAGATTCTACACCACAAAGCAGTGTCTTCCTTGATTGTTGATTGAATATATGTCTTCTGGATGGTTTGGTGTTTGCTTATGTCTGGATATCCTCTTGATTTGTCAATGAATAAACTTATGAATTGGTTGAAATTACTCCCTGTCAAGTGAAAATTATTATTTGTTAGTTGATTATTTTGCTCTCAATTACTTCTTGGATTATACTTGCTGTTTGCTAAAGAACATTAAACTGCTGTAGTAGATATTTATGCCTAATTTTGTGTACTAGTTGATAATGCTCTTTGTTTAACCCATAATAGTTTCGTAGATAACTCCCTGTTATGAAATGTGTAAACTATACAATCTAGATTTTCATTGTTCTCTAGACTTTCCTCAATGCATAGTGTTATGAGTTTGTAATATTGTCCTCCGTTGAGTTGAAGATTGTAGTTTGATGACTGATTGCTTGGCTCTTAGAATGCTAGTTGATGCCTTGTTGGTTCTTGGATTACTATTGATAATCTTTAGTTTTGCTAGAGATTGAACTGTCGAATCAAAAGCTTAGTTTTGCAGGTTTGTTAATATTGTTTCTTGTTCGATTTTTGTCCCTACCTAGATGTACATATTGCCACATGAATTCCGTTGGTTTTAGATTTTATTAGACTCTGTTATTTCCAGCATAATCTTCCCCTGTATAGTTGAATGCTAGATAATGAATCTATCCATTTTAATGCTTTGTTATACCTTGCACTCATGCTTCGTTTGCTGGATATTAGGCTGCCATTTGTCGCTATGTCTATGTTCATTTCACGTCTTTAATTTGTTGCCAAGCATATTCAGCATACCGAATATTACTGTTGTCCCCTTTAATTGCTAAGCATGTTTAGAATGTTAAATATTGTTATTGCTTCATTTGATTGCCGAGCATGTCTAAGATTCCGAATATTATTATTGTTGTACTTAAAACGCTGTTGTACAACCCACGTTATATTATCTCATTGTTAATAAAATAAATTGATTAGCTTATGTCCAATTAGCCATGAAATATTTTGTTTTAGAGCATTACTCCATGTTATAGCATATCATGTTCCATGATTTATTGTTATCTTTCTATTTAAATTATGTCTTGTTAATTGTCATTGCACTATATTGCCTCGTGTTAGCTTCTAATTTTTTGATTTTAGTTAAATGGATTATTACTCATAACCATGGTATTATATTGTGTTGCTTGGTAATATAGGTTGATTGGCTTATTCTTGGTTGTTAGTTTGGATTTAATTGAATTGGATTCATTTCATTTTCATTAGATGAAATGTATATTCTTGTGATTATTGCGCTGCATTGACATGCATCATAATAATAGAAACAATTAGGAATGTCATGCTTGGATTGGTATTCATATGCATTTATGAAAGGAAAATTGATAAAGTAAATAAAGGTAAGGGAATTTGAAGTTAGGGAGGTGGTTTGGATGTAACTGGGTAAACTCGAGATTATGCCCTTCCCTTGTCGGGTCGTGAGAGCCTGTCTACCCTAAGGGTAAGATTCTGACTAGCGGCTACTCTCCCTGCGATGGATTACTCCAATGTCCAGCTCGATATACGAGTTAATGTATGAGACTGTGAGTAAAAAAAAGATGGGGTGGATCCCATTCTGACATAATCAATTATAGACATATATCATATTGTATCTCATTTCTTGTTGGGTGTTAGCTCACAGTTTGCTTGTAGTATAGGTGATTGCCAGAATGCTAGAGTTCTCAAAGTGGAGGAGGAGGTATTACTGGTGAGCGCTTGGGTTACTCAGGCGAACTGACCTGAAGGGTTATGGCTCGTAAAGAAGTAAAAATGTTGTTTTGATATGGTTTGAAAAAAGATAAACATTTTGTGAAACTACGAAGTCGTGTTTAATGGTTAGACTGTATTTTGAATTTATTAATGCTTTTCGCTTTTACTCTGAATTATTTACACACTCTGATTTAATTAGCTCATTTTAATTTATTTCCTCTCATATGTTTTGAATAGATAAAAAGAAAATTTTTACATGAAAATTAAAAGGGAAAAAAGTTTCAAAATTAATGTGGGGTGTTACAAGCCCATACAAACAATAACAGTATGAGTCAAACATTGGTACACAACGCATAACATAAACATAGATGGCAAATTCAATCAATCGCACCTTTTGTTGGTCCGAAATGATTGTCCACCCATTGTCAGACCGATTGTTGAGATCTTCGAGCAACAATTTCAAAAACCAGCTCCAAGAATCCATATTTTCTGCTTCAATCACTGCTACTGCAATCGAATAAATTCCATCGTTCCTGTCGATGCTGATAACAGTGAGCAGGTGGCCTAGAATCGCTCTCTTCAAGTGGCAACCATCCAAACAAATAACCTATAACATCCCAAATTTTTCAAAACTTTTTCTTCATTTAATTTTAGGTCATATAAAATTTTTCATTTTAATTTATTAAAATCATATGAGAGAACAAACAATTCGGAGCAATAAAGCGAAAATAAATAAATGACTGAAATATACTATTAATAAAAATTAAAACATTTTTCTAAAAGGCAATAACTAAAGAAATTAATTAATTTAAAATCCCAAATTTATCTTTTGTGAGCCATAACCCCTTCAGATCAAATCCGCTAGGTAACCCTCATTCTAGAATGTCCCTTCCTTAGGAATATATCCCATATCCTGTTCATCACCTACACATACAAGTAAACTGTAAGCCTAATGCCCAGTAAACGATAAGATGTATGATGCATGAATATGTTTGTCTTATATAGTTAAACTCATACATTGAGTCAGGACATTGAAAATCTTTTCAACAAGGAGAATAGTTTCCAGACCACTTCCTCAACCCCCAATTCTCGTTATGTTTATTAGTCAGGTCTCTCCCATGCAATGCCTCTCCCAAGCAGCGTGAATACCAACTCGTCGTGGTATCACCCCTATGTCTATTAATATGATGCATGACTTCTAGAATCAACAATGCAGGAATATCAAAAGAACAATCATAAGATGCATATGTGAATCACAGAATTCAACCAAAGATTAACATGAATCTAATAGGAACATTATGTGCATTCATCACAGTCAATAATCCAACAGTTCAATTATAATCCTGGAAAGAACAACTGATTTAGAAGCATGAAACCAATAGTAGCAGAGCATTATCATTATCTAACTATTCACAGATCATAACAATTTAAACAGAACAATTCTGGAAATTAAGTCACAGAGAGCAATCAATAATTTATACAAAATAGGGTATTAGTATTATCAACTCTTGAGTCCAATTAACATAGAGGATCCAACACTTGCATAGAATAGGTATTGTCATTATTGTAATCTGGAATCCAAATAATAGAGAGAATTCAACACTTTCACAAAACATGCATTTACAATTTCTGAAATACAAATAATAGAGAGCATGGAGATTTTTCAATTAGCAGAGAGCAGTCAGCAACTATACAGAACAATGAATTTATCATCACAATTTCTTGAAATCTAAATAATAGAGGCAATTGATGATCTCACAGAATAGGCATTATAACTCTCGCAATCTAAGTAGCTGAAAGCAATTACAGAACAAGTCATTACCAATCTATAGAATTTGATTAATAGAGAACAATCACATGGAATGTCATCGGCAGAATTAAAGCTCATATAATCCAGCAAAAATTGATAGAATAAATCACATGGAATGTCATCGGCAGAATTAAAGCTCATATAATCCAGCAAAAATTGATAGAATAGGATCCTTGAAATCAAACAATAATCAATAGAATTGAAATTCATCAAACAAACAATCAACAAAGAAAATCACAATTCTATACTTGTGGTGTAGACCTCAACTGGTCACGACACGCTATTATCGTTTACCTCTAATGAAGATAATGAATTCTCCTCCTTACCGAAGCAACAGTCGTTGAAGCAGTGGTCTTTTCCTAATTCACGATATCCACCCACTCGGCCCTTTTCTCTTTTCACAGAAGAGTTTAGATGCCTCCTCCAACGCCTCGGTTGGATTTTATAGGTGAAGGCTCCCTTCGATTACCCTTATCTTCACCAATAAAATCCACCTGGCATCTGTTATGAGTTAGCGCAAAGAGTAAACAAAAGTCTCTGGAATTGAAGAAAATGGAAGACAGGTGATGTAGGAGTTTCCCCCAGCGATTGTTCTTACAGAAAGGAAATGCAGAAAGGTAAAACAAAAATGAAATTCACACTCTTCTCACCCTCCCATTCTTCTTCTACTCCTTTATACTTTCTGGTATTCGCAGCTCCATCCACATCAGCTTCCCATGCTAGAGCTCTCACTGGCTGATCTGCCAGTCTGCCCTTCATGGTGAGTCTGCTCTCTGAACCATTGAGTCGCTGGTTGAAGAAGAACTGGGTTGGTTCTCAGGTTGGTTCTCCTGAGCCGCTCTCCTGGTTCTCCTGCTCTCTTCCGTCGCTAGCCCCATCTTGCATAATTGAAGTCAAAACAGCCATCCCCCCTTATAGCACCTTGTCCCCAAGGTTGAAATAATGGAAAACGCTCGGTGATGAGGGACGAATCAATCCACGTAGCATCGGCATCAGGTTGATGCTCCCACCAGACCAGCCACTGCGTAATCGGAGTATTGCCGTGCTTCACCATTCGAGTATGAATAACAGCCTTTGGTGACTGTTCAGGGGTCGATAAGAACTCTGCTGGAAGGGAAGGACTGAACACAATTGAGGAACCCAACTATTGTTTTAGAAGGGACACATGGAAGACAGGGTGGATTCGAGCCAAATCTAGCAAATGCAGTTTATAGGCCACTTCTCCTATGCACTCCACAACTTGAAATGGACCGAAGTATTTTGGGGACAGCTTATGAGCTAAATGAAAAGCTACCAACAGTTGATGATAAGGTTGTAACTTCAAGAAGACGATATCGCCAACTTTGAAGGAACGCTCAATTCGTCCTCTACCCGCAAACATCTTCATTCGAGCTTGAGCTTGGGCAAGGTTTTCCTTGAGGATCTTGTCCATTTGATGGCAATCACATAGAAACGATTAGCTGCTTTTGTCCTGGAAGTGGAATAAGGACCCAGAGTCAACATAGGTGGTTTGAAGCCATACAAGGCTTCGAAAGGAGACATCTTTATGGCCGATTGTAGAGTGGAGTTGTACCACCATTCTGCTAGTGGTAGCCACTACTTCCATTTGGACGGGTGAGAGTGAGTCATACACCGCAGATACATTTATAAACACTGGTTAACTCTCTCAGTTTGCCCGTCAGTTTCAGGATGATATGTAGAAGACAAAGCCAAATCGGTGCCCACAATTGCAAACAAGGATTTCCAAAATTGTGACATAAATATCTTGTCCTTGTCTAAAACAATTTGCTGAGGCATCCCATGTAGCTTGAAAATATTATCCAAAAAAATTTGAGTGACAAGCTGTGTCGAGAATGGATGAGACAAAGCAATAAAATGGCCAAATTTGGTAAAGCGGTCAACCACCACTAGACTACAGTCTACTTTATCTGACTTTGGCAATCCCACAATGAAATCTAAGGAAATGTGTGTCCAGGGTTGATGTGGGGTCGGCAACGATTGAAGGAGGCCAGGCAGATGAGTATGTTCATGCTTACATCGTTGGCAAGTATCGCATGACCGAATCATTTAGCGAATATCCTGTGACATACCAAGCCTAAAAAAATGCTGCTTGGCCTTATGAATGGAGGCTTGCATTCCAGAATGACCTCCATTGGCCGAATCATGTAGGTGAGAAATTAATCTTTGCTGAATATTGCCAGAGGAGCCTACTACCAGCTTACCCTTAAAACGGAGAATTCCATCAACCAAATAGAGATTTGGCAATGGACAATATACTAGCAGCTCAAAAATAATGGCCTGAGCCCATGAATCCTCAGAGTAGCTGTCAATGATTTCCAGCATCCATCTTGGTTGAACAGAAGACATGGCTAAGCAGGATGTGTCTTGATTGAGCTGAGAAAGGGCATCTACAACTACATTAGAGTGACCCTGTTTATGTTGTATGACATACCGGAGACCAAGAAGTTTTGTTAGCCACTTCTGTTGAAGAGGCGTGGTGATGCGCTGCTCCAACAGATACTTGAGTGAGTGATGGTCAGTTCGGATCACAAATTCGGCCCCTTCTAAGTAATGTCTCCACTGTCGTATCGCTGCAGCCAAGGCTAATAGTTCCTTCTGATAAATGGAATAGCCCAAGTGTCTTTTATGGAAAGGCTTGCTAAGGAAAGCCACGGGTTTCCCTTAATGCATTAAAATAGCTCTTAAGCCATAATAGCAAGCGTCTGTTTTAATGACAAAGGCAATTGTGAAATCGGGAAAAGCTAACACTGGAGCACATGCCATAGTAGTTTTCAACTGATCAAAAGCAGCAATGGCTTCCATCGACCAAGCAAAACTGTCCTTTTTAAGCAAGGCTATAAGGGGCTGTGCAATATTGCTGTAGCTGCAGATGAATTTCTTGTAATAACTGGTGAGCCCCAAGAATCCTCTCAACTGTTTCACAGAGGTTGGTATTGACCAGTTAGACATTGCCACAATTTTGTCTGAGTCGACTGAAACACCCATCGATGAGATGATGTGGCCTAAATAAGCCACCTGGGCTTGGCCAAATGTACACTTGTTGCGCTTGACAAAAAGAGTATGGCTTTGCAACAGATCAAAGACAACTGCCAAATGATCATAGTGAGAAGAAATGTCTGTGCTATAGATTAAAATGTCGTCAAAGAAGACTAGTACAAACTTTCGCAAGAAGGGCCTAAAAATGTCATTCATTAGTGACTGAAATGTAGTAGGAGCGTTAGTTAGCTCAAACGGCATGACACGGAACTCATACAAACCTTGATGGGTTTTGAAGGCAATCTTATGGTAGTCATAATCTTTTACACGAATTTGATGATAGCCTGCACGTAAATCTAGTTTAGAAAAAATTATGGACCCATGCAGTTCATCCATGAGCTTGTTAATTCGTGGCATGGGAAATTTATCCTTTATTGTTAAGGCATTTAGTGGGCGGTAGTCAACACAAAACCGCCACTGCCCATCTTTTTTTTAATCAGCAATACAGGGGAGGCAAATAGATTATTGCTTGGAGTAATAATACCTTGCTGCAGCATTTCTTGTACCAGCCGTTCAATTTCAGCTTTGTGAAAATAAGGGCAGCAATATGGTGTGGTTTAGCAGATTGAAGTAAGGGAATGGAATGATCATGGCTGCGGGAAGGGGGAAGCCCTATGGGTTCGTCAACTAAGTTCTGGTACTGTGACAATAAAGGAAGCAAGTCTGTTGGCACTTCTTGGTTCTTCCCAGGTATTTCGTTGGCTAGGGACTGAATTGCTATGATTCCATAGTCCTGCTGTTGAATCCAAGAAGAAAACGATCTGTGTGACACCTCATCCAGCAGAGCTGATGCATGCACAAAAGGAAGTTTAAGCTGAGAAGAAGCAATAGAGATCTGTAAAAATCCATGAGGCAAATCAAATGTAACCGGGCTGATGACATTAATCCAATCAATGCCAAGGATCATGTCGCTTCCTCCCAACTGCAGAGCTCGAAACTCAAAATGGAAAGAGTGATTCTGCATTTTCCATTCCACAGGTTCAATAATCGCATGACTCACAATTTTAGCACCATTTGCAATGGTAACCTGAACTCCTTTGGACTTATCCATTTGCAGGTGGAGTTTATCAGCAATAGCTTTATCTAGGAAACTATGAGTGCTGCCACTGCCACTCCCCTGCCAAGGCGTTCAGTGATATTTCCATAAACTTGGCCGTATCAGAGACAAGTTCCCCTTCTATAATATCCTCCCCTTCCATAACATTGTCCTGTGAATCAACTAAGATATAGTTTATGGAACTGTTTTTGCGTTTATGCCCCGAAAGATATTTTTCATCGCATTTAAAACAGAGGCCTAACTTAATTTTCGTTTGGTAATCTCCTGTAGACAGTTTCTGAAATTTTAGCATTGTCTTGTTTGATTCTAACACAGGATTACCAGCTGGGGCCAGCGGTAAAACTAGTTTATCAAGCCACTTAGAAGCTACAAACTGTTTAGCTTGCCTGAGGACCTTTTGAATTGTAATCATGGCTGATTCCTATAACAGTGCCACTTCAAATGCATGAGACAATCAAACAGGTTTAGTGATTTTAACCATAGCTTTAATTTCATCTTTTCGGCCACTGGAAAATAAGGAAATGAAATAACGTTCCGACATATTTGGCATTGTTGGCAGGGCCAGTGATTTTAAAGATTCAAAGCGCTTGACATACTCCCTTACTGAGCCTGATTGAACTAGCTTACTGAGAGTCTCAATTGTATCTTCTGCTGTAATGTCAGAAAATCTCCTGGTTAATTCAGAAGCAAACACCTCCCAATTCGCCAGAGGATTACTAGCCTTGAAGCCATCGAACCACTCATCAGCTTCATCCATCAGGTGTAGCTCTGCCATACTAACCCACAAATGATCAGGTACTAAATGGATTGCAAAAAACTTCTGAGCCTTTCTAATCCATACTCTAGGTCCATTGCTTGAAAACATGGGGAAATCTAACCTGGAAGCCTAGGCATCAGGGGAACATCCAGTCTGAAATTATCTTGGTGCCTGAGGAATAAGGGAATTGGAGGAGTAGACGTCTCCCCAGGAGTTGGCGTAAATGGCTGTTGCTACTTCCCCTCGGTTTTTTACTGGAGCAACTGGTCCAGCTTCTTATTCAACGTTAACATGGCCTCATTGTGCTTAGCTTCAGAATGCTCGAACCGCTCCCCCCACTGTTCCATCTTCTCCATCCGAGTGTAGAGGGAACCGACTACTGATTTCAATTTTTTCAAATCGCCATCCACCTGCCGCCAATGGTCTTCGCCCTGCTTAGAACGTGTTTTGGCCATCTCGATCGTAATGGCTTTGATACCAGTTTGTTATGGGTTAGCGCAAAGAGTAAACAAAAGTCTCTGGAATACAAGAAAATGGAAGACAGTTGACGCCGGAGTTTCCCCTAGCGATTGTTCTTACAAAAAGGAAATGCAGAAAAGTAAAACATAAATGAAATTCACACTCTTCACATCCTCCCATTCTTCTTCTACTCCTTTATACTTTCTGGTATTCGCAGCTCCCTCCATGTCAGCTTCTCGCGCTAGAGCTCACACTGGCTGATCTGCGGGTCTGCCCTTCCTGGTGATTCTGCTCTATGAACCGTTGAGCCGTTGGTTGAAGAAGAACCAGGTTGGTTCTCAGGTTGGTTCTCCTGAGCCGCTCTCCTGGTTCTCTGCCTCTCTTCCATTGTTGGCCCCATCTTGCATAATTGAAGTCGTAACAGCATCCTACTCGGTCGCTAATCAAATGAGTTTGAAGGGGGATAAAATTTGAAATCTTCGCTGGACAGGAAACAACTCCGCATTCGGGTAACCCTAAATCGATCGCACCTATTTTGATTGATGCAGTCTTGGATTTCATTCAAAGCACACACTGAAAATCCAGTCAAGAATCCGCGAGACCTTCAGATGCAGCTTCGGTCGAAGCTTCTGTCGAAGGACTCCTCCCCCTTATTGCGATTTCTTTTTCCCATTTCACCTTCTTCTAGACCGTGGCTCTCTAAACAATATGGACTCAATCCGGACCGAACCGGTTCGGGGTGAACCGGTTCACCTATTCTATTTAATTATAATTCATTTTAATTTATTTTGATCTTTAAATTAACACATTACTTCTTTATTTAATTAATCCCCCTATAATTTATTCTCAATTAATTACTAACCCAATATTCTCACTTATTTTGCTAATTTATTTGCGGGGCAATGAAATCCAATAAAAGTAATCATATAAATTTTGATAAGCTACACCTAATATTATTTCTAATCTAAATTAAATTCCGGATATTACATAACTGGTCTACCACAGTTCAACAGCCCTATCTTACATGCAGTCAAACATATGTACATCCATTTAAATGTACTCATCTGTAGCTGAACACACAAAGAACTTTCAGGATTAGACCTCCGAATCTCCTTGGCATACGACCATATGAGCTTGTATTGCTCTTGGCATCCCCTTCATTCATTTTTTTTTTTCTGTATTTTTTTCCCTTCTAGCAAGACTGAGTGTAATGTTGACGTTAAAATCCTTCATGACTGTCTCAATTATGGAAGGAAGGTCCTAGTTCACCTGACTTTTAAATCTATCCAAGTAATGCGTCGCCACCCATTTGAAAGAAGCATGACGACTTTCCATCTTTCTCGAGCAAGTGTGCACGTTGTTATAGCTCTTGATTTGAAATGTCATTTCACCTTGCATTTTTCAGGCAGTGCATCTGTCACATGCATCCTTCTTGACTAGGCAGCCCTCAACTTATGAGAGTCACTGTGGGTGAATTTTATCTCATACTCATTCTTCAACGCATGATTGACCATTTTTTCTCTAATTTTATTTAATAAACTATACTTCTTGCCAAGACTCATATCAACGAACGTGTTTTCTACTTATGGTGGTCGTTGAGGTCTACTCTCAGTCATGTCCATGTTTTCGTCACTGGATTCTCATAATGAACGGAACTCCTCTTCATCTAGAGTTGCCGAGGCGGAATGCACCACTATAGCAGCTTTGTCTCCAATTACACATACATCAGGTGCCAAAACTGTAGACATGGGCTCCACTTCAAATGGGCAGTTAACAAATTCCTCAACACTCCCAAATACCATTGGTGTTCAACAATTACTAACACTTCAACTTCGCCAAAATGCAGCACATTTTAGCTCTCAGAAATCTCCAGAGTTCGCTAATTGCTGACAAAATCACTGAGAAAATCAATAAGTGTAGTGTGAATTTATACAAAGCAGAGGATGCAATACTTTCCGCGCAGAAAGTTGACGTTCTACGGCAGCAAGTGAAAGTTTTGCTATAGAACATTATAATTTTTAATAAATATTGACGTTCCGCCACAGAACGTCACTCCTAAAACGTTAATATTTTAGCATTGACGTTCCACTGTGGAACACTACGAAACGAAATTAATTCGTTTAACGGCAAATGTGACAGCAATATTTGCGACAATTTTTTTTCATAGTTCAATAGTTACATTGTTAACAAAAATACTTTAGTGATTGACTTGTCATTAATCACAAAGTACTCTGCTTGATTTGTTAATTTATCATTAATAAATGATCATCTTATGTCAAATTGTAGATGGTGTTACATATAGTGTCACCGGTTCTTGAGTTGAGTCACATATTTTATAATGTCTATGTACTACTTAAATAGCATTTTCAAAGGAACACAGAAGGAAGGCTCTGTCTCTCTCTGTCTCTCTCTCTCGCTCTCTTCCCGTTTTCTCCATTTCTTTCCATCACTCCTCACCTGTTGCCTTCGATCTACAGAAATCTTCAATCTAGCTCTGGGCAGCTGCTTCGATTTACATCGTTAGGGTTTGGGAATTGTCGTCTCTCAGTTTTTCTTCTCGAATCCATTCATTAATTGGTTCCGATTTGAGGCAATGTCGCAAGGCTACGCCATCGAGCTGTACTTCGATCCGGCTCTCGAAAATCAGGTGTTGAAGGCTTGGAATGTACTAGCTCGCCGTCAAATCAGTACTCAACTCATTGAAATCGAATCCCGCCCTCACATAACCCTCTTCTCCACTACCCTCCTCGAACCTGCAAAGCTTCAAGTCATTCTCAAAACCTTGGCTTTCAAGCAAGAACCGTTGCCTCTCTCTTTCTCTTCTGTCGGAGCCCTTCCCAGCGACAGCAATGTTCTTTTTCTCGGGCCTACGCCTTCGATTTCGCTCCTCCAGCTTCACTCTCAATTGTGCGAAGCATTGAGGAAAGAAGGAATCGAATTTGGGGATGAAAATCGGGTCGATTCGTGGATTCCCTTATGTGCAGTTGCTGAAGAGGTACCTAAGGCGCGTATGGCAGAGGCCTTTTCGGTTCTGCGGGACCTGAAGTTGCCAGTTTCTGGATACGTCATGGACATTGGATTGGTGGAGTTTTCTCCAGTTCGTGAACTCTTCTCCTTTGCCCTCGGCAACACTGTAGAGCCATGAGGTTCTTAGTCTTTCGCATGTGTTGATTTTTCTTATTTTGTCTCGGCCTTCTTTAATGTTACTGTAGGTCATTCTCAATAGAGCTGTTTTGCGCATTCTATCAAATTTGCACTTCGTCATCTCGTTCTGGCCTTATATCTTGAATGGAATAATTTATGAAATGGCAAGCCTTTATTTTGGATCCCTTGTGCATTGATTTCGGTCAATTTCATACATATAAAAATATTGTTTTAGGATCTAGTCATGTTGGTCTGGTGTTGTTTCATACATATTCAGAGATACTGTTCCCATTTGCTTTTGGAGAAACGATATAGTGGGTCATGCACCTTCTTGAGCTGAAACTGTGTTTTTGGATTTAATTCAAGAACGTCTAGAGTTTTAGTGTGTTACCACCTCAGCCATTGGTTCCACTAGACTTGCTCACTGATGGATCTTAATTCTAACATTCATTTGAGGACTCGAGTTCTTCAACGTTCAACCATTAGTTGCTCAAATCCTAAGTTTTCAATTAGCAATAACACTTGTACAAGATGATTTGCAGTTCAACATATGCTATAGTTTGAATTCAGATTCAACAGATAACTCATCCAATCTCAGATGTTCAACTCTTCTTGCAATCCTCGAACCAGCCAGCGAGATTTACCAAAAAGCAAGGGAACTTGAATGTTTAAGGCTACCGGGGATATGCCCAAGTGTAAGTGATGAGGACATGAACACTTTGTTCTTGATGATATTTATTTTAACTATGTTATTTTGTTTTTAATTATGTTTTGTAATTAGGTTTTATCCTAAAAAAGGCCAGTTAGTTCTAAGTTTTACAATTTAAACTCAATTATGTAACTTGTTTTGGGGTAGATTTTCTTTGTTAAAAATTATGATGTTTGTGATTTCCATATTTGTCTCCCAACTTTCTTCTTTTTTACCTTCTTTGGATTCTCCTCTCTTCCCTTCTACTTTCTTTCATTTCTTACTCATTATTTCTTATATACTATTTTTTCCAAATCTCCCCGCATCAAATTGCTATCAAAGCTGGTTTTATTGTTTTCTCAAACAATAATTATTGGTCTAATTTTCCATGCAAAAATTTCACTTTGTTTTTGTTTTAACCAAAGTGTCCTATGCCTGTAACAGCCCTTGGTCTGCATGTTTCTCAGCCATATCAACAGACTTGTGAAGCATGTTTTTCTTCTCCTTGTGATTGGTTCTCCAGCTTCAAAAGCTTCACTTTCAGTCTGTCTCTTCGCCTTCCTCGCGGAAACAATCCAAAAGACCTGTTGAGCTATTCTAGTCGCGACCATTTCCTCTTTCCATCTCTTGTCTCTCTTTCGCTTGTCCTTCCCACTTTTGTCGCCGCCAATTGACCGTCGTCAGTATCCTCGAATCGGCCAGTTCTATCATCCAAGGAAAGGTTCAAAGTCTGGTATTGTCGATTTGGGTCTTCGCCACTCTCAACATTGATTATTCTTGAACCCGAAGAGCAACGTGAAACTACTCTTCCCCTAACTGCAAGTCGCTACCCTCCACCAGGCCAGAGTTACCGCCGCGAGCTTCCTTGCAGAAACCGCCGGTTTCATTCCTCCGACACTGGGTTTCCATTTTGTCTTCAACTTCGGCGCCATCTTCGGTTATCTTCATCAACGTCATCACCATCCTCTTCAACGTCGTCTCCACGCTCGAAAACGAAAACAAAAACAAAAAGGCATAACGGACTGACAAGTGACAGCCGACCTCCATCGCTCACCTTCCACTTCAACCCTAGAGTCACCAGCCGACTTGCTTCCCAAAGTTAAAAAAATGGAGTGTATGTTTTTGGAGAAAGAGTAGAGAATCACTCTTCAAAGTTTCTTTAAGATTTGTATTTCACTCTCTCCTTTTCAAATAATCACAATACAAAATTTATAGATTCAATAAGACTCTTCAAATTCATACAATAACTAATGCAATATACATACTTAAAAGACTTTAAAGGCATTAAACACGGAATATATCTGACCTTTGGTTACTAAAACCATTATAACTTCTTCTAGAGAACTCCAAACGACTTGAAACTTGAATCATCAGAAACTAGATATCTGGGGCATCAAAATCTGTAGGTCATATATTTAATTTGGTTGCCATTTGACCCTTCAAATCCTTGTTGAAAAACGCCCCATAATGCAGAACATTTTTTTAGTTTAATTCTCGACAAATTCCTCCCTTAAACTCAAACATTTCCGATCATTCATCCCAATCATCTTCTTGAGATTTTCAAATAGCACCGTTTGCAGCGATTTTGTAAAAATGTCTACCACTTGATCACGACTTTCAACGTGACTCATTCGCACTTTTCCTTTCTTGACATATCCTCTAATAAAATGAAAACAAACATCTATATGCTTACTTCTCTCATGATGAACTGGATTCTTTGCCAATTCAATTGCTGATTTGTTGTCGACTCATATTTCGGTTGCCCCATGTTGCTTGAGATTTAACTCGTGTAGCAAATTTCTTAGCCAAATTGCGTGGCGCACACACCAGGATGCAGCCACATACTCTGCCTCGCATGTTGACAAAGTCACGATCGGCTGTTTCTTTGAAAGTCATGTGAATGTCATGTCTCCCATATACAACACGTATCCCGCTGTACTTTTTCGGTCATCTACATCTCCGCACAGCTTCTTGAGATGGATCACCTCTTTTTGCAATCTATCATGCAAAAAGCTTGAGATTGTATCTCCATTATCAACGTTGCCACCTTTTGGTTTTGCCTTTGGTTTCAGTTCCTTCGACAACTTCATCATCGCCATTGTTGACTTTATTAAGCTTATTTTCCACGCCCATTTGTTCGCCACTATCGACTACTTTGCTTTTTGATGCCCAAATACCTCTTTTCAACACATTTTCTCCATACCCATTCCTCTTTTTTAGGCTCTTTGATCTCCTTAGCTCCATTGCAACTCTTTTTTTTATCTAGTTGTTGCAAGGTAGAGCTCCTACTGGTTGCAGATGCCTTTGGGTGTGAGGTTGACCACTTCTTAAGTCCACCATTGCTCATTAGGAAACCAAGAATGTTATTAGATTTTTCTGTTTTTAGAGACCTGCAGAAGGCACTGGGATTCATGGGGGAACTTGAAACTTGATTCAGTCCGTCTTCCAACGTCTTCAATCTCACCTTCAACTTTTCCTTGAGTTGTGCTTCGGCCTTAACTGTTCTCTGAGACATTTCTAGCTTCTCTCTCAATCGTTGCATCTCCGCCTGTCGTAGCTTTCTCTCTTCTAGCCACTGCATGACAGGCATTACTTGGTCATTTTTATCCTTTTTTGAAAAACATATTTTTCCTTGGCCTTTGATCGAACCTTCGACACGTCTCCAAAAAACACGTGTCCGTCTTTAATCTCTTTCATATCAACAAAGAGATATTTGTGTCCACACATATGATTGCTAGCACCGGTGTCGAGATACCA
Source organism: Begonia loranthoides (assembly GCA_022433065.1). Lineage (NCBI taxonomy): Eukaryota > Viridiplantae > Streptophyta > Magnoliopsida > Cucurbitales > Begoniaceae > Begonia > Begonia loranthoides. The sequence continues at coordinate 7,569,549 of CM039478.1, forward strand.
TACCATATTGTTTTCTAGATTGGTGTCCTTTTGGGCCATCATGAGAGCGCCATCATCTTTTGTCTCATCTTTAGCAACTAGATTCACGTTTTCTTTGACCTTCTTCTTGGAGTAGCATTCCTTTGGATAGTGTCTATATCTGCTGCAATTGTAACACTCGACAGTTGAACGATTCGATCGGCCACCTCTTCCACGACCGCGTCCTCGTCCACGCCAATTTTTTTGGGTGGTCTCACCCTTCTCTTTGCGATTATTTTTGTGATCGAGTCCTCCACGACCAAAACCATGACCTCCATGGCCACGTCCTCTTCCTCGATTATGTTACACATACATTACCTTATCCTCCTTGATAGTCGTCTTTGTTTGTAAGGCCTCCTCCAAGACTTCTTGTGCCTTCTTCTTCTTCCTTTGTTCATGTACCTAAAGAGAGCCCGCGAGTTCATCGACAGTCATCTCTTCCAAATTCTTTGACTCCTCGATTGCACATACAACATTCTCAAAATTCATGGTCAATGATCGAAGAATTTTCTCCACAACTCTTGCATCTGTGAAGGTTTCTTTGTTGCGTTTAAGTTGATTCACCACTGTTTGCACACACGTGATGTAGGTTGATATGTCTTTTGATTCCCTCATCTTCATGGCCTCCAACTCGCCACAAAGAGTTTGAAGCCGCACTTGTTTAACTCGGTCGACACCCTTGAACACTTTTAGCAAAGTATCCCATGCTTCCTTCGAAGTTGTTGCACCAGCAATCTTCTCAAAACCCGACTCATCTATCACTTGAAACATGAGATAGAGTGCGGTCTTGTCCTTCATTCGAGTTTCTTTCAATGCTTTTAATTGATTTGCTATCAAGGTGCCAAAGGTTTTCGTCTCCGTGAAACCGGTTTCGACTACTTCCCACACATCTTGTGCACCAAGCAATGCATGCATTTGAATGCTCCAATTGTCGTAGTCCGTCTTGGTGAATTGTGGCAGTGGCATATGTCCCAACGGTGTACTCCTATGGTTCGACATGGCTCTGATACCAATTTGCAATTGGAGTGTTTGGTGAGAAAGAGAATCACTACACCAAATTTTCTTCAAGATTTGTATTTCACTCTCTCATTCTCAAATGATCACAATACAATATTTATAGACGCAATAAGACTCTTCAAATTTGTACAATAACTAATGCAATAAACATACTTAACAGACCTTAAAGACATTAAACACGGAATATGAAACAACCACGTAATATCTGACCTTTGGTTAGTAAAACCATCATAACATCTTCTAGAGAATTCTAACCGACTTGAAACTTGAACCATCAGAAACTAGACATCCAGGGCATCAAAATACATAGGACATACATTTAATTTGGTTGCCATTTGATCCTTCACATCCTCGTTGAAAAACACCCCATAATGCAGAACGTTTTTTGAGTTTAATTTTCAACAGAAAGATAGAGAGGAAGCTTCAAGGCCTTTCCATTTCCATTAATTGGAATGCTATTTATTTTAACTTTGGTGTGTGTTTGATTAACAGGGGAAATCGGATTAAAGGGTGCTCAAAAGACAAGAAAATTAGAAATCTGTTAGACATTAGTTCGCACTTGACTGGTTTTGCTGGCAATATCACAACAAAAGGAGAGTTTTCTATTATGAACCTTTTAATAGTTATGCACTGTTTATTTTAGATAATGCCTTAATTTTGTTCTTATTAGTTGTGACTTATATATATTTCATTATCACACGCATATCAAACCCCATGTTTTATCACTATATTAAATCTGATTATATTTGGTCCACCTTAATACCATTTGATTTGAATATCATTTGATTTAATCTTTGCTGATTATTTCCTTTCCCAAGTATTCCGTTCATCACTTGTTCTGTTAATCAAATTTGTGCCGGATAATGTTTTTGATGTGGTATTTAGCATTCGTTTCATTATTTTAAAATATCAGCTCTATTTGTTTACTCTGTTAGAATTTATTTTAACAAAAACATTAATTAAATAAAATTTAACCTTGGCTTTATTAGATATTATTCATTTTTACTACTATGTGTTTATTGATCTTTCCATTGCTCTTCATTTGAGGAGTGTTGCATTGCATGCAATTACGTAGTGGTCGTCTGGTCTTATCTAGTACTAGTACTGTTATGATGGATTCTTCCCAATTTGATATCCTTACCCGACAACTAGCACAATTAGGTGTCAACCAACAAAGATTTCAGGAACAATTAGTTGTCATGCCATTACTCGTGAAGCAAATATACATCTTTAAAATAGGTTGAACAATATGGAACAAATCCCTTATCCCTCTGATTCATACAATTCTGAAATGTCCCACAATAGACCCAACCATTGTCTGCTAGATGCTCGATAACAAATTAGATGTAATCGTAGAGATAGGGATTACGGTCTTGAGCGAGGTCAAAATCATTACCATTAATGTAATATCCTGGATTTATCATGGTGAGTACAAGATTTTGTCATAACAATGTTTGTTAGTTGTAATGTGTTTAGAATTGTGATAGATGATATGAATTGAGAGTTTTATATTGTGGCTTATAGAGGAATGGAGATTTAAATGGTTATGGGACATTTGAGGGAGGGAGTGGTCGATCAAAGAGGAGTTGAACGACCAGTTGTGCATAGAATAAAAATTTAGAAGCTTTTGGGTGAGTAACCAGTCGACCATCAATTTTGTGGTCGATCAACTTTAGTACAGATTGTAAAATTTGGAAAGTCACGGTCGATGGGTGAACGACCAGCGTCTATATAGATTATAAAGTTTGAGATTTGCGGTCAATCAAATGAAGGAAGATGATCGACCCGTATACTGAAGAATATACAGAGTCTAGTTCAGGCTGTTTTGCGGTTAATCAACCGATGATAGGTGGTCGACCGATAAGGTGAAAGGTCACAAAAAATGTGCTGCAATGTTATGTTTTTATTGGATAAAAAGTAGATTACTCACCCACTTATTGCTGAGAGGGCGCCACTTCCTACTTGGGGATGGCTGGAGAAGGAAATTTAAGTTAATTTAAGAAGGAATTTTGAGGGAAGGAGGGACCAACCGTGAGAGGAGAGAAATAGAACTTGGGAGGAGAGAAAAAGAACTTGAGAAGAAGAGAGGGAAGTTGTGAGGTTGAAGAAGAAGAAGAAAACGAAAGCTTGAAGGAGAGGCAATTTGAAGAAGAGGAAACCCAAAAAGAGTTGTATCTCCTTACTTCTCCAAGGAAACTAAGGTAAAAAATGAAGTTATGTTTTCCCTTTTTGGGGTACATCACAAGAGATAGGTTGGTTTTATTCACTTGAGGATATGTTGGTTGATTTTGTGTTTGATGGCTATTAAGATGAATTGCTTATATGGTTGCTTGAGAATTTGATGTTTATGCTTAATACATGCTAAGTTCAAATGATCATATTGTGGGTTGATGATTTTATATGTTAATGATGTGTTAAGTTGTAAGCATTCATTTATGTTCATGCATCACTTTAAGAAATGATAAGAAAATGGTTTAAGAAAGGTAAAGAAGAGAAATCTTTTCACCTCGCCTCAACTAAGTGTTGTAAGATGTAAACTTATCCAACCCAAAGATGTCGCAGATTGGCATTGCCATTCAATTATTCACACTTATATCAAAATCAATAATAAGGGTAGCAAAATCATTGTGGATAGCGGCAGCTGTATCAATGTTGTGTTTGTTACTACTGTATCTCATCTTAGGTTGAAGTTCGTCCCTCATCCTCAACCTTACAATGTCTCTTCGATTGATACTTCTTCCATATCTGTGAAAGAGTGTTGTTTGGTTCCTATTCAATTCCTTGAATACAAAGAGAAATTTGGTGTGACGTTATTCCTATGGATGTCGGCCATGTCATTCTCGACTTCCATGGTTTGTTTGATTTGAATGTCACTATCCATGGTCGATCAAATTCTTGTTCTTTCCTATTTAATGGAAAGAAAATTCATCTTAACGCTCTTCTCTCGAACCCAAGACCCTTGGAGTCTCCTCATACAAAGAAAATGATTGAGCAAAAATGATTAAATGTTATTAATCCTACGGAGTTTGAACATTCACTCGAAAAGGATTATGTTGTTTTCATGGTGATAGTAGTGGAGGTTTTGTCGAATCCTACTCTAATAACCTAGGCTGACGACCAATCAATCATTGAAGAATTTAAGGACGTTTTTCCTAAAGACTTCCCCAACCATTTTCCCCTATTACGAGACATCCAACACAAAATTGAATTTGTTTCTAGAGCATCTCTTCCAAACCTGCCTCACTATAGAATTAATCCCACTGAACATGGTGAACTCTAGAGACAAGTAGATGATCTCTTAACTAAAGGATTTATTTGGGAGAGTTTAAGTTCTTGTGCAATTCCAGCTCTTTTGACTCCAAAGAAAGATGGCACTTGTGCTAGCCTAAATGTGTTAGGTTTAGTTTATTTTGATTGAAATAATAAGTTTTTTGTTGTATGTTTGTTAATAATGTTCTTAAGTGTTTAAACATTGTATTTATATATATATATTCATTGGAAATACCCTCAATACGAGTATTATGTTGTACTAACATGTTTACCTAAGTCCATGCTGTGAGTAAATTTCATTTTGAGACTAAGAGAATTCGAGAGATGCGAATCAAAGTGAAGTATTTTATTCTGGATGTTTTCGGACACGACGCGATCGAAGCTGAGGTCAAAGACCTTGACCAAAATCATACATAGATTGCTCCAGAAGATTTCAGACGAGATGCGGTTGAAAGCCCAGTCGAGATATGCGACTGAAAAGCATTACAGATTCAACCTCGAAGTTTTGATGAAGCTAGGACGTGGTTGCAGTGTTTGAATATTGCATGCTGTGCAATCTAGGGTTTTTTGGTTGAGACGCGGTCAAAGTCACAATTGAGGTTGGAGACCAAAAAGCTACACATATTGGTCTGAGTGTTTTTAGTCGAGATACGATCGAAGGTGCGGACGAGATATGCGACCAAAAAACCACAACAGACACAACGATTAGTTTCTAACGGTCAGATGTGGTCGACCGAATTTAGCTGAGTCCATACTGTTGGTTTTTAGGTTCTCTCGCATGGCGGAATTACCGATGTTCACAACAACGGTAACGTGCGTAACCTATGTATCATGAAAAAAACAATTTTATCATGAACATAAAAATGGATCGTTGTTATAATATATTAATAATAATATGTATTTAGATCTAATCTAAAAATAAAGAATGTTACGTTTGTAGCTCACTTCACACAGATATTAAATCAACCGTCGATCTTCTCCGCCAATCCTCCTTACCTCAAATAAGCATGTGTGGGCATGATGAACGAAACAAGATAACACTCAATTTATGATAGATCGTATTCTCAACACATGAGACGATCTATTTGGATTTAGAAAATAATTTTCTAAAGCCAACACGGAAGACAAAAATTTTCTCTCAAAATGGATTTCTTTTTCAAAGATTTCAAAAACTCAAAAACTCTTTTGCTAATGAAATTTGACCTCTATTTATCGTGGTATTTCTCCATAATGGCCATTATGACATTTAGAGAAAAAACCCTATAAATTCCTCATTACATTTAAAAAAATGTTATGAAAATCAAAAGTCTTTTCACCATATTTCAACACTTGGCACATTTAAGTTATAACACATTTATAACAAAAATGTTATGGGAAATAAAAGGTCATTACATTAAATCAAATTTGACATTAATTCAAATTTAACAAAATCCATTTTAAAAACTATTTTTAAAAGTTACTTTATATTTATTACTTTATTGAATAATCAATAATTCAATTTTTTTCATTTAATGAAACATAACAAATATATTAAATTTGACAACTTTTGTCATTTTGTCTTAATTAATTGAATAATCAATAATTCAATTATTTCATCTAATGAAAAAAATAATAATAATAAACTTATTATTGAGTGTATTAAATAATTAATTCATAATTAATTATTTAATCTTATTTGTTCATTTTTCTATTATTCGAATAATGATAGAATGTGACAAAGGGACCGATGGACCTATAGTTTTAAGCTCCAATAATATTTTGTTAACTAATATAAACTCTTTATATTAATTAACATAATTATTAACTCTAAAGTAATTCCACTAAATACTTAGAGTTGCACTCTCAAAACTATAGAGCATTTTTACTTAAAGTAATGTCCATTGATATAGTCATTACATATGCATTAACCCTCCATTTAGATTCGCAATAGAGCTAGGTTTATCATCCGTTAACCTCTCATATTGCTTCTTTATCCTTTACTACTATTAGTTCTTAATTGAATAATTAATTCATAACGATTATGAATTGCGCGCTAATTATTCAATCCTTGAACTAACAAACAAGGGAATCTATGGAATGGATTTCATTGTATCAATATTAACATTCTCAGCTATTCATTTTAATTTAGTCCCAATATACAAGGTATACGAATCGTAACTTGTACAAAACTTTACCGAGTAAATCAAAGAATAAATTAAAACAAAAATAGGAGTTTATTAAATACAACGAATTAAGATCATACATATATGACCATCATTATGATAAAATTAATTGTTCTATATCTAACGGAAATTATTAGAACAATGTAATTATATCTGGTCCAGTCCTATATAATCATATTATATAAAACATATTTATCTTATGTCCTACATATTTAGTCGGGATATGACTATACATTCTTAATGAGATAAACTATGTTTATGACTATGAACTATTTGAAGATTCCATACTTCAAATATAAGTCATGGACATATTTTAGTTATTACTCTTTATATTTTATCCCACATATATACAATATATATGCTAATATAAAGTTAGCATAAATAACCAAGGAATTTTCTATGAATTTTATAAAACATAATATAAAATATTGACATAATATCAATCAATATAAATTTATTCATATATTACAAAAGTGTTCTTTTACATTTGCTTGTTGGGCATATTACTCCCAACACATACTTGACTCTCCAAAGCTAAAAGTAACCGATCAGAGAAGTAGCGAAGCTCTGCCAAATTTTACACTCAACTTCTTTAGCATTTTAGTGAGCTTGTAATCCAACTCTTCTCATCCCAAAACTTGAGTTGTCTATTTGAATTATCTGAAGATAATGAATTTGGATTCCTAATTCTGTTGGTTGTTGAGTTGTGGATTTATAACAATAGGAGAGGGATATTCAATTTATTGTTGTCCATGATACTAGTTATGTTCTGTTTAGGCTGCTATGCATTAGAAAGGATTTGCATAGGTCGAGGGCAAATCATTGTTTCTGTAGTTTCGTTCCTGCATAGGTTGAGGCTTAAATAATAATTAGGCTGAAATAGAAATATTGGGTTGTGGTTTAAAGCTGTATGAAGATGGACATTATGATTAATTCAATGCATATGTTGTCTTCCTAGAACTGATAGTTCTGTTGAAACCTTGTTATGTTGTTGAGTGATAAGGTTGGAAATTCTGTTGGGACTCCTAAATTTGGTTTCCGATTTGGAACTCGTGGTTGTCCCTGGAAACTGTCATGAATTCTAAACTTATTTAAGACTTGTCTATTATCCCTTGTATGTTTGTTGGGATGTTGACACCGACCTTGTTGTAGGTTCTGAAGGTGTCAGGTGGTTCGACCTTTCGCTTTCGACAGCGCGTGAGCTGGTTTGTTGGTAAGTGTGTCGTGGTCTTCGTCAAGGTAAGGATATTTATATTTTCTGCACTGCATTGCATCATGGTTTTCAAAACTGCTATGTTGTGGGATACCACACTTGAAAACCAAATGGGGACTGTTCGACAGCACGTCAGTTTTTACGTATACGTATGTTTTCTCACGTTTATATTCCGTAAATGGTAGATTGTTGATATTTTGTACATACTGATGTTGTGATATTTGTGCATGTGTTCGAAGGATGAATCCTCTTGATGCTTTAGACACTCTAGTGCTAAAGCATTATAAGGCTATCCTGTGAAATCTCCTACTGCGAGAAGATTTGTTATGTACGTTGGGAGGATGTATTCTCTTGATGCTTTAGGCATTATAGAGCTAAAGCATCACGAGGCTATCCCCGTGCAATCTTTTGCTATGTGAAAATTGGTCGTTTACATGCAAAATGACAATGGGGAATTCATGACATGTCCTCAGGTTTCGAGCTCTAAAAATCAGAAATGGAGATGGGAAGGTGATGATGCTTCATTGGGAGTCCCTAAACCTAGCTAGGGTATTAGACACACGGAGTTGGAGGTTGTCAGTCGTTGAGATTAGCCTATCCTAATACCATTCCATTTGACGAGTGGTGTGATGGCTCGTAGCTCTGCTCATCGGCAACACTCATCAATTTGGAACACAGAGGTATTTTAGTTGAGAAACGATTATAGCAAGCAACCTCATCCGTTACTGCGATTATACGAGTTGTGTCAACTCAGAGCTTGGCTCGTTGGCAAACTCAGGTGACATGCTGGATTTCGGGTAGCCGTCATTGGTATTCTTTCGTGCCTTATGAGGTGTTGTTATTGATAGATAGTCATCTTTCTGTGACATGTGGGTGGGTCCTTGTGTGACCATCCATTTCATTGAGAACGGATTAAAGGTTGTCAGTCGCTGAAATTGACCTATCCTAGTATTGTTTCATTTGATAGGTGGGATGACGTCACGTAGTTCTGCTCGTCGGCAACCCTTGTGAATTTAGAACACAGAGGTATTTTAGTTGAGAAGTTGTCTATCGCAAGCAACCTTATCCGTTACTCTGATTATACGGATCGAATCGACGCTGGTTACTTCCTCAATTTCCCCTATCACAATCTATAAAGATAAAATTGATGCTATTCTAGATAAACATATTGTATTTACTAACGAATGTGAGGTTCAACGCTTTCTTGTATGTTGGGTGGGTCGGCCACATAGCGATTGCACTTGAATTTCCAGAGAGACACTTCAGCACTTGGATCCAGATTTATTGGAGTTTTATCGGAGTCACCGAGATATTCCGTTACTTGATTCAGAGACAACCTCAGGAAGTTCTTGATCCATACCTCCAGTCGTACATGTTTATGGGCGTTGAAAGCAAGTTGCTCAACCACTTAACTTATGGTTGAACGATTGATCAGATTGTTCATTGGTGCATCTATTAACTCGTATGGGTCAATTTTTCTCACACTGGGAGAGTTAATGAGGACATGAACATTTTGTTCTTGATGTTATTTGTTTTAACTATGTTATTTGTTATTAATTATGTTTTGTAATTGCGTTTTATCCTCTAAAAGACCTGTTAGTTATAAGTTTTACTATTTAAACTCAATTATATAACTTATTTTGGGGTAGATAGTCTTTCATAAAAATTATGATGTTTGTGATTTCCAAATCTTATCTTTGATAAAAATGATAATGTTTGTAATTTCCAAATCTTTCTCTAACTTTCCTTTTCTTCTTTTCCTCCTTTGATTTCTCCTCTCATCCCTTCTACTTTCTTCCATTTCTTACTCGTTATTTCTTATTCACTATTTTTTCCAATTCTCCCTGCATCAGTTAGTATGTAATTTATCCATCTTGAGATTTAGATTGACTCAGATGAAAGTATGTAATTTATCATCTTTCTCTTCCACGTCCAGTAATTGCTCATTCGGTGCTTCACTTGTTGCCTTTGCAGCTGTCAAATTCAGACTAAGAGCCATTAACTTTTTCTCCACCTAGTTTCCTTACGAACCCCAGAGAGAGCAGAGCTTTGAACAGGATTTCCTTGATTTCCAATATCAGACAATATGTTTTCATATTCTACTTTGTAATGTATGGCACAGGGCCAAAACCAATTTTCAGAGTTACATATTGACTAGGAGATTATGGGCTTAAAATTTGCATTAGAGTTTGTGAATTCTATAATATTTTTCTATCATTAATATCTTACAAAATATTCAAACTTAAAATAAGATTAAATTTCTATGCATATTTATTTTATGGAAAATTGATAAAACAACCACTGAATTATGTCATCAATGATAAGTTAACCACCAAACAACTTTTATTAACAAAAAAAAACATTCAACTATGGAAAATGAATGAAGCAAATATCACTATCACGTTTTCTGCTAAAAAATATTTTTTTCCCACTGCGAAATGTTGCATTTCTGCTGCGGAAAATAAGTCATTGGAATATGACTCAAGAAAGATTATTTTTCTCTGTGGAAAATCATCTTCCTGCAGAGGAAAGATGACTTTCCTATGTAGAAACATACACTGGAAATACATGGGTGTAATGAACAAATCCATTGTTTCCTCTGTGAAAAAACACAGACATATTGTGATTTTTCCATTGACAGGAAAACAATTCTAAATCATCCGACATCTAAAATATTATATATTATTTTACAAAATCTTCTGAATTATAAAACCAAAAAAATAAAATATAATCAACTAATACAGTATTTTCTTAAATACTTTGTTCACAGGTATTAGCTTTTTTCCACTTCAAGTCTCTGAAATCACGAGTTTTTACAGTTTTTTGGTTTGTATTGTTGTGTGCAAACCATTCCCAATTTGTAAATCTGGAACCAAGTGATAAAAAATTACTTCTGTTGCTTAATCATTGCTCCAAGATCCAAATCAGAATTTGTCAAGCTGAATTTCTCTCAAGCTAACGGCGATATTTACATCGTTTATTTCTCATAGTTGAGTATTTTATTTATTTACAAAAATTATTTAATGATTAACTTCTCTTTAATTTCATAATTAAGTAATTGTTTTGTTAATTTCCCATATGTTTTTCTTATCTATCGCTTAGCCATTGTGTAATTTGTGAAATTAGGTCCAAGATGAATAAGTATTCTGTCCAATTCTGAGTCATTTACGTTGATCACGGCGTGTTCCGGTCTTTCCGATTGGTCGTGGGTCAGCTCCAATCAGCATAGATCGGTTTGAGTTGCTTTAATGCAGTTTGGGTCGGACTGGGCAAATTGAATTGAGCTGGGTCAAATTGCGAGTTTTGGGCCAAACTGATGGGCCGGATTGGACATTCCCTTGGGCCTCTGAGTCAGCATCCTCCTCTTCTGTTTCCTGTTTTCTTTCCGTGTTTTCTCAGAGATAATTTCATGCTGGAATCGTGATTCGCCCGTCGGTTGTGCGAAGAAGACGAGCGCAAGACGTTTAGGGTAGGTTCGAGTTGACGAGTTGGTGGATTCCACAGTCGATAGCCGTCCCAATTGGTTGCTGCAGATTCGGTCGCTCAGAGGTGCGATTTTGCTTCCTCAGTTGATTTCGTCTGAGTCTCTATCTGTTTCTTCCAAGCCTGTGCACGACTAGAGGTCAGAGGAGTTGTGTGCTAACGATATCTTCAGTCTGACGAGCTGGTGCAATTTTTTGGGGACTTTCACTAGTTGCTAGGTTGGATGAACTTTTTTCTTCTTGTTTTTACAGATATATGTGATTTTAACCTTTAACCTTTGATGCATATATGATATTATGAGACTTTTTATGCTAATTGCTAAGTTCTTAGATCTCCTCAGGTGTTGTTGATTTGCAAATATTTCTGTTTGTCCTCATGCCTGACTGTGGTGTTTTTTTAATGCTTTGAGCCCTTTGATAGAGGAACTTACGCGTTTAGCCTGTATAATTTAAAGGTATTATGTTCACTGTTAACAGTTGTTGCACAATGCTGTCATCGGCTACATCTACTGTCGCTTCATCTTTCCTGCCTCCATTTTGTTCTTTCTCTACTTCTCCCTCTCCAATGCCTAAATGTAGAGCCAACATGATTAAAGCAGTAGCTTTTCATAATCGTGGTCTTAAAAACTCTGTCACTAAGAGGTGGTCAAGAGCTAGGAGTTCTGATTTACACGGGCAGGAGGGAACTTGGGAAGATCCTGATGATGGTAGTTGTAGTGAATATGATGAAGAAGATGAAGAGGAAAATGACTTAGATTTTGAAAGCGACTGGGAGGAAGAAAGAGATGCTCCATGCACATCCACTGTTGAAAAACTCACAGTGAATAATTATGAGGAGGATCTTGTCAAAGGTAATGTATACCCCTTACTACCCTTTGTTTCATTCTATAATGTTCTGTTTTATATTGTTTCTACTCAATGTTTATTGTTTAAATGAAAATGTGTTGTTCAAGCATTTACCTAAAGTATTGATCTTTTAAGCTTTTGGATAGAAAAATATTTCTTTATAACCATTAAATTATGGAGTGGGTTGCTTTTTTTTTTTTCATCAAATATTGCATGAACCAGAATTATGAATGTGTTTGTGGGGATTAACTTGAAATATGATGTACAAGGCAGCATATACATTGTAATTCGGTAGAGAGTATTTTGTAAAATTCCAATGAACAAAATTTTTATTTGGAGATAAAACCATCTATTCTAACTTAGGCTAATGCCTGCTTGAAGCCATTGTGCTAGAGGATGGGATTGTGCTATATGCATAATTCTTGTGATTGCACTATTTTCTTTAAACACTGTTTACTTTTATAGTCAATATCTTGAAATTTGATAAAATTCTTTTCTTAAACCTATTGCTATATCATCCTGTAACTGAATCTATTTTCTCCATGATGAGTTGTTTATCTCCATGCTTATGATTTCTCTGAACCTTCTAAAGTTAAAAGGACTGTCAATGATATCAGAGGTAGAACAACTTTTGGAACCAGACGAACTGGAAATTTTACAGCAGAATGCGAATCCCAACTTGGAAACATTGTCAACTGTAAGTGATAAAAACATCAATAAGTTGTCATATACACATATAAATAATCTTGATGATATGTTTAGAAAAGAAAGTATCAATCCTCCTTATCTCCTAGTTTAACTTGAATTTACAGGAAGCAGATTTTCTTCTTTATGAAATTTGTTGATATTATTGTTAGCGCTGATTAATTGTTGTGTCTTCCATTCTTAGGTGAAATGGAATCTGCTGCATACTTTTGCTTTATCAGGGCAGATAACGTTCATGGATGAACTACTTGAAAATGGGTATAGTATTGATTCAGTCGATCAGGTGGGGTGCTCTAGAATTACCTATTTCGTATTAGTTGATTGCTCATTCAGGGACTAACATATTTTAGTAGTTTGGCTAATCAGGATGGTCGTACAGCTCTTCACAAGGCAATTATTGGCAAAAAAGAAGCAATAATTAGTCATCTTCTAAGAAAAGGTGCATCTCCACATGTCAAAGATCAAGTAAGAATATACTCAGTTACATTATTGCCGGATCAGCTTTACTAAAATAGAAACCGTGAAGCACGAGTCATAAAATTCTTTCCTTGAAATAGAATGGCGCCACTCCACTTCATTATGCAGTTCAAGTCAGTGCAAAGCAAACTGTGAAGTTATTGATCAAATACAAAGTCGATGTGAACGAAGCCGATGAAGTAAGTTTCTTTTACATGCATATTTTTTATCAACATTGTTGGGCTGCTTCAGTTTGACGGTACTCTTACTTTTGCAGGATGGATGGACGCCATTGCATATAGCCATACAAAGTCGAAATAGAGATATAGCAAAAATTTTGTTGGTCAATGGAGCGGATAGGAACAGAAGAACGAAGGTATTTTTCTGGGAACATATTATAGAAACTATGCAGTCTTTCAATCGAAAATATGGCAATCCTTCTACTTATGTGAGATTGGGGTATGCACTTCTTGAGAGATGTTTCTGGAAACTAATTTCTGATAACGATGTTTTTCAGTGTAATTTTAACAAAAAAGAGTTTTTAAAAGTCATTTGTTTTTTTCATTTGGTTTGTAGTTTTGAAGAGCTATTCAATCATTGAGCATGATATGTCATATGATTTTTCAGGAGGGAAAAACAGCCTTGGATCTGAGCTTATGTTACGGGAAAAACTTCAAGTCTTATGATCTTGCAAAGTTACTTAAAGTAGTTCCAATCTATCACACAATTTGATTCGATGACACTGTTTTTTCTCTATTTATCTTGTTGTTCTCTTTAACAGTTTTCAAATAATAATCATTTCATAAATTAATTATTTGATAAATTAAAAATGATTTATTAATTTTATTATGAAATTTTAAAAAATAAAATTTGGGTATAATCGTACTTTATGTTATTAGTAAACAAGTATTATAAGTTACCAATCTTATTTTTAGGGTAAAATGTAATTTTACACTCTTGAATTATTTTTATTGACAAATTGAATTTCGTCTTTGCATATATTAGCAATTTGTAATTTATTTGTTAAATTACGTTCGTATATAGCATATTCCAGTGAATCACGTTTGATTCTAACATCAACGATGATTTCTAATTTAATTTCGAATTTTATCGATCTCTTGATATAATTTGAAATTGTTAGAAATATGAGGTCAATGAAATTCAAAATTGGGTTAGAAATTGCTATAGAAGTTATAAATTTGGTAAAAACACGAAATTAAATAGAAAATATAATTTGTATGCATTGAATTTGGTAGATAAATTGACTATATATTTTAAATTGATAATATCTAAAAAAAATTAAAATTTAATTTATCATAAAAAAATACAGTCTGTAGATCTCTTGCAATCCAACGGCTGATAATAATTTTGGAAAAATCGAAATTGAAAACGAAAGGAAAAACAAAACAACATTTGCAGAAGGATAAGCTTGCCCAAAACGGAGGTAGAGCAATGGAGATACTCCCAGCATTTCTTGCTTTCCCTTCTCATTCCGCTTCCACGACTAGTCTGTGTTCTTCACTCCTCACTCCCTCTCCTGCACCCCGACTTAGACACCTCGGTCTCCACGTCCATGCCTTTTCCTCCTCTTTCAGACGTTCGACTTTGAATGCAAAGAAGCCCCGTCGATTGACATCCATTCGGGCCGCTGAAGAAGAAGAAGCCCTTAATCCCGCCCAACAAGAAGGAGTGGAAGATTCGCCATCTTCGTATGATCAGCCATCCGTGACGGTTCCAGTTTCCCCTTCCGACACTCTCACTATGCTTTTTCAGGCATCTCCCTCCTTTTTCCTCTCAGTTGAGCAATCATAAGTCTGAGAACGTTTTTTTTGTTATATATCTTCAATTTTTGTTGATGAAGGCAGAAGGAACGATGAGTGAATCAGCTATTCCTACTGTCATCAATGCCCTCCAGGTATATCTATACATCCTCGACGTTGCTCTGTCTTTTTGGATTCGTCAATCTGTTCATATTAATTTGCATTTTCAGATTGCCGCTCAATTTTGGATAGGGGTCAGTTTTTATATCATCCACATTAAATCATTCGATCATATTTAGTTAGTAGGCCGGATAAACTTGCTATCGTTGCTGTGTATTGCAGCTCTAAGTCCGCAATGCTCTCTTTAATTGTAGAGACACACCATTGCTGCGCATTTGACCAATCAAAACACAAATTTATCCTACATTTGTTTCTTTCTTTCTTTCTAGGGACAGGAGGATATGACCAATCTTAAAGTTCAAGTCATCGAGGGTATTGCTTCTGTTGAGGTATGTATGGGACTCACCAACTGCTTATAAACATGGTGGAATGTGCTACCATAGATAGTTTGCATCTTCCTAATGAATTCTCACCTGCGTGACATCTGGTTTGATGCATTAGATTTTAAATCTCCTCTGTACATATTTGCTAGGATGTCTCTATTAAGTTTTCTGAGTATGGCCCTGAGAACGCTCATTATTAAGTCTTGCCTGCATCGAATTCGGCCGGGTGGTCATATAACATTTCAGCCGACCTTTTCGTGAATTACAATTCAGCATGAAATCCACTAAAAATATCTGTGGTTTTCCTCGTTTCAGTTGACGAAACAAACAACAGTTCAAGCGACAGGGGTGGCTGCGGGTTTCATCGAAACCATACGGGGTTCAGGCTTCAAGCTGCAAACTTTGAGTTTGAGTTTTGAAGATGAAGATGAGGTTTTTGGTTTTGCAAAGCGGTCTGATTTTGGAGAAAGGAGAGAAAGTGTATTATTTGAAACACTAAAATATTCATTTCTGGTGTGACTAAACCCCGCATAAACACCTCTGATTTCAATCCAATTTCAGAGACTAGTAAGTTTGCGGGATGGAAAGGAAGGAAAGATTCTCGAACGAGCCTGAAACCAACCCGACCTTAGTTAAGAATGAAATAATGGAGTGATGATATTCACAATACAAAACCAAAGCCCTCGAAAACAATCAACTCAAAACTCAGATGAGTCTGTGCTGGCCGGCGGCTTCTGCCCACGAGCCATGCCACCGGGTGGAGAACGTATCCGGGCCCCCAACCCTGGGTCGAGCAAATTCTCCCAGTCAAAATCCTCCTCTTCCTCTCCTCTTTCTTTTATCATCTCCATTATCTTGCTTGCCTTCTCCCTCCCCCGGCAGCCACCCTTCATCTCCACATTCATCAACACCTCCACCGCTCCGGCAGCCTTTGCCAAGCCCTTGAACCTTAATCCACCGCCACTCAGTCCGTACAACACGTCCACACAGCTCTCCCGAGTCGACTCACTACCCAATTCACTTCTCAATATCCCAACTATACACCCCACCGCACCCGAATCCAACAACGCAGCCCGCCCATCTGCGCACGAAGCCAAGTTAGCCAGAATCATCAGCACTCGACCTGTCATGTGCCCCGACTGAACCAACCCTAGGAACGCACTAACCGCCCCGAGCTTGACGAGCTTCGACCGATTGCTCTGAACGAGCGAGAGATGGTAGAGTGCGAGAACCGAGTCGTGTTGAGTCCGCTCGCTTTCTGATAGGAGGCTGCGGATCAGCGGAGGTAAAGCTCCGAGCACTCCAATGGCTGTTTTGTTAGCATCGTCAAGGGCTAAGCTAAAGAGGGCACCGGCGGCGTGCTCCTGCGCCTCGGGGAATCCCCCCTTCAACGCATCAATCAGATTGGGAACTAATCCTGATCGGACCATCTTCAGCTTGTTCGTCTTCTCCAACGAGAGGTTCACCACAGCTGCAACTGCGTTCACTTGTATGACGGTGTAGCGTGAGAGGATCAGAGGTTTTAGGGCTGATAGCAATCTGAGAGTGCAGAGCTGGGCTCTACACTCCTCTCTGGTTCTCGTCATCTTCCTAAGGGAAACCAGCGACTCTTCAATTTCGATGATTTGTGGGCTCTGGATCTTCGCCATTATCTCTTCCTCTTCCAAAGAATTGGGAATTGGGGTTTCGATATCCGATGAAGAAGAGGACGAGCAGCAACTAGGCCGAGTCTTGAGGGCTAGCGGCGGTATAGATGTCAACATGTCTACAAATTCATCCGAGTTAGAGTAGAATTGATTCTCTGCAACTCCTTGAATGGATCCCTCCTCGCTTTTTATTTGGAAAATTGAGTTTTGATTTTGCGACGACATTAACGAACAGAGGAGCTCTTTGGCGGAGCTGAAGTCAAGTGCTTTCGGAGGGTTCATGGAAGAATTCTTGCACCAGTTTAAAATGGCGGATTTGAGTGCGAGATTAGGGATTACAGAGGAGAAATCTGGAATGGAACCATCTGAAAGTTTGGGAGTGAAGTTGACACCTTTACATACTTGAACGCAGACAGCTTCGAAAGTTTGACCCGACGAGACGATAACAGGCTCTGCCATTAAAGCTCGAGTAATGGGGCAGAGAAACTCCGTGGGTGCTAGTTCTATCAAAGGCTTCGATGTTTTCGACTGTTTCGACGAAGACCTTCGAAAGATCCTCCATTTTCGTCTGGGACTAGCTTTTTCTTCTGTAGCTGCGTCTGTTTTTTCTTCGTCCTTCTCAAAAACCCATTTATTGTACATAGATTTATCAATAACGAACCTCATTAATCCTTCTTGAAACTCCATTTTCTTACGAGATGCAGTCCTTCTTTCACTGAAAACTACGTAGAGACTGTCAATCGAAAACCTTGAAAAGACGTAGCAAAAGCGCCATGATTTCCGGCGAAACAAATCGGGTATTGGGTAATTCTCAACAAAATGAATCGAGAAAACCGATAAAAACGTATCAAGTGTGGACCGAGTCGACGAAGAGTGAGTGTTAACAGAAAATGGAGGTGAGAGAAAGAGACGATGGTTTCTTCAGATTCCTCGCCTTTCTGAAATCAAACCCAATCAAACAAGAAGAAGAGATTATAATTTCAAAGCTCTTTGTAACTATCCAACGCTATTACGTAATTAATTTCCTTTTTTTCCCCATAATGTAAGTCTTTGCTTTACATATTGTATTCCATGTGCCAAAAAGCGAACTCGGTTCTCTCTCTCTCTCTCTGTCTCTCTCTCGTGTTCAATGACGAAGGATGATTAAGACCCAGGTTCTCTCTCCAAAACCTTTTATGCTACTTTCTCTCTGGGTTTGTGCTACTGCTTTCCCTCTCCCTACTAAAGAAACCACTGCAACTATCACCCATTTTTTTAATAATTTTAAGCTTAATTGTTAAGCTTCTGATGACTATTGCTTCTCACTTTTTTTATTCTCTAGCTCTTCACTCGTCTACTCGCTTTCCTTTTCTTAAAACCTCTCTCCCTCCCTCCAGTCCAGGCCATCTGAGCTTAGATTTACAACTCGGAGTTGTCCAGTCGAGTTGGCTAACGAGCTGGTGGCGAGCAATGTTGCAAGGCTGACCCGTCAAAAAAAAATTTCTTATTTTTTATTCAAAATTAAATTTAAAAAAGAAAGTCAATTTTACTTCCATAATGTTAGAGAAGGATAATTTGAAAAAGAAAATACGACGTGAGATATTAGATTTACGTGGAAAAATCTTTACAGAAAAAAATTATAGGCAGAAGAATAATCTACTATGAAGATCAAAATATAATCGCGAATTTTGCGACTCTAGCTTACATCAATTTATAGAAAAAACAAAATCCTAAATGAGATCTACAATACGGGCCCATCGGCCTGGGCCAATAGAATTCAGGTCACACTAAAATCTAACAATCTCCACCTTGACATGAATTCTATGAAAGAGATCTATAGCCCGTGCTTATCAGCCCGACCCAACAAAACGAATTCAAAACCCTGAATTCTGGCAGTCTCCATCTCGAAACGAATTCTGATGCAAGGAACCAATTTTTAAATCTTCAAATTTTCCTCTTTCACACTTTTAAAGAAGATCTGCAACGAGGGCCCACCTACCCGTCTCAAAGAAGTATACAGATCACCAATATAAATGTCTTCAAGAATAAATTCAGCAACTGATGCTGACTTAGTTTAAAAACATTTAAAGCACGATGGTGACATCTTCAAATCCCACAAAGAGTAAGCCAAATCTATGCGAATATATCTCGCCTCTTGGCCTGCCATATCAAAACCATCTTTCAAAATCTTTTAAAATTCCACTATCGTTATCTTACCATGACAAAATCTTGAATCTCAATTCAAAAGTGGAAGATCTCATTCAAATGATCTCATCGCCCTAGAAACATAATCTTTAACAAAATATCTGACCCAAAAGATCACTGACTTCAATAAAATATTGACCCTAAAATATTGAAGCGAAAAATCATGAATATCACAAGATTTCAAAAGATATTCCCAAAATTCAGATATTTTACCATAGCAAATCATCTCCAAAATCAAATCAAATCTAATCGCCAAAATATTACAAAATTCAAACCTTATTTGAATTTCAATCGAAAACAATCTCCATGTTTGAAATATTCCTGCGATTCCAAATCTGCCATAAATCCATCAAATTTAATCTCCCAAATATCTTCCAAAAGTTCCAATGATTTTCAAAAATATTTATCTTTGGCAAAAATCCAATTTTGCAAAGGACACTCTTGTGGTAGGCCCAATCGAAATGGCTTGACAGCGAGAATGGAGAACATAATGTAGATGATCTATAACATCTGGCGATAAATAAAAAACCCTCCAATGACGAACTTGTTGTTCGGAGACACAAATGCTCTGGAGAACTCCAAATAGAGATGAAAAACCAGGCATCTGTTTCTGATGGCGGCTAAACCAAGACAAATGGCAGGGGGAACAATTTTCCCGTTCTTTTTTTTTCTTCCTTTTCTTTTTCCCAAAAATTGTAATTTTCCCAAAAAATTACACAAACCTTGTTCGATGTAGAATGACCGAAGTGAATTTGTTTCTACACACTTGTAAACACGAACTCCCAAAACCAAAGCTCTAATACCATTTGTTAGAGATCAAACGATAACCAGAAAAAGAAAATACTATGTGAGATACCAGATTTACGTGGAAAAACCCTTTCAGGGAAAAAAATCATGGGCAGAGAAATAATCTACTATGAAGATCAAAATACAACCGTGAATTTTGCGACTCTAGCTTACATCAATTTATAGAGAAAACAAAACCCTAAATAAGATCTACAATGCGGGCTCATCGACCTGGCCCAATAAAATTTGGGTCACACCGAAAGGTTTTTCCACGTAAATCTGATGTCCCACATGGTATTTTTTTTTCAGTTATCGTTCGATCTCTAACAAATGGTATCAAAGCTTTGGTTTTAGGAGTTCGTGTTTCCAAGTGTGGCGAAACAAATTCACTCCGGACGTTCCGCATCGAACAAGGTTTGTGTAATTTTTTAGAAAATTACAATTTTTTAGAAAAAGAAAAGAAAAAAAATGGAACGAGAAAGTTGTTCTCCCTGCCATTCGTCTAGTTTATGAAGATTTGTTCTTCTTTGTCGTTAGCCGCCATCAGAACCAATTGCCTCATTTTTCATCTCTGTTTGGAGTTCTCCAGAGGAGTTGTATCTTCGAACAACAGTTTCGTCATTGGAGGGTTTTCTATTTAGCGCCAGTTGTTATAGATAATCTACATTGTGTTCTCCATTCTCGCTATCAAGTCATTTCGATTGGGGCTGCCGCAAGAGTGTCCTTTACAAAATTGGATTTTTGACAAAGATAAATATTTTTTAAAATCATTGGGATTTTTGAAAGATATTTGGGAGATCAAATTTGATGGATTTATGGCAGATTTGGAATCGCGAGAATATCTCAATCATAGAGATTGTTTTCGGTTGAAATTCAAATAAGGTTTGAATTTTGTAATATTTTGGAGATTAGATTTGATTTGATTTTGAAGATGATTTGTTATGGTAAAATACCAGAATTTTGGGGATATCTTTTGGAATCTTGTGATATCCATGATTTTCCGTTTCAATATTTTAGGGTCAATATTTTATTGAAGTCCGTGATCTTTTGGGTCAGATATTTTGTTAAAGATTATGTTTCTAGGGCGATGAGATCTTTGAATGAGATCTTTCACTTTTGAATTGAGATTCAAGATTTCGTTATGGTAAGATAATGATAGTGGAATTTTAAAAGATTTTGAAAAATGGTTTTGATATGGCAGGCCAAGAGGCGAGATATATTCGCATAGATTTGGCTGACTCTTTGTGGGATTTGAAGATGTCACCATCGTGGTTTAAATGTTTTTAAACCAAGTCAGCATCAGTTGCTGCATTTACCTTTGAAGACTTTTATATTGGTGATCTGTATATTTCTTTGAGACGGGCAGGTGGGCCCTCGTTGCAGATCTTCTTTAAGGGTGTGGAAGAGGAAGATTTGAAAATTTAAAAATTGGTTCCTTGCATCAGAATTCGTTTCGAGATGGAGATTATCAGAATTCAGGGTTTTGAATTCGTTTTGTTGGGCCGGGTTGACGAACACGTGCTATGGATCTCTTTCATAGAATTCATGTCAAGGTGGAGATTGTTAGATTTTGGTGTGACCCGAATTCTATTGGGCCAGGCCGGTGGGCCCACATTGTAAATCTCATTTAGGGTTTTGTTTTCTGTATAAATTAATGTAAGCTTGAGTTGCAAAACTCGCGGTTGTATTTTAATCTTCATAGTAGATTATTCCTCTATCCGTGGTTTTTTCCCGTAAAGGTTTTTCCACGTAAATCTGTTGTCTCACGTCGTATTTTCTTTTTTTTTTTTGTTATCATTCGATCTCTAACACATAATCAATGATAATTCATTTAAAACAATGATTAGGATTTACTTTTATTTTTATTCTTTATGGGAAAATTGTAGATTGTTAGATTCCCTCGCACGACTAATTATCGATATTTATAACAACGGTAACATATGTAATTTATATATATCATGAAAAATAATTTTAAAATGAAAATAAAACAAATTTTTTTTATAATATATTAATAATCAAATATATTAAAAAATCTTATTTTTGATATAATCTAAAAGATTAAGAAATATACTTATGTAGCTATTCACACAGGTACAAAAAGAACTTTGAAAGTAATTTTCTCAACCTTTGAAACCTTCGATCTTCTTTGTCAATCCTTCTTACCTCGAATAAACATGTGTGGGCGTGATGAATGTAGTAAAATCACACTCAATTTTATGATAGATTGTATTCTCAATACATGAGACGATTTATTTGGATTTAGAGAACGCTTCTCTAAAGTCAACACAGAATACTCACAAATTACTCTCAAAATGGATTCCTTAATCTCAAATATTTCAACAACTTATGCTAATGATGTTTGACCTCTATTTATAGTGGAACAACTCTATAATGGTCATTATGGCATTTAAAGAAAATCACTACAAATATTAATCTCTCATTTAAGTTAGAATACATTTATAACAAAAATATTATGGAAATCAAAAGGTTTTGTCACTATAGTTCAACCCTTGACACTATGACATTAACTCAAATTTAACAAAATCTATTTTAAAAACTATTTTAAAAAATTACTTTATATTTGTTAATTAATTGAATAATCAATAATTCAATTATTTCATTTAATGAAATATAACAAACATATTAACTATGATAACTTTTGTCATTTTGTCTTAATTAATTGAATAATCAATAATTCAATTATTCCATCTAATGGAAAATAATAAACTTATTATTGAGTGTATTAAATAATTAATTCATAATTAATTATTTAATCTTTTTTGTTCATTTTTCTATTATTCGAATAGTGATAAAAGGTGACGGAGGAACCAATGGACCTATAGTTTTAAGCTCCAATAATATTTCATTAATTAATATAAACTATATTTATTAATTAACATAATTATTAACTCTAAAGTTGTAATACCCTAATTTTTTGTAACGGGATGTAATATGGATAGTTGGGAAATAATTGGATGTGATTGAATTAAATGAATTTTGATGATTATTTGAGATTTCAGAATGAATTTATTATGGAATGTTATATCCTGAAAATATGTTTATTAAACCTAATAGGTTAGGGTATAACTTGTACCAATTAATTGGATTAATTAAGATATGAGATTTAGTTAGAAGAGTTGTAAATTAATTATGAAGTAAAGTAATTTAATTGGGGATAGAATTAAGAAGGGATGAAATTAAAATAAAAAGAAGAATTTAAATGGAATTGAAGGGGAGAGTAAGAGCTGAACCGGTTCAGGCTGGATTTGGTCCAGTTTTGAAATCAGGAAGAAAAGGGAGAAAGTTTATTTGAAACTTTCGACAGAAAGAGAGAAAGAGAGAACTGAGAGAGAGAGAAGGAGACCAAGAGCTTGAGAGAAATCGATAGTGAGCGTGAGGGAGCTCGGGCGTTTGGGTTTCTGTGTGGCGACGAAGCGGGTTCCGGTGGCGTGCCAGCAAATGGCTAGATGGCATCGTCGGGTCATGGTGTGTTTAGGGCTTGAAAATGCAGAGCTTCTGGAATAATGATAGAACCACGAAGCTGTGTTTTTTCTCAGTGATTGTTTAAGGTAAGAATCTCAATTGTTGGTTTTCTGATGATTTGACGACTTGTTGGAGAAAATGGTGGTGAATTGTAGAGATGAAGATGGCAGAGGTGATGGTTTGTGTTGGACTGGCTGGGGGCTTGTGGTCTGGCCTTCGGTTCGGTCCAATCCAGTTTGTCCCTTTGGTTATTGCCTGTGTAGGAGACGACAACGTTCAGCTTCAGAAGAGGAAGAGAAGGAGAGCCCAAGTGTCAAGATCTAAAAAATCTGCATCTATCACTTGAATTGTGGGATAAGTTCTTAAACATTTCAACTCTTGCCGTCTTTGCATAAATTCAGCAAGTGAGAGAGCACCACTGCAAAAAAGATGAGAAGAAATTGAGAGATAGAGTATGGGAGAGGAGTAAGCCGAGAGTGTTATGGAGTGCTTGCCGAGTGAAGGTTGAAGGAGATGCAGGGAAGATTGAAGTTGTTCTTGGGTGTTGACTTCGTGATCGGTTAGGTAACAATTTCTTCCCTGGGCCTTTATGCTCACTGTCATGTTTGGTTTATGAATATATCCTCCTTTGATTATTTTATGGATGGGTTATAAAGCATATGCTCTGTACATTTGGATATGTTGTTTGTGATGGATTTTGTTGAAGATGGAAATTTTATATGATGGGTTAGAAATGGTTTCTGCTATCAATATTGGTTGTTGAACGTACCGACGATGTTTTCTGATATTGTGAGGATTTAATCTGATATTGGGGTTTTGATTCTGCCGTTTGTTTTAGATATTGAGACCTTGTTAAAACTGTATAATACTCACTGATGATTGCTTGGGATTGGTTGCATTGGCTACTGTTTGGATTAATGTCTTAGTAATGGATAATACTTCTGTGATTTACTACTTTGTTGGATGGATGTATATATTCTTTGTTTATGATTGTCGTGGAGGATAATGTATATTGCGGTCATATACTTTGTTGGTTTGGTTTCGGTTCACTAATTGGATTAAAGGGTTACATGTTGGTTTGGTTTCGGTTCACTAATTAGATTAAAATATATTCTAGAAATTAGATTAAGTCACTGTACACTACTTGGTAGATAAATGTAGTTTCATGACTCGATTCAGATATTAATGTTAGACGTCGGTATTGTTGGGGCTATAATTTATTGGGATGGATCATGTTTTGTTTGGGTATTCACGAGTTCCTAGAATTATTACACGGCTAGTTGAACTTAAATAATGAAACTAAGTAATGTATACGAATTAAGGATAGGAAAAGACGATGAGATTAATTGATTAAATTAATAATTAAACGCTATTAAATTGTGAAGGTACTAAAGAAGGAAGAAAATGATAACAAATAAGCATTGAGCGCTTTATGCAATCGAGGTAAGTGATATGTGTGTGCTTTGCTCATTAGGGCCCTATATCGAAAGAATAGGATATGCACGTTTCGTTGTTTACTGCTTTATTAGATATTGAGCATGTATAATGTTTTAATAGCACATCTATTGATTTATAGCATGTCTACAGCAGCATGTCTATAGTTTTAATAGCATGTCTACCGCTTTATTGAGCACGTTCTGTGAATTGGGTGTTTATTTATATTCCCTTATTAACTATTAGAATTTATATGCATTCACGAGCATCATGTGTGATGCCCCGCGTCAAATCCGTACTTTCTTAGCTTAACTTTTCTCTTTAAATTCCTATGTAAAATTTTTCTTTTTATTTACTTAAAACGAGCGAATGTAAAAACTTAAGTTTAACGTGGAAATCTAAAGAGCGTAAAGCAGAAACAATAAATGCATTAAATAAGGTTTAGAGTTAAAAGCAGAAATGTAACTAATGCTCAAAACATGGTTTGAAGGTTAGGGTAAGAGTTAATAATTTACAAAACCGTGTCATTTAGCAAACCATTTCAACATAGTAATTTTCTTTCTTTCTTCTTCTGAGCCACATTCTACTCGGGTAACGATTCGTCCGAATAACCTGTAGGCTCCACAGGAAATATGTCTTCCTTTGCTCCTGGCATTATCATTTTGTTTCCTACACCACAAGCAAAACGTAAGCTTAAAGGCCCAGTAAGGAGTTGGGTTATGCAATATGCTTTATGCCTCTGTTTAGTTATTTTTGAAGTGGGTACCTGTAAAAACCCGGATTTTCATAATTCCTTTAAAATACGTGAAAATTTGAAAATTTTCTTTTAAAACAAATCAGAGAGCGCCTAAAACCGGACCGCTACTAACCTTTCATTCAACTCGTTATGAAAAAGCAACTTAATGAAACTATGCGAAAGCGTAAAATAAATCGTTTATTTAAAATATTGCGCAAGCATAAATAATTTAATGAAAGAAACTTAATAAAAAGAACTCGATTAAAATACTGCATTTAATAAATGAAACTGAAAAATTAAATATCATTAAATTACAACCGTTTTCTCTTTTCATTTAAGTCTGGCCAGCCACGAGTCTCGCACGTGCAAATCTTTCATCCTTTCATGTATAGTACCTACATCTACATCGCAAGTAACTGTAAGCTCGGGGGCTTAGTAAGAAAAATGGTTAATACATTATGGTTATGATTCTCTTTAGTTCTTGTTGGAGTGGGGGTTACCCAAACCAATTCTTTCATTACGTCATTCGTTCGTTCATTACTTTTCTTTCATTCATTCGTTCGGCGAGTTAGTCTCCTGTGTGCATACTCGATGCCAGACTATAACTAGCCTCCTGTGTGCATATTATATGCCAGACTAGAAACTAGTCTCCCGTGTGCGTACTAGCTGTCAGGCCACTGACCTCCTGTGTGCATACTAGCTGCCAGACTAGACCCGATCACCTTACTATTCCATCATTTCTCATTACATTTTCCTCGCTCATGCATGCATTTTATTCTTTCTATTAACATGATGCATTTCCATACATTTTCAACCTATCGTGATGCATGATGACATAACATACGTTTGTAACTTAAAGAACACACAAACAGAAATAGCTGAAATAAAAGCACATGTAAAAGAATTATTGGAATTGAAAGCACATAGCAATAAAGACAATCCATACATGAACAATACACAACAGAATTTATAAATTAACATGCCAATTGTCTAGTTAACTTCCTGATCCAATTACATGCTCCCTGTTTTATTATTCTAGATCATTAGCTAAATCGGTTATCCAAGTCATTTAACATACTTTGGAATTAATTACATGCTTCCATTCAATATTATAGACAATATCCTACCAAGAAAGACAATAACAAAAGCATTCGTTCACACAATTATTGAAATCCTTAAGACCTTTAATCCATTCACATATCATTCATTCCCTTTCATCTTCATTACCTTTCTCCTCTCTATTAAATATATACATGATACATAAACAATTTGGGCAAATACACGTAAAGAGTAATAGGAATTGAAAGCGCATAACAATGAATTTAAATAAGGAAAAGCATGCTTGAATTGAATTACTAAAACAAAATTCTAAAATTTAACATGCCAATTCTTTTAGTAAATTCCCTAATTAGATTACATGCTTCCTAACTTTATTCTAGGTGACCATTTTACTCAAACTTAATTTCTTTAGTTAATTGCACTAGTTCATCAACATACTCAATTTACATTATTATTTCATTACATGATTCGATTACCAATATTAACATCCTGAACCTAACTAAGTTAACATGCTAGTTCAATTACGTACTTAGCAAATTAAGTAAACATACTTGAACATCCATCACAACTAATTACACATGCTCAATTGACTAATTATCTTAATTAGTGTACATGCTTATTTAGTCAAGTAAATTAGTTAATCATGCTTACTATGCTTACTAAGTGATTATCATACTCAAGTGTTCATTATTAATTATCAACTAGTTAACATGACATGTATATCATAATTAATTGCATGCTCAAGTTTAAGTAGTTAATTGTTCTAATCACTTAACATACTCATCAAGTAATTAAACTTAACATGCTCCATATCTAAATTACGTTATCATACTTAGCAATTAGGTAACATGCTTAATTAAGATTACCGTTTCTTAGCCAAATCATTTATTAGCCGATTTACATGCTTGGTCAAATTACATGCAATTTACAATCACTTAGTTCAAAATTACTTGAGCCAATTAACAACTAAACATACTCATCTAACATAGGTCAATTGCAATTTACTAAGCTAACTTCTTATTAGTCAATTTACATGCTTAGCCGAATTACATGATCAGAAGACTATGTAGCCAATTTTTCATTCTTAATTGCATCGAACTAAGATACAACTAATGACAGCAAGATAATTGTATGCATAAAGAAATTTAAAACAATAATTCCACAGCAAGTAAATAATCATTAACCTTTTAGCTCATTTTCATCCTTTGCATAATAACTTAGTCTTATTTATTCCACTTTTATGCTTCTCATTTCTTCATTTACTTAGGCATTTGCATCTCATCAAACTAAACTAAACAACCAAAGGCAAAACATCACAGATTCACAACAATTTATACTCTATTTACACTATCATAACAAGCAACCAAGAACAATAATCATACAAGCGTTTTCACCGAAAATTATCATAGAACACTTAACCCATTTTCATGCTTCTCCTGACCATTTATCCTTTTTCATTTCATCATTCGTGAACCTTAAGCATTCATCACAATAAAATCAATTTAACACAACTATTATTAAAGCAATCCAACAATGAAATCACAACTACTAGAGATTCACAAGAATAAATATCACAACAATATCACAGCAAGAAAACCTCCCATTATCACATTTATATATCATCAAACAACTATCAATCAATACTTTAAGAACACTAAAACTAAACTCACACACACAATTGTGATGTAGGGCCTTCACATGGCCAAGACATCCCTATTTTCTTACCATTAACGAAGATACGAAGCAGGGACAGTTGCACTCCAAGCTCTACAGCTCACAGTCAGCAGCCCCTAGTACACAGCAGCTGCTCCAACAGCGCACCGAGCTTCACCTTAGCAGCTTACGGACAGAGCTACTCCAGCTCGTCAGCAGCTCACTCTTCACCCAGTAGCTCCCTCACTTACATTTCACACCTCACAGCTTACTAAGCTTCACTCACAATAGCTCACCACTTAGCTCACAGACGGAGCTCCAGTAGTTCCCTCCACAAGCACTCAGCTCTCTCACATCTCACATACTTAGCTCAATCACTATATAAACCGCACATTCACTTAGAAGCTCTCACCCTCTCTCGGACCTGCACTCTCTCTCGGTCACTCTCTTCCTTGTAGGACCCTTTCTCTTGCTCACAGGAACTTCACATGCGTAGGAAATGAAGAATGGCAGAGGAGGAGAAAGATATTACCTGGAGGGGGAGACAAACTGTAACTAGAGGAGACAAATTGGACGCCTAAGGGTAGGCAGGAGGCGGCTTCTAGCATGGGCTACGGTCTGGAGGCGTTGGGAGAACCGTCCGTGTCTTCTGGACGTGGAATAAATGGCTAAATGACAAGAGTTTGGATATTGAATCCCTAAATTTATGCTGAGCTGGGTTAATTC
Source organism: Begonia loranthoides (assembly GCA_022433065.1). Classification (NCBI taxonomy): domain Eukaryota; kingdom Viridiplantae; phylum Streptophyta; class Magnoliopsida; order Cucurbitales; family Begoniaceae; genus Begonia; species Begonia loranthoides. Next base: position 7,598,688 of record CM039478.1, read on the forward strand.
GGACTGATGCGGATGACTTGGTCTCATCCGCATTCGTCCACAAGTAAAACATCACAGGTTAAAATCGAGGTTTCGGACGGGAGAATGCATCCCCGTCCTGTCCGTACCGTCCGCAGGCGAGTTTCGGACGACATATGGCGTCCGCATGTCGTGTCCGCGTGTCATCTGAAAGTGTCCATAAAATGGACAGAGGCAATCGAACGATACCTTCCCTCGTCCGGACTCGTCCAAATGTCCCAGAGTTACAACAGATTCAAAACGGACGAATCGTTCTGCATCCGCACCGTTCGGGACCCGCATCCGCAACACTCTAAATCCAATTTTTCTTTAACTTTTCACACTTAACTCTAATCCCATAATAACGTGTCATAAAGTGACACGTTTAAATACTCAACGTAACGTCTTACTTACCCCATCATTTAATTACATCGTGTTTACGGGAAAATTGTAACAAAAATACCCCTAAACTTAACACTTTGAACACGTCCTCGGTAAAACCCCTATAATTGTCCAACTTAAAAAGTCGAGGTGTTACAGTACCACCCGAAACCAATCTTTTCTTTACTTTTGTTCATTCATTCATTCATTACTCGTACATTGAGCGGAAGATGGAGGAACCCATGGGTGAGGGAATAGTGTTGGTTGGATTCTAACCTCCTATAGGTAGTTAGTCCAGTTCCCGACAAGGGAGGGGAGTAAGTCTAGCTACCAGGTTAGATCCGAACTACCCCTCCGTCCCCTAACTCCCCATTTTCTTTTCTTTCATTCATTCTTTTCATTTATCATTTTCCTCACATAATGCATATGAGTACCACCCCAATGGTGGCACTTCATATTTGTTTCTATTATCATAATGTATGTTGATACAGTATAAAAGTAAAAATAATTAAACAGTGCATATAATTGAATAGCCGTAATTAAAACGAATAAAAGACAATGAATATAGTAACAAACTGTACAATGAATAACATGCTTGAATTTTAGAACATAGCAATAAAATAAATTGACGATTTAGCATGCTTCTAAAAGCGAAATATAAATAGCAACATAGCTAGGAATTATCATGCTTCTAATAACGAATTTGACAGCGAATGAAATAGTGAACTAACATGCTCGAAGAATTTATAAGAGATCCTCAAGGAAAGTAGACATGTTTAACCATATTAAATATACATGAATGTAACAAGTAAATGCAAACATACTTGATAAATTGCTAAGAATTTATGACATAAATCGATCCTAAGCCAGTGGACTAGCGATAGTGTACGTTCGAAAATAAAACATGGTTAATGGTATGATTTCGATTGAGCTAACAACTTAGTTCATCGTTATAGAAATTAATCTAATTAACTACACATGCTCAGATAACGAAATTAATCTAGTTAACTACACATGCTGAGGTTAACCAAACAACAACTTCTAGCTAACACAGAGAGATTCAAACAATAGCAATAACATGACAATATTGAGTCTATCATGACAGCCAATAAGACAATCAGAATACATCCAACAGAACAGAATCATCGTCAACGTTCATTCTTAACATAACATAGAGTGATCTTTCATCATTCTACAAAGACTATTATTCAAGCAACAAGCATTTGCCAACTTCCTTATCAAAATAAAGAATTGAATTGCAATAAAGGAAATATGGAATATAAGCAAAGAAAACACAGACTCTACTTATGGGTAGAGCCTCCACAGGGCAAGACTCTACCCAATCCTTACCTTTTTTGAAGAATTTCCTCATGGACAACAAGATAGCAAAAACAACTAGCTAAACCCTCAGCTTACTGAACCTCACTTTCGCACTTCACTCATGTATCACACTGAAGAAATCACACAAACTCACAATTTTTACCAGAAGGTTTCTCTCTCACGCAGGAAGACTCTCTTTCTCACAGGAAGACTAACTGCAGAGGAAGACATATTCTGGCGATTAAAAGGTGAAGCCTTACCTAGAGAGAGACAATCGTACACCAAACGAAGAGGGGAGGGTCTGTATCGACATGGTCCAAGCGTGGGGGTTCGTCTCCATTGTCGCCTAAGTACGCTTTAAATGACAAAACAACAAACATTTTGTCATTTAAAACCTATTTTATTCATAGTTTTGGGAGATTTAGGACGAGAGGAGTTGTCCTTGCCTCGTCCGCATGCGTCCAAGATCCTCATTCCTCTTGACAGAGTTGCATTTTTGGACGAAGGAAGGTGTCCTCGCCTTCGTTCGCAATCGTTCGAAACTGTCCAAAAAATTGGACAAATTCAAAGCCTTGTCGTCTACCACCGTCCGCATTCATATGACCCCATCTGAAAAGTTGAGTTACAGATAGGGGATGAATTTGGATGCGGAGTTCTATCTTGTATCATCTCAAAACACTGGGACGACGTTCCATGCTTTTTCGGACGACATTCCTTGTCCGCATGCTTCCAAAATTATCGATTATACATTTTCTCCACTGCACCCGAATTTGCTATTATTCATTTTATCCACAATTTTTCATACTTCAATTATCTTTCAATATTTACCCCATATACACACATCATAACTTAATATGTATCGTAACGCAACGTAATATATTAATTATCCCAAGAATTAATTACATCGCGTATACATGGAAATTATTATCGGGGTATTACATCATGCATCACGATTTTCAAAGTATACGAAAATGGTTTTCATGCACGGTTTTGAAAATGAAACGAAAATAAAAAGAAAGTACAAATGAACGATCAAGAAACTTAAAAGAAAAAGGGTGGTGTGGTCCGGTAGGTCAAGCCCGGCACATAACCCAATGAAAGAAAAGATAAAGGTTCTTGTAGTTCAGTAGGTCAAGTACAACATGTGAACAAAAGATAAAGAAAGGATAAAGGTTTCTGTGGTTCAGTAGGTTAAGCTCGACACAGGAACAAAAGAAAAGAAAATAAAAGACAAATAAAGAAAAGAATATGAAAAGAGAAACAGATATGGATACAGGAACGGAAACGGTACGAGCACAGATATCGAAATAGAAATGGGAACAGAAACAGAAACGAAAACGAGTTTTCATAAATGCAAACGGATACAAATAAGGATACGGATACAGATACAGAAACGCATACGATCATGGATACCAAAATAGGAACGGAAACAGAAAGAAAGAAAGTACATAAATGTGAAAAGATCAAAGATAAAAAGAAAGAGAACGAAAAGAGAAACTGCATACGGTTTTAAAATGACACAGCATGTGCATCTATCATATTAGGTTTTATATCACTTACTGAGCATTAGACTCATAGTTTATGACTTACGATGTAGGTACAAACATGAGAGAAAATGATGAACAGATTAAGGAGCAGTCGATGAAAGATTTGCACGGATGAGACTTGTGGCGGGCTAGGCTAATGGATGAACAAGAAAAGAGCTTTGTAAATATAATGTAACAGTTTATTTATTGTCTTTTAAATAAATTATTTATGCTTCCGCTGTAAATTGAGAAAAGTAATTTTATAATTAGTTTTTCGCTGTTTATACCGATTTAAGTAACAAGTTTAAGGAAAAAGTTTCTAACGATCAGGTTTTATAAAAAAGAACTCTGTTTTCAATTAAAAGAAATTAATAAAGATTTAAGTTGTTTTATGAAAGTTTTAAATTTCACGCAATTTTAAAGTAAATAAAAATTGAGTCGTTACGAAAGTAATTTCACTAAATACTTAGTGTTACACTCTAAAAAACTATAGAGTATATTTACTCAAAGTCCATTGATATAGTCATTACATACATATTAACCCTCCATTTAGATTCGCAATAGAGTTAGGTTTATAATATGATATCCTCTCATATTGCGTCTTTATCTTTGACTACTATTAGTTCTTAATTGAATAATTAATTTATAACGATTCTGAATTGTGCGCTAATTATTTGATCATTGAACAAACAAACAAGGGAATCTAAATAAATGAATTTCATTGTATCGATATTAACATTCCTAGCTATTCATTTTAATTCACTCCCAGTATACAAGGTATACGAATCGTAACTTGTACAAAATTTTACTAAGTAAATCAAAAAATAAATTAAAATAAAATAGAAATTTGTTAAATACAACGAATTAAGATCATGCATATATGACTATTATTATGATAAAATTAATTGTTCTATATTTAACGAAAATTATTAGAACAATATAATTTTATATGTTCCAGTCCTATATAATCATATTATATAAAACATATTTATTTTATGTCACTACATATATAGTGGGGATATGACTATACATTCTTAATGAGATAAACTATGTTTATGACTATGAACTATTTGTAGATTCCATACTTAAAATATGAGTCATGGACATATTTTGGTTATTACTCTTTATATTTATCCCACATATATACAATATATATGTTAATATAAAGTTAGCATAAATAACTAAGAAATTTTCTATGAATTTTATAAAATATAATCTAAAATGTTAACATAATATCAATCAATATAAATTCATATATCACAATATTGTTCTATTACATTTGCTTGTTGGGCATATTACTCCCAACAAAAATGACAATCCTACCATTGTACTTTTTGATTAATCACAAGTCAACCACTAAAGTATTTTTTCTAATAAATGACCACTGAACTATGGAAAAAAGTTGCCGCAAACATCGCTGTCACGTTTGTCATTAAACGTATTGATTTCATTCCGCAGCAGAACACTACACAATCTGGTGCAGATCAAAAATTTAAAAATTAACGTTATAATACTGATGTTCCGCTGCAGAATGTCAATATTTATAAAAAAAACTATGACTTTCCACTGTAGAATGACACATTTTGCGGTGGAACGTCGTGTGTCATTTTACGTTCATATGCCCTACTATATAAGACTCGACTATGTGCTCCGGCGAGTTCACCGTGAATCACAAAATCCTCGGCCAACATTCAAACTCTCAGACCTTCGTTCCTCATTGTTTAATTGATTCCAATGGATTCTAGGGCAAAGAAATTGACACTCAAGGGAAAGGGTGGTCTGTCGCAGCCTTAGCCACAACCACATGTAGAAATGACGGACTCTGACTGTGAATGCAGTCGGATTGCAACTAACTTTATCAGTTAGTTGCACCGTAATGTACCCGCCATAGTGCAAGGTGGAGCACTCACAGCTGAAGGTCCAACAGTCACTGTTGAAGTTGGAGCAGTTGTGGTTGACATTGGAAGACTCACGGTTGCCCTGTTACAGAAGCTGAGGTTGAAGCACAACCTCAACCTCAACCTAGACAATGACCAGAAGCAGGTGCATTGGTTCGTTTCCCACTCGTTATAACGAGGTTCCACTCCCCACTCTTTAGGACAACAAACGCCAACAAACGATATGAAGCTGATGTTAAACACCATTCAATTATTGTTTCTAGAATAGTAGACTTTGAGTCATTAGCTGAATATGAAATTGAAGAATTGTTTGAGGAGGCTGCTTAGCTGGGTTGTGCAGATTGGGTGGAAGTTAATGTGAATGGATTGTCAAACTGTTTTATGCAAATTTGGAACTGTCCACCCAACCATTAGAGGTTTAGACTTACATGTTTGGACATGAGTTGAGGCTGACTCCCAAGGATATTAACATGCTGCTTGGATGATTGAGGGAAGACCCAAGCAAGCACTATTACCACGTGTCTCAGGAGTCACCTTTCATTATAAGAGGAGAAGGTCTGACAGTGCTTAGATTGTTGCACCGTGATCCCGAGATTGGAACGTTCAAGAAGCCAAAGTCCAAATACTTGAATGCCGTAGCCCGAGTGATCCACACCATCATGACGCACTCCATCTTTCCTCAAGATGGGCGTCGAGACCATGTTAGCTGCATGGATCTCTATTTGCTGGAGAAGGTGTTCAACAAGAAAAAAGTAGACATCGGCTATGTCATTTTGAGTCACATGTACGTGGTGCTGAACAACCCGGCCAAGAGTCTGCCATTCAATTGGTTTATTCAGAGGATTGTTAAGCATTACGGGGTACCGATCTCATATGAGAAGCCAAGAATTGAAGAGAAGGCCACCGACGTCCACAACAAATTGAAAGTGACTGAATGAGGATCAGCAAAGTTGAAGGGGTATGGGTATGCAAGACTTCATCCAAAGCCGCCCAAAAGAAGCAAACTACAATTCCCCACCCCCCTTTAGTCGTACGACCTTCACCCCCCTTAGACAGCCTCCAGCCCCCTCGGAGGAACAGCCTCTAGCATCGCCTCTATAGCACATGGAGGATGATGCTCCACAGCCGATGACTCTACCACTTCCTCAGTCATCTCTTTTTACTTCGATGCTTGAGGAGATTTCTGGCTGGATGCGCAGGATGGAGGAGCAAGCGGAGGAGCAGCATCTTTCGGTGTTGGATTGAGTTAGAATGATGGAAGACCAACTTGTCCTTATGGAGGAGCTCCATCAAATGGGGCTACACAGAATATAAATGATGGAGGAGCACCATCAAATGGAGCTGCTCCAAATACAAAAAAATGGAGGAGCAAGCGGAGGAGCGCCATCATGAGATGTTAGCAGAATTACAGAGAATGGGGCAGTGAGTAGCCCCTCCACCATCCTCTCTAACAGCCCTCTAGCAGCTTCTCCATCATCCTTTTCAGCAACTGAAGCCACATACTACTTGTAAGTTATTTAGTTTTTATGCAAAGTCCATTATTTACTTTACTTTATTTGTATGTGATGTAATAACGTGACTCAAAATTGCAGCACCATTGCCCTAAAAGGCCAACCTTCTCCTTCTGCCATGCTTGCCAAGGTGTAAGAGATAGTTTCTCCCATTCCTCCATCGACAGCCACGGAGGGTGGATCGCAACCTCTGCCACTTAAAATTATGCGCGTGGTACATCTTTGATTTGGTTATCTACGTGTCTGCACTTATTCATGCCTTATTAGTCTGACGGTAACTTGTCAATTTTTTTTGCAACCAAGTCAATTGATGGATCTTTTCAAAAAGTATGTTGCTGCAAATACTCAGAAGAACCTGGAGACGTGCGCAATTCTTTCAGGAATTCTGGTAGGCTTTTTCATTTTGTATCATTAAGTGTTTTGGACTGCTTACTTATGATATTTCGCTTGCTGTTTTTATTTTCAGGTCCAGGATGAGTACTACATCACTGAGATCATCTTTCCAAATCAAGAAGGGACGGCAAACATAGTGAGAATTACATTATGTTACATTAAGTAGTTCAGAAGATGTTATTTTAGTACTCATCCTTGCTTTGCATTCTTTTGTATGCAGTGCTATGTGTTGAACGAAGAAGAATATTTCAAGGTTCAATTTAAAAAATCGCTACTAACATTAGGGTGGATTCACGTAAGTAAACATCTTGATTTTCCAGTTTGTCGTTCATGTTTCACCAATTCTAATGCATGCTTCCTTTTTATTTCAGTCACACTCAAAGCAAGCGTGTTTTATGTCGTCTGTTGACCTGCACACTCACTACCCTTACCAGCTGTTTCTGCTTGAAGCAATTGCAATTGTCATAGCGCCAACGGACAAAGATTGATATATCTTTTTTTTTTGTAGATTCATAATGCTTTCTACTTATATGCTGATTTTTTTCTTTACATTTCAGCCTACATGACATCTTTCAGTGTACAAGTGAAGGGTTAGGGGTGATCTGAGATTGCAAGAAGCTCGACTTCCACCATCACAATGATGTACCCGATACGACTCCATTGTTTGCCAAAGCATCCAACATATACGTGGACTTGTAGTTGTCATTTGCGATCATGGATTTGTGAAAGAAATCTCGCAAGAAGGCGGCTTAGTGTAGTTGAGATGTGTAGGGATACTAAGATACTGATTTTGTTGTACATAATAAAAAATTCATTATCTCTTTATATTTTTACTTAGTGTACTTGGATAATATATGTTTATGTTTATGTTTGTTTTGTTTACTTGGATAATATATGTTTGAAAAATATCTATTTGGATTTCTGGTTTTCATAATGTCATAGGGGGGATAGAGTAAAAACAAGGGAAGCTCTTGCAAAATTTTCAATTTTTTTAAAGAGAAATTGACTCAAACCATTTCATTCATCATCAACAAACAACTAACATGTTCATTGCAACAATTTAAGCAACATGTGCATAACATCGAAATATACAAGGCAGAGGAATGCTGACGTTCTGCAGCAGAAAGACGTCATTCCACCGTGGAAACACATCATTCTGCTGCGGAATGTATGACATTCAGCAGTGGAATGTTAACTTTTTGCAGTGGAAAAAAAAACTTTCCACCGCAGAATGTCAACTCTATTTCTATGTGGTCGAACTCGGCTATCCACGGTCGATCACCCTTTGAATTGCGATCGTTCGTAGCCTTCACAGATTCAAGCAAATTGAAACACAGACGATTAAAAAGTGAGGGCGGTCGAACGGCTGAAGTACATATTCAAACATCCTTTTACAAGAGATGAAGGCGGTCGATCGATATGGAGAGGTTGATCGACTGATTGGCTTTGGGAAAACTTGCTAATTTTATATTTTCATACTAATCAATTTTCATTGATCATCAATAACCAAATTATCAATTCCATTACAATCATATCATGCACATGTGCATTACAAACACAAACCAATTTATCAATTCAATTACAACCATATCATGCATGTGCATTACAGACACAAACCAAATTATCAATCTCGTATTCTTCATTTTTGCGGCCTTCCAGGACGCCTCTATCTTTAACTTCTTTGTATATCTTTAACCTTCCAACGGAATGGAATTAGAATATAACTTAAAAATATAGTGTTGAAGTGTGGCTCAACCTTCGGAGGCTGCTTTTTGAACTAGCAGTTGCTGGGTAGTTGAGGCTTTTGGTTGATTATTGCATCCGAAAAGGCAGATAGTAGCATTCTGGAAGAACTCGGTCGATGTTCTGGTCGTGGTGAGGCTGAAGTGTTGCATCCGAAAATTAGCAGAATTTAACAGATTCATCCTTTTTTCTGCGGTCAAGTCAAGATCGCAGGATGCGGCAGGATTAGGCGACCAAAACTATGGCAGCAACAATTTCTGAAGAGCGATCGAAGTTACGGACGAAGTGGCGGTCGAGTTATTCGACCGAATCTCCACTTTCCTTAATTTGGCTGAAATTCACTTTAGGAAAAGGAACTTTGAACACGCACAACTTCTTCATCTTAGATCATTTTGAGCTGAAATTTGGACCACTTCTTTTTGAATGAATAAGGAAAAGAATCCTTCAAGAACTTTGGAAATATTTTTCTAGAATTAGGAAATATGCTGAAACGCTCCATGTGGTTGGATTTGGAAAGTATGACAGCTTGTACTCCCTTTTGATGACTTTGCTGATGAATGCTTGATGGATGGTTGAACACCACTTCACATAACCTTTCCCAAAAGATTAGGGCTCTGGATTCCACTAAGAAAACCCACTTAAGCCTAGGTGAGATTCATCTTGTGATATGACTCACACAAGAAGATCTTTAGTTGTAACTCACCAAAGTGTTTGAAAAAGTAATCACTCCACTTTCGAAATTAGCAAAAGTTATTTTGTATTCAAACTCCAGTTATTAAAACATAAGCATTAGGTGGCTTTATATAGCCAATTAAAAAGCATAAAATAGGAAACACACTAAATATTCGGTCTTAATTGGCAGATTAGTAAACTATAGTTTTAGTAACTTTCTAAATCTAATATTTTGGCAACTCCTTGCTAGCTTAAGGACCCCAAAATGATGACTAGGATGATAGCTTCTATCCTTCAAAATTCGCCACTTGGATGGTTTCCAAATTGGTTGAACTTTGTTCACTTGTTTGGTTGGTTTTAGTAGGTTTCCTTATTTCTTTTTCCATTGGTCTTTCTTGCCCTTCAAGTGAATCTCCTTGGGCCTCTTTCCATTGCTTTAGGGGTGTGGGTCATCTTTGACTTCCTTGAGTTGGTTGCTCCTTTATTTGGGCCTTTGATGAGTTATCTTTCAAATGGATAGAAAGACATCTGTTGATAAGGCCTTGGTCCCTTGTCTTTGAGAATAGACCTAGTAGTCCATCACAACACTCAATCAAAGTGAATATTAACTATGTGTCAAAACCAGATATACATCATCTACAATAGGCTACCTTGAATAAACTACTGTAGATGATGTATATCTAGTTTCAATGCATAGTTAATAGTCACTTTGATTGAGAGTTGTCTTCTCTAATCAAGGAAGGTTAAAGTTCACATTTGTGTTTGTTTGTTTTTGTGGACTTTGCGCATCATACTCATGCATAACATATTTCAAATAAAATTAGCATAGTTTAAAATGTAACGCATGAAAATGTAAACACAATAATGTGCTCACCTATGTCTCGGAACTATGTCTGGAACTGTCTCTAGAACTATGTTGGGAATTGTATCGGGGCCTATCTTGGGGACTCTGAAACCCATAAATGTGCCCTGTGAGCTTCCACTACCTCTGGATTGGTGGCAGCCACATGCACTGAACTCTGGGCCTCCACCTTCACATGTGCAGGAATCGTGCCCCACACCCCACACTGGCCACACGTCATGTTTAAATGTCTCCTGGGTAGCATTGTTCGGCTTGGGGCCATGTCAACATCCCTTATTTTTCGTTTTTGCACCTTTCAGGACATCTTTTAAATGGCGGTGGCATAATTGGATCAAGATGCATTACAGGGGGCCACATGATTTGTTCACCAATGGGGCAGACAAAGTGGGAGTACATCATGATGTATGTTTCCCGGTGGTAGCACTCATGCACAAAGTCCTTGGGAGATGTCCTCATGAATTGCATACACAGAATTGCATGGACACACGGAATACCAGTCAACTCCCACTGATAACAGTTACAAGTACGCCTATCCAAATCGACATGGTACTGTTCATTAACGTTGGTGACCTTAAACTGGGTAGTGCCTAAAAACTGGGGACTCCAATTTTGACTTGCAAGTTGTATTCTGGAAAGTCGATTCTTGACCTGCAGACATAAAAGGTCTGTTGAGTGCAGCATCTTTTCATTCTTTTAACCATCCTACAAATGATGTCCTTTCGTATGATCTCGAATATATTGAGAATTTGTTTGTCTCAGGTTGGTAGCATGTAGGCGTTGAAGGACTCATTGAGGTTGTTGAGGCTTATGTCGTACTTTGGGATGGAGCGGAATGCATATTTGACCCAACATCTCGCATCTATTTCTCGTTGATAGTAGTGGGCTGCCGGGTCAAGTAAAAATAGCTTCGCCATCTCTCTCTCAAAGTGCGCCTCTATTATGGCTCTAAAAGCGGCCCACATTGCATCTTTGAACAACCTGCCTATAAATTGTTTTTTAAAATTGGCATACAAGTGTCAGATGCAAAACCGATGGTCTACTTGCCCTGCCAACTCTCTGACACCTGGCACCAGCCCTTACAAATATTCACAATATGAGTCAAATATTGGTACACAACGCATAACATAAACAAAGAAGCCAAAGACAATCAACCGTACATTTTGTCGATTAGAAATGATTGTCCACCCATTGCCAGACGAGGTGTTTAGAACCTTGAATACTAATTCCAGAAACCAGCTCCAAGAATCCCTATTTTCTGCTTCAACCATAACTACAGCAATCAGATACATTCTATCATTCCCATCGATGCTGACAACAGTGAGCAGGTGGCCCAGAGTCGCTCTCTTCAAGTGACAACCATCCAAATAATAAACCGATCTACCACAGTTCAACAGACTCATCTTACATGCAATCAAACACATATACATCCTTTTAAATGTACTCATCTCTAGCTGAACACGCAGCGAGCTTGCAGGATTAGACCTCCGAATCTCCTCGGCATACGACCATATGAGCTTTTATTGCTCATTGCCATCCTCTTCATTGATTTTTTTTTGTCGCATTTCTTGGCGTTCTAACAAGGCTAGGTGTGATGCTGGCATTAAAATCCTTCCTCATTGTCTTAATTATGGAAGGAAGGTCTCAGTCAGCCTGACTTTTAAATATGTCCAAGTAATGCGTTGCCACCCATTTGGCAGAGGCATGACGACTTTCCATCTTTCTCGAGCAAGTGTGAACGTTGTTATAGCTATTTAAAACATCATTTCAACTTGCATTTTTTAGGCGTGCATCCACCTCGTGCATCTTTTCTAGTAGGCAGCCCTCAACTGATGAGCGTCACTGTGGGTGAATTTCATCCCGTACCCATTCTTTAACGCATGATCAACAATTTCTTTTCTAATTTTATTCAGTGAATTGTGCTTCTTGCCAAGGCTCATATCAGCGAACATGCATTCTGCTTGTAGTGGTCATCCAGGCCTACTCTAGGCCATGCCCATGTCTTCGTCACTACTGGATTCATATAATGAACATAGCTCCTCCTTGTCTAGAGTTGTCGAGTCGGAATGTAGCACTATAGCAGCTACGTCTCTAATTGCACGTACTTCATTTACCAAAACTATGGATGTGGGCCCCACTTCAACTTGGTAGTTAATAACATATGTCATTTGGTATTCAACAAATGCTGCAACTTTGCCAAAATACTATACACTTCAGCTCTCAGAAATCTCTAGGGTTCGCCAATTGCTGACGAAATCACTGAGAAAATTGCAATTGAGTGTAGTGTGAATTTATATAAGGCAGATCACGCACGATGTTCCGCTGCGGAACATCCTCATTCCACGGTGGAATATTAACGTTCCAGAGTGAAACATTCTCATTCTGCAGTGGAATATTAACGTTATGCGGAACATCCTCATTCCACGGTGGAATATTAACGTTCCAGAGCGAAACATTCTCATTCTGCAGTGGAATATTAACGTTATGCGGTGGATGGTGACATGTTCCGCAGCGGATTGTCAATATTACAACATTATTTTTTAAATTATCGTTCCGCGGAGGAATGACACATGTTCCCCCGTAGAACAAAATCAATACGTTTAACGTCAAATGTGACAGCAGTGTTTGTGGTGACTTTTTCTCATAACTCAGTGGTTAATTTGTTAGCAAAAATACTTTAGTGGTTGATGTAACGCCCCGTTAATTTAAAACTATTTTTCTCATTTTTAGAAATACGTCATAAAATTTTTCGCGTTTATTTATTTATCATTTGAAATTCATTTCATAAGGAAATAAAATCAGAGTAAATGATGCAGAAATTTAAACATAGTTCCCAAATGTTTAACAAAATACCAAGTCCCTAATACAATGTTCATAATATTCAAACACTGAAAATAGTAAATTACCAAAATACCCTTCTTCCCTCCAAAACATTTTTATCAAAATACTAAAAACTCCCAAATTATGCGAGCAACATCCAACAGGTCAATTCGGCTACTAACATGAGGGATCATCCTGGAACGTCTCTTCCTCAACCAGTACATAATCTTCATTAAAATCATCACCTACATTACGGGGAAAACAATGAGCCTAACGCCCAGCAAGAATCAGAATTAATGTAATGCGAATGATGCATGTACATACAATGCATTACAGAAGAGAACCGTTTCTCTTCTGAAAGTTAAGGTGGAATACTCTCTAGAGTCATGTGGCCTAACCAGTCACTCCGGCGGGGAGATATATCCATCGGGGGTGTTACCACAAGCAGGTATTCTCACTTTTGTTAAAGACATTGGGGTTTCAGAACGGGATAAATTGTGAACCCTCGAATCCACGTAGCTAACTTCTAAACCTACCACTCCCTACATGGGAGGAATCTACCGTATGGAAAATCATAATTCACCAGAACCCCCACACGCCTATTTACGTATATTAGGTATGACATACAACATGTAACAATTCATAAGCCCTAGAATGATGCATGATATGCCACAAAATAAATGTAGGAGCAATTCATAAGGAACACAATTTTTGCAATATAACTTAAGCAACTATAAAGCAGCATGGTTATAACATGTGAATTCATTACTGTTTCATTCTATTATTAGTTTTAATGTTCAGCAAAGCATTTCAATTTAAAGCATCTTTATTTATTAAGAGTAAGGAAAACATGTCCAGTTCACATTACGGACAGGGCTCAACTTTTTTCCAACTCATTACGTTTTAACTATTCCAAGTGGTATTCGAGTTTACTCCAACAATCAGCTTGCCAGACATACACAAATTTCAGGGCACCATATGTGAATATCACAACATATAAAATTTGTAAAATCGGTTTAAACCCATAGCAGCATATCAACTTTAACCCTAATTAACTTTACCAATTTCAGTGTTGTGGTAGTTGGAATCCATCTCCTTAACCCATGTCAGATTCATATTCTCATATAAATCGGATTAATCCTCAAAATGCTCATATTTGACAACAACAATTTAAAACTACAAGGGTAGAATATTTGTACTCAGTTAACAAGCATATTTGAATTTAAACACTTGTTAGCCAGATTTCTAACAGTTTATCCCATTCAGTATCCATCATAATAGTTCTCAATTCCTACCAGTCATACTTTCTCAAGAATTAGTTCAACAGAGCGGACTTATTACTTGATACCATTGTCTAAGCATTTGGCAAATTCAAACAATTCATAGCAGTTCACCATAGCAAAATCAAGTAGATAATTCAAAGCAATCCAAGCAATCCAAAATCCAAACCCGTAATGTAGAGTCATCCTTTGCCAACAAAATTCCAATTTTTTACCTTATTGTTCTGCAGCAAAACCAACTGTCAAGACAAGGCCTCTATTCTAAAATCTCCCAACAGTTCCTTTGCTCCTTCCACGGTGCCTCAATCACTAACCAGTAATACTTTTCACAGCAACACTTCACTTTATAACACTCTTCACTGCACACACCAACCTTTCTTCACAACAGAGCACTCTCCCTAAACTCTTTCACGTTCCCAGACTCCAAATGGAACATAGAGGAAAGAAATTACCTAATATAGACGATGGAGAGGAGAAAAGGCTGCAACCTGGAAGAAGATAAGCTGCCAATTGTCCAAACCAAGAAAAATTGGTCCAATGGAGGTATCCCACGTGGATAGCCCTCCATCATGATGGGAGTAGCTGGGCGTCACAGGGAATAGGCTAGAGAGAAAAGACATCGATGATTTCTGCAAGAAATCGGATGAGAGAGACTGGATTTAAATGGGTTTCTCGAAATTCCCCGATGTTGCGAACGAGTTGAGTCGTCGGCAGTCCTCGTGTGCATCGTTCAAAAGTCGGTTTGGGACTAGAAAATGCATCCTCAACCTTCATTCGTACCGTTTGCAGGTGCCTTTCGGACACAACATGTCGTCCGCTTGCATCGTCCGCATCGT
The DNA here is from genome assembly GCA_022433065.1 of Begonia loranthoides. NCBI lineage: Eukaryota > Viridiplantae > Streptophyta > Magnoliopsida > Cucurbitales > Begoniaceae > Begonia > Begonia loranthoides. Next base: position 7,613,924 of record CM039478.1, read on the forward strand.
CCGAAAGTGTCCAAGATTTAGGACAGATTCATTCAGACACCATTTTGTTCCCGTCCGCAATCGTCCGAATTGTCCAGAATTTAGGACAGATTCATTCGGACGCCATTCATGCTCTTCCGCCATCGTCTGCATCGTCCGAATTGTCCAAAATTTAGGACAGATTCATTCAGACGCTGCCCTGTGTCATCCACACTGTCCGTCAGCGTCCGCAATCCGACACTTAAGTGTATATTTCCTAAGTTTTTCATACTTAGGTCATTTTCCAATATTAACCCTCTACTTTTAGTGCATAACTTACGCTCACCGTTGCATAATTTGACGTAATATTCATATATTAGATTATCCAGAATTATTACATCATCAAAAAGGACAACACATTTTTTGGGTATTACATCCTACCCACCTTACAAAAATTTTGTCCCCAAAATGGTACTAAACAAACAATTCTGGATATTTAGCTAACATATCGTCCCTTCGCTCCCAGGTAGCCTCTTCATTGTTAAACTGGTTCTACCACAATACTTTTACAAGAGTGACATCCTTGTTGCGCAATCTCTTAACACTGGTTTCCAGGATTCTGAGCGGTTTTTCTTCATAGCTCAGATTAGTACGTACCCAGATCTGCTCCTCAGGTCTCACGCGAGTGACTTTGCTAAGGCATTTTCGCAGCATTGATACGTGAAAGACATTATGTACTCCTGACATAGCTTCTGGGAGAAGTAATCGATACGCCACAGGACCAATTCTTTCAGTGATCTCAAAAGGGCCAATATAGCGCGGATTAAGCTTTCCTTTGCGCCCAAAACATACAACACCCTTAAATGGTGATAACTTCAAATAGACATGATCTCCAACAGCAAATTCCAAATCTCAACGATGACTATCTGCATAACCTTTCTGACGACTCTGTGCAGCTTGCATCCTTTGTCGAACAACCTCTATAATCTCCGTAGTCTCTTGTACCATCTCAGGACCATAATATTTGTCCTCACCAACTTTGCTCCAATATAGTGGACACCTACATTTTCTGCCGTAGAGTGCTTCATAAGGTGCCATGCAAATAGTTGCTTGGAAACTATTATTGTAGGCAAACTATGCTAGTGGAAGAATCTTTTCCCACCCAACCTTATACTCAATAATGCAGGCACGTAACATATCCTCCAAGGTCTGAATAGTCCGTTCACTTTGACCATCAGTTTGCGGATGGAAAGCAGTGCTAAACTTCAATTCTGTACCCATTGCCTTGTTCAAACTCTTCTAGAACCTCGAAGTGAATCGGGGATCCCAAGCAGATACAATAGATACAGGGACTCCATGAAGCCGAAAAATCTCCTTGACATATAATTCTACAAATTGACTCATTTCATACGTCATCTTTACTGGCAAAAAGTGGGCAACCTTCCTCAGTCTTGTTGACAATCACCCATATTGCATCATGATCCTTCCTTGTTCTAGGTAATTCAGTAACAAAATCCATGGTAACCTGCTCCCATTTCCATACAGGTACGGGCAGAGGTTGGAGCATACCACCAGGTCGTCGATGCTCTGCTTTCACCTGTTGACATAAATCACAATGAGTAACATAAAAGGCAATATCACGCTTCATTCTCGGCCAATAATAATGCTTCTTCGAGTCCTTATACATTTTGTTACATCCCGGATGAATAGAGAAACTAGAAGAATGCGCCTCTTTCATTATAGCAATCTGTAATAGTATCTCAAGCACGTACCACCGATTCTTATATTTCACGATCCCGTTCGTAGATAAGGAATAACCCTGATACTCAAGAAGAATAGGATCAAGTTTAAAATCTTCGAACAGAGCATCAATCGCTTTGTTCTTCTTTAATTCTTTCCAATATAGAAAGCTTAAGAGTCAAAGCCACTAAAACTTCAGTCAACTATTCAGGAACTAACTGCACATCTAATTCCTGCATATCTTTCTGTAATCCCGCTGGCATCTCTTCGCATGTTATGCTCATTAAAGCAACCTTTCAGCTCAAAGCATCAGCAACTACATTCACTTTTCCCGGATGGTATTTAATCTCGCAATCATAGTCTTTCACAAACTCTAGCCAGCGTCGTTGTCGCATATTCAAATCTTTCTGTGTAAAAATGTACTTCAGACTCTTATGATCGGTGAAGATCTCACAACGTTGCCCATATAGATAATGCCTCCAAATTTTCAATGTAAAGACCACGACAACTAACTCGAGGTCATGTGTGAGATAATTAGCTTCGTGCGACTTAAGCTGTCTCGAGGCATAAGCAATCACCTTCCTATTCTGCATAAGAACACCACCAAGTCCATATTTAGAAGCATCACAATATATACAGAAATTTTCGTCTTCTTTAGGTAAAGCCAATACTGGGGTAGTAGTCAAACGATGCTTCAACTCCTGAAAGCTTTCTTCGCACTTATCAGACCACCAAAATCTCACACTTCTTGGTCAGACTGGTGAGAGGCATAGCAACCTTAGAAAACCCAATGATGAATCGTCGGTAGTACCCAGCCAATTAGAGGAAACTCCGGACATCACTAACGTTCTTCGGTTGTAACCATTCAACAACTGCTTGAATCTTTACGGGATCCACAACAATACCCTCCTTGGAAATAACATGGCCGAGAAAACCGACCTCCTTCAACCAAAATTCACATTTTGAGAATTTTGCATAGAGTTGGTGCTGCTTCAGAATAGATAGAGCGATCCTCAAATGCTCAACATGTTCTTCTTCCAACTTAGAATACACCAGAATATCATCAATAAAGACAATGATGAATTTATCCAGATAATCCCTGAATATACGATTCATCAAATCCATAAAAGCTGCAGGGGCATTGGTTAGCCCAAAAGACATCACAAGGAACTCGTAGTGTCCATATCTGGTTCTAAATGCTGTCTTCGGTATATCCTCTTGCTTAACCTTTAACTGATAATACCCAGAGCGTAGATTGATATTTGAAAATACACATGCACCATGCAATTGATCGAACAGATCATCAATCCAAAGTAGAGGATATCTGTTCTTTATGGTCACCTTGTTCAGCTCTCAATAATCTACGTACATTCGTAATGTCCCATCCTTCTTTTTCATAAATAAGATGGGAGCTCCCCAGGGTGAAAAACTCGGTCGAATAAACCCTTTTATAATTAATTCTTTGAGCTGAACCTTCAACTCTTCTAACTCAGCGGGTGCCATCCTGTACGGATTTTTTGAAATGGGCTCCATACCAAGATGTAGATCAATAACGAATTCGATTTCTCTAGCGGGAGGCAATCCCGGATGATCATCTAGAAATACCTCCAGAAAATCACAGACCACCCTTACATCCTTTACATTGGCTTCTAGTTTAATAAGAGTGTTTATAACATTAACCATAAACCCCTCACATCTGCGCTTCATCAATCGATCTGCCTTTAGCGCAGAAATAATTGTCCGTTTGCCTTTTTTCTTCATTCCTCGAAAAATGTGTTGTTCGCCATTGAGAGGATAAAAACGAACCTCTCGTCTTGCACAATTCATAACGGCTCGGTTCAAAGTTATCCAATCCATACCGAAAATAATATCAAACCCTTGAATGTCCATAATAATTAGAGTTGCATTAATTTTCTGGTCATTGATATGGATTGCATAATCTTCCAGAATACCCTTCGTGGTTATATATTCACCGGAAGGCGTGAGCACTCGATATCCATTTTTAGGAATACATGAGGTACATTTTGCTTTTACACATAGTTATGTTAGATAAAGGAATGTGTGGCACCCGTATCAAATAAAGTATACGCAGCCTCATTATCAATATAAGTTGTACCTAAGGTGTTCAGAAATTCACTTATTAAGCATACGATTCTATGATCCTACAATTCAAATAGAGTTGCATCCATATTATAAGACTAAAGTATAAGAATTAGTTAACAGTTGTGTACCTGATATAACAGCTAGTAGTTCTTCTTCTTCATTTTCTTCTCCTTGCAGCGAAAATACTCGTGGAGCAATATTGCCTGCCTGATTTGGGCAGTTTCTTGCTATGTGTCCGGGCTTTCTGCACTTGAAACATCCATTAGTATTCACCTTGCACTGCCCCGGGTGACTTTTCTGACATATAGGACACGGTTTAGGTGCCACAGGTGCTGCCATAGTTGCTTCAATCATAGGGCGCTTGTCACGACCCTATTGTGTCTCAAGTATAGGTGGCCTTCTCATGCCACGCTTCATGGGTGGAGTTCCACGCTGCTGGAAATTCTGACTATTCCTTCCAATCCTCTGAGCAAACTCTTTCTGTCTGTCAACAATTCCTTCCACATCCTCGGCATCCAATGCCCTAGCCACAATCTGAGAATAAGGGACACCCCGGAATTACTTGATACCATTGTCTAAGCATTTGGCAAATTCAAACAATTCATAGCACTTCACCATAGCAAAATCAAGTAGATAATTCAAAGCAATCCAAGCAATCCAAAATCCAAACCCGTAATGTAGGGTCATCCTTTGGCCAACAAAATTCCAATTTCTTACCTTATTGTTCTGCAGCAAAACCAACCATCAAGACAAGACCTCTATTCTGAAATCTCCCAACAGTTCCTTTGCTCCTTCCACGATGCCTCAATCACTAACCAGTAATACTTTTCACAGCAACACTTCACTTTATAACACTCTTCACTACACACACAAACCTTTCTTCACAACAGAGCACTCTCCCTAAACTCTTTCACGTTCCCAAACTCCAAATGGAATATAGAGGAAAGAAATTACCTAATATAGACGATGGAAAGGAGAAAAGGCTGCAACCTGGAAGAAGATAAGCTGCCAATTGTCCAAACCAAGAAAAGTTGGTCCAATGGAGGTATCCCACGTGGATGGCCCTCCATCATGATGGGAGGAGCTGGGCGTCACAGGGAATAGGCTGGAGAGAAAAGACGTCGTTGATTTCTGCAAGAAATCGGAGGAGAGAGACTGGATTTAAATGGATTTCTCAAAATTCCCCGATGTTGCGAACGAGTCGAGTCGTCAGTAGTCCTCGTCTGCATCGTCCAAAAGTCGGTTTGGAATGAGAAAATGCGTCCTCAGCCTTCGTCCGTACCGTCCGCAGGTGCCTTTCGGACGCAACATGTCGTCCGCATGTATCGTCTGCATCATTCGAAAGTGTCCAGGATTTAGGACAAATTCATTCGGATGTCATTTTGTTCCCGTTCGCAGTCGTCCGCATTGTCCGAATTGTCCAGAATTTAGGACAGATTCATTCGGACGCCATTCATCCTCGTCCGCCATCGTCCGCATCATCCGAATTGTCTAGAATTTAGGATAGATTCATTCGGACGCTGCCCTGTGTCGTACGCACTGTGCGTCGGCGTCCACAATCCGACACTTAAGTATTTTTCCTAAGTTTTTCATACTTAGGTCATTTTCCAACATTAACCCTCTACTTTTTGTGCATAACTTACGCTCACCGTTGCATAATTTGACGTAATATTCATATATTAGATTATCCAGAATTATTACATCATCAAAAAGGATAGTACATTTTTGGGGTATTGCAGTTGACTTGTATTGACCGCAAAGTACAATGATTGATTTCTTATTTTCCCTATTCTTTATAATATATTAATTTATTTGGGCAATTATACATACAACAAATAAACACAGCCAAGATATTAGCCTAAGTGTTATCAGCCTTATTTGTTTTGATGATGTATGTTTTAATTGTAATTATAAGTTGTTTATTAATTGATAATACTTAATGCTTTCATCCTTATATCCTTGATGATCGTTATTGGTAATACCCTCCAATAAGAGTATTTAGATGTATTAATATATTTGTCTAAGTCCATGCAACCTAGAGTATGAGTATTGGGACTTAGAAGCTTCAAAGAATGTAATTCAAGGAGAAGAGGTCGACTGTAGCCGTGTGGAAGTCGACCCAAATTGTGCAAAACAGAGGAGCCGGTCGACCAGCTAAGAAATGGTCGACCGATTTTAAAAGGCAGAAGACTCAACAGTTTTGCGGTCGAGGAAGCAATCGAGTAGTGAATAAATGGTTGACTGCAAATAAGACAAACTGCTCGTTAAGTCTATGGTTGAGCAAGCAGACGAGTTGATCGACCGTAAAATGGACAGAGTCGTCAAATGGCTAAAATGTAAAGAAAGCGGTCGACTGAAATGAAGAAGGTGGTCAACCGATAACTCTGCACAATGCAACGGATAGTTCCAACGGTCAAAATGCGGTCAACCAAAAAGGAGGTGGTTGACCGATTGCGCAGTCTATAAATAAGAATGTCTCCGAAGCTCAAAGTAACAAAGCGAGAATCAAAGTGCAGCTTTGCCAGAATCATTTCTCGATTTCTCATTATTAAAAGAGTGTAAATCTTAACCCTCTATACTCCAAAACTTGAGATTTATATTTGGGTGAGTTAGGAATATTTAGTTTTCTATTTTTCTATACTTAAACCGTGAAAAGCTAGATTGACGCCCATGAAGATCAATCTAGAGAGTGACTCCCGGAGAATAGTTTGTAAAAGGTTTGGTTGACACCCGTGAAGTCAATCATCACCAACCGAAAAGGTTGGGTGATCAAGGATCTCCAAGTCAGAAACTTGAAGCACAAACATAGGCTGGGGTTGTCAAACCACGTGAATACATCGGTGTTAACTTCCTTTTCCTAAACTCTTTACATTTGCTATTGTTTGTTTATTTATATGTGATAAATCACTTAGGGGTTAAAAAATTAATTATTGTACGAAAAAGTTAGATTGTCTAATTCACTTCCTCCCCCCTATAAGCACATATCGATTCTACAATTGATATCAGAGCATTTGATTATTTATCTTATTTACAATTGCTTTGATAATTTTGGTTAAACTCTTTGTGGATATATATATATATATTGTTATGACCTTCAATGTACAAGTTGAAGGACAATCTTTGCTTAGACCTTCATTTTTCGATGGAAGTGATTATGTTTATTGCAAATCTAGAATAAAAATATTGATTCAATCTTTGGATTATGATCTTTGGAATGTTATTGAAAATGAGCCTTTCAATCTACATAAATTTGAAAATAGTATAGAGGTTCCAAAAGTATATAGTGAATATAATGATATGGATAAACGAAAATTGAGTATGAATGCTAAAATCATTAATACTTTATATTATGCATATTGTTTTGGTATCATTGATTCTATTTATTTTTTTCAATTGGTTAATTCTTTAATTGATATCATTTTATCTTTTGAGTTTAAATTGTGGTAATTCTAACAATTAGGTTCATAACTTGTTTATATTGAAGGATTGTTGGAGTTTGATTTTGATGTCTTGAAACACTCTCCATTGATTTGAAATTGTTGGAGTTTGATTTTGATGTCTTGAAACACTCTCCATTGATTTGAAATTGTTTATTGATACAGGAGGTGAAATTAGTGTTTTTAAACTTGAATACTTTCTCATAAATGTTAAATGCTTTTATTACAATTGGTATGTTTTGCTTTCTCCCAAAAATTGTTTATCGATAAAGGGGGAGAAAATAGAATTGTTTGTTTTTTATGCTTAAATCCCAAACTATTGTATATGCTTATCGACAAAGAGGAATAATTAAATTAATTTGTTTGAATTATTATGTTTTGATGTTTTAGATTTTCCCATGGATTTGATTTTGAATATTTACTAAGGGGGAAGAGAAATTTTATTTCAATTGGCATCATATTCTTGGATTGTCTTCTCTCCTTATTTTCTTGATGTTAATTCAATAGGGGAAGATGAAAATAGATTGTATTGTTTGATTGATTGATATCTTTCGATAATTACTATGTTTTTTTTTATTTTGACAAAGGGGGAGAGATTTATATAAGTTGTGAAAAACATGTATGCATGAATTTAAAAGTTAGAACTATTGCATAAACTAAGGGAGAGAGATCAAATTATGAAATAATATATGCACATGCTTAGACTTAAGAATAAACAACTTATAATATATTGTCATTATAAAAAAAAAAGGTAGATTGTTAGCCTAAGTGTCATTAGGCTTATTTGTTTTGACGATGCATGTTTTAATTGTAATTATAAGTTGTTTATTAATTGATAATGTTTAATGCTTTTATCTTTATATCATTGATGATCGTTATTGGTAATACCCTCTAATAAGGGTATTTAGATGTATTAATATCTTTGTCTAAGTCCATGCAGCCTAGGGTATGATTATTGGGACTTAGAAGCTTCAATGAATGTAATTCAAAGAGAAGAGGTCGACTGTAGCTAGTGGTGTCTAATGGGCGGGCTGGCTCGCCAGCCCGCCCACTCGGCTCGGTACTGTAGCGATCCGAGCTCGGCTCGGATCGCTACAGTACCGAGCGGGCTCAGCTCGGGCTCGGTAGACGGGCCGAGCCGAGCCCGAGCACCCGGGCTCGCGAGCTCGGCGAGCCTGGCTCGCGAGCTCGGCGAGCCTGGCTCGCGAGCCTGCCTGGCGGGCTAGCTCGCGAGCCTGGCGGGCTGGCCCGGCTAGCCAGCAGGCGAGCCAGCCCGCCAGATGTTCACTGTGAGCCCGAGCTCACGACTCAGGGAGACGGGATCCCACGACGACGGGGAGACGGGATCCCTCTGGCCTGAGCTGACGAGTCGCGACGACGGGGACGGAGCTCGCGACGACGGGGACGGAGCTCGCGACGACGGGGACAGAGCTCGCGTGAAGGACCGGGCTCGCGACGACGAGGACAGAGTCGGGACGACGAGGACGACGAGGACTGCGTCAATGGCGATCGCCGGCAAGACAGAGCTCGCCGACTCTGTCCCGACGTCGCGAACTCCCGACGCAGAGAAGCCTACGCGAACTCCCGACGCAGAGAAGCCTTCGCGAACTCGCGACGTCGCGAACTCCTGACGTCGCGAACTCCCGACGTCGCGACTCTGTCGTTCGCCGCTTCTCTGTCCCGACGTCGCGACAGAGCCTTCGCCGCTTCTCTGTGAGATTTCTCACAGAGAAGCCTTCGCCGCTTCTCTGTGAGAAATCTCATAGAGAAGCAACGTTGCTTCTCTGTGACTCACAAAGAAGCAACGTTGCTTCTCTGTGAGAACTTCTCACAGAGAAGCAACGGTCTTCAGACCGTTTCTTGCAACGGTCTGAAGACCGTTGGCGAGCAGGCGAGGGGCGATGGCATTGGCAACGGTCTCTAGACCGTTGCCTGGAGCGCACTGGAGTCTGGAGGTGAGCTCCCTCCCTGTGGCGAGCCCCCTCACTGGCAGTGAGTCACTGCCAAATGCCAACGGACCTTTGGCAACGGTTGAAAAATTTAACGGTTGAAAAAAATTTTTCTATATATACTCCTCATTATCTCTCAAATTTTTCATCCCAACTTTCTCACATTCTCTCAATCTTTTCACAAATTCTTCTCTTTTTCTCTCAATATCTCCTTCTCAATTGCTTAATCTCTCCATCATTCTCCCAATTTCAAAGGTATATTTTATTTTTATAATTTTAATTTTTTTAATTTAATGTGTATTACAAAACAACTATTTTTTTTTTTGCAATTTTTGTAGGACTCGTATTCGGGGAGGAGGTGATCACAATTCACAACAATTGCATACTATTGTTGCGTAATTGGTGTGCGGTATCATTTTATTTATTAATTGTTTCGTAGTAGTCAATTTTTTTAATTATGGATCCTCGTGATTTTTTGATTGACACTTTTAATGACACTAACGATGATATTGAAGAAATTAGGGAAGATAATCTCACAATTGCAATTGATCAATCATCGGCACATGCATCCACATCGTCACCTAGAAAAAAAAGAAGTAAAACATCGGAGGTATGGAATAATTTTGAAATAAAAGATATTAAAATTGGTGGAAAAATAGAAAGTAGAGCACAATGTAAATATTGTATTAAACATTATGCATACGTATCCGGTAGTTCTACTAGCACACTTGGTAGGCATTATGAAAAATGTCACGCTAACAAGCAAGTGAAAGACCCTACACAAACACTCATAAATGCTAGTGGCAGTGGCAATTTTATGTATTCACATAATAAAATGAGAGAAGGAGTAGCAAAATATATATCACAATCTGAAGCACCTTTATCTATGTTTGATAGCGAGTTATTTGAAAATTTTATGAAAGAGTATATTAATCCTAGTTTTAGACGAGTCCCTAGAAGTACGACGCGAAGTGATATTATTAAAATGTATAATCATATGAAAAATGAATTAATTGAGTTTTTTTCAAATGCTCTGTCTATGTCTATTTGTATTACTTCTGATTTATGGAGTGCACCTAATGGTTTAGGATATATTGTCGTAACTTCTCATTTTATTGATGACTCTTGGCAATGAAATAAAAGAATATTAGGATTTCGTAGTTGTGAATATCCACATAGTGGCGTTACCATTTATAGATATATTGTTGGAATTTTGCAAGAATATGCTATTAGAGATAGAATTTTTAGTATTACGCTAGATAATGCTGCTGCTAACGATGTTGCAATTTTTGAATTTAAAAGGTTATTTCAATTAGATACGGCTCATAATACTCTTTTTCATATGAGATGTGTTTGTCATATTTTAAATTTAGTTGTTCGAGATGGCATGTCACATATTTCGCTACATATTGAATCTATTCGATCTGCAATTTCTTTTATTACTTCATCTAATACGCGACAACAAGAATATAAAGAATATTGTAAAATTGCTCAACTTAAACCAAGAAAATTAAAAACCGATGTAGATACAAGGTGGAATTCGACTTATTTAATGTTAGAAAATGCTAAGCCATATTGGTTAGTTATTTGTGCTTATATTAGTGAAAAAACAAAATGTATTACTCTTGATCATAATAGTTGCGATATTGCTAATTTATTTCTTGATTTTTTAAAACCATTTTATGAAGCTACAAATAAATGTTCGGGAATTTATTATCCCACTACTCATCTTGTTCTCCCAATTTTTATAAAATTAACGGGTACTTTTCAAATATTTAAACAAAGAAACGAATTTTGTGCATTAATTGAAAAAATGGAAAAAAAATTTAAAAAATATTGGCTTAACATACCTCATATTTTTTGTTTTGCATGCATAATGCATCCTAGATTTAAATTAGATGGAGTGCGTATAATGTTTGATAGAATTTCTTCTAATTTAGGTATTTCTTCTTCAATTAATGGTGCTCAATTAAGAAATGAAATTGATAATTTATTTTCTTCTTATGAAATTAAATATTCTAATAATCGTTCAATTCCGTCATATGATATGCATGCTAGTTCTAGTAGTGGTGCTTGTGGTGGAGATCCACAAGATTTTATGTATGATATATTTAAGCAAATAGATAGCAATGTTCATTCTTATAATTCACAAAGAAATGAACTCGATATTTATCTTAACACCTACCATAACATTTCTTGCCCCGAGGATTTTGATATTTTGGCTTGGTGGAAAGTCAACTCTATTTCATTTCCTATTCTTTCTAGAATGGCACGTGATCTACTAACACCTCCGGTCTCTACAGTAGCATCGGAGTCTGCTTTTAGTGTAGGTGGACGTGTGTACGATGATAAACGAGGAAGACTTGCACCAGAAATCGTTGAGGCACTCATTTGCATGAAGGATTGGAACGACGCTGTGACGAGAGATCAACAACGAGAAGATGACATAGTTGAAGAATTCAAAAATTTGGATGTCGAAGACTAAATTTTTATTTAAATTTGAAATTGTAATTTTCATTTTCATATATTTTCTTTATCTTGTAAGTTGTGATTTGAAATTGTAATTTATATTTGAAATTGTAATTTTCATTTTCATTTTGAAATTGTAATAAAAATATTTATTCAATTCAATAAAAATATTTATTCAATTAAATTATTAATTATAGTATTTTTACATTATAATAAATTATTATAATAATAAATGATACCGCACACCAATTACGAAACAATAGTATGCAACAATAGTATGCAATAGTATGCAACAATAGTATTTATCAATTACGAAACATTATATAAGATATTATTATTTATGTATATTTGGCTCGTTAGGCTCGGCTCGTTAAGGCTCGGCTCGTTAGGCTCGGCAGGCTCGTTAGGCTCGGCTCGTTAGGCTCGGCTCGTTAAGCTCGGCTCGTTAGGCTCGGCAGGCTCGTTAGGCTCGGCTCGTTAAGCTCGGCAGGCTCGACGAGCCAGACTTTTTCAGGCTCGGCCGGCTCGGCTCGGCTCGTTAGCCACCTCTAACTGTAGCCGTGTGGAAGTCGACCAAAATTGTGCAAAATAGAGGAGGCGATAGACCATTTGAGAAATGGTTGACCGATTTTAAAAGGCAGAAGGCTTAGAAGTTTTATGGTCGAGGAAGCGGTCGAGCAGAGAAAAAATGGTCAACCGCAAAATAAAACAGATTGCTCGTTAAGTCTACGGTTGAGTAAGCGGACAAGTTGATCGACCGCAAAATGGATAGAGTCGGTGAAGGGCTAAAACATGAAGAAAGCGATCGACCGAATTGAAGAAGGCGGTCAATTGATATCTCTGCACAATGCAACAGATAGTTCCAACAGTCAAAAGGTGGTCGACTGATTGCATAGAGTCTAGAAATAAGAATGCCTCTGAAGCTCAAAGTAACGAAGCGATAATCGAAGCAAAACTTTGCCAAAATCATTTCTCTATTTCTCATTATTAAAAGAGTGTAAATCTTAACTCTCCATACTTTCAATCTTGAGATTTATGTTTGGGTGAGTTAGGAATATTTAGTTTTCTATTTTTCTACACTCAAACTTTGAAAGGCTAGATTGACGCTCGTGAGATATCTAGAGGGCGATGCCTTGAAAATAGTCTGTAAAAGGTTTGTTTGACACCCGTGAAGTCAATCATCACAAACTGGGGAAGTTGGGTGATCAAGGATCTCCAAGTCGGAAACTTGGAGCGCAAACGTAGGCCAAGGTTGTCAAACCACATGAACACATCAGTGTCAACTCTCTTTCCATAAACTCTTTACATTTGCTATTGTTTGTTTATTTACATGTGATAAATCACTTAGAGTTTAGAAAATTAATTCTCGCACAAAAAAATTAGATTATCTAATTTACTCCTTTCTTTATAGGTGGATATCAATCCTACCCAAGAGAGAGTGAATGAGTGTCATTCACAGATTTATCAGAGTTCATAATTATCAATTAATTTGACTAAATGTCACTAATTTAATTAGATTAAATTTAGTTAAGTGATTCCCAAAAATAAAGTAGAAGATTTTTATTGGAAAATTAACAAAATAAACCCTATAGTTAAGGATAAGAAACACGACAAACTTTCAAAATTTTTGTAAACAACTAAAACCTCAAACTATAGAAAATGAACGACCCAAACTTTTCCGTTATGTTTTTCGTCCAAAATTATAAAGACAAACAGTGTAATCACTCTAATATCAAAGTTTGTCCAAATCTATCATAAAATTTTCGTTTTTCCTTACTTGAAAAGTTTTTTCCTCACTATCGATCTCATCCGTCGGCGTCGACCTTCAAAGACAAATGGTGCAAGGAAACTTTTTAAATAAGGAAAAACGAAAATTTTAAGATGGATTTAGACAAACTTTGACGTTAAAGTGGTTGTATTGTTTGTCCATGCAATTTTGGACGAAAAGATTTGCATCGTTCATTTTTCATAATTTAAAGTTTTAGTTGTTTACAAATTTTTTAAAAATTTATCGTATTTCTTATTTTAAAGTATAGGGTATGTCGTGTTAATTTTTCATTTTTATTTAATAAAGTCCATGGCAGAGGTGGGTCCAGCTTGGAGACTAACCAGCGAATAATAAGCACTAGTGGGACCCTTTGCAAGCAATGAAAAGTGGGTCCCATTCTCCACGACCCTCCCCTTCTCCAACACTACAATCTCATCACAATGTTGTATGGTGCTCAGCCGGTGCGCCACCACCACGCTAGTCCTCCCCACCATCACCCTCTCCACCGCCTCTTGCACCGCCTTCTCCGTCTCGCTATCTAACGCGCTCGTCGCCTCGTCCAACAGTAATACCCTCGGGTTTTTGATAATCGCCCTCGCTATCGCTATGCGTTGTTTCTGCCCTCCGGAGAGCTGTACTCCTCTCGCCCCGCACCACGTCTCGTACCCGTCCTTCAGCCTAGAGATGAAATCGTGTGCGTTGGCAGCTCTCGCCGCCGATATGATCTCCGCTTCGTTGGCATTGTCAGACGCTCCGAATTCAATGTTTTCTTTAATGGTTCCGGCGAATAAAGTCGGCTCTTGACTGACGAGCGCTATGTGTTTCCTCAGCGATCTTAAATGATATGATCTTATATCACGACCATCGATTTTTACGGACCCTCGGATCGGGTCGTAGAATCTCTCAATCAGCCCTATGATGGTTGATTTTCCGGACCCACTTTGACCAACCAGAGCCGTTGACCTTCCTGCTTCTATGGTGATTGAAAAGTTGTCGAAGATCATCGCCGCAGGGCGTGCTGGGTATGAAAAGTCCACTTTTGATAGTTCGATTTTGCCCGTTAACTTGTCGGGTCGGTATCCATCCGGGTCTTCGGGTTCTACTTTGGTGCGTCTATCGAGAACGGCGAAAACTGAACCGACCGCGTCGGACCCTTTGGCGAGGTCGGAGGTCATGCTGCCGGCATCAGCAATGACGCGGCCGGTGCTCACCAATATCATAAACGTCTCGAAGAGAGCTTTGGCGGAAATGTATCCGGTGGCTATGAGTTTTCCGCCGTACCAAAAGCTGAGAGCCCAACTACAACAAGTGAGCGCCTGAGAGCAGCCGAGGCCGAGGCCGGCAAACCAGGACTGTCGAACGCTCTCCCTGCGGGGACCCTCCTGAGCCTTGTGGAGCATCTTGAGGATCCGACGCTGAGATGAGAAGGCGGTCACTATTCGGAGATTGGAGACAGCCTCGGCGGCGAGCTTGGTGGTTTGATCTTGCGCTTTAATGGCTTTGGTTGACATTGCTTTGAGGAGGACTCGACGAGTGTAGTAGCAGACGATGATGAGAGGTTGGACTGCTATTATAACAATGGCGAGTCTCCAGGCAATCACTAGGCCCATGGTGCAGGCTATGGTTACTGCTGATAAGGTTTGTACAATCAGAGCCATCCTATCTCCTACCAACGATCTGACCTGCCAATTGCACAAAATAAACGAGTTTAAGTTGATTGACTTTGAGATCAAATGTGCATTTGGTTTCTTCCTTCTCTCCCCCTCATGCTTTATTACTGTGCACATATTTGGAATAGTTCATGTTTGAACACTCATCTTGACATTAAATCTAACTTGTATCCTCGCTTACAAAAGCACGTATCTAATTAGGAATGTCAACAACTGGTCAGTAATTGCAGTTAGAATTAGAAGCATTGGTCCCCTGAATTGTGACTTATTCTCAATATAGAAGAACTATCTTGTTCACCCGAGTTTGGTTTGCTTTAAAGCCGAAACTAACTATGCCTTGTCTACTCTTATTAATCTAATCTACAATATAATAATAAAAGAAAATTTTGAGGGGGAAAAGGACGTACCACATTGGCATCTTTGGCAAGCCTCGAGCAAATGGCACCACTAGAGTTGTCATCCTTATCAAACCACCCAACTTCGAAAGTGAGAATCTTTGAAAGCATTCTCTCTCTAACCCTCTTCGTTAAGCTTTCTCCCATGTATGCAAAACTATAATGCTGGCAGAGATTGATGAGCAGCGAGAAAACAGCCAATCCAAGAAAACACAGTGAATATGTCCTTGTCTTTGACTCAATCTCTTGATTGTTTGTCAGAAAATAAACTGATATCATCGACCCCATTGCCAATGAATAGACTGGTTGAACTGCCCCGAATAAGACTGCGCTCATAAATCCAATGCTTGCGTGCTTCCACTCTGGGAGATTTAGAGCAATCAATCTTCGAAACGACGGTATGGGGAATTTGTGTTCTTCTGAATTGTCTTCGTCTGTAGATGATGAGAAATTCCCTGTCCCTGACAAGTCAACAGAAATGGACCGGCCGCTCTGAGAAATCCTGTTATTAATGGGGTTGTTTAACGAAGAAGATGAAAGGTGGGTTGATTGTTGTGGAGGGTTTTCTCCCTCTTTTTCTCTCTCTGTTTGTTGGAGGTGGATAAGGGAGGCGTAGAGGCCGTCTTGGATTTCGATGAGCTCGTTATGGTTGCCGGATTCAGTGATCTTGCCGTTGTGTACGACGGCGATGAGGTCAGCGTGGCGGATGGTGGATAATCGGTGGGCGATGGTGATGGTGGTCCGATAAAGAGCAGCGGCCTCGAGAGCTGCTTGGACAACGCGTTCTGATTCAGAATCTAAAGCGCTGGTGGCTTCGTCGAGGAGGAGGAGCTTAGGATTTCTGATCAGAGCTCTGGCAATGGCGATCCTTTGCTTCTGTCCTCCTGACATCTGTACTCCCCCTTCACCAACCTGTGTGTCATATCCCTGCGGCAGCTGGCAGATGAAATCATGAGCATTTGAAGCTTTAGCCGCCTCAACCATCTCTTCCGCCGCGGCATCCTCCTTTCCGAACAGTATGTTTTCTTTAATACTCGTCGCAAAAAGTGCAGGCTCTTGGCTAACCACACCCATCTGCGATCTCAGCCACTTTAGGTGAAGCTTATTGATGCCCACTCCGTCCAAAAGAATCTCCCCGCTCAGTGGATCATAAAATCTCTGCAGTAGTGCTACCACCGTTGACTTCCCCGACCCACTTCCACCCACCAGCGCCACCGTCTTACCTGCCGGAACTTTTAGCCGGAAATCTTTGAGGATGAGGGTTTCAGGTCTGGAAGGGTAAGCGAATTTAACGCTTTTAAACTCTACCATGCCAACAACATTTTCTAGGATTTTACCCTCCATGTTGTATGAATCGATCGTCGGAACTCTCTTTATCACCTCCATTACGCGTTCCCCGGCAGAACATGCTTCCGACAAGTATTTTAAGTTGGATAAGCCTGATCCCAAGGATCTATCATTTAATGCACGGTATGGTCGTTGTAATTAGTGTCTTATAGAACAAGAATATGCCTATTTCAATTTTTCAAACAAAATTAGAGAGAGAGAGAGAGGGAGGAACTTACAATCCACCCACAGCAATGGCGGCTCCAACAACGAAAACAGTTCCTCCTTGAGCGCCATGGAACATGACCATTCTACTGCCATACCAAGCCAAGAAAGACCAAATAGCAAAAACGACGCCATTACTACCAATAGCCAAACCTTTGGCCAACCCCTGCTTCAACCCTAACTCGACGCACCCTTGTAGGGCAGACGAGAATTCTGATATTATTTTACTTTCTCCTACAAAAGAGTAGACTGTTCTGATTGAAGACACACTCTGCTCTGCAATAAATCCCGCTTTTTCATACTCCCCCCTTATCTTTCCCGCTAATCCCATCAATGTTCTTCCATATATCAAACCAGGAATCACTAAAAGCACCACAAATGGAACACCCACCACAGCTAATCTCCACAGAAGCGCAGTAGCTGCTAAGAAGCTGCCAACGAACATGGCGAAATTCACCAACAAGTTTGGAATCTGGTAATACCAATTCAAATCAGTTAGTGTATTACGACAATTTATACTCAAATTCTTACTAAACCCATCTACAAAAACCTTATTAGTCATATTTTAAATAAAGTAGTTGAAACAAGGATTGCCATTGAATTAACCTTTTCGCTTAGAACATCTTGAATTATGAGACTGTCGCTGGAGACGCTGGAAATGACTTCGGAGGTGCTTGTTTTATGCAAATCAAAGTAGCCGACGTCCTGTCGGAGCACGGCTTTCAAGTATCTCGCTCTCATTCGTGCGGCTTGTCTTTCACCAGTTCTTGTCCAACAATATCCTTCTGAAAACATCAAACAAAATTTTTTTTAATAAAAATGGTAATAATTCAATCCGAAAGAAATTCAAGAAAACCCACCTAGAAAACATGCAACAAATGACCCACAAGCCACGTATAGTAGAGCCACCGAATTCTGTCGACCACAAAAACAAATCGCAATTTAGCTTTCTGTTTCTTTGTGCATGTCTCTGTTCACTGTGTTTTAGAGAGAGAGAGAGAGAGAGAGAGAGAGAGAGAGAGAGAGAGAGAGAGTACATCATTTATACTTGGCAGAAAATTAGAAACTGGAATGGAGGAGAAAGAAGTATTGCCAACATTGTTCATCAAACGGGTAGTAACGAGTAAGATCAAAGGAGTAGTCATTCCATCGCCGACAGCTCCGACCAACCCTAAACCCATCAACCAATTATCCACACAGTCTGCATGAATGAAAATCGACCTCAAACACCCACCCATTTTTCTCTTTCTCCCTGATCCTTCATCTCTTTTCTCACCCATTTTCTCTTCTCTTTGTCAGGAAACAAACAAGAAGAAGAGAAAGTTCTTCGCTACGTACCCGTCTCCCAGCAGGGCGTGGCCTTGGCCCTTCGAAATAAAACACTGAACAAGTACTAAACGAGGCGAGAGTTCATAACTATACACACACACACACACACATATATATATATATATATCCACGCGCACACAGACAAAAATATGCATAGTTTTCTGCATTTTTTGTGTGTTCTTTAATGGGGTAAAATCATACCATTGGTGAAATCATAGGTGGTATTGTGTGGACGAGTCTTTGTTAAGAAACTGAGCCATCAATGTTGATTTTAAACCACTTTGCCAATAACGTCATTCATGACGATCTGTGGACCTCAAAACTAATACTGGTCCGTGTTATTTCTTAAAGAAAACTTGTCCAGTGTAGTTTCTTATTTTCGTTCTGTTTTACTCACCATTGAGTTCCTGATATTAATCTTTTAAGAAGTACAGAAGAGATAGAATAGATTTTCTAGAGGTTGTACAACAAGTTAGATATCAATTGCAGCTTAAAATGGCAAGTTAACTTGCTTTTTGGATTATATATAATTTATTATGTCTGACTCATTATGAATTATATATTATGTCATGGAGTCGGGGTTAACAGAATCATCGGATCAGACCATTCGATCCTCAAAAAGAACTCAATCACCCAACTCAAAACTAGCGTATTAATGCAAGACTTTTATAATTGAGCGTGACCTAAAAGTTATAGGCCTAGATCTGTACAGTGATAATGAGAATAACTGTGCATAAAATAAATAATTCAAAATACTGTGTAAAAAATCCAACCAATAGTTAATAGTTTATATAGACCAGATAATATCCTCAATAGGAAATAAATCTAGAACACTCTGAAATAACAAAATACAAGGAATAAAGGTGGAAAAACTCCAACTCGGAGTCCCTAGCCGCTCTTGCTTTTACCTGGAATGGGAGGGTTCGTTTGGGATGAATGATTAACTCAGTAAAAAAATCTAGACTAGATGCAATGCATGCGAAGAATCAGTCTTTCTCATACTTAACAATATTATGTTTCTTTTTTACTATACATGAATTTTATATTGAAAACTCTATCAATTTATAAAACTGCCCCAAGGCCGTCGATGTGACTTTTATAAAAAACATATTGTATACATAGACAACTATACCTCGAAACTATGTCAACACCATTTTTCAATCCGAAAACATCATCAGTGAAAATGGATAGTTACATAAGGACCTATCCAACACTCTTTAGAGAATAGGTGGCCATTTGTCAGTAGTAACATTTCATGAGGCAGAAGGATAAGATGGTACTCGCGTTCGTAGACCAGGCAGTATACCCATCCGCGATATCAATAATGAATAAGGTTGTTGGCATTGAGTTGCTACTCAACTAACTAGCTAATGTATCTAAGTTGACGAGGGTTGTCGGCGAATGAAGCTATGAGCCATCACGCCACTCGTCAATTGGAAAGGTTTTGGACAAACAATCCTAGCGACTAACAACCTCCAATCCGTGTGACTAAAACCATGACTAGGTTCTGGAGCTTGAAACCCTAGGAGCGCATCATTACCGTCCTATCACTCTTTCGACTTTCGGGGCTTGAAACCCGAGGACATGTCATCAATGCTCTATCACCCTTTCGCATGTACAAACAATCAATCTTCTCGTAGTAGAAGATTGTACGGGAAAGCCTCGTGATGTTTTAACACCAAAACTGTCTAAAACACAAAGAGAATTCATCCTCCCAATATATATGCATAGAATATCACATCACCATGTGCGATAAAGTAAACATTAGAAAACTTACGTATACATAAAAACAGACTTGTTGTCGAACAATCCCCATCGAGTTTTCAAGTGTGGTACCCCACAAAATATTAGTTTCGAAAACATGATGTAATGCAATGCATATGGGATAAAAATCTCTACATTTTCGTCATTCACTTCTACTACTTGGAGCAACAATCTCCTCAGGAATAGTCTCAAAGTCACCAAACTCGTCCGAGCCTAAAAATATGTCAAAATACAAAAATTTTCATCAATGAATCTCAAGGGATAAATGGAAAGGGTCCTATACCGGGACTAAGAATCCAACTGACTTGTAAACGACTCAATTATATGTGAATCTGCATTGTGCATTAACTAAGAACAGTGTTCTGGTTGACCAACGACCAATTGGGCACATTTTGTCTATTTTGGGGTCGACCAGGAACAGTAATATGGTTGACTAGAACTGTAGTGGTTGACTGTGTCAATAGGGGTGGTCAACCGCCCTGGTCGACTAGCGCCACTTTTGGTTGACCAGCGCGTCACCCGCATGAGCTGGGTCCCCCGTGGTTGATGGGACTTTGCACCGTGGTCGACTGGGGAGACGAAACAGCATTGTTTTCAATCGAAAACACATCGGTTTTGCTCGTTTTCGCCTCCCAACGACAAATAATGCTACATAAACTTCAATACAACAAATATAAACAGTAATGTCCATTTGATTCAAGTTTTTAAGCTCGAATCTGAAGATAATGAAAATTGAATTTTCAACCTCAAAATCAAAGGGAATAACTAACCAACTCGCCAATCACTTTCACAGAAGTCGATGGCCACAATGTTGGGAATCCAAATCCATAGTCAAATGTTCTCAATTCGTCAATTTGGTCTCCAGCTCTCTCCCTTGTCTCCCCTCTCTATCGAACGTGAAATAAAGGGGAAGAAAGTTTTTTCTTTTTTTTTTATTATTTCTTTTCTATTAATTGATTTATTTAATAATAAAATAGATATTAAATATATTTTATAAATTAAATAAATCAAATCCAATTTTTGATTCATTCCAAACATTAACCAATAACGATTTTTTAACCAAAATAATTTACCAATTTCATTTCATTAATTAAATTAATTTACCGCTCGATAATACACAATTTTATCAATTTTGACAATTTGACCAAAAATTCACACATGACCACTACGCGATAAATCATGTCAACTTTTCGACACTTTGACTAATTATTACAAGAAAAATTAACACATGAAATTTATTATTATAAAATTCACGAGTCTTACATATTATCCTTGTCATTATTTCCAGTTTAACGAAGTGATTAAATACTAATTATGTTAATAGACTTTGACTTAATAAGATCAAGTGTTGATGTTCAAGTTTCCCTATTTTTAAAGGCAAATGATAATTACACTATTTATATATAAGATTTATGATCATCCTTTCATAAAGTTATTTGCATTCTCTTTTGATTTCCATCAACTAGAAGATGATTTAAATTTGAATGAAGGCTTATTAAAATCGAAGATCAATTACTCGAATTCGTTACAATAACTACTCCTATTAATTCATATATGCAATTATATTGATGACTGTTAAAGATTATGAGCTCAAAAATAAGGATCTACATATTAGAAAAGTATATAATAAAGAATCTAACATTCATTTCTCTAGATTTGTTCTCTGAGCCTGGCTGAGTCTAGACTTGGCTAAAGCCAGCCAGCCTGCTCAGCCTCTTACGAGCTCGGCCCGCTACAGTAACCGAGCAGGCTCTGCTCGAGCCTAGTAGGCTGGTCGAGCTGAGCCCGAACACTCGGGCTCCGCCAGCTTGCTGAGCCCGGGCTGGCTCGTGAGCCTGGAGGGCTGGCCTGGAGAGCCCGCCCTCCAGTTTCCTGACCGGGCCCAGCCAGTTACCTCGACGGCTCGACAGACGGACAGCTCCCCTCCCGGCTCTGGCTCCTAGCCTATTCTCCGGCCTCCACTGGACAGGTCATCTCTCATCTAGGACAGAGCTTGCGTGAAGGCGAACTCCTGAAGGCAGTAGCCGGCAGGACAGAGCTCGCCGACTCGCGTGAAGGCGAACTCCAGAAGCTCCGTGAAGCCAGCAGGACAGAGCTCGCCGAGCTCTGCTGTAACGACCCGAATTTCTACTTATTTAAAAACTCATTTAATTTTTCTAGCTCAATTAAAATCTTAAAGAAAATGCAACTTAAATACTTAAACTTTT
>CM039478.1:7646212-7780741 GCA_022433065.1 Begonia loranthoides
GAGTCCCTAGAAGTACGACGCGAAGTGATATTATTAAAATGTATAATAATATGAAAAATGAATTAATTGCATTTTTTCCAAATGCTCCGTCTATGCCTATTTGTATTACTTCTGATTTATGGAGTGCACCTAATGGTTTAGGATATATTGTCGTAACTTCTCGTTTTATTGATGACTCTTGACAATTAAATAAAAGAATATTAGGATTTCGTAGTTGTGAATATTCACATAGTGGCGTTACCATTTATAGGTATATTGTTAGAATTTTGCAAGAATATGCTATTAGAGATAGAATTTTTAGTATTACGCTGATAATGCTTCTGCTAACGATGTTGCAATTCTTGAATTTAAAAAGTTATTTCAATTAGATACGGCTCATAATACTCTTTTTCATATGAGATGTGTTTGTCATATTTTAAATTTAGTTGTTTGAGATGACATGTCATTTATTTCGCATCACATTGAATCTATTCGATTTGCAATTTCTTATATTACTTCATCTAATACGCGACAGCAAGAATATAAAGAATATTGTAAAGCTGCTCAACTTAAATCAAGAAAATTAAAAATCGATGTAGATACAAGGTGGAATTCTACTTATTTAATGTTAGAAAATGCTAAGCCATATTGGTTAGTTATTTGTGCTTTATTAGTGAAAAAACAAAATGTATTACTCTTGATCATAGTAGTTGCGATATTGCTAATTTATTTCTTGATTTTCTAAAACCATTTTTTGAAGCTACAAATGAATGTTTGGGAATTTATTATCCCACTACTCATCGTGTTCTCCCAATTTTTATAAAATTATCAGGTAATTTTACAAAATTTAGACAAAGAAACAAATTTTGTGCATTAATTGATAAAATGGAAAGAAAATTTAAAAAATATTGGCTTAACATACCTAATATTTTTTGTTTTGCATGCATAATGCATCATAGATTTAAATTAAATGGAGTGTGTATAATGGTTGATAAAATTTCTTCTAATTTAGGTACTTCTTCTTCAATTAATGGTGTTCAATTAAAAAAATGAAATTAAGAATTTATTTTCTTCTTATGAACTTAAATATTCTAATATTACTCGTTCAATTCCTTTTCACATATGTATGCTAGTTCTAGTAGTGGTGCTTGTGGTGGAGATCCACAAGATTTTATGGATGATATATTTAATCAAATAGCTAGCAATGTTTATTCTTATACTTCATAAAGAAATGAACTCAATATTTATCTTAACACCTACCATCCCATTCCTCGTGACGATCATTTTGATATTTTGGCTTGGTGGAGAGTCAACTCTATTTCATTTCCTATTCTTTCTAGAATAGCACGTGATCTACTAACACCTCCGGTCTCTACAGTAGCATCAGAGTCTGTTTTTAGTGCAGGTGGACGTGTGTATGATGATAAACGAGGAAGACTTGCACCAGAAATCGTTGAGACACTAATTGATTATAGTATTTTTACATTATAATAATAAATGTTTATTATAATTTTAAATTGTATAATATTGAAAATAATTTATAATATATTTATATAAGATATTATTATTTATGTATATTTGGCTCGTTAGGCTCGGCTCGTTAAGACTCGTTAGGTTTGGTCGGTTCGTTAGGCTCGGGCTCGTTAAACTCGGTAGACTCGATGAACTAGACTTTTTCAGGCTCAGCCGGCTCGGCTTGGCTCGTTAGCCACCTCTAGCTGAGTCCCTCCTCTCCGGCATTGTATAAGCTACCTTAAAAAGTTGACTTCTTTGTAGTTGCAATCATTTGTAGAATAACCCTCCCCAAATATACACCTACACCCAAATGGGAATCTTTGAAACACTAGATCATTTTCAATAATTGAGAAAATAGCATCAAAGTGGAGCACTTTGACGTGTGTGCTATTTCTGCTTAGAACACATGTTCTATTTTGCCACATTTCCACAAGAACCCATCAGCTGCGCTTATACCCATTATTAGAAAACATGTCTTGTTGAGAGTCATTTATTTTATCACACGAAATATCTCAATAAATTAATCCTCGAAAATAATGAAGCAGTTTTACGTAAAAATAGGAGCTTATCTGCAATGGAAACTGTGTAATTTAAATACCAGTACGTTGCTGAGACTAATACACATTTTTTCTCATCCTTTTAACTTCCATTAGGGTCTCCATGGTCTCGGACAGTGGCTGAAAGCCTAACCAATATTAACAGAATTACGCATATCAAGTTGTTAGGGAAAGATATCGTTTCATACTAATAAAACGTGTTTTGCAATAAGATTGAAAAATAAATGTGTATAAAACTCTCGTCAAAGTGAATAATATCTTGATGAGACCTTGGCTTCTTCATTTTTTGATATGTATTTAGAAAAGCAGACTCCTTTTTTCTAAAATAAAGAAGTGTTTTATGGGAAATAATTCAAGTTCTTGTAAAAACAGTGTTCATAAGCTCTTTTTCATCTTCTTACTTTTTGCCACTCTTGTCATTCAAACAAACACAGCATTTAATGGGTTGTTGTGGGCCATCTTAAATTCTAGGATTTTTCTATTATTGTTTCATATCTTGGACGGTTTCTTACGGAAAAGTGTCCAAAAATATAAATGCAATAAAGCTAAGTTTTCATTAACTTCTTCTTGGAAATGGGAGTTTGCACCGAATTCCAAACGAAACCCTTTTATTTGTAATAATAAATAAACAAATAATAATCACTGACATTTAAGTAAAATTAGATCAAAAAAGTTTAGTAAGAAAGAAATCAAATTCCAGATGATAATTTATATACAACAAATTATAAAATTTAGAAAACACGTGACAAAAATAAAAAAATAAATACAGTTCTTCTACTGTGTTCTAGGGCCTATTATGTGTTTATTTTATTGTCACCATGGAACTTTATGGAACATTTTGAGTGTTTTAAATTATGTTGCTGCTTTTTTAATGGATTTTCCATTCTTTTTTGTTGGTTTATCAATATGTTGAATGAAATTAAGAGAACCCCATTCAAGGACAAATCATATTCTCATTGTTGAGGGCAAGAGTTTTATAGAAGTAAAATGTTTTTAGTGGTTTTCTTTACTTATTTCAATTTCTTTTTTTAGGTTAGTTGGTTATACCTGGGCAGCAAAACAAAGAGAGAGAGGTTACAGCTTACAATTCCCATCATCTACTATGAATTTCCATTTCTTCAAGCTGACATATAGAGCTCAAACACGTATATGACATAACATCACTTGCGATCTGTTTTGGGAAGACAAAGACGACACAAAATTAGATGGTTGAGAGGGTCCAACTAATGCAACGAGAGTTATATGATCCTACAACATTTGAAAAAAATAAAGGTGAATGTTTTACAAATAGAGTTTTTCTCTTAATCTAGTATAAAGTATTTTGGAGTAAATCTTGAAAATAAAACTACGTGAATTTGAGTTCAAAGCGAATAATATTATGCTAATTGAATCAAAATATTTTGTCAGAGTTTCGTGAAAATCATGAGATTATAACAATATTGTGCAGTAGAACGTGAGCATAGCTCTCATAGTAAGAATGAATCATTGGCGGAATGAATTTTTCCAATCATTTTATCGTCGTGCATACAAAAGAGAGTTTATGCTATTTCATCGACTTTAATAAGAAAAATTCAATACAACTGTTTGTGCTTTATTTTACTTAGCTTTTTCTTCATTTTAACGATTGAATTGCTCATGAACAGAGGATTGATCATATATTTTTTCAAGATTGGCCCTTCCCTTTTGTTCAAACTTTGGACAAATACTAGTAAATGATAATTTTGTCTATTATTTTAACATATCATAGTGTTGTTGTTGGTATAGATTAGTGTTAGGACTCGAATTTTGTTTTAAGCAGAGCAAAAAAGCTCTTGGATTTGATTGTAATGGTCACTAGTGGTAGCGAAAAGATCAAACATATAGGATTGAGACATTATTTCATAATTTTTCATTTAGGGTTTCTAGAGTATCATATATATGTCTCACATATAAACGTTCTCCGTATTTCGAATTTCGATAGCGATTTTTTTTTCTTTTTGTCCATGACTTTTTTTTACTTATTATGATTTTTCATGTAAAATTCTTGTGCTTTTTCTTCGTATATTATTATTCGTTTTTTCAGGTTTAATTATTACAATGAATATAAATTTACCAATTAAAAAGTGAGAAAGATTTTCCATTTTGTATGAATATGGAATGAAAATTCCACTAAGTGAAAGGTGAATTGGGAGGCTCAAAAAAAATGGAAAAAACACCTGTTTGGAAGCAAGTAGAGTTAGTGGAGGTGGAGAAGGTTGTTGGTGACCTTTGAAAATCCATGGCGTTATATAAATAATGATTTGACACTGAAAACCCTACGTGGAAAGTATTATAACATTATTGTGAGAGAAAACAATGAGTTAATAAGAAAAATCATACAGTAAAACAAATTATAAAAGAGAATTTATGTGCAATTTAACCAAAAATACTTAGTCTACCACCACTAACTTCTTGAAATTGAATGTTCCTTGCCATCTTTTGGGTTTGGCTCAAATAGAATTTTCAAGGGAAATGAAGATGCAAATTTATTATTTAAAATGGAAACAATTAGATAATAAAAAAATACAAATATTTTGAATTTCACTGTTGAAATGATAGTCTGAAAACCTGCTTTTAACATTTGTCAAAATGCATGCGTAAACCCATGTTTTTCGTAAAGCATTGAGGAGGGACCCTATCAAAAACAGGACATTGAAAATCTCTTATAATTGTAACAGAGAAGATGAGATAAAGCTTGAATTCCTCCGGGTTTGCAGCTGAAAAGCTATGGTGGAGGTTTGGGAATCTGATGCTTATCGTATGTTGAAAGCCCTCGTCTTGTTCCTTTCCCAACTGAAAACCCTACAATTAAACCACTTTAACTGGATTGTATTCAACCTCACCACCTTCTATTTTATCTGCTTCTCTAAAGCGACCTATCATCCGCAACCTGTTCTCCTAACCGCACCCAAACCCTAGATTCTCCCGAGCAATTTTTCTAATGCCAAAAACAGAAAAATACTCGCACATTCTGGCATGGGGAACACGATGAAATCTGGAAAGCTCTAAAAAAGAATCCGCCTAATCCAAGGCTTAGTTGATGGTTCCCACAGAAAGATTAAAGCCATTTTAAAACTTGTGTGTCATATCGCACTTGACATCTGTGTAGTCTTTATCAGTGATTACAAGAAAAAATATATGACGATGTCTCACTCCATATAAAATAATGAACAATTTTATTTTCTTTTAATGATTTTGTTAATTTTGAATTTTAACAACCGTTTATCAATAAAAAATCAGCGTTTCAGATTTTGTTATAAAAAAATTTAACCTTTCTCTTAAAGTCAAATTATTCTCAACTATCGATCAAAACAAATTAAATAGTTTTTTTATCGTCTATTCTCAAATATGAAGATTAATAATGGTCATAGATATTCATTGAATATTATCATTGAAATTAGCATTCTTTAAAATTTATTAAAAAACTCTTAATTATTATGATAGAATTTTAATTTATTAAATGATAGAAGTTATTTCCTCAAAAACTATTTTCATAAAGTGAAATTTAGATCATTAAATTGAGGTCATTTAAAGATTAGACCTTAAACTATGTTTTTACAAATCGAATTTCAACCTTTCGGATATTAGCAATTTAGACCTTATCATCAATTTATCTATTATATCCTGTTTGTATATATAATGTTTTTTATTTAATCATGTGTCGAGAGAACAATAGAGTTCGAAATTGGGTTAGAAATCACCGTACAGATTAAAAATTTGGTTAAAACATGTGATTGAATGAAAAATATGATATATACACACTGAATTTAAAGAATATATAAAAGGTTGAGGTTCAATTTGTTGAAAAAAATAGTTTAACTATTCATATGATATGAATTATTTATATATATGGAAATTTGGATTAAAAAATACATATGATTATAATCAAATTAAATTAATTCCATTAAAATTTTAAATTTAACTATTTATATAACATGTGTGTATCCTATACGTTGATTTTTGTGCATTTATTGCATTATTTATATTTTGTTGAATTTATATTTTAATGACTAATTTCGAGTTAATTAATCTAGTTAACTATGAGAAGTATCTAAAAGAAAGTTTCGGACGAGCTCATTAGGCTTGGCTTGTTGAGCTCATTAGGCTCGATTAACTTGCTAAGCATAGTGAGCCAGACTTTTTCAGGTTCGGCTCGGCTCGACCGGCTCATTTGTCACCTCTAATTCCATGTGTCATCCTCATTACTTGTCGCATATGAAGCTCACATTATCACACACACATGCGCTTACGCAATTAGGCAACATAAAAATAAAATCCACCCAAACAGGAAAGTTGTACACTATTATTTATTTATAAACTGTATCCAAATTTATTTTACAAATATGGGCTCAAGTAAAATTGAATACATCAAAATAAAAACCCAAACTCATACTCTGGGCCTATGTTGGGAAAACCATCAGTCCAATTGATCTTTACCTTTTTGACCTTGAGCTACTACCACCTGTTCGTGAAAAACATCATAAATATAAAAATGAGCTTTTAGAGTTCAATAAGAATCCTAATATAATGGTTCAATAAACTATACAAATATCACAATTAACCATGTTCTAAGTCCAACATGATTAGTCCTTACATCCATAATTTCCAATGTATAACTTTCGACCAATTCTCATGATCACACACTTAAAATCTATAATTTATTTAGATTTTTAAATATTCTAATTAATATCTCAACTATGTGATACACTTCTTTATGTAAGAAGTGTAGGGGTGTGCACGATACCGGTCCGGTCCGGTTTTACAGCGATCCGGCACCGGACCGGTGGTACCGGTTCTCCTTTTTGGAAGACCGGTATCGGTCCCACAGAGGACCGGTCCGGTACCGGTTCTGGACAGGGTTTTCTGGTACCGGTTCCGGTCCGGTACCGGTTTTGTACCATGTTTTTTTAAATATTAAAAAATATAATGTAAAATTATAATAATATAAAATGCAAACATCAGTAAAAAATTACAGAATTGTCATATTAACATTGGCAATCTTTTCTTCATATTAACGTGTATACACGACGAGCCACCAAACTTGAAGCATCCACTGAAAAAATATTGAAAAATAGATAAAGAAAAAAATCAAAGGTTATTTTAACATAATTGAGTTCAATTACTTCAATTTTGGAGAAAAATATAACTAACCTGAGCAACTCTTATTGAGTTTTGAGTGACCCCTTCGTATTATAAAACAGACACAAAAATTAGCTTGTACATTGTAACTTCAAAACAGTAATTATATAGTTCAAACATATGATAAATGATGTCTAGAGTTAAGTATAACTTAAAATGAGAAACTTACAAAACAGTCAACAAGTTGCATCCTACAAAATAGAAGAGAAGTATGACTTTTACACATCAAAGATATATCATAAAATATAAATGATAATGCTTAGGGGTGGGAATCGGTTCGGGTCAAACTGGACACCGCAGGCAATTTTTGCCTGGACATCGCGGTCTCCAGGCAATTTTTGCCTGCGGTGTCCAGGCAAAAATTGCTTGCGGTGTCCAGGCAATTGTCCAGGCAATTTTTGCCTAGACACCGCAGTCTCTAGGCAATTTTTGCCTCGACACCGCGGTCTCCAGGCAATTTTGGCCTGGACACCGCGGTCTCCAGGCAATTTTTGCCTGTTGTGTCCAGGCAATTTTTGCCTAATAATGCTAATTGCTAACGAGTGGATAAATCATACCACTGAGTGAGATCACCATCAATTTCATACTAATTCACTTCATCATTAACGTCATTAATTTGTATAATATCTGAAAAATATAAATTGAAAACAAATTTAGAAAAAATAGTAATAAATAAAACAAAGAAAAAAGAAAACACTATAAATATAAAAGATACCTGGCTCATTCATATTATCATTGAAGTTGATTGATTCATATTTTGAGGATCGAATCCAGCTTTGAGTGCAGATAAGCGCTTCGACCGTCTTTGGGGACAAAGAACTGCAAAATTGACCAAGTACTCTTCCTCCACTACTAAAAGATGACTCCGATGCAACAGTAGAAATAGGAATGGCCAATATATCTCTTGCCACATTGCTCAGAATTGGGTATTTGAATGAATTTACTTTCCACCACATGAGAATGTCTAGTTTGTCTGCATTGTTTTCCAATTCTTCATACAAATATTGTTCAATTTCTGACCGCGTAGTTGAAACATTTGGTTGTTTTGGGCGACTATGAAACATCCCATGTATCTTATTGTGGCTCAAATTGCTCTTTTGTGGTAAGATTGCAGCTGTGGTTGGTACACTTGAACTATTGTAGTTGTCTTCTGTATTTTCCAATCCCGCAGCACCTTTATACTCGAGATATAAATTTTTAATCACAAGTTGTACTTGGCTTAACAAATAATCCGTCTTATCAGAATCCATTACAATGGAAAGACAATGTTTCAAATACTCTATTTTATGTCGAGGATCTAAAACAACTGCAACATACATCAACATATTCATTTTATCGCAGCTTCCCCAATATTTATCAAATTTGCTTTCCATTCCAATAGTCATTCGCCTTAATAATGGATTATCACATTCAGCATACTCTTGAATAACCATTTTCAAATTGCATACTTTACAAACATATGTATTTGAAGTAACATGCAATGAGGCTGAAACATTTAAGGTCATATCATAAAAAACCTGCAAAAATTTTACAAGTTCTCGAATATTAGCCCAATCTTCTGTTGTGGGAGGACTTTCTCCACCCAAATCAACGAGATAATAATCATCTGTTTCTATCAATCTCTCAAAAGCTTTTTCAAATTTTTCTGCGCTGGCTAACATCAAATACGTGGAATTCCATCTTGTAGCCACATTGAGAGAGACACTACTTTTGTACACAATTTTAGCTTGTTCAACACATTTCTGAAATTTCTGTAGTCTAGCAGGAGAAGATCGAACATACTTCACTGCTCGATGTACTCTCATAATACATTCGTGATGGTCTTTTAAACCATCACATACTATCAAATTCAAAATATGGGCAAAACATCGCACATGCAGACATTCACCATTCAAAACTAGACCATTCCAAGCTCGAATTCTCTTCACCAAAAAAGAAAGGGCCACGTCATTAGAAGATGCATTATCTACTGTAATTGTTAAAACATTTTCGATCACCCATTCAAATAAATATCTCTCTAATTCTTTTCCAATGGTTTCACCCTTATGATTTGCAATCAAACAAAAATTGATGATCTTCTTATGCAAAATAAAATCATAATCAACAAAGTGCGCAGTTAAAACCATATAATTCAAATTTTGAATAGAAGTCCATGTATCTGTAGTCAAACAAACTCGTTGAGATGCGTTCTTAAAATAATCTTTCAACTTTGACTTCTCTTTCTCATAAATGCCAATAATATCTCGTGCAATCGTAGATCTAGAGGGTACAACAAATTTTGGTTGTAAATATTTAGAATATACTCGAAAACCCTCTGATTCAACAAACTTAAAAGGCATTTCTTCAACAATAATCATTTTTGCTAGAAGTTCTCGGCAAGTTGCACTACTAAATGATGCATATGTGGAAGTTGATCCCATATTATCGACAGTTTTGAAGCTTAAACTCTTTTGCTTCGTATCTACACTTGCCAAAAACTTTTTACAAGCATTAATATGCTTTTTCAAGCTTGAAGTCCCATTCTTTGTATGATGACAAGCATAAGTCTGAGCACAATAATTACATCTTGCTCTAGGATTGTTTGTATCAGTGTTTTCAACCATAGTAAAATGATTCCAAACATCCGATTTTTTCCTCGTCGTTTGACCAGTAACAGGATTAACATTAACACTCTCTATTGTTTTATCATTAAAGCTTTCCATTATCTACATTTTAAACAATTTCAAAATACATCTCAGAATCACATAACAGTCAGAAATACCCTCTGAAATAAACAAATAAACACAAGCAATACACTGAGAACAATGAACATAACAGTCACCAACTACCAATATGCAAAATAATAAACACTGAACTGACATGTACCAACTACCAATATGCAAAACACTAAATAGAACAGAATTCATTCATCAATTGTTTCAACTTTCAACCATTGCTAGAACAGATAATTCAGCAAAACACTAAACAGAACAGAATTCATTCATCAATTGTTTCAACCATTGCCAGAGGCCCAGAACAGATCATTCAGCAACAAAACACTACACAAAACAGAGTAGATTAGAGTGCTAACCAAGCTGGCAGTGGCAGTGGCGATGGACCAAGGTCGGAGCTCGGAGCTGGCAGCGGCAGTGGCAAACGAACGGAGCTCGAAACTCGGAGCTTGGAGCTGGCAGTGGCGACTGGCGACGGTCAACGGACGGAGCTCGTCAGCTCGGAGCTGGCAGTGGCGACTGGCGACTGTCGACGGACGAAACTCGGAGCTCACTTTTCGCTAGCTGACGAGGAGGAGGCTGGAGAGTGGAGCGCCGACGAGGAGTCGAGTCGAGGCTGGGATGAGGAGGCTGCTGCCTGCTGGATTAGGGATCATCGGATGGATTAGGGAAGCTACTTAGCCAGGCGACGGGATTTGGAAAATTGGATTAGGTGTTGGGATTTGCATTTTGCCCTGGCTAAATTTAAAATGCCCGGTTCTACACGGTACCGAGGACCGAGGACCGGTACCGTGTAGAACAGGTCCCGATAGCACCAGACCGGATCCGGTCCAGTGCTCCATATATATGGACCAATCCCAGTATCGGTCCGGTTCTCCGGTTCCGGGCCGGTTTTGCACACCCCTAAAGAAGTGTTTAGTGCATATGTAAGAATGCTTAGGCCTATGATTTAGATAACCATAGCCTACTTTTTCCAATTCTCACGTGCAATTTATCTTTATTCACAATTCAATTCTTATACATATTTATGTGTACAAAATATCTCAATCACAAAACACCACACTTCATGAACAATGTATTCCATATAAATCTTTCTTATATGCTATTCCCTTTTTGCACCTTTAAACTCAATATAATATTTAATTCTATAATTTCTTTTTCACCTTTCCAATTTGATTTATCATGTTATAGACCACTTTCTATTTTGGTCTATCTATCACCATTTACACATTTTCAATTAATGTCTAATTTCCCAAACCATCTCTCATATACTTCTATGGTTTATCTAATACTAATATTAGACACCTCTAATATATGTCTAATCTCAAGCTATTTAGACATTTATAACATATGTTTATCGTAAACTATCTAGACATTTTTATTTAATGTCTATCAATATCTAACTCAAGCTATCTAGACATTCTAAGTAATCTCTATCTCAATGATCTATTTATTTGAAGGAACTTCTCAACATGATGCATATATCAATGCTTAGATTTAGGATTTAACAGATCATAGCATAGATACCATGATGATCCATCTAACTATGTCATCATATGACCAAAGCTTATGCAATATATAAATATGAAATGCATGCCACAACTCTCTTTTCACAACGATGCAGTGATACCGTGAATCAGTGCAATGCTCCATTTATTATTAAATGGTCACATATTTAACAAATACCATTTTATTAACATGCATGTGAATGTCAACATTTATGTGACTACCAACCTGAATGATCATACACCTTCGTATGTAAAGTTGCACACGACCATGAAACCCCACTATACTGGCCATTGTCTCCGATAGGTGTGTCCATGAATATCAAAACCTCTGGAGGGCTAGGGATTCTCAACCCAAGGGGAACTTATAGTCACTCCCCTTCAATTTTTCCACTTTATATACGTCATACAATACGTAGTCTGGCAAGATATATTTGGTTCCTCTGTGACCAACAATACCACTCGGATAATATGTTTTGTAAATATAAATATATCATGATGCGTGATTTGACATCCTTACTATGCATACATTGAATGCATATAATACATACTAGTAATGTATGTAAAATGAACCATGCAAATCCTGTTATTAGACATACAATAATGATGCATGCAATGGTCTCATACGTCTATCTAGGCATATTCTATCTATATCTCAATCATCTCCCAAAATGGTTTATACAATGGGTAAACAAATGGTTAAAAACCTAAGGAAAATATTCCAAAAGTACTGGGTCCGTTCGACTGCTCCATCAGTTGCAGTCGTCCTCTCTAGTGCATTTTTAACACAAAACTAGGCAAAACTTGATTTTCAGTTGACTGTAAAACTCACAGATTCACCACAACATTGTGGTCGACCATTTTTGATCTTCTGTACCCTTTAATTTTGCCTTGCAGTCGATCGTACTATGGCCCCCAATCGACCACATTTGGTTCAGAATCAATTTTCTGATTTTTCCCTCAAACCAAAATCATACCAAACCTATTCCAAATTCGTACCAAACTATACCAAATCATCCTATGATTATAATCACTTACATAATCCTCCAAATAGACATTTTAGTCTATTTAATAATCCAAAACAATATTGAATACAATAATTCAATCCAACCATACTATTTATGATATGATTAATCATCCTCAATTCATGCTTTTAATGAACAATCAAAACCTCTTTTCCATTAAAAACTAATCCCATTTCCTTACAATTTTAAGCATACTTTTCATACTACAATCCCTTTTATTCCCAAAACATCAACAAAGTTTCATACTTTCACTTAGGCACTACTATCAAATTTAACCAATATCAAACTAACCCATTATGAGTATAACAATAATTCATACTCTTACCAATTGACAATTTAATACATAATTTCTTCACATATAAATCTCCATCCATATCATTTTCCTTTAGTCAATTCAGTTAAGAATCTCAACATCAACCAATATTTACTTAAACTATAGGTATCAATATTCAATTCCATAAGCATCAAATGTACTTTTTAACCCACCATTTTCTTTACCAAAAACTATGTAATAAAACACAGTTAATAAAATACCAAGATTAAGATTCTTACCTCTTGAAGAAACTTATTCTTCACTTTCTCCTGTTGATTTTAGGCTTAAAAAGATCTTCTTGGAGAGAGGAACACCTTTCCCTAAGGGATAAAAGATCAATTCCCTCTTTTTCCTCACCTTCTTCTCCCTTCTCTTCTTCTCATTTCTTCCCCTTTTGTCCTCTAGTTCCCAGCACGAAATGACTGATCTCCTTAGCCATTCTTCCCTTTCCAGAGACGTAATGGGATGAAATGACCATTTTGTCATTTGATTTTTACCATTTTACCCTTCATTCAATGGATAATTACAAAAATCTCATGGTTAATTATCCTTAACCATTCTTAACTTAAACTAATCACTTTACCTTAGTTCTAAGCTAATCTCTATGATTAAGGTAAACATAATTAATCATGATTAATTATGTTTACCTTAATCATCCACTAATTATGCCTTAATTACACACTTAGTCACTAATCCACAAGTAACACGTGCCAATATCTCATTGGTTGTCTACTTTTATTAGATGGACACATACTAAAATGTATTAGGAACATTTCTTCTTTTATACACTTCTCCGAATCCCCACTCTAAAGTCCCATTTAGATACCTTTTCCAAAACAGTGCAGTTTTGGACTTATCCAACTTCAAACATGTATAACTTCTATTATATACATCCAAATTCCTTCAATCTAAAGCCATATACTTCATTTATGAGTCTACTTTATGATCTTAAAATGGTTTGAATTTATAATCACTATAACCTATCCAATTATAGATAGTGACTATGCTAATTTATATCACATTTAACACTTTCGTGCAAAAAATTATATCTTAATGAGTATACACCCAATTCATCTAATTTCATCACCATTCCATGATCTAAGGTATCTACTATTATACCTATTTCTACTTTGGAAAATATCCTCAATTGGTTAGTCAATTTCTTATTCAAAGTCATCTCTTAATACTTAATCACATTTAATTATACTAAACATGACTGTTAATGCTAATCTTTAATTCAGATCATCACATTGCTTTTCAAAAAAACTATTTATATTCCTTGCGTATCCTCATTTATGGTTGAATTTCGTGTCTTTGTTGCTTTGTTTGTATAAATGTAAATTTTGATTTAAAAATACGTATCAATTGATTCGAATCAAATTAAATTAATCGAATTAAATCTTTAAATTGCATTTCAACATCAATTATATTCCTTGAATGTATCTCCTTTACTCACTAAAAAACTATTTCTATTCATGAGTGTATCCCCAATTACAGTTGATTTTTGTGCGTTCGTTACATTAATTATAGAAATGGAAATTAAATTAACTTATTTGCATTAAATCTTTCAATTGAAATTTAATATCAATGCTATCAAATTTCATCTCCATTACTCTTTGAAAAACTATATATATCCTGGTAGCTTCTTGCACTTTCTATTGATTTTCCTTTATTTTCTTAGTCTCTCACCTCATGTTCTTAATTTTTCAGCATAAGCTACTACACTCAATAAGGTTTAACAATAATAATAACAGTTCAATTGTTTCTCAACAGTCATTAATGAAGATTGTTAGCTGAATGTGGTGGGAGATGAGGATGTGAATGAGGTCTTTTTTATTGTGAAGCGGATCGTAATTTGAAATCATGTGATCAAGGAAGAGATATTTAAGCGACTCAATTGTCAACTCACTTCTATTTTAACACTTGCTAGATATTGTTGTTGTAATATTTGATGAAGTTATTTTTTGGATCTAGTGAAATTTATACACTAACATATTTACAATTCAACTCTAACCTAATTTTTCCGACAAATCAAATCTCAAGGTATGAATGGGTAACGTTTTAACCCTTACCGTAAGTTTGCTATTATTGTTGCATGTGCAAAACACATGCCTCTATTCTTTTTAATTTTTCATTAGATTTTTGAAGACTTAAGCACTTCTCCTGTCACACCTCAAAGGGGACTCGAAATAGAACGGGAAACGATTTGGCCCGAAAGCGAACTAAGTCGCCTGACCGTTAAATTTATTTACTTAATGAGCAGTAAAAGTCTTAAATGTAAAAGTAAAAGCCAAGGCCCAAACCAAATAGACTAAAATAAAGGTCTATCAGTGACATCTAAGATAATACGGTAACGTAAGTCCAGAGTAAATGTCATAAATAAAAAGGAAAATAATAAAATTTCAACACTAGTTTTAAACAAGATCCAACCTCACTCAAAACTCTCGAAAGAAAAAAATATTGAAGTAAAACAATAATTCACCGAGCTCACCACTGTGTCGGCAACGGAGAATCTTCCAAACTAATACCTAAGGAGAATGTCGTTGGAGTGAATCGACTAAACTCAATAAGAGTAAAGTTTTACGTACCACTTTAAAATAAAAATAAAAGAAAATGGGGAGCATACCATAGAAAACATATGAGATAAACATGTGATGATCCAGATTAAGAATTAACCTTAATAATCATATTTACTATAATTAAATATGATTAAGTGATAATAAGTCATAAGATTTGAAGAAGAAATTGACCAATCAATTGAGGGTATTTTTCCAAACTAAAAAAATGTGTGATAGTAGATACCTTAGACTATGAAATGGTGATGAAATTGGATCAATTGGATGTATGCTCATTAAGATATGAATTTTTGCACGAATGTTAATGGATGTGCTATAAATGAGCATAGTCACTATTAGTGGCAAATTGAATAAGTTATTGTAATTATTAATTCATACCATTTTAAGGTCATAAAACAAAGACATAAATGAAGTGTATGAATTTGGATTGAAGGGATTTGGATGTATGCAATAAAAGTTATGCAAGTTTGAAGTTGGATAAGTCCAAAATTGTACTATTTTAGAAAATATCTTTAAATTGGACTTTAAAGTTGTAATTTCGAGACGCGTATAAAAGAAGAAATATTTCTAATACATTAAACTGTGAGTCCATGTAATAACATTGGACAACCAATGGTGTTATGCTATGTGTTATATAGGGATTAGTGACTAATTATGTGATTAAGGCATAATTAGTGGATGATTAAGGTTAATTAATCATGATTAATTATGATCATCATGAAGATTAGCCTATAACTAAACTATAATAATTAGTTTAAGCTAAGAGTGGTTAAGAGTGATTAACCATGGTATTTTTTGTAAGTATTCATGGGTTGGAGGATAAAATGGTAAAGTTTGAAGGATAAATTGGATAAAAAGGTAATTTTACCCTAAGAGCTCTCTAGAAACTTGAGGGATAGAAGGGAATCAGCTTCATTTTGTGCTAATCCAAAGAGGGAAAGAAGAGGAAGAAGAGAAAGAGAAAAGAGGGAGAAAGAAGAAGAAAGGGAAAGAGAAGGATTTGACCTTTGATCCTTCAAGAAAAAGTGTTCCTCTCATCAATAGCATCATTTTAAGCTAAAAATCAAGGTAAAAGTGAAGAATAAGTGATCTCCAAGAGATAAGAACCTTAACCTAAGTATTTTCTAAACTATGTTAAATATTACATAGTTTACGCGGAAGAAGTGGAATAAATAGGACTATATGTAGAATTCATAGATTGCAAGTTGATATCTATGAATGTATGAATTTGTTGAGAATTTAATTGGTTAATTAAGTGAAGATTGTAACCTATAGAAAAGGTGAATAAAATTTTGATTTGAGAATTATAAGTAAAATCCATGAATTGTATATGGTTATTCTTAATGAATTTATTTCAACTGAATTCAATATTGAATTGTTATGAGTCGTTTACGGCATAAAATTTGAATGCTTGAGTATTTATATATATATATATATATATATATATATATATATACAATGCTTTGAATGCTTGTCCATTTGGAGGATTATGTAATGTGATTATAATCGTAGAATGATATGGTATTGGTTTGGAATGGAGTCGTGAGAAATTGTGAGGAAATTGGAAAATAGACACGGGAGCAAACGATAAGCCTTTGGAGGGCGAATGCACGCAAGTATAAAATGTCACAGGGGCAAGTATATGCCGACAAGTAGGCATATGCGGAAGAACACAGATTGTTGTGGACATGTGGCATCTGCAGAAGGGTGGAGACATTCTCAAGATTTGGGTTAGACATCCGAACATGTAAAAATGCCTTGAGAGGGAGTGATTGGTCTTTAGGGTGGATGGCCACAAAAGTAACAGAGAGGAAAACTGTCTTGAGAGTGGACGACCAATCTTTTGTGGCAAACGTTTGGAAAAATGAGAGTGTCTCAGGTCTTAAAAATAGTATTAATCCGGGCGATTGGGCTCCAAGTGCGGACGATCGGAGTAGAGAATGTTCTCGGGTAGCAAGCAACTAGAGTCTTGAGAGAACGACTAGAACTGTGTTTTGCCCTTTGAAATGTATTTGGAGCAGGCTCCCACGGATGGGTTGAGGACGTGCGCAATTTGTGAAACTTGCATATTATTTTTAGGTTTCAACCTAAATATTTAACCATTGCATAAATATGCATCATTTATGTATGTTTAATAACATAGATAGAATATGTCTAGATAGATGTATGACACTAAATAATGCATCATTTATGTATGTTTAATAACAAGATTTGCATGATTCATGTACATGCATTATTATTACGTATTATATGCATTCAATGTATGCATAGTAAGGATGCCAAATCATGCATCATGGAAATATTTATACGTATAAAAATATTATCCGATTTGTAGTATTGGTCACAAAGGAACCCAATATACCTCGCCAGCCTATGTATTGTGTGATGTATGTAAAGTGAGAAATAGAAGGGGAGTGACTGTGGGTATCCATTAGGTTGCAACTCCCTAGCTCTTTAGAGGTTTTTATTGTTCATGGCCACATATATTGGAGACAATTGCCAGTATGGTGGAGTTTCATGGTTGTGTATGATTTACATACGATGGTGTTTGATCATTCATGTTGATAGTCACACAAATGTCGATATTCACATACATGTCGATAATCATGTACATGTTAATAATATGGTAATTGTTAAATAATTTGACCATTTAATATAAAATAAAGCATTACACTAATTCATATTACCACTCCATCATTATGAAAAGAGACTAGTGGTCTGCTTTCATGTACATTTCATTTATTGCATAATTGTGAGTCATGGGATGGCATAGTTAGATGGCTATGTGATTGAGGTACCATTGATTATAGATATTAATTAGAAATTTCTAATAATGGTGTGGGGTTATGGTATCTAGACAATGATCATAGTATCATGTGTCTAGGCATTGTCTTATATGCATAATAATGAATTATTTGTGATAGACATGAATAGAAATATCTAGATAGTTTGATATAGACATTAATTAGAAATGTCTAGAAATAAGAAAGTCTTTCATATATAGGATTATGTGGTTGAGACATAGATTGTGATAGACATATATTATAAATGTCTAGATAACTTGAGATTAGACATGTATTAGAGGTATCTAGTATTGGTGATAAGTAAACCATAGATAGTATGTAACATCCCGATATTTTAAGTTGGATAATTATTGGGATATTATAAAGGTCATTCTTGAGCGTTAAGTTTAGAGGTATTTTCGTTACGCATTTCCCGTATATGCGATGTGATTAAGGATGGAGTAATTGGGACGTTGCATCGTGTATTTATATGTGTAATTCTATGACATGTATTTATGGGGAAAATATTACGGGATAGGAGTTAAATGAGAAAGACGTGAGAGAAAACTGTCCAGGGGCGATTTTGGACACCTGCGGACGGCACGTGCGGACGGCATGTGAGGACGCGATATGGCGTCCGCAAGTGCATTGTGTTGCGTCCCCGACGTTTGGGACGAGCCTGGGTACGCGATATCTCGTCCCAACTTCACTGTACAGTGGAGTTGCAGATGAGGGTCCGGACGATGCGGACGAGAAGGGTAGCGTCCGCATTGAATCTGTTCAAGTTTGGACAGTTTCGGATGACACATTGCGGACGCCTGTAGATGAGAGAAGTAGCGTCCACATCAACTCTATACAAACTAGAGACTTTTGGACGAGTCTTCGGACGGTGCGGACAAGGACAGGACGTGTCCGCATCGAATCTGTCCAAGTCTGGGGACTTTCGGATGACTGTGGATGCCTGCGGACGAATAGGAGCATCGTCCACATTGAATCTGTCTGATTTTGGGACAATTAGGACGATACATGCGGACGATGCAGACGCTGATTGGCGTTCGAAACTGGATTGCAAACGGTACGGACAAAGGTGAGGATGCCAATTTTCGTCTGAACTCGGCTTTCACCTGTGAAGAATCTGGTCTTGCGGACGACTACGGACGCGAAGATTGCGTCCGCACTCGTCCGAATCACAGCAGATCAGCGACATGATAAATTAAAAATAGAACGAAAGCGATACTAAACCAATAAAAATGCGGCTCCTCGACAAGAAATCACACGATTGAGGCCGACCAACAGAGATTTGCTGGCTGCCACTTCTGCTGGAGGTACGATTTGCCCCCTGGTGGGTTCCTTATCTTCAACCCTCACCATCCTTTGAGGGTTCTCCATTTTTCGGGCGGGGGTGAGCTGCTGAACGGGGAGAGAGCTGTTGTCTAAGGAAGAAGAATCCTCAAGGGTAAGGAATGGGTAGTCGGGGGCCATTTGGAGGCCCTACACCCAAGTATATGTGTGTGTGAGTGATTATTTTGCTGTAGAGACTTACAGTTGTAGATACCTTAGGGTTGCCGTGAAATTGGTTGCTGTATACTACTAATTGCTTTAACTCTCATGTTTTCCCTTAGATGTTTTGCTAGGTGTTAAATTTATTTGCATTAAGTGCTTATATCCATGCGAAGATATTGATTAAGTTGCATGAAGTATCTATAATTAAGTATCTATAATTCTTTGGTTGTCTTACGTTGTTAAAATATCTAAAGAATACTTGGTTGGATATCTCACTAAAGTTTGCTTCATCCCTGTGGTGTTGCTGCAGTTATCTCTTCACTAGGAATACTATATATGGCCTTGTTGATGCGTTTCTTTTTAATACTAAGACTCTTAATTGACTGAAGTAATGAGGAATGGACCATGAACTGCTACCATGTTAATTTATGACCAAAAACTAATAAACTAATTCTATCTGAAGAAGATGTAATGCTTGTAGAAGATAAGTAGCTTATGTCTTAGTGTTTCAACATCTCTACTACTATTATTTGCTGTTTATTGTTGCTAATCTTCGTAGAAACCATGCACACCATTGTCACAGTTGCTATGTTTATTCGCTTAGGGATCGGTTCTACTATTAGTTACCATCATTATACTTACTGGTAGACGATAAATCGGTTGTTCTCTGAACTGCTACCGTGATTCTTAGTCATTGTCATGATTCGTTGTCCGTTTCAATATTTGTTGCTGCTGTACTCAGTTAGTTAAAGAGCATGTTTAGTCATTCTATTTCTGATAATTTGCTGCTGTAATTTTTTTGTTCAAAAGCACATTTCGCTGTTCTATTTTTGATGTTTTGCTGTTGTTTACTTTGCCGTTCAAGAGCATGTTTAGTCGTTCGTATTTTTGTCGTTATGTTTGGTGCAAAAGTACGATTAGCTGTTCGTAAATTCCGCTGTATTAACCAAATAAAAGCATTTGTAGTGTCTATTATTGTTGTTGGGTTTAGTTGATAAAAAGCATATGGTCGCCGCTTCATTTGATATTTCTCGCCACTGTATTATCGATTTAGAGATATGTCCATTATTCCCCTTCGTTACTTAAGTTGTGGTTGATTAGTAGATTAAAAGCATGTTTTGTTGTTTAATTCGTTAATGTTCGTTGTCGTATTAATTGTTCACAAGCATGTTCTGTAGCGCTATGAAGTTATACGTATTACCATTGTTTTATTAGCCAACCACATGCATGATTAGTAATTTTTCTCTACTGTGTTAGTTGTTGCGAAAGAGCATGATTAGTTGTTCGTAATTTCCGCTGCTACGTCCCCTTTAAAAGCATGCTTAGTTATTTACGATTTTTGTCATTTCATTTGATCAAAGCATGCTTAGATATTTATGATTTTCACCATTACATTCGATCAAAGCATGCTTAGATATTTACGATTTTTGCCATTACATTCGATCAAAGCATGCTTAGTTATTTACTATTTTCGCCATTACATTCGATCAAAGCATGCTTAGTTATTTACGAATTTCGCCATTACATTCAATCAAGCATGCTTAGTCATTTACGATTTCCACTATTAAATTCAATAGAAGCATGCTTAGTCATTTACGATTTTTGCTGTTATATTCGATTAAAGCATGCTTAGCCATTTATCATTTTTCCGCTGTTCGAAACATGTGTAGATATACATATTTCTGTCACTTCATTATAGCCATTAATAACATGCTTAGCGCCACTTGTACTTATATGTTGCTTGCTTTTGTTGTTATATGTGAGCACGCTCTATTATTCTTCTGTTTTCTTACTTATTGTGAATTTCTTTTTATGTATGTGTTATTTTCATAGATGAGTTATTTAATTTGAGAATGTTAGGATGTATTCACGTTAATAGAAACCAAGTAGGGGGTACCCCCTCGGGGTGGTACCGACATGCATGAGTGAGGAAAGACATTATGAACAAGAATGTTCGGGATGGGCGGGATACGCCCATCACCGAAGAAACCCTCTTGGCGAGATACGTCGGGAGGGAAGAAACCTTGAAGGCAGGATACGCCGGAAGGGGAGGACCCTCGAAGGCGGGATATGTCGGAGAGGGAACGAAATAGGGAGTTGGGGGGCGGATGGGTAGCGGAACTAGTCCGCAGTTAGGCGAAGCCCCCAACCTCAACGGGAACAGGGACCTAGCTGCAAGTAAAGGTTGAAGTCCGGTCAACTATTCCATCCCCCAAGAACCCTCTAATCTCCAGCTCAAAGTACGAGTAAAGAATGAACGAAGAACAAACGTAATGAAAAGAATTGGTTTGGGTGGTCCCCATTCCAAAAAGAACTAAAGAGAGATATGCATAATTTTTT
The DNA here is from genome assembly GCA_022433065.1 of Begonia loranthoides. Lineage (NCBI taxonomy): Eukaryota > Viridiplantae > Streptophyta > Magnoliopsida > Cucurbitales > Begoniaceae > Begonia > Begonia loranthoides. The sequence continues at coordinate 7,668,177 of CM039478.1, forward strand.
TCCCCCATTTCCTTACTGGGCGAAAGCTCATGTCCTTACTTGTGGTGTAGGTACAATGACGAACAAATAATGAAGCAGGGATGAAGGATTTGCACGGACGAGATCGGGGCTGGCCAAGCAAAGGGTAAAATGAGGAACGGTTGTAAATATGTTAAGTTTTATTAAATTGTATTAAGTTGTTTTAGTTCTATTTTAAACGATTTACGCTTCCGCATGATTTTAAATAGATGGTTTTATTTTATTATTTACGCTTCCGCATAATTTATCAAAGGGTTTTTCATAACGAGTTTTAAGAAAAGAGTCAGTAACGATCCGGTTAGATGCACTCTGATTTGTTTTGCTTTGAAGAGAAAGAAATTTCAAATTTTCACGTATTTTAAGGAATTTACGAAAATTCGGGTCGTTACATAGTATATGAGAGAAAGTTTGAGAATCAGATATTAATTAGAAATGTCTAAATAATGATATAATAAGGGAAATCATGTTGCAATGAATAAAAGCATTATAGAATAAACATTCTATAGAGTTTAAAGGTGCTTAAAGAGAATAACACATAAAAATGATTTATATGGAGTAAATTATCCACTAAGTAGTAGTGCGTTAAAAGGATATAGCGCATGTGAATTGTGATAAAAGTGTTTAGTAAATAAATACATATGAGATTATATTGTGTAGAAAGAGTGATTGCAAATGAGTATAATTTGAGATTATATTATTCTGTTTTCTTACTTATTGTGAATTTCTTTTTATGTACGTGTTATTTTCATAGATGCGTTATTTAATTTGAGAATGTTAGAATGTATTCACGTTAATAGAAATCAAGTAGGGGGTACCTCCTCGGGGTGGTACCCACATGCATGAGTGAGGAAAGACATTAAGAACAAGAATGTTCGGGATGGGCGGGATACGCCCATCACCAAAGAAACCTTCTCGGCGGGATACATCGGGAGGGAAGAAACCTTGAAGGTGGGATACGCTGGAAGGGGAGGACCCTCGAAGGCGGGATACATCGGAGAGGGAACGAAATAGGGAGTTGGGGGGCAGATGGGTAGCGGAACTAGTTCGCAGTTAGGCGAAACCCCCAACCTCAATGGGAACAGGGACCTAGCTGCAAGTAAAGGCTGAAGTCCGGTCAACTATTCCATCCCCTAAGAACCCTCTAATCTCCAGCTCGAAGTACGAGTAAAGAACGAACGAAGAATGAACGTAATGAAAAGAATTGGTTTGGGTGGCTCCCATTCCAAGAAGAACTAAAGAGAGATATACATAATTGTTTTCCCCCATTTCTTTACTAGGTGAAAGCTCATGTCCTTACTTGTGATGTAGGTACAATGACGAACAAATAATGAAGCAGAGATGAAGGATTTGCACGGACGAGATCAGGGCTGGCCAGACAAAGGGTAGAATGAGGAACGGTTGTAAATATGTTAAGTTTTATTAAATTGTATTAAGTTGTTTTAGTTCTATTTTAAACGATTTACGCTTCCGCAAGATTTTAAATAGATGGTTTTATTTTATTATTTACGCTTCCGCACAATTTATCAAAGGGGTTTTCATAACGAGTTTTAAGAAAAGAGTCAGTAACGAACCGGTTAGACGCACTCTGATTTGTTTTGCTTTGAAGAGAAAGAAATTTCAAATTTTCACGTATTTTAAGGAATTTACGAAAATCCGGGTCGTTACATAGTATATGAGAGAGAGTTTGAGAATCAGATATTAATTAGAAATGTCTAAATAATGATATAATAAGGGAAATCATGTTGCAATGAATAAAAACATTATAGAATAAACATTCTATAAAGTTTAAAGGTGCTTAAAGAGAATAGCACATAAAAATGATTTATATGGAGTAAATTATCCACGAAGTAGTAGTGCGTTAAAAGGATATAGCACATGGGAATTGTGATAAAAGTATTTAGTAAATAAATACATATGAGATTATATTGTGTAGAAAGAGTGATTGCAAATGAGTATAATTGGAAAGGTAGGTTATGGTTACCTAAATCATAAGCCTAAACATTTATACATATGCACTAAATACTTCTTACATAAAGAGATGTATCACATAGTTGAGATATTAATTAGAAATATCTAAAGATCTAGATAAAATATAGATCCTAGAATGTGTGATCATGAGAGTTGATCAAAAGTTAAATATTGGAAGTTAGGGAATGTGAGGACTAATTATTATAAGCTTAGTGCATAGTTAGTTGTGATATTTATATGGTTTGTTGGATCCTTAAATTATAATTCTTACTGAGCTCCAAAAGCTCATTGTAAAATCCATGATTTTAAAATTCCACGTGTAAATTTTTCATAAAATTCTCGGTCAAGTTTTGATGAGTTGACTTGTTTTGTCGCTTAGTGGCCACGTATGATTTTTTCACTCACATAAATAAAAAATGGTCAATTGGGTTTTTACCAAGCTATAATTTAAGTGTGAAAATATTTTGGAAAATTATTTTGACCAAAGTTTTGGTTTCAGTTAGCGTTTTAAACAAGTTGGGTTCTAAATCAGAATTTGAATCTGGTTTATTTAATATATAATATATGTTTTTAATATATATATTTTTATTATTTTAATTAAAGAAATTTTATAAAAAGAAAAGGAAGAAGAAGTAGAAGTTTCTTCTTCTTTGGTTGAGAGAGAGGAGAGATGCGAGGGAGGGGAGAGTATGAAATTGGAGTGTTTCTGATTTCTGACAACGGATTTGTGTTTTCGTCATTCACACGAGCAAACTTTGTGAAGGCGGTTTGTGAATCGGTAAGTTTTTCTCCTCGTTTTCCCATTTTAAAGTTAGAATTTTGATTGGCTTCGGATTTGGGGTTGAAAACTCAAATTTAGGGGAAATTTCTTGTCTATATTGGTTTCTTGGGAGTTTATGTAGAGTTATTTATCATTAAGAGTTAAAAATTGGGCGAAACACGCAAAAAATGCATTTGGTTTTGTGAAACTGGTCGACCAGTTGGGCATCGATCGACCAGTGGCTCAAACTGGTCGATAGTGGTCTACCAGAATTGGGAATTTTGTCTTCGTTTTGTCACGGTTGGGAAATTTGTGCATCGGTTGGGTTCCTAGACTTGAAATAGGATCATTCCACCTATTTCGTGTGACTTATTGTTGGAAATTCTTGTTTGTTGACAAGGTTTGAGGCTCGGTTGGTTTATAGTTTTCAAGTTGACTTTCCACTAAAGTCATACTTGATTGACTTTAGATGAGTCTCCTCGACTGTTGAGTCTTGGATGGTCACAGGCGTGTCTTATTGACTGCTATGAGGTTCTGTTTGACCATCGACGCGTCTTGTCGACACTAAATGGTCTTGATTAACCGTTGTTATGTCTGGTTGAGGTTGCGAGGTCCCGATTGACCTTCGCTTTGCGTCGACGATTGTTGATTGGTCTCTATTGGCCACTGTGATGCCTTGTCAACCATGGGTGGGTTTGATTTGCTTCAGTTACGTCTTCTCAACTGCTGAGTGGATTTGGTTGAGTGTGTTGTGTTCCATCTTCCGTTACCATGTCTTGTCGACCGGTTGGACTTTCGGGTTGTCTGTGAGTGCCGAGTTAACCTTGGTTCTATTTCTGGTCGACTACGCTGTTTGTTTCACATAGTGGATTTAGCGATCTCCATTTGGCTTTGCCAAGCATACTTGGTTTTAGTTTGGTTTGTGTTTCGATCCGGGACCTTTGTTATACTCCTAGATTTGGTTTTCAATTTGGGACTAGTGGTTGTACCTAGAGACCGTCTTGGATTCTAGTTTTATTTAAGACTTATATGTTTCCTACATGTGCTTGTTAGGATATTTACATCGGCCTTGTTATAGGTTCCAGAGATGTTACTGGTGCGACCTTCGCTTCCTATAGCATGTGGAGCTGGCTAGTTGGTAAGGTTGCCATTGTCGTCATCGAGGTAGGGATCTTTATACTTTCTGCACTGTATTGCATCATGTTTTCAAAACTGATGTTTTGTGGGATACCACACCTTGAAAACCTGACGGGGACTGTTTTGACAGCATGTCTGTTTTTATGTATATGTATGTTTTCTCACATTTATTTTATCATACATGGTAAACTGTTTGCTACTTTGCGCACATATGATGGTTTGATATTTGTGCATATATGTTAGGAAGATGAATCCTCTTGATGCTTTAGGCACTCTGGCGCTAAAGCATCATGAGACTATCCCGTAAAATCTCCTATTGCGATGGGATTGATTGTTTGTACATACAAAAGGGTGATAAGGTACTGGTAACATGTCTTCGGGTTTCAAGCCCTAGAAGTTGAAATGGAGATGGGGCAGTGATGACACGTCCTTGGGTTTCGAGCCCCAGAACTTGGCCAGAGTATTTAGTCACATGGATTGAAGGTTGTCAATCGCTGAGATTCACCGATCCTAGTATCGTTCCATTTGACGGGTGACGTGATGGCTCATAGCTTTGATCGTCGGCAACCCTCGTCAATTTGAGACATATGGGTATTCTAGTTGAGAAGCAGTCTTTCGCGAGCAACCTTATATGTTACTTCGATTATACAGATCATATCGACACTAAGCTACTGCTCATCGTCACATTCGGGTGACATGCTGGATCTTCGGATCACCGTTGTTTGTTTTCCTCTATCTCATGGGGTGTTGCTGTCGACGGATAGCCACCTATTCTTTGATGAGTGTCAGATGGGTCCTTGGGTGACTATCCTTTTTCACTGATGACGGTTTCGTACAAAAAACGATGTTGACATATTTTGCGATATAGTTGTCTATGTATACAACGAGTTTTGATGAAGCCACATCGAGGGCCATGGGCCGGTTTAATAAAATGATAAAGAGGTTTTAATGATTTAAATCTATGTACGGTAAATGAGAAGCATGAAAGTGGTTTTCAAAGAGATGAAAAAAAATAGTTTTTAGCATGCATTGCATTTAGTATCGATTTTCCTACTGATTTTGTCCTCACCCCTTATACTCTATTTTTCCTAGGTTAGGGTGTAGGCTCAGTGCATGAGATTTGCACGTGTCATCGTGGAGCGTTGCCGGTACCCCTCTGGTGGGTGTATCGATCTTCTTGTGGATGAGTGGATGTTCGTCGGTTCAATCCCTTTGTATCGGGTACGCTTGGGGGTTGTAGTTTTGATGTTGTTTGACTTAATTTCTGCACAATACGTTTCGTTATTTATACTATTATGTCTTTAGTTGATCATTCTATGGACCCCAACTCATGTGATTTAGGTTTGGGTTTAAATTTTCATGTTAAGACTTCCGCCTCTTTTATGTCTTGGGCTGGAAAACCGGATCCTTTTCGAGAATCGGGTTGCCTGACCTGACGGTTCTGTTAGGCTCGCCTTTAGGTCGTGACACTTATAGTTTTGCTTTTATCATATTTTTTAAGAACAAGTGATAGCATCTGAATGACAAAAAGGTAAACATCTATTGGGTTAAAGAGTTTGCACAACATAGGCTCAAAGTGAGAGTTTGAATTTTTATTTTGTTGTATTTAGTTTTAATTTGACCCATGTTTGTAAAATAAATTTGGATAAAGATTTGTAAACAAATAATAGTGTTACTTTCGTGTTTGGGTGGATTTTATATTTATGTGGTTCAATTACGTGAATGTATGTTTTAATCATGAGCTTCTGCTGGTTTGTGATAGTTCTCTAGGCAGAAAATCTGGTTCCCGGCGCAATTCCTGAGGGGATCGAGGCTGACAAAATAGGTTTATAAAATAAGTAGTAGAGCAAACAATAAACACTACACTATAGTATAGTACATACAAAAAATGGATCTTACTATACATTATGAAAAACACAGTGGAAATAGAACCATTCACGGACTTCGGGCACACTATGTCATAGGCATAAAAAAGTAACGGCAATACTAGGTGATCGCTAAATCCATGAAAATAAGACACTGATTAAGTTTAGGGTTTTGTGCCCAGAGACATGGCACAGTCAGCTAGCCTATTACTCTAGTTAACACAAATAAGCACATCTTCTAATAGTCAAGTGTGCATAGGACCCCTTCAAGGGTCGATCAAACTTGGTTTACTCAACCAAGATGATCAATGAAAAATATGCATGCTCAAATAAAACATGTCCAATGAAAAATACATAATAGTACCAAAAATCGATGACCCTAAAATGGGCACATCATTTTATATTAAAACACATATCAAAATAAGGTTTTATAAAAATGATGTGATGATGAATATAAAAATAAATCTCTATCTCAAGTGGGTCTACCAACCACCAAGCCAAATCCAAAACAGGAAGTCCAAAAACAAGTTGAGACCAAATCTAAATTTCAGTACCTAACCATAATGTTACCACACAATAAGTATCGAAAATCTTAGTTCAAGTTCCAATTTTATATTAAAGAGAACAACTCAAGAATGTTGAGTTTAAAGCCCAAACTGGTTCCAAAATGGGCTTTGAAACGACCCAAAAATATTTGGGCTTAAAGTTCAAAATGGGGTCTGGGCCTTGGCCCGGCCCTTGGTCGAGCCATGGGGCTGCACCTAGCCAAGGCAAGCTATAGCCCAACGTTGTCTTATTCGACGCCGATCACACATTTTCACTGAAATTTCCTAAAATATCGACGATTCCATTACCTAAATGATCCATAACATACTGGGTCAAACCAACAACATTATTTTCGTCTAAAATTTCATAACTATAAGTCCAAAAATCAAGTCTTTAATCTTAAATTCATTGTCCAAATTCTCCAACACAACTCAAAATTTAACCATGATCGAACAACCAAAGAGATTGAGTTAAACCTTTTGATGGTGACCAAAAATCCCAAGTGCTGGAATCACAAACAAAATCATATAACCCAATTCACAATAGGAGATTCCAAGATTAAAAATTTAGTTAAAACTACAATTTCTCCTCTGGAAATCACTTCAGAAAAGAAAGGATGTTACTTACCAGAACATCTCAAATTAGAACTGTAACAACCCAAAAATTTTCAGGACTATTTTCATATGTGATGTGACATTTTAGATTATTATTAGAGTACTAATGTCACAATAGGAAATACATATAGCGTGTAGTGAAGAATAATGACGTAACAAAGTGTACAATTTATTTTATTAAGCAAGTTACAATATTTGAAGGATTATATTTTTAAATATAAGATTTATTAAGTAAATTAGAAATTAGGAATCTGGGAGTAAATATGATTGGAAGAATAAAAGTCCACTTAGGGATGTTATTTAATTGTTGGAATAATTATGATATTTTTATATTTTAGAATTAAGGAAAATTTGATTGTGGAAGGTTGAACCATTAGATAATGAAGGGCAGATTGAGTTAAAGGTTTGTGGGTGTTTGTTGTTCGCGAAGGAATTGATACATGGTGGACAACTATTGATTGATAAGATGGAGATGAGAACATCTATGGAAGTATTAGGATCCGTGGGAACGTAGGCGTCCGCGGAAGGGTTGGAATCCATAGATGTGTGTATCCATGAATGGGGCGATGTCCTTTTGATGAAGGGATGTTTAATGAAGGAATTGATGAATTGACAATCGTTGGATAAGGTCAAGGAACGACTGAGACCAAAGATGGAGAAAGATGCGGAAGGAGGAGAATTAAGTATTTCCTGCAAGACACATACTCATTTTAAATAAGAATGCAGGAGAAAGAAGGACTTTTAGATTGAATTAGAGGAAGAAACGTGAATTGTTGGATTTAAGAAAAGATGCTTTCGTAGAAAAGAAAGATGTCGCGCGAAAAGGGTTAAGTAAAAATCAAAGTAAACATCGTCATTTTATGTTGAAGAAGCATATCCACAAAAGAAAATGTGCCCACAACAGAGAATGAAACATCATCGTTTGGAGTTAATGAACGTCCGTGGTGAACATTGTTGTTGTGAAAAGAAATGCATCCACAGATGAAGAGACGTCTGTTGCCTAGGTGGACGACATCATATTGGGATAAGTTGAGTGTCCACAAACGGAAACGTATCTACAATGAATAAGATGGAGGATGACCGTCATCTTTTTGTGTAGAGAATCCATGGTGAACAGTGGAGGTATGTAAGCATACGCTTCCATGGAAAGAGAGATATCCTCGACAGATAAACGATGAAGTGAAACATTGTCGTTTGAAGAGAGGAAAATTACGCAGAATGAAGTATCCGCAGAAATGTTGGCTTCCATGGAAGAATTGGTGACCGCAGAAACGTTGATGAGCACGAATATAAGTATAAAGACTAGCATGGTAGATTACCATTGGATGAAATAGACGAAGCAGACGTCCACAGTTGTAGCTTACACATCCGCTGTTGTTGTGAACAAATTTAAACAAGTTTGTTTTCCATAGAATCGGCGAGTTGCAATTCAACTTGTGAAAAGATTAAGAAAAGATAAACTTAAGATACGATTTCTATGAGATTTTCTTCCCCAAGATTCTCAGTTGGAAGGAATATAAATATGAAGGGTTGGGTCAAGACCCTAATCACCCTAGAGCCACGAGGTCGAGAGGACTTTTCTCTTAAGCTCTCAGGTGGATACTCTTTCAAGCTCTCTGAATGTAATACCCCAGGATTTTCCTTATTTTAAAGATATATTAATTTAGAGTTAAGTATGATAAATATTGGGAGAATATGTTGGAGTTGTCCGTGGAAAAGGAGAAAATGAGGGTGCATGCATGATCGCAGTGAATGAATAAGTAATGAGTAAATAGACACTATGAACGGTAGGATCGCAGATGGGAATATGTCCACAGATGGAATCGCATCTATAGCAAATGGATTAAAAGAAGGAAAAGCTGTCATCTTAAGAAGGACGTAAGTGTATAGTGGAGTTACGGTCATAGCAATATGGTATTAGAGCAAAACAAGGTTCTTAAATCGATTATGTATACCATGAAACATCTCAAACATTCAATATGGGAATGCTTCATCAACTATAAATATATTCCAACTGTATCTATAGAATTAAGTTGTTTTTCTAATTTGTGGATTTTTCCTATGTTAGAATAGAAAATGATGAGAGGTCAGAGGTGAGATTAGGGGTGAGAAAATTAAGATAGGGATGACTTTGTTTGCAGGCTGACAGAATTGGTCAAACGTCAATCTTGGCAATTGGAACAATTTATGGCAAGAGAGGAGCAAGGGAATTTTCGATAGGTTGTTCCAAGGGATACTAGTGGTGAACGATTTCCGCGATTGAGACCCCCTATCTTTGTTGGACAAGCAGCGGATACTATTTGTGTTGAAGAGTGAATCTGAACCTTGGAGGATATATTCGATTTCGCTAAGATAAAGGATGAGGAAAAGGTTTGTTGTGCAACTTTATGTTAACTTTGGATACAAGATACTGGTGGGATACCATAAAAAAAAACGCACAATGTTGGTGAGATGTCTTGGGAAGAGTTTAAGGAAATATTCTACAATAAGTATTTTAGTCATACAACTAGAACAAGCAAACTCGTAAAATTCGTGCAGTTATGTCAAGCTGGATCAGTAGCAGACTATGTTCATAAATTTGAGTCACTGTCACGTTTTGCCCAACATCTTGCTAGTACAGATAAGCACAAGGTTCATTAGTTCGTCCAAGGACTTAAGGCATAAATTTATAGAGGTGTTAAGATATCCGGTACTCGAGGGATACCGTACTCTATAGCAGTTTCAAAGGTTCTCGAAATTGAGGAGGCGGAGAGTAAGTTCACAAGACAAAGGGAGTTTGCTAATAAGGTTCAATCACAGACCCATGAAGAGGGAGAGAATTCAAGGAATTTTAAGTAGCCTTTAGAGAACGTGATACAACAAGGGAGAGAAAAAATTGTTTAATAAGAGATGTTCCCATAGGAGTGAAAGATTCTGTAGCGGGAGAGAGATGATCAGTTGGATTTAAATTAGAGGATAGAACGTGAGCTGTTGGATTAATGAAAGATGCTTCCGCAAGAAAATGAAAGATTTGGTGCGAGAATTGACCATTGGATGAGAAAGTGAAAAGAGATGATTCGAGGGTTCGAAGAAGGAAGGATCATTGGATTTAATTTGAGGACAAAATTTGATGCACCAACGGAAGGGTTTAAGGAAAGACTTAACTGTGCGGTTGATAGGCTGAAGAGGTGAACGACCAGTGGCTTCATAAATAGTACTGGGTGGTCGATCGTCTGAAGGATTGAACGACCAGACCCTATACAAATTCGAACCTATGCTATTTTCTTGTTGAATAGCGGTGGATTGATTGAAGAACTGGAGATCGACCGGTTTGCTAAAAACTTCTATAATTGCCGCAAAACTTCTTTAGGAAACTCCAACTTTAGAAAGTCATAACTTGTTGAATATAGAAGCTTTCCTCATGAAATTTGGACAGCAATCTCTTCAATGAAGTAATGATATCTCCTCCAAAATTAAGGCTAAGAAATGGCTCAAACATGAAAATGGGCACGAATGAATTAGATTGGCTGAAATACAAGAAATCACAACTTGAACCTTCGTATGGAAAACTCCACCAATATAATTCTTCTTGAAAGTTGAACACCACTTCACACGTTCTTCCTCCAAGGAACAAGAACACGGATGCCAATAAAAAAAGTTTCTCAACTCACAAAATAATTTCAATTGTGATATCGCACCACAAGAACTTTGGATAGAACACACCAAAGAGGAATAATAAATCACTCCAAATTCAAAGATAACAAAGCAAAGACTTTAGTATTCAAACTCAATGTCTTAAACACTTACGCAAGGGCTTTAAATAGCCAATTACAAACTATAACATAGGAAATAACTAGAAATGAAACTAAGTACTAATTTACTAATACTCGATCATCACACAATCACAACTTGGCCAATTACTAAACTACACTTTAGGCAACTTAACTTAAAGTAAATCACTTAAATTATTTTTGTTTCTTTCCCCTCAAGTTTTGATGGCTTTTGGCAGCTAAGCCTTCACAATCTCAGCCACTTGGAGGGTTTTCATATCCATGCAATCTTTGGCTTTCCTTTTGTCTTCAAGCTTGGCCACTTGGGATGGTTTCCATAACTCTTCTTGACTTGACTTTTATTGATCCTCAAGCTCGACCTCTTGGGCTTCTTTCCATAGTAAAACATGTGTGGGGTTCCCTTGGTCTTCATGAGTTGGTGGCTGCTCCACTTGACCCATTATTGAGTTACTTTCCAAATAATTAGAAAGGTAAGTGTTGATGAGTCTTTGGACCCTAGCCTTTGTGATTGAACCTTGTAGTCCATTAAAATCTGAATAGTCAAATCAAGAAAAAAAGATTATCCTACTGGAGTGAAAGATTCCCTCGCGGGGGAGATTGATGCCATGAGGTAGGAAGTCTTTTAATTGGACGATGTCATTTCAAGGAAAAAATGAGTGGGCCCGTGTCTGTAGGAGCAAATGCATCAGTGGTAGCCATGAAGAGAAGAGAAATGATGTCGTTTGGTTAAGTGAATCTGTATCCGCGAAAAGGAATGTGTCTGCAGAAAGCCATGGCGGCCGTTGATTGGTCGATTAGTGCTGTAGGTAGGGAATATTCGCTAAGAATATTCGTAGCGGGTGCAAACATAGATAGTGTAGGAGTGTAAGCTTTTGTAACAGTAGTTTATATTTTTGTAGCAGCTTCTAGGCAGTGAAGGATATTCACATTTGATGAGGCAACATTGGTCATAGTGTAACGATGGATGTTAAGCTGTGTTTTAGATGTGGAAATATTAGTAACGTGGAGGAAGAGTTACGAAATGATTATTTGGCCATTGTGAATCAAAGGTGGTGATTTATAAGGCAAAACTCATAGATCCATTAGGGATGAATCTGGACATGATGTGTATGATGAAGTAAAGACCTTGGATTTAAAATGGTAACTTCTTATTTAAGGAAAATACTTTAAGAGTTTTTCCAAGTTATATTTGGAGTCTCTCGGGTTGTAGAAGGGCCACTTTTAGATGAAAAGGGGACGAAACCAAGAATAACAAGGGGGGAGGGAGAGGGGGAGGGGGGGACTGAGTCAAAAGGATTCACGAGCAGAGGAGTCAAGTAAAGAGTATCTTACTGGTATTTGTTATAAGGTTCAAAAATAAGAAATGATGCATGCATTCGGCGCTTTGGGGACTATACCACAGAATGCTAAGTTTAAGATAAAGATATTATATAGTTTCTGCTATATGATGAAATGTATGATTAGAGAATTCAATGATCTGTGATGTCATGTTTGATCCGAGGGATAGATAATTTGACAGTATAATGATATTAGATAAAGATTGAGTTGCATGCAGGTTACATTATTTCATGCATCATATTTTCAGAAAAGTTATGAAAGTGTTTTCTCATGCATAAGTTTTTCAGGAAAGAAAGATAAAGATGAAAGAAGATATGTAATTGATTTGGTGATACAATACTATTGGGCCTTTGGGAGTTTGATGTCCCCAATGGAGAATAAAACAACTTTGGTATCGTGTTCTAATGTCAGAACATGGCAGAAAATAGAAAAGAAAGAAGAGTATTTTATGATGTTTTATAGTAGATGATTTTATCATTCATGTTTATTTACATTTCTTGCTAAGCATCAGGCTTACAGATGAATTCTGTGGTATAGGTAACAATAAAGATGATGACTAATGGATCAAAGGATAAAATGAAAAAGACAGTTGAAGGAGTATCTCCATGGCGAAGAAAGTTTGGCGTTGTTACAACAAAAGATATGTAAAGAGAAAATGGATTTTTCATGTATTATAATTTTATGGCAAGTAATTTAATTTTATGTATTATGATGAAATTTATTTCATGTTCAAAGAGAAAAGTTTTCCGCTACTCAATTGGTTTTTCAAAGAAAATGAATATGTTTTCAGAGGATTTAACATATGAGAATTGTTAGTTTAAGAGATATTAAGTTTAATTTTTTTTAGGATGATTGTTTATTTGTCTAAGTTGTTTATATATTGAATTTGATTATTATTTAGATTATATCTGATCTTGGATATACCCTCTAACAAGGGTATTTATATTTACTAACATGTCTTGTTTAAGTCCATGTAGTTAATGGTTGGATGTTTGAGACTTAAAAATCCTTAGAATGTGCAAAACAAGGTGTAGCGGTCGACAAGTGAAGAAAAGCGATCGACCCAGGAAATTACAGATTGCTCATGTCACGACCCGTGAGGGACTCTAGACAGAACGAGGGACGACCCAGCCTAAAGAACAGAATTGTCTGACTCATTTCACTTAAATTTATTAATTTATAGCAGAAGACTAAAAATAAATTATTACAAGCCAAGGCCCGATAAACGTGAGTTTATCAGGTACGACAAGTGATATCAAATAGTAAAACAATATAATGCAAAATGAAATAACTGTGCAGAAATTAAAAATAAAACTTACAACTTTTTAATATTAAAATTTAACTTCCAAAAGTCTCTTAAGTTAAAATACTAAAGTAATGAAACATAAATAAAATTTTGCCGAATTAATCTTGATTCAGCAACGAGATGTCTTGTTGATAAAATCTTGAAAATGTGTCATTGGGGTGAGTTGACTATACTCAGTAGGGATTTAATAATTTTAATTAAAAATATTGTTTAAGCATGCATGAATTTAAAACTTACATTTTATAAAATTCTATTAAAAAATGTGTACAAAAGGGCACGCTTTTAAATCAACCTACTAATATGTGGTACATAATTAAAATAAGTCATTGTTGTGCTAATTAAAAATTACAGTGAAAATGATGTCACTCATAGACTCCAAACATACCATGTCATAAGCATATAACAAAATAAAAGCGATGCTCGACGATCACGAAAGCCAAAGAAAATACCCTAATCAGGTTTAAGGTTTTGTGCCCAAGGACACGACACATATAATTGTCTCTTTACTCTAGTTAACAATAACAAAGACATTCTGCACAGTCGAATGTGTGAAATAAAATAGACCCCAAACTGGGTTGATCGAACTCACTTCACACGACTGAGTTGATCCAGAAATGCAATATACATGCTTAATTTAAATGTGTATAGTGAAAAATTAAATATAAATCTGACGGTCATACAAATGGACATGTCATTTTAATATGAGAAACATCTCAAAATATTTATTTTATAAAAATTATGCAATGCGGCGCATAAAAATAAATCTCTACCTCGAAGTTGGCTTACACTGACTAAAGTCCAATGTCCAATTAGCCAAAAATCCGAATTCCACGAATTTTTAATTTAATTGGTTACCTATCCAAAAATAAGGTGTTACTCAGCCTTTGCTGAGTCGCATTTCAGCCTCTCACTGTTGACAATCGCCAAGCCTCACCAAGTAACTGGCCATCGATACAAATTTCTCTTAACGAAACTGAAGTCCATAATCAAAAGAACTCAACAATTCCATCATCCAAATTACTTTATCAATCCAAAATTCAACTCAAAATGTCACACAACAAACAATTTCCATATGCAAAAATCTGATTTTTATACCTCTTCACAAACCACTAAAGACTTGATGAGACTATGGGATTCCAATACCCGACCCCTCAAAGTCGCACGATTCCTCTCGGCGAAAAGGAAACAAGTTGCTCAATGACTTAACCAATAAATTGAAATCAAAAAGAGGGAAGGAAGACGACTCATCGTAGACGATGATGACTCGTCAGAGTCTTAAGTTCGTCACTTGGTCTGATGGAAGGATTTGCTGCGAGAGAGAAGAGAGGTGAAGATAGACAAGATGGAGTTGGCAATTTGAATGGGAAGGGAGAGGATCCGGAAGGAATCCCCTCCTTTTCTACAAAACGCCTGTGATGTAGAGGAGGCGTTTTCGGTCTTTCCGAAAACATTTTTCTTAATATATACATATATTATATTTTAAAATTTAAAGAAATGGCAGATATTACATTCTCTACAACTTAGGAAATTTCATCCTTGAAATTTAAAACAATCTCGAGAGTACTATTGAACAAATGAGGTTATTTAACCATCATATTAGATTCAATTTCCCAAGTGGCTTCTCTTTCACTATGGGTTTCCACTGAACTCGAACTAAAGGTATTTCACAATAACGTAGAACTCTGATCTCACGACCCAAAATTCTCTTAGGCTTTTCTTCATAAAATACTTCCTCCTGAATAGATACTTTAGCCCAACAGATAACATGCGAAAGGTTAGGAATGTACTTCCTCAACATTGAAACTTTGAAGACATTATGAACAAAATTCAACTATGATGGTAATTCCAATTGATAGGCCACTGAACCAATGTGTTCAATAATCCGAAAATGACCTATATAACTTGGGCTAACTTCCCTTTCACAGCAAAACGACTTATACCTCGACGAGGTCACACCTTTAAGAATACAAAATCATTTGCTTCAAACTGTACTTCTCTCTACCAGAGATCTACATAACTCTTCTATCTACTTTAAACTGAACACAGTCGTTCTTTAATCACTTGAACTTTTTCAGTTGTCTCTTAAATCAATTCAGACCTGAGAGTGACACACTCCTTGGTCATAGCCCAACATAAAGGTGATCTACATGGTCTCCCATATAAAGCTTCATATGACGAAACATCGATATTGTTTTAATAGCTGTTGTTATAAACAAACTCCACTAGAGACAAGTGATTCACCCAACCCTCTTTGAAATCCAGAATACAAGACATCAACATATCCTCAAGAATTTGGATTTTACGCTCAGACTGACCATTGGTCTAAGGATGATGTGCAGTACTCAAATTAAGCTTTGTGCCTAAATCTTTTTGAAGGTATCTCCAAAATTTCGATGTAAATCTTAGATCTCTATTAGAAATAATACTTGAGGGGACACCGTGAAGACGAACGATGCTCTCGATATAGAACTTACTCAGCTTTGGCAAAGAGAAATCCATTCTGAGAGGAATAAAATGTGTGGATTTTGTCAATCTATCAGTAATCACCCACACAACATCAAATTTCTAAACCGTCCTAGGCAAACTGATCATGAAATCCATAGTAATTTTGTCCTAGCAAAGACTGCAATAATCTAATTGGTCTCTGATACTCAGTCTTAATCTGCTGACAAGTCAAACACCTGAAAACACACTCTGCTATATCCTGTTTCATTTCAGTCCACCAATACTAACACTTTAGATCATGATACATTTTCGTACTGCCGGGATGAATAACAAATCTGAACTTTCCGCCTTTTGCTAAAACTGCCTGCCTCAAATCCAAATCATTGGAGACAAAAACTCGATTCATGAAGAATAGGAATCCATCAAACTAATCTTTCAACCATCAAACTTCTCACCAGTTTGAAGCTTTTTGAATCTTTCCTTTAACTCGTTGTCAAATTTTAGCAAGTCTTTCACACGTTGCAAAAGTGTAGGGGGTTACTACTAGGTTAAAAAAACTTGAACCGAATGACTATTCTGCTGATACTGTAGCTCATAATTGCTAATAACAAGACATCTCTTCCAATTATCCAAAACAAGGTAAGAAAGAGATCCTTGAGGATAACGACTCAAGGCATTAGCTACAACATTAACCTTTCTAGGATGATACTCCAAAGTAAAGTCATATCCTCCATATACTTAACCCAACAACATAGTTGGAGATTCAAATCACGCTGTGAGAAAAGATATTTTAAACTTTTGTGGTTTGAAATACCTTAAATTTAGCATTATACAAGTAGCTCCACCAAGTCTTCAAGGCAGAAATAATAGCAGCAAGCTCCAAGTCGTAAGTAGGATAATTCCACTCATGTATCTTTAATTGACGAGATACATAAGCTATAACTTTATCCTGTTGCATCAGAATGCAACCCAAATCAACTCTTGATGCATCTATATAAACTACTTAAGGCAAAGGCTCATAAGGTATTGCTAAAACTAGAGCAGTAGTTAATTCAACTTAAGTTCATCTAAAGCTATCTGACATTTTTCATTCCAAATAAATTTCATATCCTGACTATTCAACTGCGTTAGCGGCATAGTAACAAAAGAAAAATTCTGCACGAATCAACAATAATAATCAGTCTGACCCAAGAAGCTACGCACTCTAGTAACATTTTTGGGTGGCTTCCAATCTAATACGTCATCAATCTTAGTTGGATCAACATAAATATCATTTTGAGAAACAACATTATCAAGGAATTTCACTTCAGTCATTCAAAAATTGCATTTTTCACGCTTTCCATATAATTGTTGCTCTCTTATTGTCTATAGAACAATTCTTCCTTATGTTCATCAAGAGTTTTAGAATAAATCAGGATATTATCAATGAAGACCACAATAAATTGATAAAAATAGGGCTGAAAGACTCTGTTCATAAGGTCCATAAAAGCAGTTGGTGCATTCATCAATCCAAATGGAATACAAATTCAAAGTTACCATAACGAGTCTGGAAAGGCATCTTTGGAATATTAACTTCACATATCTTCAGTAGATGATAATCCGATGTCAAATCAATCTTTGAGAAGTACATAGATCCTTCAAGCTGATCAACTAAGTCATCATTCTGAACAACAAATACTTGTTTTTTACTGTCACATGGTTCAATTTTCGATAATCAATGCACAAGCGAAGCAAACCATCTTACTTCTTTGCAAACAAAACAGGCGCACCTCACGTTGAAACACTATTTTAAATAAACCCTTTTTACAACAAATCGTTCAACTAGGTTTACAATTCATTCAATTTAGAAAGAGACATGTAGTATGGAGAAATCAAAATTGGAGTAGTGTCGAGCATCAAATCAATAAAAAAACTCAATCTTGCGGTTGGGTGGCAACCCAGACAGTTCGTCAGGAAAAACATCAGGGTAATCACAAACCACTTATAAATCATAATCATGCCTGACTGTAATAAGGTCACCGCTAATAGCAAAAATACTCCTGTAAGGCTCCAATCTTCTCTGACCACTCAAACAGGCTCGAAGAATAGGATTAATAGGAAACATACAGTAATTACATGGATGCACTAGGATCTTCTCATTTTCCAATTCAATGGTAATATTTTTTTGATAACAGTCGATCTTATTTTTGTACAAGTTCAGCCAATCCATACCTAGGATTATGTCAAATTGATCCATAGGTATAACTATCAGATCAACCAACAATTCATATCTGCCAAATATAAGGGCAATTGATTGAACAACAAGGCATATTTCATAACTCTTATTCATGGAAAAACTCAAAACCAGGGAATTTTCTAATTTATCTATAGGCACACTTCCTACTCCAAATCATGATAAACACTGATCATATTTTGGCAGTGTTGTAATAATTGTTTTCAAACATTGCCTCAAACTGAGTTCATATCATCATAACTAGCGGTTAATCCAATTTAAGAGACTTCCACCATACTTTGGTCTTCTTGAAATAAAAGGTTGCAAATCCAACCCAATACTCCGATGGAACTCCAAAAGCGGTCAAATTCTTCTGCATCACTCTCAACCGATTTTTAGCACTCTGAGGGTCAGCTTTGTCCACAAACACTGACCCTTAAATGTTTTATAATCTTATCCTAAGTGGTTTCAATACAAGCCACTTTCAAAAAACTCTCTTTTGAAGTCATTATTCTACTTGAACAACTTTAATCTTTGGTCTAAATATTTCCAACTACCTACGTAGAAACTTACACTAATGCTTAATTGTACAATACAAAGACTAATTAGAAGTCTTTACCAACAATTTTTGAATCATAGTCTTCAAACACAAGATTCTAACTTAGACTAAAAAATTCCAACTATGATAGAGCAAACATTGAATTTTTGAAGGAAACCTAGGCTTTGTATTTCTTTCTATGATAGGTTTCTTAAGTTTAAATTTCACAAGCCTACGCACATAACCCAGAAGAGTTCACAGACCATATGTTTAGAAAGGTCGTTTCTAATCATTTACATGGTGTACTCCTTATCACCATTAACTAAATCTGGACCACTCTAAATCACCCGTGTCCGATTAGAGAAATGACTTCATTCATAAGTGAAACCTCAAGATGACTTTCTAGCAGCACCTTAATGCAAATTAATTTTTTTGTGCTTTGTTCTTAGGCATTGTAATTTGTAAATCATTGTATATTAATATACTATCTATCTTATTGATATCCCTTTTCAAAATGAAACCTGGTTCTGTTACAAAAAATTCCGAGAGAGACCTGAGATAGAACGGGGAACGACTAGGCCCAAAGAACCGAATTACCCGACCCATTTCACTTAAATTTATTAATTTACAGTGGAAGACTTAAAATAAATTATTACAAGCCAAAGTCCAATAAACATGGGTTTATTATGTACAACAAGTGATATCATATAGTAAAGTAATATAATCCATAATAAAATAACTGCACACAAATTAAAAATAAGAATTACAACTTTTTAATATTAAAATTTATCTCGCAAAAGTCTCTCAAGGTAAACTACTAAAGTAATGAAAAAATAAATAAAGTCCGCCGAATTTATCTTGATTCGGCAACCTGATAGCCTGTTGATAAAATTCTAAAAATGTGTCATTGAGATGAGTTGACTAAATTCAATAGGGATTTAATAATTTTAATTAAAGATGTTGTTTAAGCATGCATAAATTTAAAATTCACGTTTTATAAAATTCTTTCAGAAAAATGTGTACAAAAGGGTATGCTTGTAAATCAACTCACTAATATGTGATACATAATTAGAATAACTCATTGTTGTACTAATTAAAAATCACATTAAAAATAGAGTAACTCACAGACTCCGGGCATACCATGTCATAGACATATAATAGAATAAAAGTGATGCTCGATAAACGTGAAAGCCGAATAAAATACCCTGATTAGGTTTAGGGTTTTGTGTCGAGGGACACGGCACATACAACTGTCTCATTACTCTGGTAAACAATAACAGACACATTCTGCACGAATGTGTGAAAATAAAACAGACCCCAAACTGGGCCAATCAAACTCAGTTCATATGATTGAGTTGATCTAGAAATATAATATGCATGCTTAATTTAAATGTGTACAGTGAAAAACTAAATCTAATTTAAAAATTTGACAGTCATAAAAATGGACATGTCATTTGAATATGAGACACATTTCAAAATATTTATTTTATAAAAATTACGCAATGCGATGCATAAAAATAAATCTCTACCTCAAAGTTGACTTACATTAACCAAAGCTCAATGTCCAATTAGCCAAAAATCTAAAGTCCATGGATTTTTAATTTAATTGGTTACCTATCTAAAAATAAGGTGTTAATTTTTTGTACCTTAAAGTTTCTAATTATTATTTAGAAATTAAATTAAAATTTATTGGGAAGAAAAATATAAAAATTAGACCAAAAAATAAACCCAAAACAAATTCTGGACCGTTGCCCAAAAGGGCTGGACCACGACCCATCTGTGTAACCTGGACTGCGGCCCAAGACTAGGTAACCCAGCCCATGGCCCACGGTCCCTCAGGGTTGGAACCTGTGTTTTGCACACAACTTTGTTAGGCGTCACGCATCTCATCGTCCCTATTATGGACGACTCTGATTATGGCCGAGACTTCCTGTCTCGGCTCAACCTTTGTTGGGTCGTGTTTTAGCCTCTCACTGCCAATAGTTACTGGGCCTTACTAAGCAACAGTCCATCTATACAAATTTCTCTTAACGAAAACTAAGTCCATAATCAAAAGAACTCAACAATTTTGTCATCCAAATTATTTTATCAATCCAAAATTCAACTCAAAATGTCACACAATAGGCAATTTCCAAATGCAAAAAATATGATTTTTATACCTCTTCACCAACCACTGAAGATATGCCGAGAACGTGGGATTCCAATATTTGACCCCTCGAAGTAGCATGATTCCTCTCGGCAAAAAGGAAACAAGTTGCTCAATGACTTCACCAATAAATTGAAATCACAAAGTGGGAAGGAGGACGATTCATCATAGACGACGATGACTCGTCACAGAGTCTTAAGTTTGTCACTTCATCTGATGGAATGATTCATTGCGAGAGAGAAGAGAGGTGAAGACAGATAAGAAGGAGTCAACAATTTGAATGGGAAGGGAGAGGATTCAGAAGGAATCCCCTCCTCTTCTGCAAAACACCCACGATGTAGAGGAGGCATTTTCGATCATTCTAAAAACATTTATATATATATATTAAATTTAAAGAAATGGCAGATATTACAACTAGTGAAAGCGGTAGACCAAGACGAAGGGCGGTCGACCAAAAATCTTACAAAGAGCAGACTCTGTTTTTAGAGCATTGTAGCGATCGACCAGAGTGAAGGAAGTGGTTGACTAGAAATTAGACTTCTTGAGTTGCACTAGAGTAGTCAACCATAGGAAATAGGTCGACCGGTGCGGACGACTAGAGTAGAAAATGGTTGACCAAATGCGTAACATTAACATGCAACAATCAGGAAACGGTTGACCAATTTAGTTGGGTGGTCGATCGCTCGACAACTTTTATAAATAGAAGCACCTACAACTTGAAGAAAAAAAAAGAGAGAAATCATACCGAAGTACTGCCTATTTAACATCTGATATTTCTCTCATAAATTGAGTGCTTAGCCTAACTCTCTTGTTTTCTAACTTGAGATTTAAACACTTGTGAGAGTTAGGCATTTATATTGTACTTCAACTTCTACATTTCCTATTTCCTCTTGTAAAGAGATATGATTGAAGGGTGATACCCCGCAACAGTCAATTGTAAAGGCTTGATTGATGTCTAGAAGATGAACCAGTAATAACTAGGGAGGTTATTGGGTAAAGGAATCTTCAAGGGGGAGCCTTGAAACACAGACATAGGCAAGGTTGGCTGAACCGCGTTACCAAACTTGTCTGTAATCTCTTCCTTCACTCTTTACTTATTGATAGCATATTTAGCAAATAGAATTGCATATTTGTGATATAGGTGATGATGAACTTATTAAGGAACCTGATGATAGGAACGAATAAAAGTGGCTATTGATAAAATACTCTCATGAGTGAAGCTAAAGAGTTATCGAAGCAAAATTGACCCGTGAGTGAGGATTTGAAGAAAACGAAAAGAAAAAGAAATGTCTTTATTATATTTTTTATTAGTTTGATGTAAGTTTAAATATTTATATTTATTTTACTATAGGTTTTAGTAAGTTCAGATTTTTACATGGGATTGTTTTTAAGTCTTCTCTTGTATCATTTAAAGATATGATTTTTATGAATTGATATATGATGTATTTTAAAAAAATGGCGTGAAAAAGGGTTTGACGTCACGTGGCATTATAAGAACACTAGCACTTCTTCAAGATTCACTATGCCGAGATGCCCCTTGTCTGCTGTGAAAGAATCATATTTGTGGAGTGGTTATGTGGCTAACATTCCCTTTAATCAGCAGCTTTAAATGGTAGAGGTAGAGAATGTAATACCCCAATAATTTTTCTCCGTTTATATAATGTAATGAATTTTGTAAAATTAATGTATTATATTGCGGGGTGGTATTTTTTCGAAATAATACTGTGTAAATGTATAGAAAATATTGTGGAGCGATTCAGTTTTAACGAAATTACAGCTTCAGTTGACGCCATTTTTCTGAATCTTCTCCTGATATTTGCTTTTCTCCCGAGGAGATTGCAAACTTTCCACATGGCATCAAAGCATTGGACCACCTCCGTTGGATTGGGTGATTGTCCACTCACCAAGCAAATCCTCTTGGAAGCTTTGCCCCTTCTGTTTATAAGTGGTGAGTTGCGGGTGTGTGTGGTTGCCACTTCCTAGAGGAGCTGCATTTTCGGAGAACAAAGTGTTGTACGTGTGAGGTTGAAGCGAACCGTGAGCTTGTTGTAGTGTGGGGTTCTGCAGCTTGGAAATCTTCTGTGAGGTAAGAAAATGAGTAGTGTTGTGGCAAGAGGAGGCCCTACACCACAAGTTGTGTTCTTCTTGGATTACTGCTTGAATTGTATTTTCTGGATGACTCTATAGTGTTGGATTTCTGGTTATTCTCTTGGCTGTTAATTCTCTGACATTTGTTGTTAAATTGATAGTTGATTTCCTTGCTTTTAGTTGTTCATAAATTCACACTTGTTGGTTAAGGTTAGTCATTTGCTGATTGTTTTGAGAATTTTAAACTGCTGTGTAAATGTCCATGTTTAAACTTGTAGACTTTATTCTCCTGGTTGTTAATTCCCTATCAAGTGAAAACTATAAATTGTCAGTTGCTTTCCTTGCTCTTGATTTCCAGTAAATTCTCACTTACCTCTTAGTTAGTGTTGGGTATTTTGTTGCTGTAAATTGAGTAGTTGGATTTTTGTTGCTCTCTATTAAGTTCATAACCTCTGCATAATTACGTTTCTTGCTACATAGTTACCCTATTAGTTTAGATGATTGGTGCTGTAAATTCAAACCATGTTGTTCTCCAGCTATGGCGGCACTAGTTTAACTTTCACACATTAATAGTTTATCTCAATTGTTCTACTGCTGTTTTCTTTTATTCACTGAGCATTTTGACGATAATCATTGCTACTGTTTTCTTTTATTCGCTGAGCATTTTGAAGATAAATACTACTGCTATTTTCTTTTATTCGTTGAGCATTTTTAACGATAAATATTGCCGTTGTTTCCCTTTATTTGTTGAGCATAATTAGGACGTTAAATATCGTTGTTGTTACTGCCTCTTTTAATTTCTTAGCATGTCTAGAATTTTTTAATATTGTTATTATTGTACATGAAACGTTGCTCTATAACCCACGTTATATTGTCTTGTTGTTAATAAAATAAATTGATTAGTAAATGTTCAATTATACTTGAAATATTCCGTTTTAGAGCATTTCTCTACCTTATAGCACGTTATTCATTTACGCCATGTTCAACGATTAATTGTTATCTTTTAATTTAATTGTGCCATGTTAACTACCTTCACACCATGTCACTTCGTGTTAGCTTTCTGTTATTTATTTCATTAATTCTATTAATTAGATTATTGCTCATAACCATCGTCTTATAGTATGTTGCTTGGTAAAATAGGTTGTTGGCTTTCCTTGTTGGTTGGGACTTATTTTAATTAGTTTTGTTTCTTTTTCCCTTATATGATATTGACATAGTATTGTGATTGTTGTGCCTCATTTACATGCATCATGATAATAGAAACAACTAGGAATGCCACGTTCGGATTGGTATTCATATGCATTTATGGGAGGAAAATGGATAAACTAAATGAATATAAGGGAATTGGAGGTTAGGGAGGTGGTTCGGATCGTAACTAGGTAGATTCGAGATTATGTCCTTCTCTTGTTGGGTCATGAGAGCCTGTCTACCCAAGGGGTTAGATACCGACTAGCAGCCACTCTCCTTGCGACGGAACCTCCAATGTCCCAGCTCAATGTATAAGCTTATGTATATGTAACCGTGAGTAAATGACAGTTTGGGTGGATTCCATTATGATATAATGAGTTAGAGGCATACATCATATTGCATATCTCATTTCTTGCTGAGCCTGAGGCTTACAATTTGCTTGTAGTGTAGGTGATTGTCAGGATGTGGTTATTCCTGGAGTGAAGGAACAGACATTTGACCTGCAAGTTGTAGTCTAGCAAGCCAATTATTGATCTACGGACATAAAAGGTTTTCATTTTTTTAACGATCCTTCCCATGATGCCATTTCATATGATCTCGAACATACTTAGAATCGATTTGTCCCAGGCTTGTAAGATGCAGATGTTGAATGACTCGTTGAGGTTGTTGAGGCTTATGTCACACTTGGGGATGGAGTAGAAGGCATGTTTGGCCCAGCATCTCGCATTTATTCTTTGTAGATAGTTGTGGGCTGCTAGGTCAAGAAAAATAACTTCGCCATCTCTCTCTCAAAATGTCTCTCTGTTGTGGCTCTAAATGCTGCCACATTGCATCCTTAAATAACCTGCCTTTAAATTGTTTTTTAAAATTGCCATACAAGTGTCGGATGAAAAACCGATGGTCCAGTTGTCTTGCCACCTCTCTAACAGCTAGCACTAGCCCCTATAAAGATTCATAGTATGAGTCAAACATTGGTACACAATGCATAACATCAACTTAGAAGGCAAAAGCAATCAACCGCACCTTTTGTCGATAAGAAATAATTGCCCACCCATTGCCAGTCCGGGTGTTTAGATCGTCGAGCAACAATTCCAAAAACCAGCTCCAAGAAGCCCTATTTTTTGCTCCAACCACTGTACAACAATCGGATACATTTCATCGTTCCTGTCGATGGTGACAGCAGTGAGCAAGTGGCCCGGAGTTGCTCCCTCAAGTGGCAACCATCCAAACAAATAACCGGTTTACCACAATTCAGCAGGCTCATCTTGCATGTAGCCAAATACATACACATCCTTTTAAATGCATTCATCTCTAGGTCAACACGCACCGAGCTTCCAGGATTAGACCTCCGAATCTCCTCGGCATAGGACCATATGAGCTTGTATTGCTCATTATCATCCCCTTTGTTAATTTTTTTGGTTGTACATCTTGCCTTTTTAGCAAGGCTGGGTGTGATGTTGACGTTAAAGTCCTTCCTGACTATCTCAATTATGGAAGAAAGGTCTCAGTCAGCCTAACTTTTAAATTTGTCCAAGTAATGCGCTGCCACCCATTTGGCATAGGCATGACGGCTTTCCATCTTTCTCGAGCAAATGTGAACGTCGTTGTAGCATTTTATTTGAAACGTCACTTCACCTTGCATTTTTTAGGTGTGTATCCACCACTTGCATCCTTGCTAGTAGGCAGCCCTTAACCGATGAATGTCACTGTGGGTGAATTTTATATCGTACCCATTCTTCAACGCGTGATCGATAATTTCTTCTCTAATTTTATTCAGTGAACTATACTTTTTGCCAAGATCCATACCAGCGAACATGCATTCTGTTTGTGGTGGGCGTCAACGCCTACTCTCAGCCATGTATATGCCTTCGTCACTACTGGATCGTATAATGACCAGAGCTCCTCCTCGTCTAGCGTTGCCGAGATGGAATACAAAACTATAGCAGCTTCGTTTCTAATTGCACGTACCTCATTGGAAAAAAATGTGGACGTCGTCCCTATTTCAACTTGACAGTTAATAACAGATTCCTCAACACTCTGATATGCCATTTGGTGTTCAACAAATGCTTCAACTTCGCAAAAATGTGGTCCACTTCAGCTCTCATAAATCTCTAGGGTTCGATAATCGCTAAAAAATCTCTGAGAAATCGTGAGGAATGTATTGTGAATTTGTACAAGGCTGACGAGGCATGATGAATCGCGGCGGATCATTATTAATCTGCCATTGTTTATAGTCAAACCGCGCCGGATTAGTATTAAACCGTCACGATTTATTGTCAGCCTGTGGCGGGTTGTATATGATCTGCGATGGGTCATCAATATTATAAAGTTATTTTTAAAAAAATATTGAGTTACGGCAGATTAGTAGATGAGCCGCCGCATCTCGAAATTAAAGTGTTTAACTGCAAACATGACAGCTGTTAGTGGTGACTTTTTTTTATAGTTCATTGATTAATTTGTTAATAAAAAAAATTTAGTGGTTAATTTATCGTTGATTATAAAATATTGTTTTGTTATTTTTCTAAATTTGAATAAAATAGGATAAACAGGGTATAAATCGGATTACCTTAAAAATCTTTGGTATTTCTCGTAGATTGAAACGCCTAGAACGCCGATCCAACACTGTTCGTAGAACATTGGTTGCTACAATGCGTGTCGAATTAATCTCTGAATTTTATAGAAATGACGAAACTGGTAGAAAATTTGACTTACCCACACACGAAGATCCTTTGGGCCGGTTGCACTGCTATGCATCAGAACCGTCAATCTTTCACTATTTGGGCAAAATTCCATCTCCACTTCTCCATTCTTTCTAACTCAGTCGTGAGTCGCTTTCTCCTAAATGAAAAATAGGTCAAAGAAGACAAGTATGCCTTTTATATGGCAGTCGGCCCGCCAGCAGAGAGGCCCTTCAGTGATACCTCCTCATCATGACTTTTGTTAGAAATATGGTAAATGAAAATTTTGATTGAAGACAAATAAATTTCGTAGAGTACCTTAAATGATATAATTTGGTAAAGATTTTTAATCACCCCGTTAGATTAAAAATGAAGATTTTTACTTATGATGCATAGCTATCAGTGTTATGCATGTGGCATCAGTTAGTACTGATCATCCAGAAGAGAACATTGCATTTACATGAAGAAAAAAAAAAGCTCTTTACAGAGAGTTGATGCATGAAACAAACCTACAAAGGTTTCACAGGAACAAAATGGCTCAAATCACTCGTCTAATCCACCTGCAAACAAACAATTCAAGGGTCAAACTGGAGAATGATTAATGAAGTTGAAATCATCAACCGATGTTGGGTTTTCGGGGTAAAAGATGAATTGAAGGGTGAAAGTACGAGGGGGAAGTAGACAAACCCTAATGGAGATTTCAAAGGAGGAGCTGAGTAAACGTCATAATAGAGTTGATATTAGCCAATTTAATCAGAGTTTTTAAATAAACAGAATGAAAACACTTTTGTTAGTTGGGATTATGATGAGGATACAACTACTCCATCGACATACATGCATGCTTCATAGTGCCTTCCCTATTCAACGCAAAAGCTTTTTCTCTTTGCTTTTCCAACTTTGTTGAACATATATATGCCATTACACTTGGTCTGGATGGATGTCTTTATCATTGAATGTTAGTGTTGTTATATTGTCTTCGTGCGTGGTCTTTAGGTCAAAATCTATGAAATTTTGTTCTTAAATTTTATCTTAAAAATTGTATTTATATATCAATTTTCTTTACGTCTCTCTTGACGTGAAATTATGAAATTCTCTTAAAATTGGTTAACCTCCCATGATTCTTGTCGCACAAACATGTTCATCATTAGAATAAGAAAATTGAAGGTATTGAGCAAAAGAAGTGGGTTAAGAAGTAGAATGTTCTGGCTTAAAGAGTAGTCAATTCAGGAAGGGAAAATATGTGGAAAGATATGGTTGGAGGGTGAATAGAGGTTCAATTATACACGCAACGGGACAGTATCCACCTAGATAGTCAGCCACCTTAGTAG
Organism: Begonia loranthoides; assembly: GCA_022433065.1. NCBI lineage: Eukaryota > Viridiplantae > Streptophyta > Magnoliopsida > Cucurbitales > Begoniaceae > Begonia > Begonia loranthoides. The sequence continues at coordinate 7,696,122 of CM039478.1, forward strand.
CCTTTTCAAAAAGCCTACATGTTTTTTTAAAGTGGATTTCCTTGTTTTCTAGTTTGCCCTACGATTACTAGGACGCTTATTCCCCCACCCCAATCTCACCCCAATCTCAATACCTCTCTTGCTAAAGCAACTTAGTAACTACAGGAGTTTAAGAGTAGTTTGGGTTTTAATTTCTTCATTAAAATTTTCATGTTTTCAATTTTTTCTTTTGGTATTTAACAAATTAAAAAAAAACTAGTAAATTAAGGGATGAGTGACAAGTCAAACCTTAAACTAATAATTAAAATCTTAAATTATAGAAAATGAATAAGATAAACATTGTAATCTCATTTTTTTGTATTTAACAAATAAAAAATACAAGAAATTATGGTAGGAGTGACAAGCCAAACCTTAAACTAATAAATAAAATCTTAAACTATGGAAAATGAACAAAACAAGCATTGTAATCACGTTTCTTTTTATTTAACAAATAGAAAAAACAGTAAATTATGAGATGAGTGACAAGTTAAACCTTAAACTAATAAATAAAATCTTAAATTATGGAAAATGAACAAGACAAGCATTGTAATCACGTTTTCTGTTAAAAAAAACGTGTTTCGAATGTCTTCGATGTCTGCGCCAACCTCCAGACGTCCGCACTTTAATTATCAAATATCCGTGTCAACCCCAGGTTGGTGCGGATGCCATGAATTGGTGCTAACGTTCGTTAATTTAAGTGTGGACGTCTGCGTCAACAGGTTAACGTGGACATCTGCTAATTACAGTGTAGATGACATTATACCGCGATTGGTACCAACGTCTATTAATTAAAGTGCAGATGATGTTATACCGCGATTGATACAAACCTCTGCTAATTAAAGTGAAGACATTACAGGATCTGCTAATTTAAGTGCAGACGTTGCAGGTTGGCGCAGACATCTTCTAATTAAAGTGTGGACGTACGCGGGTTGGTACGGACGACGCGGACATTTGAGACAAGTTTTTTAACAAAAAATGTAATTGCAAGATTTGTCTTATTCTTTTTCTATAGTTCAATCTTTTCTTTATTAGCAAAATTTGTTCAAGCTTTGATTTTTCATTGACCCATTATTGATGATTGTTTTTGTCATTAACCTTTTTTTTAATAGTCATTTAATCTATTTTCTTCGTTAAATGTAATAAAAAAGTCATAAAATAGTCTTTTTAACCAAGTCATTTAGTTAGGTTAGTTAAACAATTTATTGGAGTAAAATGATTAATATTGATGTAGTTATTTTTAGGGAAAATAACAAATCAACTATCGTACTTTATGATCAACAACAAGTCAATCACTAAAGTATTTTTGCTAACAATTTGACCACTGAACTATGAGAAATCATTGCCGCAAACATCACCGTTAATTTTTTGAAAATTGCAGTGGTAAAGAGCAAATACCTATGGAAAAAAAAAGAACTCGTGATTTTATAAGAGACTTTCAGTATAAAAGAGTTAATATCCATGAATAATGGATTTAGAAGGTTTTGGATTTTGTAAAAGAATGAATTTAGAAAATTTTGGATTTTATAATTTAGAAGATTTTGTAAAAGAATGTTAATGTTTTAGTTTTCAGATGATTTAGAATTGTCTTATAGTCCATGAAAAAACTACAGTTTGTTTGTATTGTCTGTGTTTTTCTAATAAGAAAACAACGAATTTTCTTTTTATTTGCAAACATTCCTTTGCAGAAAGACAACTTTCCTTTGCAGAACGTTGTCTTTTCGCAGCAGAATATCGTCTTTCCGCAGTGGAATGTCAACTTTCTACAAAGTAAAAATGACATTCCTCTGCGAAAATACGGCATTCCTCTGCAGAACGACGACATTCCTCTGCGGAATGTCGACTTCCTTAAGTAATATTTCAAGGATTCACGTTTCGCAGAGGAAAGACAACATTTCGCAAAAGAACGATAATGCTATTTAACGAAAAACGTAACTGCGGTGTTTACTTTATCAATTTTCCATAGTTCAGTGGTTAAATTATTAGCAAAAATATTTTAATAGTTGACTTGTCATTGATTATAAAGTACAATGGTTGATTTGTCATTTTCCCTTATTTTTATAATAAATCATAATTTTATTAATTAATTTAATTTTAAAATGTTTCAAAATTAGAGTGGTTTACTCTGACCATGTATTTTAACTTATATGAATAGATGATAGATGATGTAGATAAATTATAACGTGATTTTTTTTTATTAAATTTAATAAAAAATAAATTAAAAATTATTTTAAAATAAAATTGAAAATGTAAGGGCTTAAGGAGAAAAGTAAATTTGCATTGACTAAATTGAAAAACCTTTTAAACAACAAAAATTAAAAACATATTTCATAATAATTTTTTTTTCTCAACAAAATAAAATTTAAAATTTTTTTTTCCTTAATGAATAAAAATAAGTCAATTAAAATACTTTGTAAAGAAAAGGGAATTAACAAATCAACTATTGTACTTTGTGATCAATGACAAATCAATCATTAACGTATTTTTGTTAACAACTTAACCACTAAACTATAGAAAATAGACGCCGAAAATATCGCTGTCACATTTGCCGTTAAACAATTAAATTTCGTTCTGTGGCAGAACGCTACATGTTCCTCTGCGGAACGTTAGTGCTAAATATTAGGCTGCTTGTTTGTTGTTCCTCTGCGGAACGTCATACATTCCTCCGTGAAACGTTACACTTTCCGCCGTGGAACGTCAGTACTAATTAAAATTTATCATTGACTGTCACTCCCCCGTGCGGAACGTCCTACTTTCCACCGCGAAAAGTTGGCATTCCGCAGCGGAACATCATAATTCTTGGGCAGAATGTCATACATCCTCTGTCTTATATAAATTCACACTACACTCATCGTGATTTCCTCAAAGATTTTCTCAGGGATTATCGAACCCTAGAGATTTCTGAGAGCTTAAGAGTACCGTATCCAAGCGAAGTTGAAGCGTTAGTAATTGTTGAACACCAATGGCGTTTGGGAGTGTTCGGGAATCCGTTAACTGCACATTTGAAGTGGAGCCCATGTCCACAATCTTGGCACATGATGTATGTGCATTTGGAGACGAATCTGCTATAGTGGTGCATTCCATCTCGACAACTCTAGATGAGGAGGAGCTTCGTTCATTATGCGAATCTAGTGACGAAGACATGGGCGATAGTAGGCCTCAACGACCACCACAAGCTAAATTCACTTTTGCTGGTAAGTGTCTTGGTAAGAAGTATAGTTCTTTGAATCAAAATAGAGAAGAAATTGTGGATCATGCATTGAAGAATGGGTACAGGACAAAATTAAACCATAGTGATTCTCATTGGTTGAGAGCTGTCTGCCAAGAAGGATGCACATGACGGATACATGCCTAAAAAATGCATGGTGAATTGACATTTCAAATAAAGAGCTATAATGACATTCACACATGCTCAAGATAGATGGAAAGTCGTCATGCTTATGCCAAATGAGTGGCAACAATTTACTTGGATAGATTTAAAAGTCATGCCGACTGGGACTTTCCTGGATTTTAACGTGAACATTACACCATGCCTTGCTAGAAAGGCAAGAAATGCGGCTCGAAAATGAATGAAGAAGATGACAATGAGCAATATAAGCTCATATGATCGTATGGTGAGGAGATTTGGAGATCTAATCCTGGAAGTTCGCTGTGTGTTCAGCTAGACAGGATTGATCTTTCTCACAATCCAACATTTAAAAGGATATACATGTGTTTGACTGCAGGTAAGATGAGGCTATTGAACTGTGGTAGACCAATTATTTGTTTGGATGGTTGTCACTTGAAGGGATCGACTCTAGGCCAGCTACTCACTGTTGTCACCATTGCAAGAACAATGAAATTTATTTGATTTCTGTAGCAGTGGTTGAAGCAGAATGTAGGATTCTTGGAGTTGTTTTTGGAATTGTTGCTCAAGAATCTAAACACCTCGTCCGGCAATGGGTGGACAATCATTTCTGACCGACAAAAAGTACGATTGATTGCTTTTGCCATATATGTTTATGTTATGCGTTGTACACGAATGTTTGACTCAAACTGTTAATTTTTGCAGGGGTTGGTGCCAACTGTCAGAGAGTTTGCAGGGTCAACGGAACATCATTTTTGCATCCGACACCTGTATGCAAAATTTCAAAAACAATGTAAAGGCAAGTTGTTCAAGTATGCAATGTGGGGCACTTCTAGGGCTACAACATCACTACACTTTGAGAGAGAGATGATGAAGCTATTTTTGCTTGACCTATTAGCCCACGCATATCTACAAGGAATAGATGTGAGATTCTGGGCCAAACATGTCTTTAGCTCCATCCCAAAGTGCTACATAAGCCTCAACAACTTCAGCAAGTCCTTCAACGCCTGCATCCTACCAGCCCGGGACAAACCGATTCTCAGTATGTTTGAGATTATGTGTAGGATTGTTAAGAAACACGAAAAGATGGTGCAGTCGACAAACCTTTTTGTGTCTGTAGATCAAGAATTGGCTTGCTAGACTACAACTTGCAGGCTGAAATAGGAGTCCTATTTTTTCAGGGGCTGGCCAATTTGAGTTGAGCAACAGTAATGAACAATAAACTGTCGATTTGGACAGGTGTACTAGTAACTGTTACGAGTGGGAGTTGACTGGCATCAAGTGTGTCTATCCAGTCCCGTGTATGCAATTTATAAGAAGACCTCCTGAGAAATTTGTGCATGAATGCTTCCACCGGGAAACATACATGAGAATGTACTCCCACTTTGTCCACCTAGTAAGTGGACAAATCATGTGGCCTGTGACAGACCTTAATCCAATTATTCCACTGTCATTTAAGAGACGTCCTAGAAGACCGCGAAAACAAAGAATAAGAGATGTTGACGAGACCCCAAGCTGAACAATGCTGCCCAAGAGACATCTCAACATGACATGTGGCCGGTGTTGGGGTGTGGGGCACAATTCCCGCACATGTCAAGGTAGAGGCCCAGAGTCAAGTGTATGTGGAAGTTGTAGGTCTAGAGGCAAAGGCGACAGAGGAGTCTCGCAGGACATATTTATTGGTTTCATAGTTCCCGACATAATCCCTGAGACAGTTCCAGACATAGTTCCTGAGACACAAAATAATGATGCGCAAGGTCTACAAACACAAACAAACACAAATGAGAACTTTAACCTTGATTAGATATATTAAATCAAAAGTTGTTATGTCTCTTAAAACCAGTGGAGTACTTAATCATATTGATGAATCTTTTGAGATTGATGGATCGAAACATATATTAAATGAGATTTGTTCCAAGAGAAAGTGATTGAAACCAAATTACAAGTTCAAACATGTTCGTTTAGTAAAAAAACATGCTTGAACTTGTAATTTGGTTTCGGCTACTTTCTCTTGGAACAAATCTCATTTAATATATGTTTCGCTCCATAAATCTCAAAAGATCCATCAATGTGATTTAGTACACCACTCGTTTTAAGAGGCATTGTATTTGTCATGCACATGAACGTTATATGGTTGCAATGGAATTGATAATTTCGTTTGCGGCTGTAATACACATGTACATTATATGGTTGTAATGGAATGAAATTGTTTGTTGATTATGAATGAAATTGATTAGTATGAAAATGTAATTTTGGACAAAGTGGAATTGAGACAGATTAGAATCAAAGTAATTGGAATTGCGGTTGACTGGAACTAGAGTAAGCGTCAACGTTTCGTAACGGAATTCTGACGTTCCGCCGAGGAAAGGTAGAATTCTTCTTCCTTACTTATTTTGGTGTTATGCACATGTTGCTTAAATTGTTGTAATGAACATGATAATTGTTTGTTGATGATGAATGAAATGAATAATTTGGTTTAAGTCAACGTTTCTTTCTCTCCTTAAAAAAAATGAAAACTTGCATGAGTTTCCCTTATTTTAGTCTGTCCCCTCTCCCCTCCCCTCCCCGTCCTATGGTATTATCAAAACCAGAAATCCAACTTGATATTATCAAAACAGATAGTTTCCAAACATATATTATCCAACCATAAACATAAACATATATTATCCAAGTCAAAAAAATTAACTACGCAAAGAGACAATGAATAAATATTTAGTACAAGAAAATCAGTATCCCAATTCATATCCCAACACATCAAGTAAACTAAGTCGGCGCTGCCTACTTGTGAGATTTCTTCTGCAAATCTGTGATTGCAAATGATAGCTGCGTGTCTAGGTATACGTTGGATCCTTTGGCATACAAGGGACTCTTATCAGGTAGCTCTTCATGAGGGTGGAAGCCGGTCTCCTTGCAATTTCAAAGCAGCCTTAACCCCCTACTGGTACACCGAAAGATGATGTGTGGGCTAAAATACAAAATGAAAAATCAGCATATAAGCGGAAAGCAATATGAATCTACATAAAGAAAATAATGTACCTCTGTTTGTCTGTTAGTGCGACAACGATTGCAATTGCTTCTGGCAGCAACACTTGGTAAGGGTAGTGAATATACAGGTCAACGGACGACAAAAACACGGTTGCTTTGGGTGTAACTGAAATGTAAACCACGTATTAGAACTGTTATTTATATGAATCTACCCTATTATCATTAGTGATTTTACATATTGAAAGTTGAAGTATTCTTCTTCGTTCAATGCACAACACCGCATCCAAAGAACACAATGCAAGATGAGTACTAAAATAAAATATTCTCCACTACTTATTGTAACATAACGTAATTCTCACCGTATCTGAAATTACTTCTTGCTTCGGGAAGATGAGCTGAGTGATATGGTACTCATCTTGTGTCTGAAAATGAAAACAACAAGCGAAATATCCTAAGTATTCAATCCAAAACACTTAATGCCAGAAAATGAAACATCCTACCATAATTCTTGCAAGACATGCACACATCTCCAGGTTTTTCCTGGTATTTGCATGAACAAACTTCGTGAAAATATCCACCAGTTCAACTGGTTGCAATGAACATTGACAAGTTACCATTAGACTAATAAGGCATAAATAAGTGCAGACACGTAGATAATGAAATCGAAGACGTACCATGCACACAGTTTTAAGTAGTGGAGGCTGTATTCCACCCGATGTGTCCGTCGATGGAGGAATGGGAGCAATTATCTGCTGCGCCATGGCAAACACAGCAAGAGGAGAAGGTTGGCATCAAAGGGCAATGGTGCTGCAAATTTGAGACACATTAGTACATCGCATGCAAATAAAGTAAATAATAGACTTTACGTATAAACTAAAAAACGTACAAGTATTCTGTGCGTTCGGATGCTGGAGAGGCTACTGAAGAGGCTGCTGGAGGGGCTGCTTGAGAGGTCGCTGAAGAGGATGCTCGAGGGGCTACTCGCAAACCCCATTCTTTGTAATTCGGCCAACAATTAATGATGGCGCTCCTCTACTCGGTCTTCCATTGTTTGCATTTTGTGCACCCCCATTTCAACTCGACCCTCCATCTTTCGAACTTGATGCAACACCATTTGATGTCACTCCTCTTCTTGCTCCTCCATTCTTTGCATCTAGGCGACAATTTCCTCAGGCATTGATGTAAAGTGAGATGACTGAGGAAGAGGTGGAGTCATCGGCTACGGAGTATCATCTTCCATGTGCTGCAGAGAAGATGATGGAGGTTGTTCCTCCAAGGGGGCTGGAGGATGGGAAACTTTTGCTCAAGTCTTCGGGGTGGGCTTGGGGATGGAGGCTTTCATACCCATTCCCCTATGAATTTGGAGATCCCCATGTGGTCCACTTTCAATTGGTTGTAGATGTCTACAACCTTCTCTTCGATTCTCGTCTCCTCATCCGAGACTGGTAGCCCGTGATGGTCAACATTCCCAATTAAATGGCAGACTCTTGGCAGGGTTGTTGAGTACCTTGTACATGTGACTTAAAATTACATAGGCGATATTCACTTTCTTTCGGCTAAACACCTTCTCCAGCATATAGAGATCCATGCAGCTAACATGTTCTCAATGTCCATCCCGAGGAAAAATGGTGTGCACCATGATGGTGTGGATCACTCAGGCTTTGGCGTTTAATTCATTGGACTTTAGCTTCTTGAACGATGCTATCTTAGGATCATGGTGCAACAGTTTAAGCACTACCAAACCTTTTCCTCGTCTGATGAAATCAGGCTCTCAAGATAAGTGATGATATTCTTCCCTTGGGAGTTAGCCTCAATTCCCGTCCAAACATATAAGTCCAGAACTCTATGGTTGGGTGGATAGTTCCAAATTGGCATAAAACAGTTTGCCAATCCGTTCACAGAAACCTCCACCAAATCTACACAACCCGGCTAAGCCAGCCCTCTCAACCAATTTTTCAATCTCCTAACTCAAAGTCTACTCTTTTAGATACAATAATTGAATTATGTTTAATATCGACTTCATACCGATCCTTTGCTGCGGCAGTCCTGAAAAGTGGGGAGTGGAACCTATCTGTAACAGGTTGAAAACAGGGCAATTGAGATGTTAGTTGTTGTCGAGGATGAGGTTGAGGTTGTGCTTCAACCTCAACTTGTGCTTCAACTTCAACTGCGGCGGGTGCTTCAACTTCAACCGCAGCCGGTACATTGCGCTGAAACTGAGAGTGCATGAAATCAGTTGCAAGCCGTCTGCGTTCACGGCTCGAGTCCGTTTCTGCCTAAGGTAGAGGCTGAGACTGCGATAGAGCAACCTTACGCTTGAGAGTCAATTTCGTTGTCCTAGAATCCATTGGAATGAATGCAATAGTGAGAAAATTGCTCTAAGAGTACTAAGGTTTCGGGGTTCACTGAAAAAATCGTTGAGCTCACCAGAGCGCGGAATGTCAATTATATACACTAAGGCAACAGAAGGAAGAACGATGCATAACGTTCCGTAGCGGAAAGTTTTCATTCCGCAGCGAAAAGTAAGACGTTCAGTGCAGGGCAACGACAATCAATGATGAATTTTAATTAGTACTGACGTTCTGTGGAGGAACGTATAGCGTTATGCCGCATAATGACATTTTGTAACGACCCAGTTTTTCTTTTCCTTTTTCAAAATACGATAAATTTAAAACTTTCTAAAACAACGAATAAAAACGTCATTAATTGAAATCAGAGTCTTTTTCTTCTAAAAACCGAACCGTTAAATTCTTTCTTTTAATCTCATTACTTAAATCAGAAAGATATTTAAGTATAAATCCTTTTTCCTTAAAAACGTAGCGGAAGCAAAATAAACCAAATACATTTATATTTACAAAACTAATTGCTCTTTAACCTTTTAATTTTGAACTTTTATATCTTTAACCTTTAGCCTTGCCATCCACATTGCTCGACCGTGTAAAGCTCTCATCAACCGCTTCTCTTTCATATAACGCACATCATCACGAATACCTCAAGTAGACACTGTAAGTCCAAAAAGGACTTACTAAGGAATTGAAAACACAACAAAATGCCTCTAACTCATTATGTCGGAATGGGCTCCGTCCAAACCGTTCTTTACTCACGGTTACATCTTTCTTACTCGTGGATCGAGTTGGGAGATTAGAGAACCCTAGCGGGCAATGGGGGGAATTTCGGCATCTAACACCCTATAGTAGACAAGCTTTTCTTTTCTTTTAAATCCCATGGGCGGAAACATCTTACGTACGTTTTATCGAGTCTACCGGTTAGATCCGAACCATTAACCCGGTCGCTAATTCCCTTACGTTCATTATTAATCATTTTACTCACATCATGAATACCAACCCTCTTGTGGTATTTCCTAAGGGTTTCTAAGACCATAAACCCTTAACTTAGTGACTCTAGCAAGCAATCTAAACATTCAAGATATCATAGAATTAATCTATGCAAACAATCTCTACAACCCTCATTAAGATTTGCACTACAATTCAATTTATCAAGAAATGTACTATGGCAACCATCACGGAAATACAATCACGCTTCAACAACTAAACTAACAAATATCAAACTACTAAAATACTTCGCAAGTCAATAGAAATCTCAACATCTATTAATGAACCGATAATTGTCTTAGAACAGTTATCGTGCTTTAACTCTAAACTAACAAGTAACAACCAATTAACGAAAGACGTACATGCTTTATAATCTAACAGCGAATATCAAGTAATTAAAACGTGTTAGACATGCTTCAAAATTGACGGGAATAAGATACAACACAGCAGCAATTTCAATAGCGAATTGAAGCAATTAAATCATGCTAAACATGCTCCGGAATTAAAGGCAAAGAACAACGGAACAGCAACGACTTGGAAACAAATCTAAGCAATTAAAACGTACTAATTATGCTTCGAAAATCGATGGAAAACAGCTACGGACCAGCGGTAAGATAATAGCGAATTTGACATTTAAAACATGTTAAACGTATTTTGAAATTGACAGAAAACGGTGACGGGACAGGAGCCAAAACAACATCGAGTTTAAGCAATTAAAACAGTTTATCATGCTCGATTTAAAGCTGAAAATGAAGGCGAGTAATAACGAACAAGAGCGTGCATCATTACTTCACGGATCAGCAATAGAATAAAGAAATCTAACAACAAATTAATCCTAACCAGTCCCAAACTCCAAACGGAGTTACATGCAATAAATACAACTAATGAAAGCAATACAAGAGTTCAATAAAAGATACACTTATTGTTCATTCAAATAAATCAAGAATAAAGAATATAGAAACACAAACCACATAGAATACAAACATTTCAAACACTTTACTTGTGGGTAGGGCTTATGAATGCCAAAACTCACAATTCCTTACCCATGATGAATAAATCAATATGGACAGCAGCTTCTATCCTTGACCCACATGGTTTCTCTTCTTCACATCACTAAACCGAGCTATTAGGAAGAATAACATCACTCAAGCTCACCTTGAACACACACCCGCACATATGCAGCCATTGGAAGACATACCCACTGCCATTGAAGGATACCCTCTCCCATATTGGAAGGCAATTAACACTTGATCATTCGGCCCTCTTCACCCTCTCTACACACTCGATTTTTATCTCACGAAGGAGAGAGTTACTCTCTGCCAAAGGAGGGGGCAGAGAGTATAGACTCTCACCCGAAGCACTCTCCTCCTTTTCCCCTTTCTCTATTCTCCCTCACTGCCAGGATAGGAGTGCTCTTTGCCAAAGGCAGAGAGTTTAATCACTCACACCCGACAACTTCCCCTATTTTCAACTCTTCTTTATCACCAATAATTTATGTTTGTCTGCCTTCTTAAATTCCCTCATTGTCGGCAGAACAACCCAGCTCACACTCCACTCCTAACATACACCCACAAATCACGCCCGTGCTTCAGTCGGCCACAAGCATTCCACTCTCTGGAATTTCACTCACCCATACAGAAAGTGGAATTCCAGCTGGAGTTGTCTACACTAGCAGACAACAAACCAAACAAAATCGGATCAAAACATTGGACCAGGGTCGGAGTACCCACGGGTCGGGTCGGGTCGGGTCGGAGCACCCGCATCCACACCCGACACCCTGCCTAACGCGAAGCCGCTCGATTCCAGCCAACAATCGATCAACTGAGAACAAAGGAGAAGGAAAATCGACCAACGGCTTACCTCACATGTCGCCGGAACCCACGTCGCAGGAGGTGGCCAATTCCGAGCTCCAAATCGCGAGCCCTAGCCGCAAAGCCCGTCGCTGCACACCGACGCCTCGCCCACGCCGTCGCCTCCTGTCGTTCGTCACTCGTTGCTGTCGCCGTCGTCCCGCTCGTCGTTCGCCCGTCGCGACGTCTCCCTCGTCGCCCTCCCTCTCTCTTCGATTTCTTCCTTCGGGAAGAAATGACTGAAGGCCAAAATGGCCTTCGGGCCATTCTTTAATTAACTGGACCGGTTCAAAATGAACCGGTTCAATCATATATATATATATATATATAAATAATTAGATAATTTTAATTTATTTAAATTAATCTTTACTGTACACTAAATTTCAATTATTTATGTTGTAAAGTTTTGATAACTATCGTCCCGTTGTATCCCGTATTTATTTTTACGAAACTTATAATATTTATGAGGAAGGGAAGATAACGAGATTTGTCCTTGGTAATATCCCGATGAATATTCAATTAATTTCATTTCTCTTAATTATTATTATTATTATTATTATTATTATTATTTTAATTAGACTTATTATATTATAGAAAATCGGGATATTACACATTTAAATGTTTAACGACAAATATGACAGTAATATTTTTGGCGTCTATTTTCCATATTTTAGTGGTTAAATTGTTAGAAAAAATACGTTAGTAGTTGACTTATCATTGATCTCAAAGTACAATGGTTAATTTGTTAATTTTCCGAACGAAAATTAAAAAAAAAAAGTCAACCCACACATCAAAATATGAAATTTAAGTAAGCCGGACACATAACATTAAGGTCAAATCACATTAACAGGTTGGGTAAATCCAGCACATTTATTTTTATATTATTTTTGGAAACTTGGGTAAGAATATAAGTGTCATTGGATTGATTAAAACATAGTTGATTATTTAATTCAGATAACTAAAAAAATATTTTAAATTGATAATCCGCTCAAATATTAAATAATAAGATTTCTAAAGTTGATTTAGTAATAAAAATTTAGTATTAAACCCCTGAACTTTTAAGAGATGTGATAACAATATTTATCTTTCGTTATATTTAATATATATGCACGTTTAGAAGCACCAGTCACTCAATTGTTTTAGGATTATCATTCAATGGTTTTTGTGATTAACCATAGTGAATTGTTTTAGGATTATTATTCAATGGCTTTTATGATTAACTATAGTGAATTATTTTAGGATTATTATTCAATGGTTTTTATCATTAATTATAAATATTTTGTGGAAAATTAACAAAACAAACCTTAAACTATTGTATTAGCGACATGCTAAACTTCAATGTAATTTCGTGAACAACTAAAACCTTGAACTATGAAAAATGAAGAAAGCAAACCTCATAGTCACGTTTTCCATTAAAAATGTCAAGCCAAACGCCGCAGTCATGTTTTCCATTTAAAAGCGTCCAAGAATGTCACATGGATGTTTAAGGGACGTCTTTCAACGACGAGGAACATCCAAAGCTGATCCATGAGAAGGGACTTCCAATGAACAATCTTGGAGCCATTGTAAGGCTGAGGGACGTCCATGTTAGCCGCTAGATGAAAAGACAGATGCCATGTAATGAGGATGGACGTCCAGGATAAGAAGAAAGGCGCTGGTGGACGAAGGTTTGTGCCTATTGGATGAAGGGACAGACGTCCTTCAATGTGGATGGATGGCCATGATAGAGGATGGACATCCTCCAAAGGTATTGGTGGATGAAGGTTTGTACCGGTTAGATGAAGGGACGGGCATCCTTCAATGTGGATGGATGGAGGATGGACATCCTCCAAAGGAGCTGGTGGATGAAGGTTTTTGCCTGTTGGATGAAAAGAAGGATATCCTTCAATATGGATGGATGGTCAATATGGAGGATGGACATCCTCCAAAGGCGCTGGCGGACGTTATCTTGAATGAGGGTCACATGCAAGATACATACTATTTTAAATGCGAGCAAAGTCACAGACGAAGCTTATTGGCCTTTGGATGAAGGAGTTAGACATCCTTTAGAGATGGAGGAGTTTGTTGCTGAAAATGGACATTCAGAAAGACAACATCGTTTAGCAATGAAGGACGTTCGTGCATGCTAGGGGACGTCCATTGATGTTGAGAGATGTAACATTGTAGGGTTTCCATTACAGTTTAATTTTTCCAAATCTTTGAAATCAAAGTTGAATTCAACAATTGCCTAACTCACACACTAAATTCAACAAATACCTAACTTCATCCCCAAAATTCTTCCCACTCAACCTAATATTTGACAGATGTTGAAATTCGGAGCTTAAGAAATCTGATTTCTCCACTACATTGTCGATTATCCATTGGATTCCTTCTCTATAAATAGAGATGAGTTGAAGGAGAAAAACTCACCTCTCTCTCTCGACGTTCGTTCCTCCCGAACCCTAGCCGAACCCAACCACAGTCGAGCTCTGTCCCTACCAACCAAAACCTCTCCTGCTGGCGACCTTCTCCGTCAAAGAAACTCGAAGCCTCGTCTTCGCGAAAGACCGACTGCTCGCGAAGGAGCAGTCTGCGTGAAAAAGAGCAGACCGCAAAGGAGAAGCAGTCTGCGAGAAAGAGAAAAAGAACCCCGGCGAAGGAAAAGAAAAGGGACTAGTTTTTTTTTAAGTGAACCGAATCGGTCCAACCCAACTGAATCGAACTGGTCCAGCTCAACCAACTCGAACCAGTTAGATCAAACCAAACCACATTGGTCCAGTTTATTGAACCAACCCAATCCGAATTTATCTTCGATCCGTTTGAGGATTTTAACGGTAACGAATTTCTGCCCAAATCTCTTTCAAGGATTTATATTAATATTTGAAGGGAATTAATCAATAAATTCTTTCGATAGGCTAGTTTATTCAAAGACTCGGAATTACCCAAATCCTTTACGCTATCAGAATGCAGGTAAGTAAAGATATTACTTTTTGAACGTTTTGACCATAGGTCCTACATCACAAAATATATTATTATTTTATTATCTCGCAACTTTATTAAATTGTTTTGATCTTGATATTTTAAATTGTGAAAGCATGAGTAGATATTAACATATGATTAAATAAAAATAAAAATTGATAGGTCATCTTGTATGTGTGTGAATTTGATGGAATTGACGGAAAGCATGATATGGGATGGCCAATGAGACCTTATGAGGGTAGAAATCGCTTGTCCTCTGAAAGCCAGAACACATAACTATGAGATGGCTAATGAAAGTCTGAACGCATGAACATTGCGATAGCTAATGAAAGCTTGAAGCTTGGTAAGGCTGGAAAATGAATTCCAACCAGTATGTAACTTTAAACATGGAAATTCGGTAACGCATAAAAATTATTTAATTATGCATATATTTTTACTTACTGAGTTTATCTCACTACTTACTTTTGTGATGTATGTGAGTTTTAATAGAAGAAGAATTTGGGCTGATCGAGAATATTTAAAAGGCAGATAAGCATATAGATGATGACATAGTCGAATCAAATGAGTGATTTTAATTGTTTAAATATCGTTTTAAATGAGCAAATACTGTTTGAAATTTTTAGAATATTGTTGAAAAATTTATTTCAATTAGTACTTCATTAAATAAAATATTAAATCATGTTTTGTTTGTAGAAATTTTTAAATTGTATTTCTCTATTTCCATCGATATATTTATTTAATATTTGATTAAGAATTTAAATTAAATATTTCTACATAAATATTAGATTTTCTTTCGCTTAATTAAGTACTCTAAGGATTTTAAGAAATTCTTAAATTTGAAATTAGGGTTTTAACTAAACTAAATTGACCTAAATTTCAATCAATTTGGGAAAACATTTTAGGGTTTTGAAATTTTAAGAAAGTAGAATTTAGGGTGTTACAAGAGACGACGTCGTTTATTATTGAGGGACATCCCTCAATGCTATGTATGTCCCTCAATACTAAATGTCGACCTTCCATCAATGTCCATGGCATTGAGGGACGTCTATTGTAAATTGAGGGACGTCCCTCAATATTAAACGCCGACGTTGAGCAACCTTCAACTCTATATTTATAAGCAGAAAGGACGTTCTCTACAAGACCAAGCAGCAACCCTAAATCCTTGAACACCATCCAAGAGCAAAAGAGTATCAGAAATCGAGATGAAGCCTATTTTGGCAGCACATGCCGATGAACAATGTGCTTTCGATCACAAAGTTGTTATAGTGATGCATTCGATCTTAGCATCTCTAGACGATGAGCTTCATTCATTATATGACTCAAAAGATGATAATTGGGCGGAGAGTAGGTTTCCTCAACTGAAATATTTTTCAAAATATTACAGAGTCTTTAGCAGCTGCTATTTACATGGACTTGAACTTTGATTTACATAGAATGTGGTTGGTATATATTTTTCTAAAAAATCATTAGTTCTTCAAATTTTCGATGAAATCTTCTTATGTAGTCTTGTTTTCTTATGTAAACTCACAGGTCTTTAAGCATTTGTTGGAGCCTATTGTTACCCCTAAAGACTTCCAGTAACAACCTCAACCTGTGATGATCTGGATTAAAGATTAACACTAATAATCATACTTGGTATAATTAAACATGATTAAGTGATAATAAGTCAGGAGAAGACTTTAAAGAAGAAACAGACCAACCAATTGAGGATATTTTTCCAAAATAAAAATAGGTATAATAGTATATATCTTTGACTATGGAATGGTGATGAAATTGGATCAATTGGATATATGTTCATTAAGATATGAATTTTTGCACAAAAGTAATAAATGTGCTATAAATAAGCATAATCACTGTTTGTGGCAAATTGAACAAGTTATGTGATTAATAATTCAAACCATATGAAGGTCATAAAAAAGACACATAAGTGAAGTATTTGGCTTTGGATTGAAGAGATTGGATGTATTCAATAGAAGTTATGCATGTTTGAACTTAGATAAGTCTAAAACTACGTTGTTTTGGGATATGTCTTTAAATGAAACTTTAGAGTGGGAATTTTAAGAAGTGAATAAAAGAAGAAATATTTCTAATACATTGGAGTATGTGACCATATAATAAAATTGGACAACCAATGAAGTTATGACACATGTCACTTGTGGATTAGTGAGTAAGTGTGTGATTAAGACATAATTAGTGAATGCTTATGATTAATTAATCATGATTAATTATGATAATAATGGGATTAGCTTAGAACTAAGTCAGAATGATTAGTTTAAGTTAAGACTGGTTAAGGATGATTAACCATGATATTTTGGCAAATTTCCATGCATTTAATGGTAAAATGGTAAAGTTTGAAAGACAAAATAGACAAAAGGGTAATTTCACCCTATGACCACTTTAGAAATGTTTGGGATTGCTAGGAATTCAACCATTTTCATGCTGAAACAGATAGGGAGAAAAGAGGGAAAAATGAAGAAGAAGAAGGGGAAGGAGGAAGAATTAGTCCTAAATTCTTCAAGGAAAGGTGTTACTCTCTCCAAGAGGATCATTTTGAACCAAAAAATCAAGAGGAGAAAGTGTAGAATCAAGTTATCTTCAAGAGGTGAGAACCCTAAACTAAGTGGTTTTTATAAACTATGCTATATTGCATAGTTTTTGGGGAAGGAAGTTATATAGTTAGGAGATATATTGGAATATCTTGTGATATGGTTGTGAATATTTGACATGTGTGAATAAGCATATGGATATTGGTACATTTGGTTGATTAAAGAAAGATTGATGTAGATGTAATTAAATGGTGATGATTATATGTAGTTGTTGGAATTGATTGTTATGAGTGGATTAGAAGCATGCAATTTGTAGTTGATGGTGGTGAGTTTGGAATGGAATAGAAAGTGTGAGAAAATGATGAGTATTAATGGATAATAATACTTGGTTTTGTGTTAAGATAGGATATAAATATCTATCTTGGTGATTTAGGACATTTAGATGGTTATAAATGGGTTTTGGGCATGAATGCATGTTTTAAATAGATTTGTTAATTGATATAGATTAATTAAAGGTATGCATAAATGTATTGCATGATTGAGAAAGCATGAATGAAGTATTGTGCTTGAGTGAGTTTAAATATTTAATTGAAGGATTATAAAATAGAATTATGATCCTAGAATAATTTGGTACTTGTTTGGAAAGGAAAACATGAGAATATGTCTATGTGGTGATATTAGTTCATTGTTATAATTACGATTAAGTTGTTTTATTGTATAGAAATGTCAAATTGGTGGATTATGTATGTGAGTATAATCCTATGATGGTTTAGTGTTGGGTTGATATGATTTGGAATGGTTTGGAATAGATTTGATATAGAATTAGAAAGGAATTTATGTGTTTTTGAGAAGTGAAAATGGAAGCGGATGACTGGCCTTTGGGGTTGGACAACCGCAAGTGAGAAAAATGAAAAAAAAGGGGGTTGAATCTGTATGATTTGCGATCAACCATGTATTGGGATGCGGTCAACCGGAACGTGGCGTTTTTCTGCAGAGAAGGGTATCAGCGGATGGGTAGACATCCGTGGAAGAGTGTGTAGCCATCGATAAGCATGAATAGTCACAGATATTTATAGGCAGTTGACTGGTATAAGGGCGATCAACCAAAAAATGGACAAAGTCTCGGGTTTTTAGACCATAGTCATGAGTGGTTGACCATTGCTGAGGGGGCAGTTTGTTAGCCTAATAGACATTAGGTTTTTTATTTTGATGATGATGGTCTTGTTTGAATAATTATGTTGTTTGAGTAAATATGTTTATTCTTTATTAGAAATACCCTTAATACAGGTATTATTGATCACTAACGTGTTTGCCTAAGCCCATGTAGCTTATAGTATGACCATTGGGATTTAGAGGATTCAAGAAGAGCAAAACATGGAGTTTAGGTCGACTTCGGAGAAGAAGTTGTCAACTAGTCGGTTGAAGAAAGAGCCAAAACAGAAAAGCAATCGACCGGTTTAAAGAGGTGACCAACTGGAAATATTACAGATTGCTAGCTAATTCCAGACTGCTGAAAAGCAGTTGACTAGTGAAGAAATGGTCAACCACTTAAATGAAAAATTCAAGTAGATTTTTGAAATGTGAAGAGGCGGTCGACCGGTGTGTTAAAGTGGTCAACCGATCTGACTGTAGAACGCAACGACTATTTTCTCTTCTATAATTGAGTGTTAAACCTAACTCTCCAACTCCCAAACTTGAGAATTTTTATTTGGGAGAGTTAGGAATTTTAGTTTTACATTTTCTTGTACTCAAACGATCAAGTAAAAGGATGATGCCCCGAGAATAGTCAAAAGGAAAGGGTGACACCCTAAGAATGGTCATTGTAAAGGTTTGGTTGACACCCATGAAGTCAATCATCATCAACTGGGGAGGTTGAGTGATTAAGGATCTCTAAGTAGGAAACTTGGAGCGCGGACATAGGCTGAAGTTACTGAACCGAGTGAACAAATTTGGTTTGCACTTTCTCTATCCTTTAACATATTATTAATTGTTATTAATTTTATGCATTGAATGAGTTAAATCACTTAAGATTTAGAGATTATAATATTGCACGAAAAGTTAACTCACCTAATTCACCCCCTATAGGCGTGCATCGATCCTATAATTAGTATCAGAGTGGGGTAATTAAACTTTTTGTGTGATATTGTGCATATTGACTTAAATTTTTTTTAAATTGCATCTATTGGGTTATCTTTCTTGTTGAAATTTATTTGGATAAATTTGATTGAATTCTTTGATTGTATAAATTATTATGGCTTTCAACATGCATGTTGCAGAACAATCTTTAGTTAGACCTCCATATTTTGATGGTAATGATTATGTATATTGGAAGTCTAGGATGATAATTTATTTACAATCTCTATATTATGACCTTTGGAACATTGTTGAGAATGGACCTTTTATTCCGCTTAAAATTGAAAATAGTATAAAAGTTCTAAAAGAGTATAATGAATATAGTGATATTGATAAAAGAAAATTGAGTATGAATGTTAAAACTATTAATACTTTATATTTTACTTTGAATAGAGATGAATTTAATAGGATTCAAGCATGTGATAGTGCCTATAAAATATGGAAATTGCCTGAAATCACACATGAATGCACTATTCAAGTAGAAGAAAATAACTTGAGCATGTTTATTTATGAGTATGAATTATTTTCTATGGATAAAGATGAAACCATTGGTAAAATGTTTACTCGTTTAACTAACCTTACTAATGGTTTAAAAGTGTTTGGTAGAATTTATCCCAATGAAGAGTTGGTTAGGAAAATTCTTAGGTGTCTACCAAGGATATGGCAACCAAAGGTAACTGTCGTTCAAGAAGCGCGGGATTTAAAAGCATTGAAGATGGAGGAGCTCATCGGATCATTAATGATGCATGAGATCACGATGGTGAGCAATGAAAAGGAGGAACAAAAAGAGAAGAAATCCTTTAAACCAAGGAATATAAACTTCAAAGTCTCCTCAAGCACACAAGTGGATTCCGGAGAAGAGGATGAAGATGAAAATGTCAAATTCATAACCCAAAAATTCAACAAATACCTTCAACGAAAGAAAGAAAAATAGGATAAGGTAATAGTTTGCTTTGGGTGAAACCCGGACACACCACTTATGAGTGCCCAAAAGCAAAGAAGAAATCAAAGGATTTCAAGAAGAAAGTGTTCAAGCCACTTGGGACAATAGCGATGAGGATTTTTCTTTCGACATTGAAGAAGTCTCTAATTTTTGCTTCATGGCTAAGGAAGAAAAGGTACACAATTCGTCTAGCGATTTAGATAAGGATATTGATGATAATAATAAATTGTTGGATGCTTTCAATGAATTGTTTGATCAACACAATGTGCTTAAACGTAAGTTTAAATTGTTAAAAAATGATAATGATGATTTGATGAAAAAGCATGTTTGTATTGTTCAATCTTTTGAAAAAGAACTTAGTGATTTGAAAATTAAGAATGATAAATTGAATGTCTTTATCAAATCACATGAGAATGAAATTAGCACATTGAAAGTTAAAAATGATGATTTAAATAGTGTTGTGCTTAGTTTCACAAATGGGAGGAAACATTTAAATATGCTCCTAGGTAACAAAGGGTTACATTTGATAAAGTTAGAATTGGCTATCAACCTTTTGCTAAAAAAAAAAATTATGAGAACTTCTTTGTTAGTTCTACTACTTGTAATGCATGTAATTGTGTGAGACATAAATCCTTTAGTGGTCCATTGAAATTAAATGATAAAATGGCAACTTCCAAATTGGTGTGAGTTCCTAAAGGAACCACTCCTAAGATTAAAGGACCCAAAACGATTTGGGTGCCTAAGAAAAGCACTTAGGTGTTTTTCTCTTTTGAATCAAGAGTGTGCAATTAGTTTTGATTAAATTGCTTAACGGATTATACTCTTGATTTGAATTGAATGGATAGTATGCATATTTTTCCTCTAGTATCGTTGAACTTAAATGTTTTTAATTCTTTTAGTAGGTATCAATCCAACAATTAGTATCATAAATTATGCATATTGAATTGTTGTTGGTTGTTTGATTTTAATGTCTTGGCAAACACTTGTCTTTCTCCTAACAATTGGTATTCTAAAGGGGAGAAATATAATTGACCTAATTTGATTGTTCCACACAACTATTATGTTTGTTTAATGTCAAAGGGGGAAAGTTAACTTGTTTGATTTATTTTAATTTGTTTTTGACATTTTGGATTTCCTCAATGACTTAATTTTGTTCATTGATAAAAGGGGAGAGAATATATTGAATGTTCTTGATATGAATAATATTTGTTATTGAATCATATGTTGAATTAAATTGTTGATTTGATTTGATGATATCATTGTTGTTTTCCCTCCATATATTCTTATAGGGGAGAGGAAAATTGATTTGTTTTGATTGTACCCCCAACCCTTATATAGGTTTAATGACAAAAGGGGAGAGTTAATTTAATTGAATGATTTGCTTTAATTGTCTAAGAGCCCCAACTATTTTGTTTTTGAAATTGTTAAAGGGGGAGAAATTTATTTGATTATTTGAATTATCTTGTGGATCTCCAATTTTTATATGTATAGTAAATGTCAAAGAGGTAAATGATATTTGTTTTGATTGAAATATTGATATGTTAAATTGAATGGTTAATTTTGATTGATAAATTCCTTCCCGTAGCTTTCTTTTTTATTATGATAAAAATGGGGAGAAGTTAGAGTAAGTTGTTATTAGAAAAACATTATTAGCACTAAATTAAAAGTGAGAAATTGCATGAACTAAGAGGGAGTATCAAATATGCAATAGATATCATGATCATACTTAAGATAGGTAATTGAATAGCTTAATATGTTTTGTCATCATAAAAAAAGGGAGAGATTGCTAGTCTAATAGACATTAGGTTATTTTATTTTTATGATGATGGTCTTATTTGAATAATTCAATTGTTTAAGTAAATATGTTTATTCTTTATTGGAAATACCCTTAATATGGGTAGTATTGATCACTAACGTTTTTGCCTAAGTTCATGCAGCTTATAGTATGATCATTGGGACTTAGAAGATTCAAGATGAGCAAAACACAGAGTTTAGGTAGACTTCAGAGAAGAAGTGTTCGACAAGTCAGTTGAAGAAAGAGCCAAAACAGAAAAGTGGTCAACTGGTTTAAAGAGGTGGTCGATTGAAAATATTACAGATTGCTTCCAAATTCCAGACTATTGAAAAGCAGTCGACTGGTGAAGAAGTGATTGACCGCAAAAATGACAGATTCGAGCAGATTTTTGAAATGTGAAGAGGCGGTCACTGGTGTGCTAAAGTGGTTGACCGATTTGACTGTACAACACAATAGTTATATTCCAACGGTCGAATGGTGGTCAACCGAAATGATGGAGGTCGACCGGTCGAGCAGTTTTTATAAATAGAAGACACTTTGAAGCTCATTTTAACGAAGAGAAACAATATTGAAGCTCTGCCAAAATCAACACTCATTTTCTCTTCTATAATTGAGTGTCAAACCTAACTCTCCAACTCCCAACTTGAGAATTTGTATTTGGGAGAGTTATGAATTTTAGTTTTACATTTTCTTGTACTCAAACGATCAAGCAAAAAGGCGATGCCTCGAGAATAGTCAAAAGGACAGGGTGACGCCCTAAGAATAGTCATTGTAATGGTTTGGTTGACACCCGTGAAGACAATTATCACCAACCGGGGAAGTTGGGTGATTAAGGATCTTCAAGTAGGAAACTTGGAGCACGGATGTAGGCCGGAGTTGCTAAACTGCGTGAAAAAATTTGATTTGCACTTTCTTTATCCCTTAACTTATTATTAATTGTATGCATTGAATGAGTTAAATCACTTAAGGTTTAGATATTATAATATCGCACACAAAAAAGTTAGCTCACCTAATTCCCCCCCCCCCCCCAATCCCAACCCTTTAGGCGTGCATCGATCCTACACGGTCGACCGAACCTTGTCTTTTTGGATGTTTTCTTAGATTTTTAATTCATTTGTTTGCCCATTGTATAAACCATTTTGGGAGATAATTGAGACATAGATAAAATATGTCTAGATAGATGTATGACACTATTTCATGCATCATTTATGTGTGTTTAATAACAAGATTTTCATGGTTAATTTTACATGCATTATTAGTACGTATTATATGCATTCAATGTATGCATAGTGGGGATGCTAAATCATGCATCATGAACTTATTTATATATACAAAACATATCATCTGAGTATATTGATGGTCACAGAAGAACTCAATATACCTCGCTAGATTATGTATATTGTGACGTATATGAAGTGGGAAAATAAAAGGGGAGTGATTGAGAGTATCCCTTGGGTTGAGAGTCCCTAGTCCTTCTAGAATTCCCTCCATTCAGAATCGAGCACGAAGATTCTCAAACAATATTTTTATTGTTTATTTTGAAAGTGTTCAAAGGGAAAAGATGATGAATTACATTCATCGAGCATCCAAATATATTTTGGTGCTATTCAAGATAAAGCATAAGTTGAGAATCAATCACAAGATTGAGAGGCTTATGGCAAAGTGCAAAATTTGTGATCTATAAAGACTATTTACCAGATTCAATAACCTTAACTATTTTATATCAAAAAGAATTCTTCACAAAGATTGTAGCTCACATCTCAAGCTTTCCAGAATGGGGTATTTTGTTAAATTTGGAGTTTTTTTTATCATATCAAAAGGTTCGCAAGAGAGCTATATTTTATGCTAAGGAAGTTCATTCTTACTTACTCGGAATTAGTGGACCACAAGAAGTTCTTAGAAAATCTCAATCAAAGAGACTTTGAAATTATCATCTGGTAAGATACAAGATGAGTTGGAAAACACACCTAATGAAGTGGACCAAGAAATACCAAAACATGTGTTTACTTGGCAAGACGAAGAGGAATTTGCGAAGTAGGAGGAAAGCTGCGGATTTGAAGCATGATGCCATGAATTTGAATTCATTTAAATCTTTGATTGAAGTTCAAATTCAATTAAATCTTTAATCAGTTAGTTTTTAAATTATTTTAAGTTTTCCAAGATCTTTTAAATTTAAATTATTTTTAAATTTCAAATAGATAGATAGGAATTAGTTAGGGACTAACATAAACTGATCCTAATCTTAGTATAATTATTTTTCTTTTATGGTAAGCTATTTATACCCTACCAAGACTTAATGGAAGTTTAGTTTTTGATGAATTAAACCCTATTATTGATAATCCTTTTGATTAAAACTCTAGAGTTCAAGTGTTGTGAGAATTACTTCAACTTGTTATTTCTCGCAATCTT
Source organism: Begonia loranthoides (assembly GCA_022433065.1). Taxonomy (NCBI): domain Eukaryota; kingdom Viridiplantae; phylum Streptophyta; class Magnoliopsida; order Cucurbitales; family Begoniaceae; genus Begonia; species Begonia loranthoides. The sequence continues at coordinate 7,720,434 of CM039478.1, forward strand.
CTAGTCAATTTCGATTGGTGAACGTGATCGGAGATTATAATCAAATTCTCTTTTTGATTAATCAATGAGGATTTATTTGGTGGAATAAAAAAGTTGTATTTTTAGCAACTTTTCGCAAAGCCTACTGGTCGCCCAGCTATATTCATCTGGATGAGCGCAAATCATCCAAAGGCGACAATTTTTGAACCTGTGAATTTTTCGATCGACCATACTTTCAGAATCTAGTGGACCACACAGATCTGAGACTCTCCTAAACTCTGCCTGTTTCTGTCTTACCTCCGATGGTTTTGTTATTCATGGACACGCCTATTGGAGATAGTGGCCAGTATCGTGGGGTTTCATAGTCGTGTATGACTCTACTTACGATGGTGTATGATCATTCATATTGGTGGTCACATAAATGTTGATATTCACAGATATGTTGACATTCACGTATATGTTAATAACATGATACTTATTAAATATATGACCATTTAATAATAAATAGAGCATTGTATTGATTCACAGTATCATTGCATTGTTGTGAAAGAAGAGTCGTGATATGCATTTCATATTCATTGCATAAGTGTTGGTCATGGGATAAATAGTTAGATGGAGTGTCATAGTATCTAGGCTATGATCTGTTATATCATAAGTCTAGGCATTTATATATATATATCCCGTTGAGGAGTTCCTTCATATAGAGGGACATTATTCATAGGCATTAATTGTAAATGTCTAGATATTGGGGATAGACATTAAATAGAAATGTCTAGATAGTTTGATATAGATATTAAATAAAAATATCTAGAAATAAGGAAGTCCTTCATATAGAGGATTAAGTGGTTGAGACATAGGTTATGATAAACATACATTATAAATGTCTAGTACTGGTGATAGAGAAAGCATAGAAAATGGTGAATGATTAGCATAAAACAAATAGAGTTGAAAATAGGAAAAAAAAAAAGAAAATTACCNTAGTATAGCCATACTTTACTGAGTTAGTCACTCACCCCAAACGACTCCTCCCCCAAAACTTCAGGTAAAGACAAAGAATAGCTGAGGATCAGAAGTTGAAGTGTTTTATTATTTCTACTTGAGTGATTCATCGTTATTTGGTGAGGACATTTATGTTTCCATTTGGGTCTGTAAACCTTAAACATAGTTGGTTTTGGATTTGTTGCACAGTACTTGGATTATATTTTAATTTATGCACTATTATCTTCTCGTGATCCCTACTTGGACCTAGGTCCATATTATCTTGGGCCGAATTAAATATTATAAGTTTTCCACTAAAACTCACGCCTTGGGCTGGGTGATCGGGTTCTCTATGAGGATCGGGTCGCCTGACCCGGTGGTTCTGTTAGGCCCGTCTTCGGGTCGTGACAGCTTTTCTCCAAGAGTTTTCTCAAGCTTAAAATGTTACTCTTCATACTCGGAACATAGTAAACATTGCTAATAAGTTGATGACTATCATTTTTCATACGAATGAAAATCATATCTTTGTCTTCAATTTGAACTTTGAGGTTATCTCCAAATGTGACTAATTCAATAACCGAGTTGTCGATTTCCATAAATTTTCTCTTATCGCCACACATGTCATTGTTTACCGCATTGTCAAGATACCACATGTTGTTCTTGCTTTCTTCTCCTTTGTAAGCTAGAAACAAAGTTTCTTCTATCTCTTCGTTTTGAGCATAATTCGTTGTTTCTTTGACATTTTGAGGACTCTAACAATCGCGAGCATAGTTTCCATGTTTTTGGTAATTGTAACATTGAACACTTGATCGATCATACTATCTTGAGTGGCTTTCTCTATCGCGCTTTCTTACGAAATTGATTTTATCTTCATGGTTGAGATTTTGATGTCCTTGACCTCTTCCTCTACCTTGTCCACGTCTGTGTCTGCGTCCCCGTCTGCATCCTCTTCCTCGTTGGCTTCTTCCACGTTCATTTACTTTTTCCTTCACTAAGAGCTTGGTGGTCAAAACTCGTTTGATCGACTCCTCTTTCTTGTCACGACCCAATCCCCAATCCCCTCGGAGAACTGGATTCTCCTCTCAGAGAACAATGACACAACTCACAACTCGCAGCAGAAGCTCACCGATCACACGCACATGTGCTCGTGCAATTGATCCACATAAAAATAAAATCCAACCCAAACAGGAAAGTTGTACACTTTGGGCTTATGCTGTGCAAACTCTGATATCCAATAAATCTTTACTTTTTTTTCGTTGAACAGTTACCACATGTTCCTGAAAAACATCATAAATAGAACTGTGAGCTTTTTGAGCTCAGTAAGAATCCTAATCTAAGGATTCAATGAACCATATCAGTATCACAACTAACCATGTTCTAAGTCCAACATGATTAGTCCTCACATCCTTGACTTCTAACGTTTAACTTTTAATCAACTCTTATGATCACACATCCCAAAATCTATGTTTTATCTAGAACTTTAGATATTTCTACTTAATATCTCAACTAAGTGATACACTTCTTTATATAAGAAGTTTTTAGTTCATATGTAGAAATGTTTAAGCCTATGATTTAGATAACCATAGTGATGCACCAACGGAAAGGTTTAAGGAAAGACTTAACTGTGCGGTCTATCAGCTGAAGAGGTGAACGACTAGTGGCTTCACAAATAATATTGGCGATCAATCAGCTGAAGGAATGAATGATCGGTTCTTTACAGATTCGAACGTCCGTTGTTTTCTAGTTGAATAGCGGTCAATGGACTGAAGAAGTGCAGATCAACCGGTTAGCTGAAAACTTCTATAATTGCTGCAAAACTTCTTTAGGAAACTCCGACTTTAGAAAGTCATAACTTGTTGAATATAGAAGATTTCCTCACGAAATTTGGACAGTAACCTCTTCAATGAAGTAATAATATCTCCTCCAAAAATAAGGCTAAGAAACGCCTCAAATATGGAAATATGCATGGATGATTAGATTGGATGAAAATACAAGAAATCACAACTTGGACCTTCGTATGGAAAACTCCACCAAAATAATTCTTCTTGAAAGTTGAATACCACTTCACACGCTCTTCCTCCAAGGAACAGCAACACAAATGCCAATAACAAAGGTTACTCAACTCACAAAATAACCTCAATTGTGATATCACACCGCAAGAACTTTGGATAGAACACACCAAAGGGGAATAAAGAATCACTCTAAATTCAAAGAAAACAAAGCAAAGGCTTTAGTATTCAAACTCAACTGTCTTAAACACTTACGCAAGGTGGCTTTAAATAGCCAATTACAAACTATAAAATAGGAAATAACTAGAAAGGAAACTAAGTACTAAATCAGCTATCACCTAACACAATTGGTCAATTACTATAACATACTTTAGGCAACTTAACTAAATAAATAACTTAATTAATCTTTGCTTTCTTCTTCTCCAAGTCTTGATGGCTTTTGGCAGCTATTCCTTCTCAAGCTCGGCCACTTGGAGGGTTTCCTTATCAAGACATTCTTTCGCTTTCCTTGTGTATTCATGCTTGGCCACTGGGGATGGTTTCTATATCTCTTCTTGCCTTGACCTTTCTTGATCCTCAAGCTCAACTTCTTGAGTTAGTTTCCATAATAATACATGCATGGGCTTCCCTTGGTCTTCAAGAGTTGGTCACTCCTCCACTTAGCCCATTATTGAGTTACCTTCTAAATAATTAGAAAGATAAGTGTTGATGAGCCTTTGGGCCCTAGCCCTTGTGATTGGACCTTGTAGTTCATCATCCTCTTCAGGTTTTTGAGGATTTGACCTCAAATATTGTTCAAGCTCCGGCTCTATGATTTCCACCATAGCTTCATTGTAAGAAGATAAGTCTTGAACATTAAAAGTCGATGACACCTCATATTCCTCCAGAAGTTCCAATTTGTATGCATTGTTATTGATCATCTCCAATACCTTGAATGAACCATCGGCTCTAGGCATGAGTTTGAACTTTCTTTATTATGGGAATCTTTCTTTGCGCAAATATAACCAAACTAAGTCCCCTTCCTTGAATATAATCTCTTTCCTTTCGCGGTTGGCTGACCATGCATAGGTTTCATTCTTTTTCTCTATGGTTTTCCTTGCCTTTTCATGTAAAGTTTTCATTAAGTCGGCCTTCTTTGCTCCGTCGAAATTGTCAAGCTCCTTGTTGGGTAATGCCATAAGATCCATAGGAGTGTGAGGTTGAATCCATATACTACCTCAAAAGGAGTTCTTTGAGTGCTTTGGTGCATGCTTCTATTATATGCAAATTCGATGTATGATAGGTGTAAATCTTAATCAATCAACTTTCCATTCAACATGCTTCTTAAAAGTGTACCCAACATCCGATTGACTACCTTGGTTTGTCCATCGATTTGGGGATGGAATGGTGTACTAAATAGTATCTTGGTCTCTAATTTCCTCCAAAGACTTCTCCAAAAAGTACTAAGAAATTTAGTGTCATGGTCGAAAACAATAGAACAAGGAATTCCATGCAAATGCACCACTTCTTTAAAAAAAAAAAATCGGCCACATGAATAGCATCATACAAGTTAGAACAAGCAATAAAATGAGTCATTTTGGAGAATCTATCAACAACTACCATAATAGAATCATTTGATCTCATTGTGCACGATAATCCTAGAATGAAATCCATACTAACCTCCACCCATAGATGTGTTGGCACTGGTAAAGGTAGATAGAGTTCTTGAGGTAAGAGTCTACTTTTAGTTTTCTTGCAAATGATGCATCTCTGTACAACCCTTTGTACGTCTTTGAGGAGGTAAGGCCAATAGAAATTTTCTTTTACCGCTTCATAAGTCTTCTTTTCTCCAAAGTGACTAGCCAAGCCTCCACTAGATGCCTCCTTTACCAAGGATTCTCGAAGGCTACACCGTGGGATGCATATCTTTCCAACTTTGAAGAGATAACCATTCATAAGATAAAATCCCCCTTCAGGTTTCTTTAAGCACATTTCATACCATTGTCCAAAGTCTATATCATGCCCATAGGCATTCTTTATCCAATCAAAACCATATAGTTTGGCATCAAGTTTGGTGAGGAAGGAATACCTTCGAGATATGGTGCCAGTCATCACATAAGTGCTTTCCTTTCTTGACATAAGCATGGTAGACTTCATCCTACTTTCCTTCAATGATTCATAATCTTTAACCACTTGCTCCGGTTGAAGTGAAGCTAGCTTGATCATCTTTCCATTGAACTTGAGTGAATAACAATTGGTAAAACCATCATGCATAGTCTTTCTATCATATTTTCATGGTCTTCCCAAAAGTAGATGACTAGCACTCATTGGAACCACGTCACATAGCACTTTATTTATAAAACTTCCAATAGTGAATTCAACCGTTGTGTGCTTACTAACCTTAATGTCTTCACTATCATTTAACCAACTTAACTTGTAAGGAGTCAGATGCAAGGTTGTTTCCATTCCTAACTTGCTCACTAAGTCCATTGATACTACATTAGCACAACTTCCTCCATCAATAATTAGAGAGCATACCTTGTCTTTGACTTTGCATCGGCTATGGAAGATTTTTTTCCTTTGACAATCATCAATGCTAGCTTTGGTAGTAAGTGGCCTCCGAATGACCATAAGGAGAGGACTCTCTTGAGCATGAAAGGTCTCTACTTTTGCTTCCTTCTCGGGTGCCTCTTGTTCTTCACTTTCAATATCATTTGTGTCTTCTCGCAATACCATAACTTTCCTATTCGGACATTGATAAGCATAGTGCCCTATACCAAGACATTTGAAACACTTTATCTCTTTTGCCTTCGGATTTGGTGCTTCAATGGGTAACTTCTTGTTGTCACTTGGTTTAGTTGTAGCATTCTTCATGTTCAACCCTTTGTCTTCAAGTTTGGATGATGGTTTGAGAAAGCTTGTATTTCTTTGTGTGAATCGGCAAACCATCTTCTTTCCTTTCCTCTTTCTTTGTCTCTCTATTTTTAGAGCCAACTTTATAACATCTTCCATTGTCTTGTAGGGCTGTAGTTCAACAACATCTCCAATGTCATAATTGAGGCCTTGGTTGATTCTTGCAAGAGTATGGTCTTCTGGCTTTTCTAAGTCACACCTTGTCTTCAATGTTTCAAACTTGGCCAAATATTCCTCTATTGATGAATATCCTTGCTTGAGGCTTTGTATTTGATAAAACAACTCTTGTTTGTAGTAGCTTGAAATAAACCTCTTACTCATTAGTGTCTTTAAAAGCTTCCAAGTTTTTATTTCTTCTTCTCCATCAAACCTCCTTTTTAATCTAAGATTGTTCCACCATAAACTAGCATATCTCATGAACTCAAGTGAAACTAGTTGAATCTTATTTCTTTCCAAAAAGTTGTAGCATTCAAAAATCTTATCCACCTTTTCCATCCACTTAAGATAATCATCACCATTGCAAAAACCATTAAATGAAGGAATGGTTACCTTAACAAGATTCAAGTCATCCTTTTGGTTTAGTCTCCTCCTTGTGTTGAAGAATTCTCCATCCTCGGTTTCCTCTTCAATGAATCATTCTTCACTATCCGAATGGAAAACTCTTTCTCTTGGTTTTGTTGCTTGATGACTCTTCTTTTGTTGACTTCTGGAACCAATAAATTGTTGATGCATGTCACGAATCGTATTTCTAAGCTCATCAATTTGTCCTTGCATACTAGATTTGACTTCTTTAGTTGGAGGCAACACAGTGTCGAAAATATTGGTTGGATTTTTCTCACGGTTTTTGTGCCACCTTTGTTGCTCCTTTTTTCATCATGAAGATGGAAAAAAAAATAACAAATTAGTAGGAGTTTTAGCTCTGATACCAAGATGATGCGCCAATGGAAGGGTTTAAAGAAAGACTTAACTGTGCGGTTGATTGGCTGAAGAGGTGAATGACTAGTGGCTTCACAAATAATACTTGGTGGTCGATCGGCTGAAGGACTGAACGACCAGTTCTTTACAGATTCAAACGTTCGATGTTTTCTAGTTGAATAACGATCGATCGACTGAAGGGGTGAAGATCAACCGGTTGACTAAAAACTTCTATAATTGATGCAAAACTTCTTTAGGAAACTTCGACTTTAGAAAGTCATAACTTGTTGAATATAGAAGTTTTCCTCACAAAAATTTGGACAACTACCTCTTCAATAAAGTAATAATATCTCCTCCAAAAATAAGGGTAAGAAATTACTCAAATATGGAAATATGCACGGATGAATTAGAATGGCTGAAAATACAAGAAATCACAGTTTGAACCTTCATATGGAAAACTCCACCAAAATAATTCTTCTTGAAAGTTGAATACCACTTCACACGCTCTTCTTCCAAGGAACAAGAACATGAATGCCAATAACAAAGGTTACTTAACTCACAAAATAACCTCAATTGTGATATCACACCACAAGAACTTTGGATAGAACACAAAAACGGGAATAAGGAATCACTCCAAATTCAAAGATAACAAAGCAAAGGTTTTAGCATTCAAACTCAACTGTCTTAAACACTTACGCAATGTGACTTTACATAACCAATTACAAACTATAAAATAGGAAATAACTAGAAAGGAAACTAAGTACAAAATAGGCTATCACCTAACACAATTGGTCAATTACTATAACATACTTTAGGCAACTTAACTAAAAGTAAATTACTTAATTAATTCATGCTTTCTTCTTCTCCAAGTCTTGATGGCTTTTGGCCACTTGGAGGGTTTCCTTATCAAGACATTCTTTGGCTTTCCTTTTGTCTTCATGCTTGGGCACTTGGGATGGTTTCTATATCTCTTTTTGCCTTGACGTTTCTTGATCCTCAAGCTTGACTTCTTGGGTTGGTTTCCATAATAATACATGCATGGGCTTCCCTCGGTCTTTACGAGTTGGTGTCTCCTCCATTTGGTCCATTATTGAGTAATTTCTTAATAATTAGAAAGGTAAGTGTTGATGAGACTTTGGGTCCTAGCCCTTGGGATTAGACTTTGTAGTCCATCACATAGTCTACCTTTCTCATTCTCATGTGTAATTACTATTCATGTATAACTTATTATCATATGTATTTAATTATTAAATACTCTCAACACAAACTTCACATGCTATTACAAATGAGAACCATCAAACTCTATAGAATACTTATTCTATAAATCTTTCCACTTTTCAACGTGATTTTCCTTATTAGACCACACTCTATTTTGGTCCATCTATCACCATCACCATCACCATTAAGACATATCCAATTAATGTCTAATTCTCAAACCATCTCTCATTTTCTTCTATGGTTTATTTAATACCAATACTAGACACCTCTAACATGTGTCTAATCTCAAGCTATCTAGACATTTACTATTTATATCTATCATAATCTATGTCTCAACCACTTAATCCTCTATATGAAGGACTCCTTATTTCTAGACATATTAATGTCTATTCACACTATCTAGACATCTCTATTCATGTCTAACTCAAATAATTCCTCTATATGAAGGAATTCCTCATTATGCATAAAAGACAATGCCTAGACATATGATTCTATGATCATTGTCTAAATACCCTAACTCCACACTATTCTTAGACATTTCCAATTAATGTCTATTATAAATGGTACCACAATCCCATAACTATCTAGCCATGTCATCCTATGACTCACACTTATGCAATGAATATGAAATGCATATCATGACGCTCCTTTCACAATGATGCAGTGATACTGTGAATCAGTGCAATGCTCCATTTATAATTAAATTGTCATATTATTTAACAAGTATCATTTTATCAACATGTACGTGAATGTCAACATATTCGTGATTGTCAACATTTATGTGACTATCAACATGAATGATCATACACCATTGTATGTAAAGTCGCACACGACCATGAAACCCCACTATACTAGCCTCTGTCTCCAATAGGTGTGTCCATGAATAACAAAACCTCCTAAGGGCTAGGGACACTTAACCCAAGGGGGACTCACAGTCACTCCCTTTCTATTTTTTCACTTTACATACATCATGCAATACATAGTCTGACGAGGTATATTGGGTTCCTTTGTACATATAACATGTTTTGTACATATAAATATTTCATGATGCATAATTTGGCATCCTCTCTATGCATACATTGAATGCATATAATACATACTAGTAATGCATGTAAAATGAACCATGCAAATCTTGTTATTAAACATACAATAATGATACATAAAATGGTCTCATACATCTATCTAAACATGTTCTATCTATGTCTCAATCATCTCCCAAAATAGTTTATACAATTGGTAAACAAATGGTTAAAAACCTAAGAAAAATATTCCAAAAATACTAGGTCTAGTGGTTCGCTCCCTAGCCTGTGATCATCTGCTCTAGTGCAATTTCAAGACACAACAAAGCAAAACACTTACTTTGGTCCACCAGTGCGGTTGACCACAAAATTCACAAATTCAACCTCAACATTGCAGTCGACCATTTTTGGTTGTCCACACCCTTAAAATACAACATTTGGTCGACCGTACTGCAGCCTCAGTCGATCACAAATGGTCTAGATTCACATTTTCTCACTTTTCCTTCAAACCAAAATCATTCAAAACTAGCCCAAATTCATACCAAACTAACACTTAACCATTTTATGATTATAATCACATACATAATCCTCTAAATAGACATTTAAATCTATCTAACCCTCAATTTACTATTTTTTCCTCAAAAATTTCTCACAACCAATTCAATATCAATATTTTCCATATCATACAATATGTAGAGACATGTTCATGTTGCATGCTAATTCCATGCCTCAATTTACCATTACATCCACAATTAATTCAACATCATAATTATCAATATTCCACCATGATTAATTATTCCACTAAACTAACCTCAATATGATTCTTCAATATTTTCATATTTCTAACATTCAATTCCAACAACTAAATATAAACATCACTAATCATACCTCTCAATATATATAGCCAATAGTTTAACTAATCAACCAATCTCATTATTATACCTCAATCAACCAACTTAACTAATAATACGCAAATTATAATTACATCTACTTCAATCTTTCTTCAACCAAATTAACCAATATCCATATGTTTATTCACACATATCAAATATTCACAACCATATCACAAGATATTCCAATATATCTTCCAATTATATAACTTCCTTCACCAACAATTATGTAATATAGCATAGTTTATAAAAAAAATACCTAGATTAGGGTTCTTACCTCTTGAAGACCACTTGATTCTTCCCTTTCTCCTCTTGATTTTAGGCTCAAAATGATCCTCTTGGAGAGAGGAATACTTTTCCTTGAAGGATGGAGGACCAATTCTTCCTCCTTCCTTTTCTTCTTCTTTCTTTTCCCCTTTTTTCTCTCTTTTCTTTTTCCTCTCTTTCTCTTTCTGGTTCAGCACAAAAATGGCTAAATTCCCTTCCATTCATCAAGTTTCTACAGATCTCTTATGGTAAAATTACCCTTTTGTCCCTTTTGTCATTTGATTTTTACCATTTTACCCTTAATTCCATTGAAATTTACAAAAATATCATGGTTAATTATCCTTAATTACTCTCAACTTAAACTAATCACTCTAGCTTAGTTCTAAGCCAATCCCCATGATTATCATAATTAATCATGATTAATTAACCTTAATCATTCACTAATTACATCTTAATCACACACTTAATCACTAATCTACAAGTAACACGTGTCAATGCTCCATTAGTTGTCCAATTTTATTATATTTTCTTATACGTCAATGTATTAAGAACATTTATTCTTTTCTACACTTCTCCAAGTTCCCACTCTAAAGTTCCATTTAAAGACATTTTCCAAAACAGTGCAGTTTTGGACTCATCCAACTTCAAACATGCATAACATCTATGCATGTTTCTCTTTCATCTACAGAGAAAAAAAATGAAACAATGATTAGAAAAAAAAGATGAGGGCAACTGAGAGATCAAAATTTTAAAAAACTATTCATATTAAAAGAATTTAACAAAGAGAAGAAAATAAGGAGAGGATACTGGCTCGTAGGAGTGTCATGACCTGGAGGCGGACCTAATAGAAATGTTGGGTCGAACAACCTATTCCTTAGAGATGACCTTATTACTTATCCCAAGGATTGATTGACAACTGAAGACTTATTTTAAAATTAAAGTTATAGCCTACACAAGATAGGTCAAGGTCCACATGATGATTACAATCAATAGTGTAATAAGAAATAAAATATTGTGCAGAAATCCAAACAACCAACGAGATTTTAAAATATCATATAGACCCAAATAATAATCTTCACCAAGGATACTAACACTTAGGGGAAGATAGAAGATTTAAATGGTATTCTCTCCAGCTACTACTCTTGACCGATTCAATTTTTACCTAGGAAGGAGGAGGTCATTTTGGGGGAATGACTAACTCAGTAGGAAAATTATACTATATGCAATGCATGAGAAAACTAGTTTTACATTTCGTTTCAAAACCATGATGTATTGACGTGCCATGAATGGATTTACAACATCTTTGAAAAGCTCCTTTACCATTTTAACGAAAGAGCTTCGTGAGCCAATGATGAGACAATTTTCAAAACATTGTTGTATACATAGACAACTATAACAAATTAGGCCTCACAAAGTTTACTTTCGAAAACAGCCCCAATGAAAAGGGAAGGTCGCTTAGGGACCCCCGACACACTTGCATACAAGGTGCGTAAGAATGACGACGATATGAAGATCTAGCAATGTCATTTCGAAATGATCATAAAACAAGCATACCTTGACCAGGTTTAGGGATTCAAAACCCAAGGACTGTGTCATCACCGTTCTATTATCCATTTTGTGTTGTAACAAACAAAACACCTCCATGGAGTAGAAGACATACTAGAATAGCCTCATGTTGTTTTGACACTAAGACTGTACAAAACAATAGAAGGATTCATCCCTTAGTGAACAACATAATAAGACAATGAAATATTATGCACGCGTAAATTTAAACGTGTAAAAACGCACGTACATATAATATAAAAATAGACGTGTTGTTGAACAGTCCCTATCGGATTTTCATATATAATAACTCAAAATATATCAATTTTGAAAACCATGATGCAATTCAAAACAATATAAAATCCCCTACTTGGATGACGGTTGCTCTTTTTACCAGCACGAACAATTACTTCGGGAACAGACTCATAGTCAACAAACTCATCTGAACCTCTAATAGAGCCAACCATAACAAGTTTCTATCCAAACTCAAGGAGAAATAATAGGGAGTGGATCCTATACCAAGACTAGGAACCCAAACCGGAAGGAAAAAATTCATGGTTGTGAACTTCGCCGAGGCAACAAAATATGACCAGTGCTGCCGCAGTCATCTGGATCCTGTCGTGAAAGACCGGCACGATTGCCCAGTCCAAAAGTGGGTTTCAATGCGGACATCAGGACTGGAAAAACTAGGATGCAGAGTTGCACATCCTGTGATCCGGAATCAGCATTAGCAGATGCCTACCCATCCGCGGACGCCTGCGCTTCTATGGAGACAGAGCCTGTCTCCACAAACTTAGAGTCTCGGCATCCACTAGATGATTTTCCAACACAATACCACAAGGAAAATGTGCCCCTTATGTCAATTTTTGCCTCCAATCTACCTAAACCTTACTCATAGCTATAGATCAACAAGAATAAGGCATAAACAATTCAAAATTTTGAGTTTCTAGGCTATCCGACTTAAACAGAAACTGAATGGGAAAACAAGGTTAGGGTTAACATACCCTCGAAGAGCCTTCACAAAGATTGAAATTGAGGGAATCACGAACGCAGTTCCAACCTCAAAGGCTCACTTCATGAAACTTGATTCCACATTTCTGTCTCTCTCTCGCAGGTGTCGGCCAAATGAAGTATAGAAATGTAATACCCCAATTTTTCATAGTATTAAGCATAAGATTAAGTAAAGATGATATTTGATGATTTAGGTACTTATTTGGTTAATAATCAGAGTTATATTTGATGATAGTAGTGATGGTATAGTTATTTAAGGTGTATGGTAGTTGGAAGTGTGGATTTTATATGTTTTTAGTGAGTTTAGAAGGGGAATGGTCGACCAGTGAGTGGTTTGATCGACCAGTGTGTGTGCAGATTGATGAAATGGAGCTCTCTGTTGTGAAGTGGTCAATCAGGAGTTGGAACAGTCATTCGGCTTCATTACAGAGTTGAAATGAGGATGTTTTGCAGTCGCTCAGTGAATGACCAATGTCTAAGCAGAATTGAGTTTAGCCATCGATCATAAGGGTTTAGCGGTCGTTCATGGTCATTACAGATTGTAAAACGTTGGATTTGCGATTGATCAGCTTTGAGTTGGTGATCAACCTGTATTCTGAAAAATAGACAGAGTTGTTTTTCAAGCTGTGTGGTGGTCGATCATTTGAAGGGTTGATCGACCGGTAATATGAAGGGTCGCCAGAAATGAGTTGTGATTTCATGTTTTTATTGGATAAAAGATGGATTAGTCATCACTTAAACATTGCTGGGATGCCACTTCCTGCTTTTGAAGGCTGAAGAAGGAAAGTTAAATTATTATAAGAAGGAAAGCTTGAGAGGGAGAGAAAGGAACCAAGAGAAAAAAAAAAAGAAGAAAGAGTTTGAGAGAAAAGAAGAGATGTCCAAGGGAGAAAGAAAGAAGAAGAAGAAAGGAAGAGAAGAGGGGACTTAAAGGGAGTTGTGTTTTCTCCTAACCTCTCCAAGGAACTAAGGTAAGAAGTGATGTTTGAGTTTTTTCCCTTTTTGGGCTACATCACAAGAGGTAGGATTTTATGTTTGTTGATTGTTTGATGTTTGGGTTCGTTAGATATAAGTTTTCATCATGTTGTTGCTTGAGGATGTATAGTTTAATGATTGTTTGATGCATTGATGTTCATGCTTAATAGATTTTAAGTTAAAAGGTTATGTTCATGCTTTGAGGATGTGTTAATGATATGCTAGATTTTATTAAGTTGTATGTTATCATATTCATGCATCATGGTTTTCACAAAACATTACAAAAATGAATTGTCATGTATATGGTTTTCAAGTAATGAAGTAAAGAAGATTAAGAACATGATGTTATGTTGAGGCTTTGAGTGGATTCTCTCCCATTGTAAAGCTTTGGGAACAAGTTCTCATTGTAAAGCTTTGGGAACAAGTTCTCATTGTAAGGCTTTGGATACTTGACCCAATGATTGAGGCTTTGGGTGGGTTTTCCCCCAATGATTGAGGCTTTCAGTTGAGTTTCAATGATAAAACAGAAAATATAAATGTAAATAGAGGAAACTAAAATGAAAAAGTTTTATGAAAAGTGCATTACATGTTTCATTATGTATTATATTTCTTACTAAGCATTAGGCTTATAGAATATGTTTTGTGATGTAAGTATGCATGATAACAAAAAAAAGAGGGGTTGATAGAGGATTTGTACGTCGCGAACCTTGTGGCTGGCTAGGCTAAAGGATAAAAAGGAAAGTAAAATGTAATGGTTTTCAATTCATAATTGGATTCATGTTTTGTAAGTGGTTTGATGAAAGGAAATTTTATTCATGGTATTTAATGTAATTATTTATTTTTCTCTCAATGTGTCCAAGTGTTTTATTTATGAAAATTCTTCCACTACGCTATATTTTATAAAAGAAAATGTGTTTAATTTCAACGTTTTAAATGTATAAAAATCGAGTCGTTACAAGAAAAGAAGTTTCACCCTTCTATAAATAAAATTTATTTATTTAAGTCATAAATATATATATAAACCTTCAATTTTAATCATTCAGAGTTCCAAACGTTACCTCACTTGATTAGTGGTAATTTCGACTTACCGAGCATCACTCTCAAACATCACCATACGGTAATTCACAACTTCCACTGGTTTGACCAATTGACCAAAAACTTCTCATGTGCCAGCTACGTGACAAACAAATCAACTTTAAATACCTTGACCGAATATAATGCTAAAAAGTTACACATGAAATTTATTATTATAAAATTTATTGTTTTTGCAAGGTGTCCCCCTCAACTATATATGTCTACTTTTGATCAATTAATCACTAAGCCAGAACTTAAATTCAAAAATCTTCTTAACAACTCCACTTTTGATAACTCTCTTTTCACTCAGTAAAGTACGGATCAAAGGGATTCATTCAACTTGAATCTTGAATTTTTTTTAAACAAAATGAATCTCGAACTCCGAGGTTCGTTCTACTATCAACTTTTTTTTAACAAATGAATTTTAAATTTTGCACCATAAACATATTAGACCATGCTATTGAAATTAGATTATGCTTGATTTTTCTCCGATCATAAGCAAATTAAATTGATATCATAATATTTATATATCTTTTTTAATTTTAATTTAAAAAATTACATATAAACAAATGGACTATAACCAACCCAAACTAAGCATAAACTAACTAAAACCAACCCAAACCGAGTCTAAAAAGAAAATATCTAAAACCAAATCGAACCAGAACCAAATCGAGCTAGACTGAAAAAATTGGTATGGGGGTGCAAGGTTCAATATTCATTTTGTTCAAATAAAAGTTCAAGATTTAGTTGAAAGAATCTCAAAATTCAAAATTCATTTTGTCCATTTAGGGTTTTAAGTTGAACAAACTCCCAAACTTAATGGTTTAATTTGCATTTTACCCTTTTCATATTAGATAGCCTTAAAATTAATTGTTTTATTAATCTAAGAGTATTAAAGTCGATTATATGTTACTTTTAAGTTGTTTTCTACATCTTTCTTGCATGCACAAGAGGGGACAAAAATTAAAAGAGGAGAAATGCAAGAAAGAGAGAAAAAAGCAATAGCTTTGCGATTACCTACTTATTCATGCTGCAAACTTGTACGAAATAAGATCAACCTACGCCATGGTGTTGCGACCATATATTTGCACCACCACAAAGTCCTAATTTGAAGAAAAGAAGGAAATGTCAACCTAAACCTTTGATGCAAAACCAAACCAAAAATGTGTGAAACTCTCAACTTGATGCAAAAAATTCACAGAATCAAGGATGTACTTCGATGACGATAAAAATTGACCAAATAGAGAAGTTAAAACGTGAAATTTTGATACAATGTAAGGGAATGCATGGGAAGAATGCCCTCAAAATTTGAAGAGTAAAATCGTTATGGAAAGGAAGTTATGAGACAACAGTTGACAAATGTTCTAGAATCACATATGGTGTTAAGGCAGTTTTAGAAGGTGATTTCGAAATGAATAAAAAATGTCCAAATGGACAAATTTGGGAATGATTTTTGGACACAAGAACAGATATACCTTCAAAATATCATGGGCAAAATCAAAGGGATGATAGAGATATGGTTGAAGGAATGCAAGTTGATTAGAAAATTGCCTAATACAACTTTTTACTCAAAGGCTACCTCTTGCAAGAAGAGCACTCCAACTCGATAGCTTGTGAGTTTTTACAGCCTTGCTAGAAGTTCACTTCATAGGGGAGGAAATGAGAATGCTGCAATAGATGATAGTTTGTTCAACTCTCACAAAAAACAAGTAATTAAAAACACAACACAACTTATTAGTGACAACCAATTAAGATTGCGGGTTCTTGCAATGAAGTAAGGAAGAAAAGTCGATGGCTTTGAGTTTTTACTGATTCAAAATTGTCTGCAAACATGTTAAATACCCCGCGCATATGACCTAAAAACTTATTACAAAAATGCCATCATAAACAACACTTACTCGACTAGGGGTGGAAATTGATTCGCTTTGAACTGGGTAACCGAACCGAACATTTTTTATCGGTTCGGATTGACATTGATATGAAAAAATAAAATATAGGACCAAACCAATCATTTCGGTTTGATTCTCGGTTGTAAGTGAGAAAAAGCAAGAAAAACTAAAAAAAAAACTTAACCGAATCGAAAATAAAATTAAACCTGAAAACCTATTTGAGTCACTAATTTAATTCAAATTTTTTCTCTATAAATCTACCTCCTATAAAAGTAAACTTGACAACTCCTCGTTCCTTCAACCTCAGCTGCCTCTTGTATGCGCCATTTGAAGAGATGAAAAGTTGTGTACTTGGCATTGTCAACTACACAATCGTCGTCAACTACCAAGAGGTGTCATTGGCATCGTCGTCGTTGTCATCGTCACCTTTTCAGCGCAACCCTAAATCACTGTCAACGTCGTCGCTTTGGATAGTTGTAGTTCGCAATGTGAACTTCACACACGTTCATCAAATATATATTCAACGTTTTGTTGTTTTGATTTTCATTCTCATTTGGCGCTTTGTAGTTTGCAGAGATTAGTTGCATATGAAATTTGTGAAATCTGTTTTTTGATATAAAATGTATGAAATCTTGCTGTGAAATTTGGTCTGTTTTTTAACAAATGTGATAAGATATTGGTTTGTGTTTGAACAAACCAATATTGCTGGGAAATTTGTAAAATCTTGCTATGAAATCTTGCTGTAAAATCAGTTTTGGTTTAGTTTTGTAATTCCTATGAGAATTAATCTCCATTTTTCTCTTTATTTCAGCTTTGCACAGACTCTGTCTTCTCCTCGCTTTTCTTATAAAATCAAAGTCATTTTTCCTATCTGTGATTAAAAGTGAAAAACCAAAACCGAACCGAGGAAAATCGAAAATCGAGATTCAGTTTTTCATCAGTTTTTAGGTGGATTCGGTTCGATTTTGGTTTTTCTTTTTCAGAACCGAACCGAGCTGGTCCGATTCCAATTTGATCTAAAATCAAACCGAACCGATTCCACCCCTATACTCGACTAGAACATGCTCTAGCTAAATGACACCAAACACAATATCTTTAAAAACTTATTCAACGTAGCATCATTTAAATGAACACAATTCTCCAGTAATCCTCTAAATCTTAGATGCAACAAAGAACCAATTAGTTAACTTTTCAAGTTCCTCCAAGTGAATTTGGCTCCATCTATGAGTGAGAAGCATCAAGTTCCGAAATGAGCACATGCTTCAGCATGCCTTCATTTTTAGTGCAACGGGATTCCTCAAAGCTCTCTAATATCATCTTTCCAACAAAATAAAGAGAAATATAGAGATTGGTTAGTTTCCTTGCTTATGACCTTGTAATAGGTCTGTGGGGCATATCAACCTTAGTGTTGTGCTCATAACGTCCTCATCCAATGCCTTGCCTGAAGGCATTCATAGCCACAGTTGTACTTCTATGAAGATTTCTCTCCTGACTCAATGTTGCAATGTTCTCACTTCAATGCTGCAATGCTCATCAATGAAGATTATAGAGCCGTGACGTGCTTGATGCAAAGCAACAGCGGGCACCCAAATATTTGCAAACGTCACAGCAACAGTCTTAGTCATGTGGAGTTGTTTAATTCACAAAGTCCTTTTTTCAAATTCAATATGAAGATTTCAATGAATGATCATGGAGAACAAAAGGATGCAACAGTCATATTCGAAGAATCCAAGAAGGGTTTGTTTCTTTCATTCCTTTCTTTAGTTTTTGTTTAATCTAACGAGTGTTATGTTGTTTTATGTTAGATATTTCTTTATTTCACTTTCATTAATTAATTAATTAATTAATGTGAATTAATGTATTTAGGGAAAATGACAAATCAACCATCGTACTTTGTAATCAATGACAAGTCAACCACTAAAGTATTTTTACTAACAATTTAACCATTAAACTATGAAAAATTGACGGAGTAAACACCACGGTTATGTTTTTCGTTAAATATCATCGTCGATCCATAGAGGATCGTCTGCAAATAAAAAAAATCATTATCTTCTTTGTAGAAAAACACAGACAATACAAACAAACTGTGATTCTCCTATGGACTGTAAAACAATTCTAAATCATCCGAAAACTAAAACATTAACATTTTTTTACAAAATCTTCTAAATTATAAAACTCGAAATCTTCTAAATCCATTCTTTTGCAAAATTCAAAATCTTCTAAATCTATTCTCCATAAATATTAACTCTTTTCCACTAAAAGTGTCTTTTAAAATCACGAGTTCTTTTCATTTTTCCATGGGTATTTATTCTTTTCCACTGCGATTTTCAGAAAGTTAATGACAATGTTCGCGGCGGAGATTTCTCATAGTTTAGTGGTTAAATTGTTAACAAAAATACTTGAGTGATTGACTTGTCATTGATCACAAAGTACAATGGTTGATTTGTCATTTTCCCATGTATTTATCTAGAGTTCGATAGAAATGACTATTTTATCTTTTTCGCTTTTATAAATATAAATGGTATTGAGATTGCTTATCCAATTTTGTATTCATTGTCTACCCATTGATTGATAACTGATTGTATGAATTTTAGAATATTATTACTCTTGAAAAAGAAATTATGGTTTGAATCACAACTTAGTGATATAAATATCGCTTAAGATATGAATATAATTGGGGTGACATGTGTAGTTGACAAAGTCTTGATATTTAACACATTGTTTTTAATTTAAGTTCACATAAGAATATAAAGAATTTGTCGAGAATAAATGTTTACAAAATATTAGAAAAATTTTATAGAAAAGATTGAGTCATTGACTAGCAATTTGTATTGATGATATAAGTAATCACGAAGATAAAATTAGAAGAAATAATTTGATATCGATTATTGAATAAGTTTGAAGTGCTGAGTTTTGATAATTACAATTCTTGGCGAGATAATATTTGATATATCACTAGTACTACTAATTTATGATACATGCAATGAAAATCAACATAAATTAAAAATGATAATGACATTGTTGCCCTTGCTTTGGGGTGTAGCAAAGGGAAAGTGGTAAGACCCCATGTATCATATATGCCAAGAGAAAGTGCATTTCAGAGTGGATGAGAAGGATTCGTCATTCCACTTTTGTTGGCTCCAACCCTCACCCTTATTATTCTCCATCTTCCTTCACATTAAAAAATGTTGTATTGGTTGATGACATTATTACCGTCTAGGCACCACATAATCCCACTTGAATTTTACATTTTTGCCATCACACTTTTGACAAATTCAACCATTTAAAAAAAATAATTTCTTCATTCTCATTTTTCCTTACAAGCATTTTACTCTTCATTTCTCGTGATTATTTAGGTCATAAATTTTATGGTACGACACATTTTTCTCGAGTTAATCAATTAATTTGTCAAAATTAATTTATTATCGATATTTTAAAATAAAATAGATAAGAACAAATAAAATTCGAGTGTCATTATTTTTTTAACACTAGTTTTCAGTACATGCTACGTACATACACGTTAAGTTGGAGATATTTTTTTAGCGCACTTCATAAGAGATAATATTTGATAACTGAATAAAAAATTAATGAAAATAAAATACATTTGCTTATAAATTATGGAGAATGAAATCTATACAGAATTAAAGATATTTTAATATTTTATTTATATCTGCATACCTTGAAATTGGGAGAAGTGTTGCAACGACATAGATAGAGGCAAATTAGTTTTATTGTTAAAGAACATAAAACATTCAATTATTATTAAGTAAAAAGTGGGGTAATTAAGGTAAAAGTGTTATCAATATTAAAAGGAATTGCTTTTACCTGATGGATTGGAAGGTAGGAGATTACAGTGTGTGGTGATGAGCTTTTAAGGGTTTCAGAAAGATTTATACAAGCAGCAAAGCACTGGAAAGGATCTTCCGCCATTAACCACCAACGGTTTCCATTGACAGGGTTGTCAGCTGAATCAAATATATCACTCAAATGATTATCTACAAATGTAAACGTCCATCATATGATAGCTTCTCAATGCCACCAGCATACAGATTGGCTAAATGTATCTTTAGCCAATGTAGTCCAGACTTCCTGAGAGGCTGACCTTCTACAAACTCAAGAACTGTCCGATAGAGAACAGAGCTTAAATGATTTAGATGTGGGTGCATTGTATGTAACGACTCGGTTTTTCTTGTTACCTTTTAAAAATGCGTGAAATTTAAAACTTTTACAAAGCGATTGAAATCTCTATTCAAAACCTTTTTAATATGAAATCAGAGTGCGTGTCATATAACCAGACCATTAAAATCCTTTTACTTTGATTCGTTATTAAAATCGTGATGATTTTGTAGAAAACTATAGTTATAAAATCTAGTGGAAGCGTAAATTACTTTTTCTTTAAAAATGTGGCGGAAGAGTAAATAGTTCATTTAAAAACAGTTAATTAAAATGTTGCTTTACATTTTACAAACTCGTTACTCTTTTCACCTTCGTTAGCCTAACCAGCCGCAAGTCTCGACCATGCAAATCCTTCATCAGCTGCTCCTACTTCTGTTCATCAATGTTCTCTCGTACTTGTACCTACATCGTAAGTAGTAACCTATGAGCCTAAGGCTCAGTAAGTGATAATACCTATCATGCTATCGTACTTCATGCAGTTTCAGTTATCGTCTTTTTCTTATCTTCTTATCTTTTACGTCTTAATCATCATTTTTGTATTTTCTTCTTATCTTTTGTCTTTTGTGTTTTTAGATCATCGTTTTCGTCTTTTTCTTCTTACCTTTTGTCTTTTGTGTCCTAATTATTATCTTTCATTGGTCGCTCTTTTGATCGTTGACCTCCAATATAGCAGCAATGGCATAATCCAAAAGTCTGCTCATCGTTGGCTGTTTGGCCCGGCATAATCTAGGGACCTTGCAACAGATACAAGCAGCAATAACATAATTCGAAAGCTTGCTAGCAACGATGGCATAATCCAAAAGCTCGCTAGCGACCGTGTCCACGAATGACTTAAACGGCCTCACATCATATCGTTGTCGTTTTCTTTTCTCGACTTTATTATGGCTTATTATTCGTTCGTTATTGGTTTCTTCGTTCGTCATTTGTTTCTTCGTTTGTTGCCTTTTTATTTTCTTTGTCTTTACTTTATGTACTTTTTATGGTTTAATACTTTTTATGGCTTATAATTCATTCGTTGTTTGTATCTGTTTCGTATGAGGCTCGTGAATTCATACAATTTCTGAAAGCATAAATAAACATTCAACGTGCGATTCACCAAAACATACTATAAGTACTATAGTCTTGTTGTAAAAGCTGTAAACAACGAAACATGCAAATAATAACTGTAAGCATGCTTTTAAAAACGGTAAATAACGAAACATGCTATTAAATACTGTAGACATGCTTGGAAAACGGTAAGCAACGAAACATGCATCTTCTATTCTTGCGATGCAGGTCCGAAGACCAAAACACACACATATCACTTACCTCGATTGCTTAAAGCGTTCAACGCTTATTCGTTATCATTTTTTCTTCTTTCTTTAGTACCTTCACAATTTAACAACATTTAATTATTGATTTAATCGCTTTAATCAAGTTATTAATCTCATTGTCTTTTTCTATCTTAAATTCTTATACGTCGCTTACTAGATTTTCCTAAACGAAACCACTTCAGTTTAGAAACTAAGTTTAATACATGGTAAATGTCAACTTAATTCCATCCCAATAGATTATAAGTCTATAAATACCAACGTCCAATAACAATATTCAAATCAAGGCATGAAGCCACATTTGTCACCCAAGCAGCGCACAATAACTTAATCTAATTTCTGAAATATAATTTAATCCAATTAGTGAACCAAATCCAACGCACCTAATAATTCACATCACATAATCGAGCAGAACGATAACCTCATTCCATGAACATGTTTACCCATAATGACTGACATGAATGGCTAGACGGATTAACAAGACAATATCACCCAACACTGTAAATCAAGCTCAACAGATTATTATCCAAACAAAATGATCCAACCTATCATAAAATGGACATACAGAACAACCCTTCATTACTGCACAACTCCACCTTCTAGACCACAAAACAACCAACTCCAACAATTATATATCATTAATTACCATTCCGAATTAAAACTATAACTTAACCATAATTAACCAGGGCATCACAACCAACACCTTTCAGACCACAAAACAACCAACTCCAACAGTCATATATCACTAATTACCATTCCAAATTAAAATTGTAACTTAACCATAATTATCCAAGGCATCACAACCAATATTATTTCCAACAAATTACTCATCATCTCAAAATACCAACTATACAGCTTAATTTTAAACTATCAGGGTGATAATAGACACTCAAACACAAAAATGCAGAATTCAATCCCCAACAGAAGTTCTATAACAACTGAACATCTCAAATTAACTACAACATTCCAATCAACGTTTAAACTTAAAAACCAAAATAGGACCAAATGACTGACACAGCGGAGAGGGAAACCTCACCAGAAAAATACAGGGCAGACTCGAACCAGGAGCTCCAAGACTTCCTGCATCCTAACCCTTCTCAGCCATCAGCTCCTGAACACTCTACTCTTCATTTCTTCAACACTGGCCTTGCAGGGAAAAATGGCAGAACACTCCACTTCTGCCATTTTAAACACCCCACTCAGTTGCCATTTATTTCTCTTCTCCTCTTTGCTCAATAATTTCACCAGACAGCTCTCCCTCAATTTCTTCTCCTTAATCAAAGGGTGTCTCGTTTGTCTTTTCCTCCAATTCGTCGACAACTCTATCAAGTCTCCACTTCCCTTTTGTCTCCCATTAATTTCCATGCCCATCCTTCACTTTTGGCAGTGGGCAATTAGCTAGAAAGGGAGGAATCCAGGAGATTCAATTTGGTAATCTACGGTCCAACCCGAACCGACCAAACCGGGTTCAGTCATACCCGGGTCATGGGTCGCCGGTTGCACCCATACCAAACTCCCCAATCACCGCAAATTGTCCCCTGTCCATGACGAGAAACGTCGATTCCCCCTGCAACGAACCACCAGCCAACGGCCCAACAACATAAAGCAAAGAAGGAGAAAACCCGACGAAACGTAACTCAAATAGTCGCTGAAAACCACGTCCGCAGGAGCTCCGATTCAGAACCCTAGCCGCAAACCGTGTCGCCATTCCGTCCGCTCACCTACGTCGGAGCCCGTCGTCGGATAACGTCACTTGAGCCTAGTGTCGCCGATCTTCCCAATTCGCTCCCCCTCACGCTCTTGGTCACCCCCTCGCGTCTCCCAGCCCTCTCTCGATCTATCTCCCCCTCTTTCTCTTGATAGATTGGCCATAGGCCAAAATAAAAAAACCTCCTCTCTTTAATTTCTAGACCAAATCGGACCGGCAATCCGAACCAACCGGTTCACTATCATCCCTCTTTGTAATTACATTTTCATTTATTTCTTCAATTCCTACTAATTCAATTAAATTTCTTTTTAATTTAAATCATCTTTTTTTTACCCAATTAAATTCTCCTTTAATAATTTAATTAAATCTTTCATTTAATTAAATTATTCTCAACTCAATCTCAATTCCCGAATTATATCAAATATCACTCAATGGTAATGATTGCCGATTACGTCTTTGGTAATACCCGGATAATTGTCAAATTAATCCAAATACCCTCAATTACTTTCAAATTATCCTTATTAAATTCTAATATAAAAAGTCGGGGTATTACATTGTATATGCTTTGGCCCAAAAATCAAGATTATGATGGTAATAAAAATCTTCCTCGTCTCTCATTTTCCAAGCCACATGTTTTAAGGCGAGTTTTCAATTACTTTTATTCAAAATGAAAAAAAAAGGACAATTTCAAGAAAGAAGATCTAACATAGAGCTTTAATTCTATATCACATCGTTGGGAATGTAGCTCTTGGTTAATCTTCCTCACCCTTTTAATGTTTGTTTTCATTTCAAGTAATTTTTTCAATAATTTCAATCAAGTTGGCATCATGATCAAGAACAACAACACCTAACCAAGTTCATAACAGCAGTCAATGCACAATATCTTTTCGGCATGGATACCAAATAACGTTCCTTTTATGACACTAGTGTTATCGGTCAAATTGATCTCAAGAGAAGATCTAGTACAAAATATGAAATTTTAACAAATAATAAACGAAAGCAAATTAAAGAGAAAGATATGATGACATAGTAAAACAAATTACCATTTAACTATTTATGCGTTAGCGGCATGACAACTATCACAAACAAAAAGATCAGTTGCACGACAACGGGTTGATTTGAGGCATTTGTCACATGCAAAATAGAAAAATTGTTATTTGATGTTTTGAAGCGATACAGCAACACGAATCCATATACAACCCATTTGTTTAGGAAAATATATGAGTCTATAACAATATTGTAGAGAGATAAAAGAATAAAACAAGATTAAAGAAAAATAAAGAGGAAAAAAAGATATTTTATAACTTACTGTATATGCATTATCTAGAATATTAACAATGCTGATTATTTCTTCTTTTAACGGAAAGGTTGAGAAAGATGAGAAACTCGACACAGAAGCAGTGGAAATGAGCAAGAATTTATCAATTTGTGGTGAGTTCTCAATAGACCTATATAAAATGACAGAATAAGAGAGCAAAGATAAAAAAATAATAATTTATAAAAAAATGTAAAAGATGAAACCATTTTTGAATAGCGTCAAAAGCAGGAAGCGTAGATTCCATAATGATGAAGGTATTTGTTGTAGTAGAAAGAGACACTCCTATAAAAAAAAACATATATCATATATTGGAAAATGATTGTGAAAATACAAAACCTGAAAATAAAATACCATAAAATGACAAGACAAACAAATATGTAGCTATGATGACTGAGCGCTTCTCAATTACTAAAGAAATTGTTTTAAACTCATTTACTATAAGCTGACCCCACATAGAAAGTTTGATAGAAGAGAAACTACAACCAAAAGCATTGTGAGAAATAAGCGAAAGATTAAAAATAAAGAGATACCTTGTATCAACAAGCAAGATTTCTCTAACTTGCAATGTATCATCCCTTATATTCACATTTTCACGGGAAATATTGCAATTGCTACATCAATTATTTCTAATTCATTAATTAAAAGGAAAAAAAAACATCACTAAGCAAAAATCAAGGGAGATGAAACGACAGAAGAGATAAATAATATTAAATTATTATACTTACCAACTAAACGGTGTGTTCCAACATGGGATTGCATTTGACGGAAAGAAGTGAAAGCAAATGCTTCTAAAGAAAACTCAATCTCTGACATGGGCACGTCTTCAACAACCATATGGGCATTGATCACCCATTCATAAGGTTGATTTCCAAGTCGAAAC
This sequence comes from Begonia loranthoides, assembly GCA_022433065.1. NCBI lineage: Eukaryota > Viridiplantae > Streptophyta > Magnoliopsida > Cucurbitales > Begoniaceae > Begonia > Begonia loranthoides. Next base: position 7,746,484 of record CM039478.1, read on the forward strand.
TCTGGCTTACTTTCAATGCCCAAGGCATTTGAGATATAATAAATTTTTCCGAGCTGTAGGGTATTCTGGAAAAGGTCTATATTAGAATAGAACAAAGTGGTATAAACTCACGTTCCTTGAAGCAGGAAAAATTAAGAATGTTTGGGGCAAAATTAGAAAGATGAAAAACAAAAAAATGGACGAGAAATTACCTCAGAATCAAGAAGAAGTAGTTTTTGATATTTTGTTGGGATAAGGCGGGCAATTTTTTGCAAAGGTTTACACAAGACAAGGACTTCAACAGTCCAGTCTTCGTTCAAGGAAATATGCCCACAATTTGTTTCATCGGTATGATATAGCACGTTTTTCTTGAAAGACTATTAAAAGAAGCACAAATTAATAGAATTCTATAAATGAAAAGATTAAGATAAGTTATATCAAAAGAGAACATGATTGAGATAAAAAGAGAAGATATAAAGTGAGCATATAAAATGTTAAAGAAGGAAATACCAAAAAAAAATGCGCTGCAAGAAGCAAGGCTCCCCGTCTACTGCCAACGATAGTAGCTCTAAGAGACTTGAAAGCTTTTAAGGAAGATGACGAAGAGATAAAGACAATACTATAAGTCCTAGTTATTATTGGGATAGTTTGATTTCTAAGTTGGAGGGAATGCGTAAAAGGGGATAGAAAAGTAGAGAAAACAGACACAAGAAGATGGATGACAATACAAAGGTACTCTCTTCCCCGCACAAAAGAAATCGTTAGAGGGTAGAGGGAAGATTTTCTTTTCTCATAAAAGAAAAAAAATGTACCAGACAAGAAAATTTACTGGAAAAAATAGCAATTGTATTTATAGCAATTAAATTTTAAAAAAAACATTAAAGCTTAAAAAAATGTCAAGACGACAATACGATAAAAAATGTTAAATAAAGAAATATTAGAAAACTAAAAGAATGAAAACTGAAAAAGCAGTAAAAAAATTAACTTAAACAGGAAAAGTAATAAAGAAATCATCTGGGACATTTTATGCCTATAGACATTTTATCATAAATATATGGGCTTTCAATGTGTATGTTTCCGAAACAAAACAAAGTATAAATGCATTATTAGAATGAAATGAAAGTCAACACAATGCAACTCAAGAAAGCACTGCGTAAAACAATCTAGCAAATATTGAGGGGGGAATCGTTAAAAAATTAATTTGATGAATCACACAAACACTAAGAAATAATTCATAAGGTTCACTAATAGTACGAAAATATTCATGGAATAACAAGAAAGGAAGTCCAAAAGTACTGAAATGAAAGCAGATCTAAATAGTCTAAGACTAGTACATGATTACCAAACAGCCAAAAAGCATTCAAGTGCAGCCCTTAGCTGACCCATGATCACTGTTCTAAACGAAACCCAACTTTTTTTACTAGAACCAAGCAGCTATAAGATAATTCAGTGCAATAACTTGACTAAAATGCAAAGGAACTAGGTCCCCATGAATCAAAAAGGTGAAATTTCAGGAAATCTTTCCCAAAGTTCAAGCAGACCAATTCAAAGACAAATAGAGAGAGATGAAAAGTAGCCTCTTACAGCAAAGATAGAGGAAAAGTGTCTAAGGGCGACCCTAAAGCAACGATCCAAAATAGGAAAACCAAGAAATCTCCCCGTTCTGCACCTCCTATTTTGCTTCTTCTTTAAACCCCAAGCAAGACAGAAGGTCTGGCTCAAAAGGATTCTAAACAGTACTGTCTCTCTCTAATCTCCTCTGCAAGCAGAAAAGAAGAAAGATCCATGTGATTCAATCTGGATGAGACACACACAATACAGAGCTTGTGGGTTTTGAAACAAAATTAAATTTTTTTCCCTAAACACACAATAATAAGAGTGGGAATGAGACATTATCTTTAGGAAGAAAGCTTCCAGTGGTTTTCCCATACACGTCACAGGTGGAAAAGTGAATGAGACATTTATTGTTTTTTGAAGAGTACTTAACCTTCACCAACCCAATAATCACATAATCAAAAAGCGAAAGTCTGAAAGAGTCACATTAACTTCAAGAAAATAAGGAGAGAAGTCAAGAAAGGCACTGAGGAAAATATTTAATATTCTAGAGTGTTGGAAAATGAGAGCATACCCATACAATTCAGTTGTTCTTGTAACTAAAACTATGTTTTTGTATGAATTTTTAGTGTGATATTGTGAATTTGTTGTATGATTTTCGAAAAACATAGTAATTATAGCAGTCATATCAGATTACTACACATTCAAGATACCTAAGAGTTTCAAAGATAGAAAATCTAAAATTTTCAGTCAATAATGATAATCTAAGTTAGCTAATAATAGACAATTATAAATCAACTCTATGTCAAGTAATTTAACATGACCATTGAGACTACAAACATATACAATAAATCATGTCTGATTCTAGTCTAAAAGATTTGAAAACTATTCTTCGTTGACTTGAGAAAGAATATAGAGAATATAGAACTTAGGGAAGGAATTAAGACAAAGAAAGCAAAGTAATAGAAAAAATAACTGTATCAATGTATCAATATGCTGCAATCTGATTCAATTTTCAAACCAAGAGACTTACTAATAGACTCCAAATTACATGCATCAAAAAATAACTACACAAGAAAACATAAACATAAGTCAAAGAAATTAACACGAATATTGTCTCTAATATCCCATTCTCAATAATTGCAAGAATAAAATGTATTTTTAGTATGACACATAGTCTTCTATTATATTATCCCTCACCTACATTATAATAAAATAGCCTCTTAATAACAAATATTTCTCCAGCTATATAGGACATAATCATCAATCGCTTGGGCAGGAGTGGAATGAGATAATCTCAAATATGATAAGAAAATAAAATAAAATTCTTTACAGCTATAAAACTATAAATCTTGAATTCAGATAGTGCTAGTTATCAGTAGCATGTCTTGCGATAAAAAGAAATGTACTGTTAGGCTTCCAGACTCTGTGTTCTCAAATTCAATCAGACGCTTTGTCAAAGTTACATCACAAATATGCACAATCTTTACCTACTGACAATTAAGTAAAACACAAATAAGTAGCAAAATAGCAATGTTGGATTTACCATTTAAATAAAAATACCATACCACTTCACATAAACAACCAGGAATGCCCATTGGATTAGTAAAAAGGGAAAATTACAAGCAGAAAGTAATGTCATTGCAAAATCAAAATTCAACGACAAAATTGGGAGTTAGACAACATAAACTACTTTGGTTTTGCACTCATTTTCTTTCAGTAAAGTAAAAGCTTTTAATTGATTTTTGATGCGTAATGTTATTTTTTATAACGCAGACGATAAATCATACGAAAATCTGCACTCTGACGAGCTATAATACTCTCCTGGTGGACACAAATTACAGAATGGAGACATAGAGAAGAGCCAAGGAGCAGCAGCAGATGGAGATGCGGAGAGAGCAGAGAGAACATAAATCTCCTGGGAGCGATCAACAAGAATGCAAAGTATCCCCATAAAAGAACTCAAAAAAAATTCCCCAAGAGAAAAACCCTACTAGACAAAGGAGTCACTGAAATACAGGAGCAATGGAGGAACAATGGATGACGAAGTGGAGAAGAGAGAAGCAGCAACACCAGATGGAGAGGCAGAGAAATTAGAGAGAACAAAAATCTCCAACAAGTGATCTGTAGAGAATACAAAGCACTCTCTTCCAAGAAATTTCTTCCCCTGCCAGAAGATCAAGAAGAGATAGCCAGAAGATCAAGAAGATATCTCTTCCCCGGGCAGATTTTCCTTCCCCATAAAAGAACATCACAAAATCTACCAGGCAAAACACTCTACTTGACAAAAAAAAAGAGAAGAATGAAAAAGATTGCATGACTCCGATCAACATGCACAGTCGACCGATGTGCTATGCTTTGCGACCGGTCGACTGTGGATGTCGACCAGAGTGTCGTCCATGGGGGAAAATATTGCCTCGCGCAAAATCTCTCGTATAGATTTGATTTGACATAAAAGACATTAAAATAAATAAATAAAAATTCGAACAAAATACAAATTCCTCTCAAGAATAGAATGATATCAATTTCTAGCTTTATTCTAAAAATCTTTTGGAGTGGGATACTTTTTTCAAGGAAAATTAATAAAACAACCACTGAACTATGGAGTCAATGATAAGTTAATTATTAAACAATTTTCGCTAACAAATAAAACACTCAATTATGGAAAATAAACGACGCTAACATCGCCGTTAATATGTTGAAAGAAACATAACCGTGAAGACGATGTCAAAACATTACTGCTCTGCAATTCTAATTCTAATTTAGTTTTATGTTAAAATCACAATAATTGAATCAATCTTATCTCAAAAACGATGCCGAAAAGCTCCGGCATGGTCTTCTCATTGTCGAAAACAATTTTCACGTTTTCAATTTTTCGAACATCCTCCTCTCGATTTCACCCGTTCAGTTCTCATCACCGTCTTCTCTTTCCTCTTCCTATTCCGTTGTCGTCGTCTAGTTGTCATCACCAATTACTAACTTTTCGCAACAAAAAATTATCTTTCCTCTGCAAAAAGTTTACTTTCCGCAACGAAAAGTAATCTTTCCACTTGTGAAAAATAATCTTTTCTGAGTTCTATTTCAATTACTCACTTTCACAGCGTAAAAACAACGTTCCGCAGCAGAAAGACAACGTTCTGCAATGGAAAAAAAAATTTAACAGAAAATATAACAACGATGTTTGCTCCATTCATTTTCTATAGTTGAGTGTTTTATTTGTTAGCAAAAATTATTTAGTAGTTGATTTGTTATTAATATTATATTTCAGTGATTATTTTGTCAATTTTTCTTTTTTCAATGTAGGGAAGTTTCATAGAGTCCAACATTTATTTTCAAGTGATTCTTTTTTGACTTTCTATATTTTTTTGGTATTGTGGTTTGCAAAAATGAAATATGGGCATATATGTGATCTTCATTTCTTATTCTTGTGTTGATGGTTTGTTGAAGAAATTTAACAGTTCCAATATGACTGCGGTAGATCCGTCACAACAATCTTGACCTGAAGATGTTCATTACTCGTTAAACATGTCTCTTTCAAACGCAATTGAAGCATGGCTTGGTTCGACTTCTTTATATTTAAATTTCAATATGTATGGACATGAGCACTTACTATAGCCTTTATGTAAGTGAAAAATAAGGGTAAGCAATTAACTCACATTGTTTGGTCGTTCGATTTTATTTTATTTTTTTAAGGGTTAGCCAAGACCTAGTCTGCCATATCGAGTCAAGACTTGTGTTTTCACAAGCATATCAACCCGCAAATTTCATCTAACAAAAATATTATTTTAAAATATCCACCGTGACATTGAAAATTGAGTATCGTGGTATAGAGTTTAAATATACGCACTTGCAAGGAATGATAAGAAGTAATGGAGAAAATGTTGGTTGTGTACTGGGAAAATACGTTGTCTCTGCCCAGAAAAATAGAAAATGATCATCATTTGGTGGTGGTCAAACAATGTTTAATTAATTCCCAACAAACCCAACCTTCAGTCGACCCAGATGATCAATCACAAATTCCTCCTTTGAAAATTCGTCAAAAAGAACCCACTCACGACGATCACCAAAAGATGTCATCTTTTCCAAAGATTCTGAATTTGCAAGAAATATTTAATTTTTTTGGTTTAATAACTCAGAAATTAGCAGTCTGCAGAGTCTATTCTTGATTATTTCCTTTAACATATCTAAACCTAAGTCAATGGCTGTCTTCTCTGCTGCTTCGCCACCCCTGTTTTCACTTTCCACTACTCCTTTCTGTGTCTCCATGAACGTCCTGCCCAGAAAACACTCCTTTCCCTTCTGACCCTTTACGCCGCTGCTCTATGAGCTACACCAGCCATTTCCATCTTATCCTTTTTGTTTAACATGAAGATCTGCTCCTTCTTCTTCCTCTCCGCTTTTTTTCTTCTCTGTTTCTCTTCTTCTTGTTCAGGAGCCGATGAGGACGACGTGAGGTGTCTTCAAGGGATTCAGAACTCGCTCATCGATCCTCAAGGGGCTCTGAGCTCATGGAATTTCGCCAACGCTACCGTCGGCTTCATCTGCAAATTCGTCGGCGTTTCTTGCTGGAACGATCGCGAGAATCGCGTTTTTAGTCTCGAACTGCGCGCCATGAAGCTGTCTGGTTTGATTCCGAAGGATTTACAATATTGTACGAACCTGCAAAACTTGTATCTCTCCGATAACGATCTTTCAGGTTCGATCCCACCGGAGATATGTTCGTGGTTAAACTTCTTGGTAACTCTAGATTTGTCCAATAATGATTTTACCGGCTCAATCCAGCCGGATCTAGCCAATTGTTCGTATTTGAACAAGTTGATTTTGTCTAATAATCGTCTCTCCGGTTCCATACCTTACGAACTTTCTAGTTTGGGCAGGCTCACTAAGTTTTCTGTGGCGAACAATGATCTCAGTGGTACAATTCCTCCATTTTTCAACAAGTTCGAGAAGGCTTCTTTTGAAGGGAATAGCGGCCTTTGTGGGGGGCCTCTTGGTACGAAGTGTGGTGGTTTGAGCAAGAAGAATCTCGCCATCATCGTTGCAGCTGGAGTTTTTGGAGCTGCTGCTTCTCTGTTACTTGGCTTTGGGCTATGGTGGTGGTGTCATATTAGGTCAAATAAAAGGAGTAGAGGGAGATTTAGAACTGGCAAAGACAATGATTGGGCTCGAAAATTGAGGGTTCATAAGCTTGTTCAAATTTCATTGTTTCAAAAACCTCTAGTCAAAGTTAAGTTAGCTGATTTAATGTCAGCTACAAACAATTTCAGTTCAGAAAACATTATTGTTTCAACTAGAACAGGAGCTACTTACAAGGCGATTCTTCCCGATGGATCTGCCCTGGCGATCAAGCGGCTCAGCGCTTGCAAGCTTGGTGAGAGGCAATTTCGGGTGGAGATGAATAGATTAGGACAGATAAGGCACCCAAACCTGACACCCCTTCTGGGGTTCTGTCTTGTAGAAGATGAAAAACTTTTAGTTTATAAACATATGTCGAATGGGACGCTCTTCTCGTTGTTACACGAAAATGGTGCTTCTTTGGACTGGTCGACACGATTTAGGATCGGTCTTGGAGCGGCGAGGGGACTTTGTTGGCTCCACCATGGATGCCAACCTCCTTTTATGCACCAAAATATTTGTTCAAATGTATTTCTCATAGATGAGGACTATGATTCGAGGATTATGGATTATGGGTTGGCAAAATTAATGGTTACCGATTCCATCGAGAGTAGCTTTGTCAATGGCGACTTGGGAGAACTCGGCTACGTCGCCCCAGAATATCCGAGCACATTGGTGGCTTCGCAGAAAGGAGATGTGTATGGATTTGGAGTAGTTCTTTTAGAGTTGGTGACTGGCCAAAAGCCTCTTGAAGTGAGAAATGGCGAGGAAGGATATAAAGGTAACTTGGTAGATTGGGTTAATCGGCTTAATTCTTCGGGTCAAATTAAGGATTTGATCGATAAAAATCTTCACGGGAAGGGGAACGATGAGGAAATTATACAGTTTTTGAAAATCGCTTGTAATTGTGTGGTTTCCCGGCCTAAGGAGAGGTGGTCGATGCATCAGGTTTACCAGTCGATGAAGAGTATGGCTCGAGGCCATAGTTTCTCTGAGCTAGATGATGAATTTCGGGTGGCACTCGGAAAGCGAGACGAAGCTGCACAGATTTGACGGAAAAAATGTGTCTTCTTTTGGTGGGTACTCAAACCGTGAAGTAGATGTAAATGGTGTAAACTCCATTAAAACGGTTATTGTTCCGTGTAGCTGTACGATACACTAATCGAAGTAGACGATAGGATGTACGAGAATTATTTGTTTTGTTCTGTGAATCATAGCGCGGACCAAGGATTCTCTATGTCAATAATAGGCTGATTTGTTTCAACTGACGAGAGGGGGGCATCATTTTGTTCACAAGTACTCCAAACCTTTCTCTTGAATATATTTTAGGGTAGAATGCTATGACATCTTGATTATTGAATGAACTCAAAAGGGTGTTGTTTCTTCTACTCCAATAGCATGCTGTTTAGCTCTTCTGGACTCCAGATACGTCTGTTAGTACTGTGTTATAGGCGATTCCAGGGGTCATGCACCCCCGACCTTATCATCTGTGCTTGTTTGGTACACGGTATAAAGTTGTGGGACGCATCCATGAATGGGAGTATTTCTTTTTCTTTTCACCATAGATTGTTACAAAGATTGATGTTTAGAATTGAATTAAACACCCTAATGTAATGGGGAGAACTCTTTCGGAATCCACGTTGTCCAATTTGTACGTCCGAAACCAGTTTCCCATGTCGACTTTTGCAAGAAGGGAGTTGAATATGGGCGAGTTCGTTGAGCCCTACGAAGATCAAATGTTCTGTCCTCGATTCTTCAATATAACTCGAAGCTTCAGCTGTTGGAAGCATCTCTCGTGTAGGAGGTTTGACCGTCTCAATTCAATATCAACTAATTGAATTAAGGGAAAATGTCAAAAAAATCATCATTCTTTATTATTTGTGACAAACTAACCTTTATTCCTTTTTTGCTAATAAATTAATTACTGAACTATGAAAAAATGATACCACAAATAAGGGTGTGCAAACCGAACCGGAACCGAAGAACCAAATCGAAACCGGTGGTTTTGGGTCGATTTTGCACACCCAAAAATCGAATTTTGGGTCAGTGTGATGAGAATCGGCCAGAGCGGTTCGGTTTGTTGGTTTTGGTTTCTCAAAACCGACAACCGAAACCAAACCGCGATTATATACGTCATCTAGGGTTGTTTGTTCTGTTTTGTGAGTCTGTGACTTCTCACTTCTGTCCGTGTTCGAGTGTTCCGACCGAATCTGACTTTCGAGTTCCGTCATCCGTGTTCGTTTTGTTCGTGCTTCCGCAGCCCGCTCCGCCTCGTGGTCGTGGTTCGTCTTCCTCGAGTCGTTTCATCACTCGACACTCGCTACTCTACTCCAGTCGCTCGACGCTCACTGCTCTGCTCTAGTTGCAAGTCAGCCTCACTTTCCCCTTCGCTCCGGCTCCGTTACCGATTTTCTCGGTCAGTAACAACTTTTACCCTCAACCTGCGGTATATTGTTATTTGCTAATTGCAGCGAACAAAGCCTAAACCTGTTCAGTTCACTGTATATTGTTATTTGCCAATTGCAATGAACAAAATTGTTAAAGATATTGCAATGAATTCTCTGCTGAAACAATGAATGGTTCTATGCTGAATTTTTTACGAAATTGTTAAAGATATTGTTGTTGTGTTTTGATATTATGCTCGCAATTTTAATTAATTGTTAAATAGTTGTTAATTAGTTGAAGCTATTGTAATAGCTGCTCGCAATGTTCAAAATTGTGTTGTTAAATAGTTGTTAATTGGTTTATGTTTCAGCATGTCAAAGAGTTTATTGTTGAATGGTGAAGTTGAATTCAATTGTGATGCTGATTCTGAATTATTCTATGATGAATTGTTTCTTTTTGTATTTTTATTTCTATATTCTTGCTTGCAGCTTGATATCAGAGTGGATGAAATATTGCAGATTTCAAGAAATATTGTTGCTACGACTACTGCAGTACTGCTGCAAGTGCTATTGATGCCATAACAATTAACAATGTTGTCGGTTGAACTTGAACTTGAAAAGTGATCTGCGTGGACTGACCTAAAAAAATGGGTCACTGATAAGCTGGAAGTGGCCAGTGTTTGGTTTTGGTCACTAGTCAATATTGAATGAATAAACGCACACAGCTTGACATCATTGCACTTAAAACAGCGAGATTCTTACAGATATTTGCATATGTACACCAGTTTTTTGTATAAAAGAAAAAAACATAAGACAAAACCGAAATCGAACTGAAACCGGAACCAAATTTCGGTTCCAGTTTCATTCCACAAAACTGAAATCTCAGTTCAGTTCAGTTTTATACTAAAACCGAACCGAACCGGGATTTGAACATCTCTAGTCGCAAACATTGCTGTCACGTTTGCCGTTAAAAACGATAATGTCGAGCCGCAGCGGTTTGTTTACAAACTACCACGACTCCATAGTTTTAAAAAAACCACATGACAATTTTGATGGCCGATTGTGGTATCATATGAAGTTGTAGTGGTTTATCGTCATACCACAGCAGTGTGATGATACCGCTACGGTGTGACGATAAACACTGTCGCTAGGGGTGGGAATCAGTTCGTTTCGAATCGGGTCACCAAACCGAACAGAGCATTTTTGGTCGGTTTGGTTCAGTTCTAATATGACAAAAAAATAATTTATAACCAAACCAAACCGAACCGACAGTTTTGATTTGGTTATCAGTTCTGCGAAGGGAAAACCCGGGTAAACCAAACTAAACCAATTTTCCCTTCAGAAATGAAATCAAGCCTTGTGCCACTACCACCCTAACCCTATCAACTACTGAGTACTGAGTACTGCCAGTCAGTCGTCCAGTCCAGTCCCAGAAAAGGCGCTGGAAGGGTGTCGGGGAGAGCCCATATCCGGCGTCCCTCCTCGACTCCCTGTCTCCGTCCCTACGACCTTCATCGCTCACTTCTGTCGACTTCATCTCCTTCATTCTTCATAGTTAGTGCTTCTAGCAAAACATCTGTCGACTTCATCTGTCGAAAACGTGTCCCTCCCTCCCGTCCTGCGTCATGCATCCTCCTTCATTGAAAAAAGTAATCTGAATGTTTTGTTTTCTCAATTGCCCAGAAGAATAAGTTTGACAATTGACACGTGGACTTCTATACAAAATATAAATTATATAGTTGTTACTGCTCATTTCATCGATTCAAATTGGTATTTGAAAAAAAAGATTATCAATTTTTGTGTCATACCTAATCATAGAGGAGAAACAATTGCTACGATTATGAAAAAATGTTTATTAGATTGGGGGATAGAGAGAGTTTTGACTGTCACCGTGGACAATGCTTCGGGCCATGAAGTTGCTTTGAACCATTTGGTTAAAACCATTAAAAATTGGAATTGTTTGGTACTTGATGGAGAGTTTATACATGTAAGATGTTTTGCTCATATTGTAAACTTGATTGTTTGCATTGACCTAAAAGAGCATAATGATTCAATTATGAAGATTCGTAAAGGTATTAAATATGTTAGGTCTTCTCCTTCCAGAATGCAAAAGTTTAAATCATGTGTGGACAGTGCAAAGATTACATGCAAAAGTAATGTGTGTCTTGATGTTCCAACTCGATGGAACTCAACTTGTTTAATGTTGGATATTGCTAAAAAAATTTGAGAAAGCATTTACAAAGTTGAAAGAATATGACACTCAATATGAATACGAATTTTTTCAAGATGATAATGTAAAAGTTCCTACCTCTGATGAAGATTAGTGTGTTGTTCGTCAATTCATAGTGTTCTTAAAAGTATTTTATGATGTGACTTTTAAAGTTTCGTCAACTTTACGTATTACAGTCAATGTGTTTTTCTTAGAAATATGCAAACTTCATAGAATTATCAAAAAATTTGCTTCATGTGATAACTCATCACTAAGAACAATGGCATTTAATATGCAAATTAAGTATGAAAAATATTGTGGAGATTTCAGTAAAGTCAATCACTTTATATATGTTGTTGTTGTTCTTGATCTACGATATAACCTGAAGTTTGTAAGCTGAAGTTCGTAAAACATTGTCTATTGAAATTGCATGGATTAGAGATGACAAATGAATTGATAATGGATCTAGAACATACAATTAGAAGATTGTATTGTGAGTACAAAATGACTTCACCAACAAATAATATGGAACAAGTTTCTACTTTTAGACCCGTGGTTGACACCACTCATGACAATTTAGACGATGAAGAATTTGAGACGACATTTCATGTAGAATGTAATAATGAAGATCAGTTTGGCAATGAAAATGAAGTTAAAAAGTATTTGTCTGCAAAACTTGAGAGTTTTTCATCCGAAATGGATATATTGAGTTGGTGGAGAATGCACACTACAGAGTATCCAACTTTGAGTAAAATAGCAAGAGATGTGCTTGCTATTCCCATTTCGACAGTTGCCTCAGAATTAGCATTCAGTTGTGGTGGTCGAGTGTTAGATTCCTTTCAAAGTTCCTTAACTCCAAAAACGGTAGAAATTCTCATTTGTCTTCAAAGTTGGATTCGTGATTGTAATAGATCTTCAGATAATATTTACGAATCATTGGAAGAAGTCACGCAATATGAAAAAAGTATAATTATATATATTTAGGTTTATTCAATATTAGTGTTTTTAAATGTTATTCAGTTATTCTTGTTACTAACTTAATTACTTTTTTTTTAGATTTGGATGATTTTATAACAACAGCAAACCAAGATTGATATTTTCTCTGGGGATACTGTTTATGTTGATTTGATTTTTGTAGTTAAATTATTCATTTCATTTATCATTGTTAGTATTTGATAGAAATAATTATATTATCATTATTAGTATTTCATTTATCATTGTTAGTATTGCATAGTGCAGGTACACAATGTGATGTGATGACAAACATCAATGAATGGAGGCAAAATGTTCGGTGTTTCATTTGTTACTTCGTGGTTTTTTACGCTCTTTATCCATCCATTTGTGTTTTACATTATAGAGTTATGCATTATGTTTAGCCTTTTGGTAATTTTTTGGGTATTTATTTTCTGGAGTTGCCCTGGAATATTGGGTATTTGACTGATGAAGCATTACATTTCTTGAGTTATGCATTACATTTTCATTTATGGAGTTATGCATTACATTTTCATTTCTGGAGTTATGCATTTGATTTTCATTTGGGTATTTGACTGTTGATGTGGAATGTTGAACTTGAACTGCATCACTGACGATGTGGAATGTTGGAGTTTGTTTTCTATTGGAGTAAAAGAACCCATGATTGCATAATGCATATCTGGTGAAATTGGGTATTTGTTACTATGGGTGTGCAGAACCGAACCGGTACCAAAGAACTGGACCAAAACCGGTGGTTTCGGTACCGGTTTGGTGCATTTTTGGTGGGTACCTAACCGAAGTCGGTTATGAGTGACCAGAACCTACTTTGGCGATTTGGTTCTCAGTACTCGGTACTGCAGAACCACACCGACCGAAGAACCGAAGTTACAATTTAGGGCACCCATTCATTTTGGTCTCTGCCAGAATTTTGAGGACCCCACAGACCCCCGCACCCCGAAGTCGAACGACGAATGCAGACTGTACACCGGTACGACAGGCAGACTCCTTGAAGTCAAACGAAAAACGCAGGCGCTGCTTCTCTAAGTTCTCTCTGTTGTCTCACTCACTGTCACTCCCAGTCCAGTCTCTAGTCTCGAATCCCGCTGCCCTGCCTCCCGAATCCCGACTCCGAGTCCCAAGCTTTCCGGCGTCAGGAGAGCTTTTTGCTCTCTGATTCGTCGTTTTTGTTTCCTGGGTCAAGTATATTTCTCAACCTTAATATCACGACTGTTAAAGCATACTTTGATTTTTCTATTTTTGCGATGATTTATGACCTTTTTTTTCATAATTATAATTTTAGAATTTCGAATAGTTCGAAACTGGCATCTTTTATTCTCAATGATCTTTCCTTTATTTAGGGATGGCAATCGTTATTCACAAACCATTGATTCTGCTCTCTTTTTTTAGTCTTTTCATTTTCAATATCTGAAATTCCCCCTACACTCTCCTCCTTTTGGAGCCTAGCCTCAAGTGGTATTTCGTCTTTTAATCTCTACTACAGCTAGAATGGGCTTGTACGAGCCGTTTAGCAAGGTATGCGCATGGGAAAAATACTTTCATAACTCAAGAAAACTCCGACACAGATGGATCCGCCATTATTATGAATAACTAATGATGATCAACACTTTTTTTTTCCTTTCAGGTAGGAATTGATTCCGTTCATTTTGCAAGAATTGATTATCAAGATAGAGCAAACTGGAAGGTCGATAAATCCCTCGAAGTAGTATGGCAAGGCTCCAGGACATTTGGTTCATCTTCTCAAGTTCGAGGCTGCAACTTTTTCAGTTGCTTTGGTTGTCTCAGTCCGCTCGTTTTACGGGTTTCACTTGCTGTTTGTTTTTGTAGATATTTTCCAAGGCCTTTCCCGTTCATTATAGTCCCCCTACCGGATTCCATTTCGAAGTGAATGACAACTTTGTTCCTGTCCAGGTTGACCATTACTTCAAGAACTACTTCTCTTCACCTCTTTCAAATACTGGTTCTAACTCCTTACTTTCCTGTTCAAATGCAGGATAATCTGACCTTATTTGATTACAATGTAGAGCAGAGGGTCGACGATTTTATCACTACTGCTATTGCCCAAGTAAAACCAGGCGTCCCGATTCTTAACTTAGAAATATTATTCATATTGCATGGAAGAATATGATCTGATAATTGGATTATTTGATTTTCATGGGTGATCATTTCCAATACCAATATGCAGAGAATTGGTTCAAACAAATGGAAAAATTGATTCATTATGTTAACAAGGTATAGGAAAAGATGGTTCTTTAATCGATCATCTATTTAGTCCGACATTCATGATTGGGAATTTTAATAATAAAATTTTATTATAATATTTATAAAAAATATGTATATATATTCGGTACCAAACCGGAACCGGTACCAAATTTACGGTTTGGTACTCGGTTCCCATGGACTGGTTATGTATGGTTCCACTTCAGAACCAGACCAAACCGGACCGTGAGCACCCCTATTTGTTACTTCACCAGATTTCCCCCGATATGCACTGGTATTTGAGGTTCACAGTTTGTAGTGGAGTGAAAGAATCGAACCGAACCGATTAGAACCGACTTAAAATTGAATAAAAAATAGAAAAACCAAACCGAACACATAAAAATTAAGACCACAAAAAAACCAAACTGAAACCAAAACCAAACCGATTAGAACCAAAATCGAGGTTTGATTTTTGGTTCGGTTTTCATGATTCTCGATTCGGTTTTGGTTTAAAATTTTCAAAATCAAATCGAGTCGGTTCGGTTCTAATTTGGCCAAAAACAGAATCGAACTGAACCGTTCCCACCCCTAACTGTCGCAACTCCATAGTTTAAAACACGATAAACCACAGCGGTGTGATGATAAACCACTACAGTGTCATATGAAGTCATCGTGGTTTGACTATAAATCGCGGTGGCTTCATATGAAGCCTCAGCGATTCAACTATAAACCGCAGCGGATTAATACGTGATTTATTTAATTTAAGAAACTAATGCATAAATAGGCTTCACAGATTCAAGCAAATTGAAACGCAGTCGATCAAAACATGAAATGTTGGCTCGAGGAAATGTTGCTAATTTTAGAGTTTTATAATAATCAATTTTCATTTTATCATCAACAACCAAATTATCAATTTCATTACAAACATGTCATGTGCATGTGTATCATAACTACAAAAAAATTTACTAATTCTATTACAACCATATCGTGTAAATGTTCATGACAAACACAAACCAAATTCCGTTACAACCATATAATGTACATGTGCTCCTAAGAATTTTTGTGTTGTAACCACATCAAGCATTTGTATTGTTTCTTGAAAAACATCTAGAAACTGTATTAGATGATCCTTGCATGTTTGCTTTCTCAATCCTATTATCTGATATTCCATATTTGATGGACTTGCCATGATGCAAAACCGATGTTTCACTTACTACTCGTTTGGCAGAGGCATGACGACTTTCCATCTTTCTCGAGCAAGTGTGAACGTCGTTGTGACACTTTATTTGAAACGTCATTTCACCTAGCAGACATCCCTCAATCGATGCTTCGGCGAGTTGACCGCAAACCATGAAGTCATCAGTGAGGCTGGAAGTGGAAGCAATGTTGGAGTAGTGCTCAACGGCGATGTTATGAGGGTTAAGTACTAGGGTTTTCTTGGTGAGCAAGAAGAAAGTTTTCGTCTTTGATTTTTGGGGAGGCTAGCTTTCGTCTTGCTCACAATCGTAGTACTTAACTTTCAAAATATCATCGTTGAGCTCTACTCTAATATTGCTTCCACTTCCAGCCTCACTGAGGATTCTGTGGTTTGCGGTGAACTCATCTGACCTTACATGCGATTCTCATATATTAGGACTCTGGGAACACAGAATGAGGCACGTTGAACCACTGCGGCATCATATGAAGCTGCCGTGATTTATAGTCAAACTGCGACGACTTCATATGACACCACAGCGGTTTATCGTCACACTGCTGTGATTTTTCGTGTTGTAAACTATGGAGCCGCGGCGGTTCGTATACAAATTGTTGCAGCTCCAAAGTTTTAAAAAAACCACAAGATAATTTTGATGGTCTGCCGCAGTGTCATACTAAAATGCAGTGGTTGCAATGGTGTGAAGATAAACCGTGGTGGCTTCATATGACACCGCGGCGGGTCATCAAAAATGTCGTGTAGTTTTTTTATAACTATAAAATCGTGACGGTTTGTAGACAAACCACTACAATTTGACATTATCGCTTTTAACGACAAATGTGACAATAATATTGGAAATATTATTATTTTTATTGTTTAATAATTAATTTATTAAAAAAATGATGATTGACTTGTCTTTAATTAAAAAATCAAAATGATGGTTGTTTGATCACTTTACCTTGAATTAATGACAAAGATTTTTTTTTACTCGTTTTTCAACTCGACTCGTGTCTCCTTGATTAATATCTCTCCACGGATCCTCCATGTTTGATTTCCCCATGCTCTTCTTCTCCACCGTACAATTGGCTCTCTCTCTCTCTCTCTCGTCGCCCTTCCAAATCTCACTCTCCATATCTTCCAATTTCGCTTTCCTCCTCTGTCTCCTTCCTATGATGTTTGTGTTGGGAGAAACTACACAAAACAATTCGTGATTCACCGAATTGGCCAAAACACAACGGAATATTAATTTAATTTTCTCCCAATTTGTGTTGACCCTTTTGAAGCTAAACAAATCAGAGATATTCCAACCACAATATTGCACACAATCTAACAGCAAGCAAATATGGTAACAAGCACAAAAACAGAGCAAAATAAATCAAACTGCAACACAAGCGATTTTTACGTGGAAAACCCCCAATGTAGGGAGAAAAACCACGGGACCATAGTCCACCCGAATTTCACTATCAACACAGTTTGGGTGCAATCACTCTTGTCAAAGCTAGAGGCATACAATCATCATACTTCAAGAATAACAATCCTTGGCAATTGCAATAACTTGAACAAAGCTATCGGAAAGATCTCACCAAAACTGTTTCTGTTCAGGGACTGAAAACCCAATGTTTTGAACTCGAAGTCCGATCTCCACCATCCAAAATCAAGAACAATGAGTCCTGGATGTGCTCATAAAATTCAGCTCGATCGGACCACGACTTGACCTCTATCAGAGCTGATAATCAAAACTGTCCGTGCAGAACAACTCACCAAGGCAGAGGTAAGACGACTTGTTGAAATCTAACTATCTTGAACTCAAAATCCGATCTCCACCGTTCAGAATTGAGAACAACAAGCCCTAGATGTGATCATACAATTTCAACTCAATCGGACCACGTTTTGATCTTGATCAGACCTGTTGATCAAAATTGTCCAGCTGCCCAACCCAGAAAATTTCTAGATCTAGTTCTTTTTCTCTTCTCCTTGGTGGCTACAAAAATCTTCTTCAGCACACTCAAAAAAAATCTATCCAACGGCAGCCTCCTCCAAACCCTTGATAGCATTCAATAATTTTGGCTACTTAAAAAGACCAAAATATCCTTCTCCATTTGGGCTTAATAAACACAAATGAGCTTAACATCTTTGGGCCATCCTCCACATGGAGGGAAACCCAACCCAACAAATCTCCCCCTTCTTAGCCTTTTTGTTAGGTTAAATTGTATTTTGATGATGACTAAAATGTTAATTAATTTAATAAATCAATAAGTTGTATTTTAGTAGCATGTTGCTTGGATTAATTGGTGGATAAATTGCATAACTTAAATTGAGCAAATCAAATATGCAACATTTGTGGCACATGCTTAGGTTTGGATATAAACAACTCTATATGTTTTGGACATCATCAATAAGGGAGATTGTTTAGACTATGTGATCTAGATGATGTGAAATTTAATAAAGTGTAAAATTTGTTTATACATTGAATTTCTATATATCATATTTATCAATTAAATTGAGAATACCCTTGATCAAGGGTATTGGGAATGTTTAATATGTTCTTCTAAGTCTATGTAGTGATATGGAAGATTTGTATGACTTAGAGGATGTGTCTCGTGCAAGATTGAAGTGTCAAGTACACACGCGGACGCAGGGAACGCGAGGCTTTGGTGTCCGATTTGCCTCTGTCCATTTTGATGGACACGTGGACGATGGTCGCGGACGTGAAATGGAATCCGCAGCTCTTCAGATGTGAGGACGGGAATTGAAGAAGAGGTCGCTGTTTTGGCGTCCCCAACATTTCTGTGAAGACGCGGACGATGTATGCGAACGCAGCGGACGATGAGAATGACGTCCGATTTGAATATGTTTTGTTCTATGGAAGACGCGGACGATAGATGCGGACGCAGCTGACGATGAGAATGGCGTCCGCAAATGCCCAGCATTGTGCAACGGCTATTTTTCTCGACGGGCATTTTTTTCCAACGGTCATGCGGACGATGAGGATGCTGCGGACGTCCAAAAGTTCTTTGTCTATAAATAATGGATCACTCCAAGCTCTCCACAACGATCGAATATTCAAGGCGAAGCTCTGCCAAAATCAATACTCGAATACTAGTCACTGTGAGCTATTTAATTGTATATCCAATTCTCCCTATTCCGAATTTGCGAGTTATATTTGGGAGAATTCAGATTAGCTAGATTGCGGTTTAAATTTCTGAATCATATATTGTGCTTGATTGTAAAGGGTGATTCCCTAAGAATTCATCATATTAGGGTGACGCCCCGCAATAGTCAAATTTAGGGTGACTACTCGTAAAAGTCTAAGGTTGACGACCTTATAATTAGTCAAGGGTGACGCCCTGTCTAATAGTCAATTTGTAAATGGTTTTATTGGCACCCGTCAGCCAATTACTTAGTGTATCTCCAAGTGGAACTTGGGGCGCGGATGTAGGCGAGTTTGCCAAACCGCGTAAACAACTATTGTGTGCATTTCTCTAACCCTTACTCTTTAATTTACGCATTTAATGTGATTGCATATTTAATCGTATTCGATAAATCACTTAGGGATTTAGAGAATTAAAATATCGCACGAAAATATTAGAAACACTATATTCACCCCCCCCCCCCCTCTATAGGCGTATATCGATCCTACAATTGATACCAGAGCGGGTATTTAAATTTTTGTGTGATATTTTGTGCACATTGCTAATATTTGTTAAGTTGTATCTATTGGAATAAATTTCCTTGTTAAATTTAGTTGGTGAAATTTGATTGAATATCATTGATTGGAAATTTTATATATATGCACATTATGGACTCCAACATATATGAATTAGGTCAATGCATATCTACACCTTCACATTTTGATGGTTGTAATTATTTGTATTGGAAGTGTAGAATGCAAATATTTATACAATCTATTGATTACTTCTTATGGAGAATCATTGAAAATGGAATATCTCTTCCTAGACCAACTTGTGATTTCAATGATATAGATAAACGAAATTAGAATTTAAATACCAAAGCAATGAATATTTTGTATAGTGCCTTAAGTAAGTATGAATTTGATAAAGTTCAATCTTGTGTTAGTGCTTTCGATATATGGAAATCTCTTGAGCTAACACATGTAGGCACAATTCAAAGGCTTGAAAATGAAGAAAGTTCATCCTCCGAAAAAGAGGAGAAAGTGGCCAATACATGCTTCACGGCCAATGAAGAAATTGAGGTAACAAACTCTTCTAGCAATTCAAATTCTAGTAGTGATGATAATGGTGAAAATATCTCATCAAAATCAATGCCCTTTCTCTGACTGAACCCCTTTACAACCAATCTTGCTTTGAACCTAGGTTGTGAAGTAATCTCATCATGTTTTACTCTATACACCCACTTGTTTTTTAAAGCTCTCTTACCCTTAGGCACCCTTACCAACTCAAAGGCATGTTTCTCATGCAATGACTGCATCTCATCCTGCATGGCTTTAATCCACTTGCTTTTATGTTCATCTTCCATTGCTTCTGCAAAACATTATGATTCTCCAAAATCAGTTAACAAAACATACTCATTAGAAGAATACCTGGAAGAGGGTACTTGACCTCTAGTAGACCTTCTAAGTGGAACATTTGGAGAAGCCTCTGAAGAGGTCTCTAAGGGCGCCTCTAGTGCTGGTAACTGCTCTTGAACAGTGTCATGACTCTCCACCTGTGCTGGGACATCCGTATCATCCAAAGCATCTGCACCCACATGTTCTTCCTCACCTTGTCTAGGAACATGTGTGGAGGGAACTGGATCTAAGTCAGTCAAATCTTCATTATTCTTTGGCACTGAAATGTCTGATTTCTCAATATCCTGTATAGTTTGATCTTCCATAAACACAGCATCTCTGCTTCTTACATATTTCTTCTCCACTGGATCATAAAACCTGTAGCCACTCATCTTGTCCATATCCAATGAATACACACTGTCGTGTTTTCATGTCAAGTTTGGACCTCTCATCTTTGGTGATATGCACAAAAGACTTACACCCAAAGACATGTAAATGATCATAGTAAACATTCCTGCCTGTCCAAACTCTATCTGGAATATCAAACTACAATGGAACACATGGTGTGAGGTTTAAAACATGAACAATAGTATTTAAAGCCTCACCCCAAAATGATCTTGGCAGCTGTGACTATGAGAGTAGACATCTCACTCTTTCAACCAGTGTCCTGTTCATCCTTTCAGCTAAACCATTCAACTGAGGAGTCTTGGGAGGTGTCTTTTGATGTCGAATGCCTTGTTGTCTACAATAATTATCAAAAGAACCTGTGTACTCTCCCCCATTATCAGTTCTGATGCACTTAACTTCTTCCCAATTTGTCGTTCAATTGAAGCCTGAAATTACTTAAACACATCTAACACTTGATTTTTAGTTTTCAAGGTATAAGCCCAAATCTTCCTTGAATGATCATCTATGAAAGTAACAAAATACAAAGAACCACCAAGTGTTCTTGTTTTCATAGGACCACAAACATCAGAATATACTAAATCAAGTGTACCTGACATTCTTGAAGGAGGGGAACTCTTGAATGCAACTCTGTTTTGCTTTCCTGCTAAACAGTGAGAACATCTCTCCAATGGTGCATTCTTCAAACCTGGAACGAGATTCTTCTTGGCTAGTACTGTCAAACCCTTCTCATTTATGTGAGTAAGCCTCTTGTGCCATAACACCATTGTGTCTTCATCGTCTACAGAATTAATCTTTTCTGTAGGGATCTTTGCTTGCATAACATAAAGTGATGAGCACTTCTTGCCTCTAGCCACAATCATGGAACGTTTAGTGATCTTCCATTGACCATCATAGAAGGTATTACAATATCCCTCATCATCAAGCTTACATGTGGAAATCAAATTCAAGCGCATATCAGGAATATGTTTAACATTAGTCAAGACTAACCTTGTGCCATTAGTGGTCTGTAAGCACACATCTCCAACACCAACAACATTGGCCAAGCCATCATTTCCCATCTTTACAAATCCAAAGTTACCAGATTTGTAAGATGTGAAGAAATCCCTACGAGATGTAGCATGAATAGATGCACCACTATTAATCACCCAACTGGTCTCATGACATACAAGATTAACAACATCACCATCATAAACAATAAGAAAATCTGAAGTGGTTGTGGCAACTCGATCATCTTCACCACCACTGTCATTCTTCTTGTCCTTCACTTTCCCTTGTTTAATATCTCTCTTCAATTAGCGACAGTACTTCTTTATATGTCTTTTCAAATGACAGTAGTGACATTCAACATTGGCAAACTTGTGTCTTTCTTCTCATCTCTTCATTTAGAATGCTACTCTTAGCCAAGTCCATGCTGATTTTTCCTTCAGGGGCTAAATTAGATAAAGACATCCGAAATGTCTCCCATGAGTCCGATAAAGTACCAAGTAACCATAGTCCTTGTACTTCATCTTCAAACTTGATTCTCATTCCTGATAACTGATTGAGAATCCTTGAAATTTATTCAAGTGATCAGTCATGATAGTACCTTCATCATATCTCAACATCATCATTTGCTTGATTAAAAACAATTTGTTATTTCCAGTTTTTCTAGTGTAAAGCTGCTCAAGCTTGTTCCATAATGAACATGCATGATTCTCATCACTAACATGATTCAAAACATTATCATCTACCCACTGCCTGATATAACCACAAACTTGCCTGTGAAACAAATTCCATTGTTCATCAGTTTTATTTTCTCGTTTCTCAGTAGCAAAGACTGGTGAATGATAATCCTTCACATATAGAAGATCCTCCATTTTTCCTTTCCATACATGGTAATTTGAACCATTAAGTTTGACCATTCTACTTGTATTAGCTTCCATTATTCAACACAAAGCTCTGATACCACTTTGTTGAGAGAAACTACAAAAAACAATTTGTGATTCACTGAATTGGCCAAAACACAACGGAATATTAATTTAATTTTCTCCCAATTTGTGTTGACCTTTTTGAAGCTAAACAAATCAGAGATATTCCAACCACAATATTGCACACAATCTAACAGCAAGCAAATATGGTAACAAGCACAAAAACAGAGCAAAATAAATCAAACTACAACACAAAGCGATTTTTACGTGGAAAACCCCCAATGTAGGGAGAAAAACCACGAGACCGTAGTCCACCCAAATTTCACTATCAACACAGTTTGGGTACAATCTCTCTAGTCAAAACTAGAGGCATACAATCATCATACTTCAAGAATAACAATTATTGGCAATTGCAATAACTTATACAAAGCTAGTGGAAAGATCTCACCAAATCTATTTCTGTTCATGGACTGAAAACCCAATGTTTTGAACTCGAAATCCGATCTCCACCGTCCAGAATCAAGAACAATGAGTCCTGGATGTGCTCATAAAATGTCAGCTCGATTGGACTACGACTTGAGCTCGATCAGACCTGATAATCAAAACTGTCAGTGCAAAACAACTCACCAAGACAGAGGTAAGACGACTTGCTGAAATCTGACTATCCTAAACTCTAAATCCGATCTCCACCGTTCAAAATCGAGAACAACGAGTCCTGGATGTGGTCATACAATTTCAGCTCAATCGGACCACATTAAAAAATTTATAGATCTAGTTCTTTTTCTCTCATACTTGGTGGTTACAAAAAACTTCTTCAGCACACTCAAAAAAAATCTATCCAGCGGCTGCTTTCTCCAAACCTTTGATAGCATTCAATAATTTTGGCCATTTAAAAAGATGAAAATATCTTTCTCCATTTTGACTTAATAAAACTTAACATATTTGGGCCATCCACGTGGAGGGAAACCCAACCCAACAGTTTGCCGTGTGATTCTTCCACGTTTCTTTAACGCCCAAGTTTCCTTATCTTTTGATCAGCCGACTTATCTTTATTGTTCATGGCGATCCACTCCCCCATCTCCATCTACAAACTATAAGGAATCCGACTCCGTCCCTCTGTTCATACCCATCGTGTGTGGCTCTTTCCACTTCGACATCAATCTTCACAATCAACAGCGATGGGGAGTAGCGGCGAAGAAACTGTGAGGAATAAGCAAGTAATCCTGAGAGACTACATCTCCGGCCTACCCCAAGAATCAGATCTCCAGATTACCACAGACCCCTCCTTCAAATTGAAGCTTCCCCAAGATTCCAATGGCGGGGTTCTCCTCAAAAACCTCTATCTGTCTTGCGATCCTTTCATGCACTCCCTTATGGGAAAAGTCGACGATCCCAACTTCTCCCTTCTGTCTTACCACCCCGGTTCGGTCAGCGTTCTTCTTTCGCTCTCACTTATCTTATCTAGTGCATATAATCATATGAATTTTGCCTGTATATGAGCAGCCTATCAGTGGGTACGGAGTGAGCAAAGTTGTGGAATCTGGGCATCCAAATTTTAAGACAGGGGACTTCGTCTGGGGAATGACAGGGTGGGAAGAGTACAGCCTGATTAAGACGCCAGATCAGCTTTTCAAGATTCAAGACACAGACGTTCCACTCTCCTACTATACTGGAATCCTCGGTAAGCTGAGCTGATATTATTTTCTGTGCTGCTCTTGACCTGATTGACGCCCGTTGAATTGGTATTTGGTCTTAGGTGTGACGGGCTTGACCTCTTTCGTTGGGCTTCATCAGCTCTGCTCTCCTAAAAAAGGAGAATACGTGTTTGTGTCTGCTGCTTCTGGGGCTGTCGGCCAGATTGTCGGACAGCTCGCCAAGCTGTCCGGGTGTTATGTTGTTGGCAGCGCCGGCAGCAAGCAAAAGGTTAGTCCAGATAATGAGGTTTGAGTTGTGTCACCTTTGTCATATCATTTGCTAATTTGTCGTCTTTGTCTCACTCGTCAATCTTTTCTTGAAGAAAAGATTGATCTGCTGAAGAAAAAATTCGGCTTCGATAAGGCTTTCAATTACAAGGAAGAAGCCGATTTGAACGAGGCTCTGAAAAGGTGCTTTCCGGAGGGAATCGACATATACTTCGATAACGTTGGAGGGAAGATGCTCGACGCAGTCCTGCTGAACATTAGGCCGAGGGGACGGATTGCTCTCTGTGGAATGATCTCTCAATATGACCATGTTGGGCAGCCAGAAGGGGTGCGCAATTTGATCCAACTAATCGCAAAACAAGCTCGAATGGAAGGGTTCATGGCCACTGATTATTGTCACCTCTACCCCAAATACCTGGAACTGGCCATCCCTTACATCAAGGAGGGGAAGATGAACTGCGAGGAGGATATAGCCGAGGGCCTTGAGAATGGCCCTTCGGCTTTGGTGGGTATCTTCTCCGGTCGCAATGTTGGCAAACAGATCGTACTTGTTGCCAAGGATTGACGGAGTCTACTGCCTTCAATCTGTCATCCCTTCCACTGTATTTGCAATATATTGAGTCAGTCCTTCATGGGCGACTGTGTATGTATATTTTGTCTGGAAATAATGACTTTTGTGGAGTGTCTGAAATATTTCGCGGTGTTTCAGATTTTGAGTATGAAGAAGCGAGGTAGCACATTACCTGTAATTCTCCCCAGCCTATCTCCTACACAAATAATGAAGAAAATTCTCATCATTTACACCCAATTCCACGGTAATTGACCATTATTTGAAGTCCATGTACTCAACACCGCTGTAGAGCATGAATGCCTACTTCATAACAACAATCATCACAGAAAGACTTCATAAAAACAATGACTCATTATTTTCATGGATTTCTTCCAAGCCCATGTTATTTTCATGCTAGCTTATGACTTGTAAGAATTGACAGATTACAAATCAGATGGCACTCAGATTGTAAAAGTTGTGAAAGAAGGTGCCTGTTGTGGATAGGCTCAGGTCAATAGGTACTCTCCTCTTAATCACATAGGGATAACAATAACTTTGGGGACATACATTTGAGTGATTGGAGAACCTTTGCGTGGAATTCTCTAACAAGAGAAGAAGAAAGATTATAATGTGGATGTCCCTATCCAACAGCTACTTGTTTAAACTATCATTCATACCAATTTGATTGAGTTTGAAATACAACAATTAATTGGCAGAAAGTAGAGTAAAGACAAACCAAGTTGTGCCATGAGACCAATCATCTTCTCATTTTATTGAATATTGTGAGGTGGATGACACCCCTCTTCAATGCTAGTTGGAAAAAATTGCAGAAGGAAGAAATCTTCCTGCTACATCTCACCACTTAGCATGATTTTAGATCTCGCTGAGTTTGTCACTTTGCAGGGCTCCCTCACTATAAATAGGGAGTCCCTAGCAAAGAAAGAATCATCCAACAAAAAGAGAAGAAGAAGAAGAGGAAGAGAGAAAATAGAAAGATGATTATTTTGAGTGAGAGAAAAGAAAAGGTGTGTAAGAAAAATAGGTGGGATGCTTTTTTGCACATTGTGAAATCTAAGAGTAGTGATTTTTCTCTTAGTGAATATTTTCTAGAATATTTGGTTTCTAGATGAATATTATAAATCATATTTTTCATAGTGAGATCTTTTTTAAACCAGTTCATGTGGTTTTTTTTTTCGATTTGGGTTTATACGTAAAAATTATTGATGTCTAATCTTTTTTGTATCTGTTAGTGGTGTAATTGTACTTTATAAGTAAGCTCTATATAAAGAGACTGGATTTTAAGGAGGACTATTTGTTACCCCTCCAGTCTTTCTTGGGAACTTACTTGAAAATATAGTTATGTATAAGGAAGTTGTCAAGAGCAGTCATTCATAAGAATTATCATAATTAGTATATTCATACTTATTTCTCAACTCTTCTTATTATCTTTTTTTTTCACAAGTGGTATAGAACTTAGTTATTATGGCAGGAAGAATTGAAATAGAAAAATTCAACAAAAATAATTTCTTATTGTGGAAATTAAAAATGAAGGCTTTATTGTGGAAAGATTATTGTGTTATGATCATCAGCGAAAAACTGGTGACCGTTGAAGAAGAAAAAAGGATCAAAGCATATGGAGATATTATCGCCAATTTGCATCTTGCTCTAGCATATGAAAATTTTTCAAGTGTCTCAGAAATGACAACTTCTAAGCAAATATGGGATATATTGACAAAATTATATAAGGCAAAGTCGTTGCATAATAAACTTTTTCTGAAAAGAAAATTATATACTTTTCGGATATCAGAGTTGACATCAATGTAGATCACATCAATACTCTCAGCACGTTATTTTCTCAACTTATAGCAACAGAGTAGAAAATTGACGAGAATGAACAAACATAACTTTTACTTCCATGGAGGCATTATCTCTAATGAGAAAGAGATTGAATGAACATAGGGCTTCTGGAGCCAGCACGTTAAGAAGATAAAAATTGAGAAGTAAAAAAAAATGTCAAGGGCTATCATTGTCAAAAATGGGCCAAATGAAAAAGTACTACCAAAAGTGGAAGAAAGAACAAGGCACAGAGAGTGCTAAAGTGGAGACGAAGAGTACAAATACAACTGCCTTCGATGGCTAAGATGTAATTATATGTGAAGATGTTGTCAACCTCATGACTCATGAATCATGTTGAGTGTGTGATTCTAGTGCATCTTATCATGTTACCTCAAAGGCAGAATATTTTACATCCTACATCAGTGGTGATTTTAGCATTGTTAAAATGAGAAACAATTATGTTTCCAAAATAATTGGAAAATGTGACATATGTATCCACACCAACACGAGCTATGAGTTGGTTCTCAAATATGTCAAACATGTTCCAAATATTAGACTAAATCTAACATTAATCGGCGCTCTTGATAATGCTTGATACAAGAGCAAATTCGCTGGCGGTAAATGGAAGCTCAACAAAGGTTCGCTAGTTGTAGTGAAAGGAAATAAAGAATCTAGCTTGTATGTGACTCAAGTGACTGTGAAAGAAGCATCAGTAAATACTGGTCAAGATAACTCATCCATTAAGTTATGACACAAACAACTCGGTCACATAGCGAGAAAGGACTTCAACTACTTGGAAAGAGAGAAAGTCTATCACATCTCAAAAATGAAGCTCTGTCAAGTTGTGTTCATTGTTTGGCTGGAAAACAACACAGAGTTCCTTTCAAAAGAATTCAGCATCCAGATGTATTAGAAGTCATCTATTCAAATGTCTACGGTTTCATATCAATAAAAACATTAGGCGGTGCCCAATATGTGGTCACATTCATTGAGATCATTCAAGAAAAGTTTGGGCTTATGCACTCAAGTCAAAAGATGAGGTGTTCAACGTTTTCAAACAGTTTCATGCTCTCATAGAGCGAGAAACTAGAAAGAAGTTAAAATGCATTTGCATAGACAATGGTGGTGAATACATTAGACCCTTCGATGAATACTGCAAGATGCACGAGATCAGACACGAAAGATCGGTTCCAAAGACTTCTCAACAAAATATTGTTGCAGAAAGAATGAACAAAACAATCATGGAAAAGCTAAGGTGTATGTTATCACATTCAAAACTTCCTAAATATTTTGGGGAGAAGCAATGAAGACTGCAGTAAATATCATCAACTTGTCTCCATCAGCACCATTAAGTGGAGAAGCGCCAAACAGACAATGGACCAGAAGAGATGTCTCTTATAAGCATCTAAAGTTTTTAGGATGCAGAGCGTTTGTCCACATATGCGAGGTCCAAGCTAGATAGCAAAGCTAAATAATGCATATTCTTCGAATACAGAAGTGATGCATTCAAATATAGGCTTTGAGATCTGGATAACAAGAAGATTGTCAAAAGCCAAGATGTTGTCTTCTTTGAAAATCAAACCATTAAAGACTTAAAGATAGATGTTGAGATCACTAATGAGCATCTAGTAAGAGTTTATCCCATGAAATCAATTTTTGATGGGGGAGATGCTGGAAAATCTAGTGATCAAACAACCGATAACGTTGACCAATGAGAAGTAGAGACTTCCTCTGAATCAGTTGCAGAACTCGAGCCAAGTAGGTCAACAAGAGATCGTCAACCATCAAAAAGATACTTTATAAATGAGTCTATTATGATTACTGACGACAATAAACCTGAGTGTTATGAGGAAGCTATGAAGCATCCACATAAGAAGAACTGGTTGGATACGATGCAAGATGAGATAAGATCATTACATAAGAACCACACATACAGACTGGTTCAGCTTCTAAAGGAGCGAAAGTCACTCAAGAACAAATGGGTGTACATGCTCAAAGCTGAAGACAATAGTTCACAACCAAGGTATAAGGTACGACTAGTCATGGATGGCTTTGGTCAGAAGGAAGACATTGACTTTGAGGAAACTTTTTCACCTGTCATGAAAATGTCATCCATACGAGTGGTACTTGGATTAGCCTCAAGTCTAAACTTAGAGATCGAACAACTCGATGTTAAAACTACCTTTTTGCATGGTGAACTAGAAGAAGAGATTTACATGGAGCAACCAGAAGGATTCATCGTTGAAGGAAGGGAACATGTGGTATGTAGATTGAAGAAGAGCTTGTATGGATTACAGCAAATTCCATGATAGTGGTACAAAAAGTTTGATTCTTTCATGGTTAATCAACGATACATGAAAACTTCTTTCCACCACTGTGTGTTCGTGAAAAGATTCACGAACGGTACATCTATAATTCTTCTACTTTATTTTGACGACATGCTAATTGTGGGCCTAGTGAAAGAAAATATTGCTAAGTTAAATAAAGAACTTAGTAAGTCTTTTGCCATGAAAGACTTAGGACCAACGAAATAGATACTTGGGATGAGTATCACTCCCGATAGAAAAAATGAAAAATTATGGCTATCGCAAGAGAAATATATCAAGAAAATTCTCAGCTAATTTTACATGGATAAGGAAAAGATGGTCAGCACTCCACTTGCTAAACATTTCAATCTTACTTCTAAAAAAATTCCTTCTACTGAAGAAGGAAAAACAAAAATGCAGAAAATTTCATATGCCTCTACAATCGGCAATTTAATGTATGATATGGTTTGTACGAGACCTGATATTTCACATTTTGTTGGAGTAGTTAGTCAATTTCTATCAAATCCAGGCAGAAAGCATTGGAATACAGTTAAGTGAATTCTCAAGTATCTAAGAGGTACTTTTGAATTAAGTTTGTGTTTTGGGAGTAAAGAGTCTTTGTTAGTAGACTATATTGTGCAGACATGGTTGGGGACATTGACTCTAGAAAATCAACATCAGGGTATTTGGTTACATTTGGAGGGGAGCAGTGTCATGACAATCTAAGCGGCAAAAATAAGTTGTATTATCAACAACAGAAGCTAAGTTTATAGCAGCTACAAAGCCTTGTAAAGAAGTGTTGTGGATGTAAAAATTTCTGACATAACTAGGTCATAAACAAGACAAATCTATCTTGTATTGTGACAGTCAAAGTGCTATTCAGTTGAGCAAGAATCTGAGCTTTTAATCAAAGTCAAAACACATAGATATCAGGTATCATTGGATACGAGATGTGTTGGACACCAAGCAAGTATATCTGGAGAAGATTCACACATATGAAAACGACTTAGACATGATGACAAATATCTTGTAGAAGAGTAAGCATGAATTCTGTAGAAACTCTATAGGACTTCAACCTACCTCATAATAAATCAAGAGGGCGAGATTTATGAGGTGGGTGTTCATCCATTATGATGAGGGACCCCACTCTTCAATGGTAGTTGGAAAAAATTGCAGGAGGAAGATTTCTTCCTTCTACATCTCACCACTCAGAGATCTTCGAATCTTGCTGAGTTTGTCACTTGTAGGGCTCTCTCCCTATAAATGGGGAGTCCTTGGCAAAGAAAGAATCATCCAACAAAAAGACAAGAAGAAAAGAGGAAGAGAGAAAATAGAGGGAGGATTATCTTGAGAGAGTGAAAAGAAAGAGTGTTTGAGAAAAATAGGATGGGTGCTTTTGTGCACATTGTAAAATTTAAGAGTGGTGATTTTTCTCTTAGTGAATATCCTCTAGAATATTTGGTTTCTAGAAGAATATTGTAAATCCTATTTTTCATAGTGAGATTTTTCTGTACTCGATCCCCATGGTTTTTTTTCCCGATTTGGGATTCCACGTAAAAATTTTTGGTGTCTATATTTGCTATTATTTCTCTTACTTCTTGATTGTTTTATTATAACAGTGTAGAAAAAATATTCTTGATATTTTAAAATGACATATGCTATTCTTTTTCGTACCGGTTAGTAGTGTAATTGTGCTTTGTAAGTAAACTTTTTATAAGGAGACTGGATTTTAAGTAGGACCGTTTGTGACCCGTCTAGTCTTTCATGAGAACTTACTTGAAAAAGTAATTTTGTATAAAGAGATTGTCAAGAGCAGTCTTTTCTAGAAATTATCCTAATCAATACTATCTACGCTTATTTCTCGACTTTCCATATTATCTTTATTTTTCACAACAAATATCATATTCAAGAACATACTTTGGCACCATCCAATGAAGAACGTAGTGAAGTACAGTACCATAGGAAACACTCGTATTTTTTGCAATGCTTCTTGAAACATGTTTGCGGTTTTCAATGTTAGGAACTTGTTTTAGTTAGCTAGAAAAAAGTTCAGTAGTTGTAAAATTTTAGCTTACCAATAGATCGGTCTCATCAAAAGAAACTTCCACCCAACACTTTCCCTTACAGGTCCATCCAACATTGGTGCAACACAAGTTATTTTATTAAAAAGGATTAACAATTTGAAGTATCAAAAGTAGCTATGAT
The DNA here is from genome assembly GCA_022433065.1 of Begonia loranthoides. Taxonomy (NCBI): domain Eukaryota; kingdom Viridiplantae; phylum Streptophyta; class Magnoliopsida; order Cucurbitales; family Begoniaceae; genus Begonia; species Begonia loranthoides. Next base: position 7,777,768 of record CM039478.1, read on the forward strand.
ATGACTTAAGCTTTTACATTTCTTGATTCATGAATGGGAATAATAATTTCCCATAGGACTTAATAAATAAGTGTAACACCTCAAAATTTTATTTTTTCTTAAAATTTTAAATCCTAAAATTTTGCTCCAAATTGATTAAAAAACTAGGTTAAAATAGTTTATTGATGTAATATCTGAACATTCTTAGTTTACTTAATGCAAATTATGTATGAAATATGTTTGATAATGATAACATATTTGGAAATGATAAGATTTGAATGATTGTTGAGATTATTGTTTGTTGGAATTGCGTTAAATGAAGTGGTATTGTGAAGATTGTGTCATGGCTTATGGAGGAGTGAAAGTTTCAATAGATGAGGGCATTCTGGCTTATATGCGGTCGACCAATTTTATGGGTTAATTGACCAAATTTAGGCAAACAAAATTTTGATGCTCTCAGGCTGTTTTGCGGTCTACTAGAATTGTGTAGGCAGCCGACCTGATATAGGGCAGATTGAAATTTGTGATTCTCTAGTAATTTTACGGTCGAGCGACAGGAAGGATTTGGTCGACCAGAATTGTAACGAAATGGAATATTTGAGCCTCGAGTAGATTTGCGATCGACCAGTAATTGAAAAGTGGTCAACCGGTAATATGAAGAGTCACCAAAAATAAAGTACAAAGTTATTTTTTGATTGGCTTAAGAGAGTGGTGTCTTACTAAGTCACGACTGAAGAAAAGGTGGTTAAGTATGCTAAAAGCTAAAGAAAACCTAAGGAAAGAAAGGATGTCTGTAATGACTCGGATTTTCATACATTTAAAAATGCGTTAAATTTTGAGAAAAACATATCAGAGTGCAGGCTAGGCCGTTAGGAACACTTAAAACATTTCGGAAGTAAATCATAGCAGAAATAAAAAAAACATTTGCGGAAGCGTAAATAACTTAAAGGAAATAAACTAACCATTTAAATTACAATTTATGAAAAGAAACTTAATTACAATTTAACTGTCTCTTACATCTCATAGCCTGGCCAACCGCAAGCTCGCTCGTGCAAATCCATCATCAACTACTTCTTCATGGCTCGAAGACTCCGCAAGTACGTGTACCTACACCACAAGTAAGACGTGAGCCTAAAGGTCCCACTAAGGAAATGGGTTTATGCGGAATGAAATGTCTCTTTTTAATTCTTTGGAATGGGTCGCCCCAAACCAATCTTTTAATTACATATATTAGGAATAGCTCATACGTGGAGCTGGGGATAGCCTATTGGTTTCTAATTAATTATGTTAATTGGTCTGGTGATCCCATATGGGAAGGATTAATTCTTTTCCTCACTCAAGGTGTGTGGCCACCCCGTGGTGGTTTTTTTAATTGTTTCTATCATTATGATGCCTAAGACTAAAAGTACATACAACATACATAAGAGAATTCATATAACAACCATAACGGATATACAATGCACAACAAGATTAAAGAACGATAACATGCTTGAAAAGTTTACAACCTAAGTTTATTCACATGCTTTTATTAATTTACTTAGCTTAAATAAATCGATTAGGTTAATGCACTCGATTGATTAACAACTTTTAATGAATTAACAACTAAATCAATAACTAGTAACTAGATAAATTATTAATTAACATGCTTGTTACTTAAATTAATCTAAGCATGCTTAAGTTCTAATTATAAATTCGTTACTCTAGTCGACATGCTAATAACAAACAACCACTCTACACTTCACAACAATTTCCACTCACCAATTTATATGTAAAAAACAAAGAGAAGAGAAATCAACAAATCAACCAACAAGCCAACCACAACACTTACAGAGAGCTAATAACAGAGCAGTAAAACCAACAACGAGGGAAATATCATAAAGCGACCAAACAAAGCATTAGCAAATCTATATTATCAGTCAAAGGATTATCTACAAAGCATCTCAAATCTATCTAACTCACTCACACGTTCTTGACATGCTCAACCGCCTAGAAAACACACCGAGAACTAACATACAAAGCAGCCAAATATACAACAAATAAACATATAAAATATCACAGAGCAGCATAATATGCATTTACACTATTAACACCAACAGTGAACTTTCCAGGGAAGTAACAACAATAAAGAGAAAACTAACAACGGCAAATCAACCACCAAAAACTCACTCAAGCACACGCATGCGGTGTAGGGTCTACACCTGGCCAAGACACACCTAAGTCTTACCATTTGGAGAAAACCATTCACAGATAACTAACTCCACGGCATCTCGCAGGACCACAGCTCACGGCAGTAGAGAAACAGCGAAGGACCAGCCACCAACACGCACCAGGTAATCAACAGAACGTCCACACACTTCATCTCCCTCAACTCTGCCACTCACAGTCTCGCAATTCCCAGACGACAGAAGCTCTAACCTCTTGGCCATCAACCTTCTCTGAAATTTCTATCACTCGCTGAATATAAACACAAATGGCAATTTGAAACGCTGTAACAATCTATCCCACAATTCTAGCTACAGGTCCAAATTTTTTGGCCGAATGTTCGTCGTTCAATCCCTGCAACTGAAACACATTTTGTTGTCCTTAAACTAGAGGATAAACCAAAGGATGGACCAGTTCAATCGCGAGAAAACCAAACCAACTATTGCTCTGTGAATCGAAGGCCCTATCCAGTCATCAGCGATCATTCCCTGACAACACTCGAACAATAGAACGCAAGGGAGGTGGAAGATCGGTTGGACTTACCTCGCCTGAAGCCGGAATCGTTGCTCGACTCGCGATTGTAATTGGCCGAATGAACCCATGCCCTAGCTCCTCACGGTTCGCTCCCACAGATGTCGCGCCAGCGACCAGCGATCACTCACTAGGACGTCGCCACCTGAGCTAACGTCGTCGCCTCCTCGCTGGACCCATTGTCCTGTCACCTTGTTTGGTCTCCGTCTCTCATCTCTCGCTGTCCTGATCCCTCTTCTCTCTCTCTCTCTCTCTCTCTCTC
>CM039478.1:7780841-8018702 GCA_022433065.1 Begonia loranthoides
TCTTCTCTCTCTCTCTCTCTCTCTCTCTCTCTCTCTCTCTCTCTCTCTCTCTCTCTCTCTCTCTCTCTCTCTCTCTCTTGTTCTTCTGGTTGAAATTCGCAAATGGCCAAAGGCCATTCTTTCCCATTTAACCGGTTCACTTAGTGAACCAGTTGAAATGGCGTGAATCGGTTCTGTTGAACTGGTTCATGCCTCCAATATCCCTCATTTTAACTATTTTTAATTCTAATATATTTTAATTCTTTCATAATTTAATCTTAATTAATTCCTTAATGTAAAACAATTAAATTAATCTATAATGTACAACAATTATAATAAACCCCAAATATTATAATTTAAATTCTTAAATTAATATTTATTTTAATTACAGTAAATTCCATTTAATCTCAATAAGTGGAATTCTTACGAATACGTCCTTCGTAATACCCCGATAAAAATAATTATCCACTTAAAAAAAGTCGAGGGTGTTACAATGTCTCTCAAGAGCTCCCAAGGAAGTTTTCCCTCTCTTTCTCCTAGAAATTTGAAGGTACTAAAGATTTTCTTTATAAGTTGTATGAATTATATGAAGTTATAGGAGTTGTAATGGAGGAAAGAAGTAAAAGATGAAGAAAATAGTAAAATTGAGTGGTTAGGTCATTTGATATATATTGCCTATTTTCTTGGAATTTTTTAGTAAAACCAAGTAGATATGTTGTTAAGGACATCATAAGGAAGAAATAAGTTTTGAAATTTATAAATTTGGTTAAGTATAGAGAAAGTTATGGATAGTTAAAAATGGATGAAAATCGAAAGAAAAACCCAAAGTATGCATATTGGATTGATGTTTAAAATGCACTACTTTAGTCTTATACAAGTGATAAATGATTAAGTGATTATGCAAACAGCATATTATTGGTGAAGATTGTATTTATGTATACTTTGTGCTTGATGCATTAAATAGTCATTGATCGAAATGTTATTGGTTGTGAAAGTGTTATTGTTCAAGAAGGTATTCAAAGTATTGGAGCCACACTATGAACTTAAGATAATAGATATGCATGTCTTTGGCCATTTTGGTCTACATCATAGGATATTAGGCTTGTATTGATTTGATGATATTGTTTGTTGTATTGTCTATGGTAGAATGTTAGTATAAAGTTTTATAGGTTTAATGTGCTAAAAATTTGAGATTGATAGTTTAAATGAAATGCATTCATGTCATGTATCATGATTTTAAAAAAAGGATTGAAAATGTTTACATGCGTATATGTTGATAATGAAACTGAAAATGGACTGAATAAATGTAAATAGGTGTTTTGAGATTGGGGGGTTGAGTGACGATCCTACTTAGGAGAACTACATGATGATATATCTCTTCCCTCAGCGGGATTGAGTGACGGTTCTACTTAAAATGGACCATAGGATGTATCTCTTCTCTTGGACTAATAACCTCCAACATCTGAACTATTATACTTCTAAAAAGGATAAACTGAAAGGAAATGCACTTTATTTTTATAACATTGCATAACATGAGCATCACATTATTTATATTTATTTATCTCTTACTGAGCGTTAGGCTCATAGGTAAATCTTGTGATGTAGCTGAGGAGTTTGATTAGATTGAAAAAAATATATTGATTGATGGCACAGACTACAGATGAAGAAGTATAGTTACGTCAAGCACTTATGTCACCTGGTGCTTTTGACCAATGGGTTATGACTCACCTAGCTTTGGAGAACTGTTTTAATTGTATTGTATATGTATAAAGTTTAAGTAGGGATTTTGTAATGTTATATTAAGAATATTTTAAATGTTTTAAACGATAAAGTGTATCTTTTGAATGGTTTTAATAAAATGAGAAATGTTTTCGCTACATGTTCAATCTTATCTCTCACACGTTTAAAAAAAATGTTATGAAACATGAGAAGGAAAAATGGGTCGTTACTATTGAAATCCCTAATTAAAATTTGGGAATACTCGAAAGCAGCAAAATCATTAATTAAGCAAGAAAAATCTAATATTTATAAAAAAAATATCCATTTAATTTATTTTTAGTCAAACATTAAATAACTTTATTTAAAATATCTCCTTCAAGCAACGAAAATAAAATACAAAAATAGAGTTGAAATTTTCATATTGTAATATTAATATAGAGCATGCTTCAAAACTTTATTATAAGAAATATTAAACCGAGTTTAACAACATCCAAAAGGTTAAAAACTTTCAACAAAGTTTATTTATTAGAAATAATAAAATAACCAAACAGAAGCTAGGTTTATCCCTCTACCCCCGACAACACCATCCTCTATATGTTCTTCCATCTCTGGAATATTTTTGATCAGCTCTAATTCTTTTTCAGTAAAAATCCACTTACATCACAAAACTAAGAGTGAAATAAACTCAATACACGTGCATAAGTGAAAGAATTCCATGTATTACCAAATTTCTTTGCTTAAACCTACACTGGTTGGAACTTCAACTTTACCATGTGTTCAGGCTTTCATTAGTCATCTCAAAACTTACCATGCATTTCAGCTTTCAGAAAATAAGTGATTTTTTACCCTCATAAGGTTTCATCAGCCATCACAAAACATATCATGTTTTCCATTAATACTATTAGATTCATGCTTGCATATATGCATATATTATGACCTACAAATTTTATTTTGCTATAAAGCTATGTCAATGTCTAATCATGTGTATCAAAATAAAATATCAGAATTTAAATAATAAAATAAAGTTGAAGAAAAGAAATTAAATATTATGCCTTGTGATGTAGGGAGGATGATCAAAATGTTGAAAACTAATGTCTTTGCTTACATGGACTACGAGAGTACAGAGTTTTGTGAAATTTTTAAAGTTTTCGAATACCTTTTCCTGCCTAAATAAATCTTAGAGTTAAAATCCTCTTTAAATCAGGAATTCCTTAATGATAAAATTGTAGGTGGACTAAAAATTGAATTGGATCAACTTTGACGCTTTGAGAGCAATTCAGGTCGAAAGACCTATTCAGGTTCAACAAAGTATGGTATGGTCTGGTTGGAGCAGGTCTGATTCAGATAGACCAGTTTGGTTATTCTCGGCTGGATCAGATTGACTGCAGAGAATCATCTCGGGTCAGATTAGGTTAGGTTTCAGTCTCGGTTCTTCTCCTTCTCTCTCCTTCCTTTTTCTTTGCGTCGCGCTCGATTGAACATGGAAAGGGTGTGTTCACTAATGGTTGAGGCTGGACCACGCCGAAAATTTGTCAGAAGAGGGTGCCTGAGAGTGGTCGTTGATTTGGTTGGAGAGTCCTCGGCTAGGGCTTGGCTTCCAACTCCGTGGAGTTCCTCAAATTCTCTTGACTTCGGCATCTTGCAGTGGTCGGAGCTTTGAGAGTGAAAATTGGAACTTCAAAGATGAGTGATGCTTGGAGTTCTCTAGAGGTGAGTGTTTCCACCACTCAGTGACTTCCAATTTGTAAAGGAGATATCTGATTGGAATCTCCCCCCAAATCTGAGTGGGTTTCAAATTTTCCTAAACATGTTGATTTGATAAATTCAGATCAATTCAAAATTTTCACTTGTATGGAGGAATGTTAGGGTCTAGTTTTCTGATTTGAGGAAAAAAAATCTGAAGTTCAAATTTTGAAAAAAAAAAAGCTCTAATATGCTACAATCTCTCCTCCTTACAATAAATTTCATCATCGAAATTTAAAGTATTACCTAAAAAGATCTGGGTAGGTTTTTCTCATTTCCTCTTCTCTTTCCTAGGTTGTTTCCTATACGTTTTGGTTTTTCCATAATACTCTTACAAGTGAAACCTTATTGTTCATCTCCTCAGATCTCTTTCTTTTAAATCCATAATTTCAATCAGCCTTTCTTCATGTGACAAGTCAAGGTTGATCACAAAGTCAAGAGTTCTCATTAGTAGAATATGTGATGGATCTGGAACATATTTCTTAAACATAGAGATGTAAAACACATTGTGAACATGTTAAAGTGATTCAGGCAAGTTCAACTAATAAGCGATTTCTTCGACTCTTTCTGAAATTTCAAATGGGCTTACAAATCTCAGACTCAGCTTTTCTTTCTTACCAAACTGCATCAAACCTCTTATAGGATAAATCTTTAAAAAAAATACTTGATCTCCTAATGTAAACTACAATTTTCTTCTTCTTCGATCAACATAGTTTTTCTGACTGCTCTAAGCTACAAGGATCCTTTTTTGATTTATAGCTGCAATCTTAGCAGTCTGCCTTAGAATATCAAGCCCAACAAGTATTTCATCTCCAACTTTGTCTCAATACACTGAAGATCTATACTTTCTGCCATAAAGTGCTTCATAAAGCGTCATCTCAACCAAAGCTTGGTAACTGTTATTGTATCAAACTCTACTAGGAGCAGGTTTTTACCCTAGTGTTCTTGAAAATCAATAGCACAAGCCCTCAACATATTCTCCAAGGTTTGAATTGTTCTTTCATAATGCCCATCCGTCTGAAGGTGAAAAGTTGTACTAAAATTTAAATAAGTGCTCATTACTTTCGGCATACTCTTCTAGAACTTCAAGGTGAAACAAGTATTTCGATCCAACACTATAGAGACTAGCGTACCATGTAATATGATGATCTCTTGGATATAAAGTTGTTCATATTGATCCAAAATATACATGGTCCTTACAAAAAGAAAATGATTTGGTTAATCGATCTACAATAACCCAAATAGAATCATGTCTTTTAATGGTCTTTGGAAGTTCCACCATGAAATCCATAGTTATATACTCCCATTTTCATTGAGGCGCCATTAATGGCTACTACGTACCAGCAAATGTTGATACTCCGCTTTGACTTTTTGGCAAGTAATACATCTCTCAACAAATTTAGCTACGTCCAGATTTAGCCAACGCCACCAGTAATGTTGTTTGAATCTCGATACATTTTGGTTGCATCGGGATGTATCGAATATGAGATTTGTCATGCTCTAATGGGGACCCGAGACAGAATGGAGAGTAACTCAGCCTGAGAACGAACAGAGCTACCCAACCCATAACTTTAAATATCCAATATAGCAACGAAATACTTTAAATAAAAATTAAATCATGGTCTAATACAAATGTGCAATATACAAAGTCTAATCTTACCAAAATAAATCACAAATAAAATTATTAAAAAGTCTAAAAAGGAATACTTGTCTAACAATCACCTATATCAATAGCTGGGGATCTTCCAAAAGACCTGAAAGGAATGTCATTGGTGTAGGTCGACTAAACTCAATAGAGATAAAGTTTTTATGTTCAACCATTTAATATAAAAAAATAATGATTAAGCATGTTTGGTAAAAATCATATTTTATAAAAAAATGTACATAATGGCACATGTTAAAAAAACTCACTATAATGTGGTATGTAATTAAAAATAGACCATTGTTGTACTATTCAAAAATCCTAGTGAAAATAGAGTCACTCACGAACTCCAGGCACACCATGTCATATGCATATCACATAATGACAACGATGTTTGACGATCGCGAAAGCTATATAAAAACCCTGATCAAGTTTAGGGTTTTATGCCTAGGGACACAACACTTACAGCTGTCTTATTACTCTAGTTAACAACAATCAAACACATCCTCTCACGGTAGAATATACGTAAAGTAAAACAAGACCCCAACTCGGGTCAATCAAACTTGGTTCACACAACCAAGTTGATCCATTGATTAATGTTCATTCTTAAATAAAATATGTCAGTGAACTATTACATAATATAATGAAAATCCGACGAGTCATGAAATGGACACGTCATTGTATATAAGGACACATCTCAAAATATAATTTTAGAAAATTGTGTAATGCAATACACAAAATTAAATTTATATCTCGAAATGGGCTTACTACCGGTCAAAACCCAAATATTAAAAAGCCCAAATCCAATAGTCCACAATTTTAATCTTTGTCTTTTGGTACCGATTCAAAAATAAAATCCTAAATTTTTTTGTTAAATTTTTATGTATTAAATCCCCTATTTTCACTAAAAAAATAATCCAAAATTAATTGGGTAGAAAATATTCAAAATTTGGCCCAAAATAGGCTCTAAACCGCAACTCAAAAAGGTTGGGTCTGCAGTCCAAATAAAGTTGGACCACAGCCTAACCAACACCTCATTCGCGTGTTTGGATCGCAGCTCAATTAGTCACTGCACGAAACCAAATAGTACAATGTCATCTTTACGACGCTACCTATAAATTTTTTTTTTGTCAATCTACTAATTTCATTGAACAATCTAGCGAAAGCAGAACCCTAACACCATGTCATCTTTACGACGCTACCTATAAATTTTTTTTTTGTCAATCTACTAATTTCATTGAACAATCTAGCGAAAGCAGAACCCTAACACCACAATCATACATGAGGTTGAAACATGGTATGATTTACAGGAAAAAAAAATCCAACTTTTAATCAAAATTTCCAGCGACAACAGAGAGTAAAAGTGGGAGTTTTAAATCAGATTTTTCATACCTCTGATTCTGATTTCTGACTACCAATAGAAACTCTGATCAATCCATGAGAAACTTATGTTTCTTCCTCCAAATCGTATCGATGATGGTCATAATTTCCTTTCCAACAGAGAGAACAAAATTTCATAAAAAAAATTCAAGATTTCTGCCAGAATTTAGAATTATAGAGAGGGACAAAAATTACAAAAATTTTCAACTTACTGTGGCCAATTTCTCCATTCTCAAGGGCGGAAGCCAATTCCCCCAATTTTCTCTGTAAGTCTGCCGAAAGAGAGGAAAACATGGGAGGCAAGAGATAGAGAGATATGAGAAGAGAGAGAGATGAAGCGCATGTTACAAAGAGGTGAAAATCCTCTTTAATAGGAAGAAGTTTCCTTCCCTAATTCATAACATACCCATGAATTTGGGAAGGAAATAATTTCCAAAAAATATCTTCCCTAATTCAAAAACAACGGGTTTCACATTCTCCTCCACAAAGGAAATTTCATTCCCAAAATTTAGAACAATCTCAAAAGTACTATTGAACAAACAGGGGTACTTAGTCATCACCTCAAATTCAATTTCTCAGTTTGGTTCTCTATCATTATGGTTCCTCCAATGAACCTGTACCAATGGTATTTCACAGTAATGAGAATTCTGATCTCACAACTTAGAATTCTCTCATATTCTTTATAAGAAACATCCTCCTGAATAAATACCTCAGTCCAAAAAACTATATGTGAAGGGTCTAAAATATACTTCCTCAACATAGAGACGTGGAACACATTGTGAACATAGTTCAATTGTGGCGATAAATCCAGTCAATAAGCCACTGAACCAAACCGCTCAATATTATGAAAATGACCTATTTATCTTGAGGCAAACTTCCCTTTCATACCAAAGTGACTTATATCATGATGACGACACACCTTAAAAAAACGCAAAGTCATTGGTTTCAAACTCTACCTCCGTTCTCTAGAGGTCTATATAACTCGTTTGACAACTCTGAATTGTACTTAGTAGTTCTATAATCATTGAAACCTTCCCAGTAGAGTATTGTAATGGCATCGTATAATAAAATCAATTACCAAGGTGATTCATCCAACAATTACCAAGGTCCAAAATACAAGATCTTAACACATCTGTGAGAATCCAAAACTTACATTAAGGCTAAACACTTAGATGAGGATGTTACATTGTAATCAAATTTAATTTAGATTCTAATTTTACCATTATAGCTATCCAAAAATTGAGATCTAACTTAAAAAACCTAACATTCACTACAATGATTATAATACGAGTAACAAATGATATTCTCAATACCAAGTTTGCTCAACTCCAACAAAAACTGATCCATTCTGTAATACCCAGATTTTTCATATGAATAGTTATAATTATGTTATATGATAATTTAGAATTTAATAGATTAATTGAGAAATTTTAATAAAGAAATAAAAATATTAGAATTATTAAATAAGTTAGAGAATTAGGAAAGTTAAAATAAATAATTTTATTTTATAGATAATAAAATAATATTGGAAGTATTGAGGGATTAGGAAAGCTGAATATATTACTAAAGAAATATTTTGAAAAAGATTCACAGTAAGAAAGAATTAAGCATTAGTTTATATTTTATATTTTGGGAATTAAGGAAATATGTGTAGGAAATACCAAATGCATTATGAACCATTAGATGAGGTTTAGAAATGACTGAGATCAATATGGAATGAGAAAGATGATCCTCAAGAGTGTTTGATGTGGGAGGCCGTTGGATAGCTGGATCGGTTAAGTGGAAGGAACGTGGATCGTTGGATTAAAGAAAATATGCTTTCGTGGGAGAGTTTGATGTCATTTGGGTGTGGGATGATATTGGACCGTATGATTAGATTAGTTGGAAGGATGTAGACCATTAGATTTGAGAAAGATTCTTCCGCGAAAGTGTTGGACGCCACTTGGGCGCGGAAGATTGTGGATTTGTTGGATTAGTTTAGCTGAAGGAGTATGGACCATTGAATTAGGAAAAGATTCTTCTGGACCATTGGATTAGGAAAAGATTCTTTTACGGAAGGGAAAGATGTTGGATTTTTCATACCACTGATTCCGATTTCCAACTATCGATAGAAACTCTAATCAACCTATGAGAGACTTATGTTTTCTTCTCCAAACTGCATCGATGACATTCGTAATTTCCTTTCCAACACAGAGAACAAAATTGCATTAAAAAAATTATGATTTCTGCCAGAATTTAGCATTACATAGAAGGAAGGAAATTTTTAACTTACTGTGGCCAATTTCTGTGTTCTCAAGGGTGGAAACCAAATCTCCCAATTTTCTCTGTGAGTCTGCCAAGAGAGAGGAAATGATGGAGGAAAGAGATAGAGTGATATGTGTAGCGACCCATTTTCTTTTTCCTTTTCCATCTTTAAAACCAAAATATATAACGGAAGACCTTCCTTTTTAAAACAAAAGGAAAAGTGTTATAATAAAATTATTTTCTTTCATTATTAAAAACATATATTTTATACATATAAAACAAAACCCTTTCGTTAAACCATTCCTTTTTAGTTTAGCCGGCACAATCTCGCCGTGAAAACCCTCCATCAACTACTCCTCTTTGTTTTCCCTTAGTGTCGTCACCTACATCACAAGTCATAAGCTATGAACCTAACACTCAGTAAGAATAAATATTCAAAAAGAAAACATTAGCCATGAACATGATATGCATATGCTATACAATATATAGTCATGCAATTTTATACAATCTTTTCTTTTTATGTTTCACTTAACAATCCAGAACAATTGGAGAACGTCAGTCCAAGTGAAAAGATAAACCATCAGGTACTCTTAGGTAGTACCTTCACCCAATTCCCCCATTGAGGAAAGGATGCATCATAAAGTAGGTCTCCTAAGTAAACCCAGCACTAGATCTTCCATCTCACAATTGACCATTTACGTTTATTCAATTAACTCTTTTTAGTCATATAGCAATTCAGACACTTGGAGATTACTAGACCTAGGGAAAAGATACATCATATGGCCCACGTTGGGCTGAACCATAAGTCAATCCCGACGAGGGATGAGTTACATCATTATTGGCTCTCCCAAACAGGACCGTTGTTGATCCCCCCAACCTCCAATGCCTATTTACGTTTATCCAGTCCATTTTCACTTTTATTACATATTTCATAATAGTAAACATTTCGTATTGTAATGCAAGGAATATGCATAAAAACATGTGCATATAACATCCATGATATCAAACTCTCCAAGACAATATAATTCTAACATATACATTCCACCTCAATTTATCATAGTTAACCATAAATATAAAACTTAAATCCTAATAACCTTTAGGACTTCATAGTCTTAGCTAAATAACAAAACCAATAACTTTGTGCACTTATTAACATGACATCTCTCAACTCTATAATCTAAATTCTAGTGTATATATCATATCCTAAACCTATGATGCATCCAAAAGGGCACTTAAATTCATTGCTTACCATGAGTTGTTAGTGAAATTCCACACTTCAATGTCCTCTTCAATAATCAGCACTTCAATTCAACAACCTCAACGGCAAAGAAAGAACAAGGTAGAGAGCTTCCAAGGTTTGAGAGAATTCCTTCTTTTTCTCCCTCTAATCTCAACTTCTGCGTATGAATTTTCATCTCCTGTGTATTTAACTTATTTCCTCCAGCCTTGAGCTAGAGGTGTTTTCATGTCAGGATGCAAACAAAGTGAATCATCATGCTTAAACAAATCAGAAAATGACATTACACAGTGAGTCGGTTATTTTCTATACGTTCTAATCAACCACCATTTCTTTGTGATCAACCGCAAGCTTACCTAGGCAGAAGTATCGTTGAATCTGCCATTAAGTCGAACGACCGCCTTTTATCATTGATCAACCGCCCTTCCTTCTGGGCAGAATTACTGTCTAATATGTATTGAAGCTATTCGATCACCCTTTCCTTCTTGATCGACCGCCCATCTACCCGAGAGCAACCTTTCATTGAAAACTGGTCGTTCACTGAGCGACCGCTCATTTTGGATTTTACAATCTGTAGTGACCACGATTGACAGCCCTTCCTTTAGCCGATCGACCGGCATTTGATAACTCTTCAATCAGTTTAAAACCGATCGATCACCTTATTTGGCTGATCAACCGCTTCTCATGACTTTTACAATCTGTTTGAATTTTGATTACAATCGATCGATCACCTTCTTCGGTTGATCAACCACTTCTCAAAATGTTTACACTCTATCTTTAAGTTGAACGACCACACTGATCTCGATTGACCGCAACACTCCAAAATTGCACTCTGAATTAAAACTTGATCGACCACTCTAATTTTGGTCATTCAAAACTCCACACAATTATTCCTTCCTCAAAATTTTTGGTTTTCCTTCTCCATTTCATGTGTTATACCTCACTTTACACTCTTAAATTTCTATCTACTTTATTTCTTATATTTCTATCTACTTTATTACTTACTCTTTTATCTTTAAAATCAATCATTACTCTTATAATGCATTGTAGGATAATTTCTAGGATATTACAATATGAGAAGAGGGAGAGATGGGGGTGAAGGTTACATAGAGGTGAAAATCCTCTTTTATGAGAAGAAGTTTCTTTCCCTGATACGTAACATACCCACGAATTAGGAAAGGAAATAATTTCCAAAAAATATCTTCCTTACTTCAAAAACAACGGGTATCATAAGGTTGAATGTGCCTCCTCCAATATGACTCTTTTCAAACAGTATCATCATAAATACAACATCTCTTTATATACTTGATAGTTCCATCTTTTGACATGGAAAATTCATACTGCTTTCCAACTTCCAATTAATCTCTTACTTTAACTAAGAATGCATCCTCATGTTGTTTGTCTTTAATTTGTTCAAGCAAGCTTAGTTGTAAATTCATCGCAGATAATCTTTCAAGTAATCTGTATGGCACAATCTTTAAATTGAACATCTGCATTTCTTCAGCTAACCCTCTAAGAATGAGCCTCAGAGACGACACATGTGGCAACGCTCTCCTACTTAATGCGTTGGCCACCATGTTGGTTTTTCTAGGGTTGTAGATGATCTCGCAATCATCATCTTTCACCAATTCAAGTCATCTCCATTGCCTCATATTCCGATCCTTTTAAGTCATAAAGTAATTCAAACTTTTATGGTCGGTGTAAATTTCACATCTTTCCTATATAAATAGTGTCTTCATATTTTAAGTGCATTGACCACTGTTTCAAGCTCCAGATCATGAGTTGGGTAGTTCTTCTCGTGATCGTTCAACTGTCAAGAGGCATAGGCCACAACTTTTTCCTCTTGCATAAGAACACATCCTGGTCTGGATTTTGAGGCATCATTGTACACGACAAAGTTTTCCATGCCTGAAGTTATAGTAAGAATTGATGTTGAAATCAATATCCTTTTCAACTCCTGGAAACTTTGCCCGCATTCATTAGTTCATAAATACTAGGCACCCTTCCTAGTTAACCTCATGAGTGGTGCGGTGGCTAATCTCGAAAATCTTTCTACAAACCTCATATAGTAGCCTACAAGTCTTAGGAAGCTCCATACTTTAGTTGTATTTTTAGGTTGCAGCCACTTACTGCTTCAATCTTCCCTGAATCAACTGAGATACCCTCCCTTGAAATTATGTGACCGAGAAAAGCCACTTTTTCAATCAAGAACGTGTTCTTAGAGAACTTTGCATACAACTTTTCATGTCTCAATTTTGAAAGAACAGCTCACAAATGCTTCCCATGGTCATCTTTACCCTTTGAGTAGATGAGGATGTTGTCAAAAAACACAATCACAAAGTCATCTAAAAGTGCTTTGAATACTCGATTCATTAAGTTTATAAAGGCGGTTGGAGCATTACTTAATCCAAATGACATTACTCAAAATTCATAATGGTCATATCTAGTTTAAAATGTTGTCTTAAAAACACCCTCTTCCTAGATCCTTAGTTGATGATAGCCAAATATGAAATCTATCTTTGATAAAATCGTTGCTCCCTTTAACTAATCAAAAAGATCATCGATCCTTGGAAGTGGGTACTTGTTCTTTATGGTAACTCTATTGAATTATTGATAGTCATGCATAACCTTATAGATCCATCATTCTTCTTCACGAATAGTACCGGTGCTCCCCAAGGTGAAAAACTTGGTTAAATGGATCCCTTCTCCAGCAATTCATCAAGCTAAACTTTTAACTTCTTTAGTTCAGTTGGCGCCATTCTATACAAGGCTTTAGCAATTGGCGTCGTTCCAGGTACAATATCAATGTTGAATTCCACATCTCTTGCAGATGACATATTTGATAGGTCATCTAGAAAACATCTGGAAATTTGAGCTATTAGCACTTTATCCAAGGTCATTGCTTCCTCAGGTTGGACATATATAACATTTGCCAGAAATCTCAAACATCCAGAACTTAATAATCTTTGAGCTTGCATAACTGATATTACTAGATTTCTCAAATCTTTTCTTTCATCATGGAATAAAAGTGGTTCTTCTCCAGGTAAATGAAATCTCACTATCTTCTTGCAGCAGTCAATAGTCACATAGTGTTTGGTTAGTCAATCCATTCTAAGAAGAACGTCGTAATCTTGCATTGCTAGCACGATCAAATCTGCCTCAAGCTTTTTATCTTCAATACAAACATTGAACCCTCGAATAATAGAATCGACAAACATAACATTGCTCGAAGGCGTAGCCACTCCTAACTTATGCTCAAGAGTTTCTACTATCTTCTCTAATTTCTTAAAATGTATAATGGATATAAAGGAGTGGGTTGCTCATGAATCAATTAATACGTAAAAAGGTATGCTTGAAATTAGAAGTGAACATATCACAACAAATGGGTTCCCTTCTGCCTCCTCTTTGGTCATGGTGAAGACTCTAGCAGCTGTCTTGGTTTGATCCTTGACATTCTTAGGGCAATTGCTAATGAAATGTTTAGGTTGATTGCACTTAAAACAAGTCAGAACTCTTGCACGAAATTCTCCAACATGTGCCTTCTTGCATGTAGGACACGTGGGTAAGATAGGCATCATCATCTAGTTCATTGGTTCCCTCTTGATAAACTTGGAGGCTCCTTCACCGAGTCCATAGGTCATTGGTCTCTTAGATGCAACCCATTGTTGTTGTAGGGGCTAATTCCTTGTTTGACTTGCATGGCTAAACCTTCTCCTATATTCCTTGGCCTTGATAACCTTTTGTTCTCCTATCATTTAGTGATTTTCAACAACGACCACAAATGGAGTTTCTTTTGAAATGACAAGGTTAACATCTTTAAATATTTCCACCCTCAGCCCTTGGACAAAACATTTCATTTTCATCACCTTATTACAGACTATGTGAGGGACAAACGGACAAATCAGGATAGTTGATCGAACATATGCATATAAACGATTACACTTCCAATCTACTTCAAAGCCATGAATTCCTTCATCTTCGCATTCCTCATGGTGTCAGCAAAATATTTCTCATAAAATAGTTCTTGAATTTTCTCTTATGATATGATGGTGACTAAATATATCACTTTTATTGAATTCCACTAATAACGTGCTTCCTTTCTTAACATAGAGGACACACAAATCATATTTTCTACCTCCAAAATCTTAGTATGCTCAAATATCTTATCAATGGTTCTGATCCAATCCTAAGCAACTATCATATCAACCAAGTTACCATCAAAAGTTAGAGGATCTGATATTTGGAATCTTTCATAATCAAGGTCCGTGAGTTGAGGCCTATTAGGGATTTGACCTTGCAAATTAGCCTTTTGAGTTTGGGCAGTGGCAGTGGCAGTGGCAGTGGCTGCTTGTATTAGTTACTCGATTCGTCTAGACTGCCTCTCAATCATATCCATCATTTGAACGAGAACTATATCTCACTTTGAATTATTTCCTCTACAATTGGTTATAAGTTTACATCACAAATGTTTGTTCTTTAAATATATTTTTGTATACTTTGAAATTATTTAAACAATTACTAAAATTTTATATAACAAAACTTTATTAAGTACGATTTTATCAGAATAAAAGGAATTTTGAAAAGAAATACTTATTAATCAGTAATGTTCCAAATACAGAAGAGCATATAGATAATTTACAGAATCTTATAAACATAGGGCTCTGATACCAAACTGTAACACCTCGACAATTCATTTTTCTCCAAATTCATTGAAAAATTAGATTAAAATAATTAATTGAAAACCCTAATTAAAAATTGGAAATCTTTGAGAACATTAAAATCATTAATTAAATGAAAGAAAATCTCATATTTATTAAAAAATATCCATTTAATTTATTTTTAGTAAAACATTAAATAACTTTATTTAAAATATCTTTTTCAAGCAACAAAAATAAAATATGAAAACATAGTTCAAAATTTCATATTGAAATATTAATACATAGCATGCTTCAAACCTTTATAATAAGAAATATTAAATCGAGTTTAACAATATCCAACAATGATTAAAAAGTTTCAACAAACTTCATTTATTAAAATAATAATAAAATGAAATATCAGTTAGGTCTATTCCTTCGATTCGACAATACCATCATCTGTATGTATCTGCCTCTTGAGTATTCTCGAGCAGCCTCAATTCTTCTTCAATTAAAAATTCACCTACATCACAAAATAAGAGGATGAGATAAACTCAATAAGTAAAAAACGTGCATATGTGAAATAATGTCATGCTTAAAGTTACATATTGGTTGAATTCATTTTCGAACCTTGCCATGCATTCAGACTTTTATTAGTCATCTCATAATTTACTATGTTTCGACTTCTAGAAAACCAACGATTTCTTACCCTGATAAGATTTCATCATCTATCACAAAATATATTATGTTTTTCGTCAATTCCATCATATTCATTCATTCATGATTGCATACATTATGACCTACAAATCTTATATTGCTATAAACTTATGTCAATGTCTAACCATATGTCTCAAAATAAAATATCATAATTTAAACAACAAAATAAAATTGAAAAAAATAAATTAAATATTATGTTTTGTGATGTAGGATCGATAGTCAAAACGTTGAAAACCGATGTCTTTACTTACCTGGACTGTGTGAGTTTAGGGTTTTGGGAAACTTTCAAAGCTTTCAAATACCATTTCCTGCCTCAATAAATCTTAGGGTTAAAATTCTCCTTAATTCTTTAAAAAAAATCTTTGAAAGAATTTAGGCAGAAATTCTTTATTGGCAAAATCCTAGGTTAACTAAAAATCGAATTGGATCAACTTTGACAGTCCATGAGCAATTTGGGTCGAAATTGGACCAATTTTGGTTCAACAAGGTATTGTCCGGTCTGACTAGAGTGGGTCCGCTTTGGCTAGACCAGTTTAGTTATGCGCAACTGGACTAGTTCGGTTTGGGTTGGCTTGGGTTAGGTTTCCATGCCAATTTTTCCCCTTCTTTCTTCTTTGCGTCACACTCGGCTGAACACACATAGAGTGTGTTCACCGATGGTTGAGGATTGATCGCGTTGGAAATTTGTTAGAAGAGGGTGCCTAAGAGTGATCATTGATTCAATTGGAGAGTCCTCGGCAAGGGCTTGACTTCCAACTCTTTGAAGTTCTTCGAATTCTCCTGACTTCAGAAGCTTGCAATGGTCAGAGCTTTGAAAGTGAAGTTTGACACTGCAAAAGTGAATGATACTTGGAGTTCCAGAGGTGAGTGTTTCTTCCACTCGTTGACTTCCAATTTATAGAGAAGATATCCGGTTGAAGTCTCCCAAAAATCCGAGTGGGCTTCGGACTTTCCTCAACAAATTAAGTCTGTTGAGTTGAAAATTTCAGATCAGTTCAGATTTTTCACAAGGGAGGAGTTTTAAGGTTAAGTTTCCTGATTGAGGGAAAATAAATTTGTAATATCAAATTTTGAAAAAAAAAAAAAAAAAGAATCTCTAATATGTTACAATAGCTCAAGTCATGGAATAGAAGAAAATATACAATGATGGAACATTCCGAAAGAACATAGTTCCAGAGAGGGGCATAGAAATCCAATGTCGCTTCAATGAAAGTGATGCACAATCCTATAATTGTTAGAAATATGCCATCTGAGGCTTGTACAATTGCACAGCACATTACAGTGAGGTGGCACAGCTTCTTTTGCAACCCTAATCCCTCTTCTTCTTCTCAGCCCACTTGGGTCCATATATTGCTAAGAAAGTCCGGCCAAACCGCCGATCGGTTATCTGCACTTTTTCGGGTCAGTTAAACCCACGAATCAGTTATTCAATTTAATAACTGTTTACTGAAAACTTCAACTAGTTTAAGGTAGACATTTTCAAATGGTGAAGGAGATATGTTGAATCATGACTACAAGCAGCAGATGTGCACATCAGAAGGGAAATTGTCATGCAATTTATTTTG
This sequence comes from Begonia loranthoides, assembly GCA_022433065.1. Classification (NCBI taxonomy): domain Eukaryota; kingdom Viridiplantae; phylum Streptophyta; class Magnoliopsida; order Cucurbitales; family Begoniaceae; genus Begonia; species Begonia loranthoides. The sequence goes on from CM039478.1 coordinate 7,797,702, forward strand.
TGAACTAGGGGCCAAATGAACTTCATTTTGTGATAATTTGAACAAGCATATGGTCTTCTGATACGTACCTTTACAAGGTGTCCACAAGATTCTATCATATCGGTTCTCAGTGCATACTCCACCACCTGAAAATAAGTTTGCCATTCACTTAGATTAGAATAGCCGTGATAATTTAACAAGTAACAACTTACAATGAATGTATCCTGTCCAATTAAGGCTGATTTTGAAATTTTATCCATTAGCACTGCATAGTCAACTTCTGTATATGGTGGAGTCACACTGATGTAATCAAATGGTCCGTCTTTGCCTAGACCCATAAAACATTAGGAGGAAGTAACCATTATCAAAGACAACCGATGAGCATTAGAAAATAAAGCGACAGGGCAGTTTCATATTTATAGGCATCATTGAAGAACTGATCACACTATGTCAAAACTCCTAAATATGCTAATAAAAATATAAATATGAAGTTTTAAATATTTCTTAAATGTCCCCAAGTCTTAAGTCATCATAACTCAGGAATGTACCAACAAACTGCTCGGCTCGTTCAATGAAATTCTCAACACGAACTGGATGTACAATGGAAACATCAAGAAAGCCAGTGTGTTGCAAATTTGGTCGCAAAACATCAGAAACAACCCATGGATCCATCTCAACGAAATGTACCTAGAAGATACACAGATCAATTTAATGTCATTACCAAAGTCCAAGAAGAGAATTATTAAAATTCGAACCATTTAATAGTTTTATGTTTCAAACATGAGCAAATAATCGAAAGCTTACACAGAATATTAAGTAATTAGATCAAACTATATCTTTGAGAGAAGTGACTTCAGCATGGGTACCTCAGAGCATCCACGGCTGAGAGCTTCAATACCAACTGATCCTGTACCACTATACAAGTCTAACCAACGGCCAGGCCTTAGAGATGCCGGACAGCCACCAGCTGCCTACAACATTATACTACAAAAATCAGAAGAATTACTAAGAAAATAGTGACAGCCAGAATCATATGTGAAATAACTATGTATAGTGTTTCTGTTCCTCAAAACCACTGCAAATGTTTAAAGATCTGGTGCAATTAGTACCTGCAATATATCAAAAGCGGCACCTTTTACAACTTCCATCATTGGTCGCACATCCATTCCCTTGGGTGAGAGCAATTTTTTTCTTCGCGCTGTTCCACCAAGTACCTAAGGTGGACGGGTTCTTATATTTACACTTGAATCTTGTGATAGAACTTCCCAATTGGGAGCTGACAGTGGACAACCAAAACATTCCAATAAATGAATCGGAAATAAAACCATCAAATGCCTACCTGAAGCAGCTTATGCGTAGACCGTGGTGGTTTAGGTTCCTCTGCAACGACTTGCTTACTTATTTCTCCCTTTTGCCCTTCTTTTCGTCTTTTGTTCTGATAGCGAGGTTTACATGAAATATGGAAACCCAAAGAAAAGTCAATTATCCAGAATATTAACTAAAACGCCGGTGTGTTATCTTCATTATTTGAATTTTTTGAGGTTCATAACATTTAGTTTGTTTTGCAAAGATCTCTCACGCGTTGAGGAAATCACCAAAAATAGTAGTAACGTTTTTTCCTCATTTCGACGTAGTCATACCCAATATTCTTCTGATTGCCGAAAGAACTTATCAAGTTAACGTACGGTTTTCATGGAAAGCAACCGTTGAAGCTCTATCTAACACAAGACGCATACAGAGAGAGAGAGAGAGAACCTTGGGAGGTGATTCAGATAAGAACTCTTCAGGATTAAGACCATACTGCTCCAGCAACTCTCTTCTCGCCTCATTGGCAGTTCCATTCCGTAATTCTGCAAAATACAAACGAAACCGTAACGCCAACGAAAAGCAAGAAAAGAAGAATCAATTAGACGCAGCAGCAGATGAACTCACCGTAAGACAAAACAACAAAAGGGGACGGAGGAGAAGTGGTGGGTCTAGCGCAAACTCTCAAAGGCGTAACGCACAGGGAGTATGAGAGGGAGGAAGTGGAGTTATTGAGTGGGAGGTGAGAGCGAAATGGGGAAGAAGAAAGAGACATAGACATTTTGAGTACTTGGAAAGAGAATTGGAAGGGAAGCACATTTAGATAACTCAACTAGCGTGGGCCGTTCTACTGGTAAGCCCAATAAAAGGCACATCTGATCTACCTTCTTTCTTTTGTAGCTCAAAGTGCAAGCTCCTCTAATATTTTTCTTTCTTTTTTTTTTTCTTTCTTTTTTACACAATTAACCTTGAATTTTAATCTATGTAAAACTATATTGTAAATAAAGTCATTAAATTTTACTTGCAAAAGTATGTGGAAAAGTCACAAAAAAAGAAAAAAATACAAATTGGAGCTTAAAAGTATTTCCTTGAATATCTATCTTTCATTTATTAGCAATTTATTTATTCATTAAATTCAATATGTATACAACACGTTTTTGATTTAATAAATGTTGTTATCAAATTTTTTTTACCCAATTTAAAACTCTACTGCACGATTGATAAAGTTCGATGTTGCCAGATAAGAAATAGATCGGGTGAGAAATTGTCAAAATAGTTAAAATATCTTATTAAATGAAAAACGTGATAAATTTAACCAATAAATTAATAAAAAGATCTAAATTGCTAACACATGAAAGGTAAAAATTTGATTTGTCAAAAAATAATTTTAATATTAGGATTTAAATTACAATTTACTAAAAAAAAATTGAAATATTTACGTAGACCCTTAAGTAAAAGTGTTTAACATAAGAGGAGGCAGACCAGGATTGCTTAGTGTCACGGTCTTACTTTCAAGAGACTTAAGAGAGACCATGTGGCACTCGTGTTAGGGGAAACAACGAGTCAGCCTTCGAAGTGTGCCAACGGCACCAATTGCCCACGACGTTAGAACGAGCTTTGTGTCTAACGAGCGAGCAGTGAGCGAGCGAGATTAATCGAAAAGAGAGTCATTGAACATAGTGAGCATAGTGAGCATAGTTTGTATGTAAAAAGCTTTATCATTGATTGTTAGCAAATTACATTGGGTAGGGGGGTCTACGTGCAGTCATGCCTCTCCCCCTAAAGAGCATTCTGGACCATCTCCACTATGGCAGGAGTGAACATGTCATAGTGGTGAGGAGTCACTTTCCTAAAATGGAAATAAAAGAAATACAAAGAAATTGCTGAAAATAGAAATAAACTAACTTAATGGAAGGGCGGCCACGGACGACCTTTCCTGGACAAGCCCGTATTGTTACATTCTCCCCCAACTGAGCTGTTGACGTCCTCGTCAACTTGTCTTCATCTTGAACTCTTCAATCTTCTGCGCAGCGTCTCCCAAGTCTTCAGCTTTTTCCCGAGTAGTTTCATCGTCTCCAAGCCCTGCCCATCTGACAAGATATTCTTTGCGTCGCCGCCTCCCTGTTGTGACACTCCTCTCTGCTAGGATTTCTTCTACCTTGTTTGGACTCCTATATCTGCTGAGTACGATCTCCAGCCTTTTGATGTTGTTCCGTTGCTCATCTTCTTCGTCGGTGTGATACCGCTTCAGGTTGCTGACGTGGATGACTGGGTGGATTTTGAGCCATGCTGGTAGATCAACTCTGTAAGATGTTCGCCCAATCTTTTCGATGACTTGGACTGGGCCTTCGTATTTCTGAACAAGTCTTTTGTCTCTCTGATTTCTGAAACGCAGTTGTTCTGGGAGTAGTTTTACTAGCACGAGGTCTCCCGCGTTGAACTCCATTGGACGTCTCTTCAAGTCTGCCCATTTCTTCATATGTTTGGAGGCTCGTTCCAGGTAGGCGCGAGCTATCTCAGTATTTTGTCTCCACTCCTTTGTGAAGTTGTAAGCTTTTGGGCACTTCCCTGAGTAAGGATGATCGAGGGTGTGGGGCATCGTCGGTTGTCTTCCACAAACTACTTCAAATGGGCTCCTTCCTGTTGAGGAGCTTTTCTGGCAGTTGAAGCAGAATTGTGCAACATCTAGCAAACTTGGCCAGTTCTTTTGATTTGTGTTGATGAAATGCCGCAAATACTCTTCGAGCAAACTATTAAAATGCTCTGTTTGACCATCTGTTTGTGGGTGATAACTCGAAGAAATATTTAGGCTAGATCCCAACAACTTGAATAGTTCTGTCCAAAAGGCTCCTGTGAACCTAGTGTCCCGATCACTGATGATGCTTTGAGGTATCCCCCATAACTTTACCACATGCTTGAAGACGAGTTGCGTTGTTGTCTCTGCGGAACAATATTTTGGGGCGGCAATGAAGGTAGCATACTTGGAAAATCGATCAATTATCACCAAAATAGCTTGGAAATCGCTTGAGGGTGGCAAGTTTGTTATGAAGTCTAGAGATATACTTTCCCAAGGCTTCCTAGGCACTGGTAGTGGCTCTAACAAGCCAATGATTTTATCTCTCTCAGTCTTATCTTGTTGACACACCAAGTAGGTCTTGGTGTATTGCATCACATCCTCTTTCTTCTTTGGCCAATAGTATCCCCTCTTCAGAAGGGCATAAGTCCTTTGCCATCCTGGGTGACCCGCCCATAGGGTGTCATGGCATTCCCGCAATAATGAGCGTCGCAGATTATTACTTCGAGGTACATAGAGCCTGTTCCCCTTTGTTAGCAATAAATCTTCTTCGATCCAAAACTATCGGGTCTTCTTCTCCTTCACTAATTGCATTACAGCCCGGGCAGCAGGGTCGTCTTGTAGGCAGTCTCGAATTCGATCTTTCATGGATCCACTAACCTTACTTGCTTGGAGTTGGGACAAATAGCACAGACTGGCGCATTCCGCTTTTCGACTCAGGGCGTCAGCTACCCGATTTGATTGGCCTGACTTGTGTTCGAACTGAAAATCAAATTCTGATATAAGTTCGTGCCAGCGCGCCTGCTTGGAGGTTAACTTTGGTTGTTCAAATAAATGACAGATTGCGCTATTGTCCGTCTTCACTACAAACTTTGCCCCGAGCAAGTATTGTCTCCATACACGAAGGCAGTGTACTACAACCAACATTTCCTTCTCTGAAGCTATGTATCTTCTTTCCGCCTCCTTCAACTTGCGGCTTTCATAAGCAACAGGATGGCCATTCTGTAGTAATACTCCTCCAAGTGCAAAATCAGATGCATCCGTTTCAACTCCAAACGGTGAAGTTACATCAGCTAGGGCCAGAACTGGACTTTGAATCATTGCTTCTTTTATATCAGCGAAAGCTGCTTGACATTTCGGACTCCATTTCCATAAGACTCCCTTCTTTAGGAGTTCAGTGAGGGGTGCCGCTCTCTTAGAAAATCCTTCCACAAAACGCCGGTAGTAATTTGCCAAACCGAGGAACGAGCGTAGTTCAGTGACTGAGGTAGGGTCTCTCCAATCTTGGATTGCTTGTACTTTATCAGTATCCATATGAAGACGACCCTGTTCAATGATATGCCCCAAGAACCCGATGCTTTTCTGGGCGAAAGAGCATTTCTCTCTCTTTATGTACAGCTGATTTTGCCTTAGTTTTTCCAAGACAAGACGAAGGTGCACTTTATGTTCTTCCAAGCTCTCACTATAAACAACAATGTCATCAAGATATACCACCACAAATTTGTCGAGGAATTCATGGAATACTTGATTCATGAGCGTGCAGAATGTTGCTGGAGCGTTTGTCAGTCCAAATGGCATTACTAGAAATTCAAAAGCTCCATACCTAGTCACGCAAGTAGTCTTCTGCTCATCCCCTTCGGCAATCCTGACTTGATAGTAGCCCGACCGCAAGTCGAGCTTCGTGAAGTACTTTGCTTTATACAACTGATCAAATAGATCAGTGATGAGGGGAATTGGGTATTTGTTCCAAACCGTGACTTTGTTAAGAGCTCGATAGTCAATGCATAGACGTAAGCTACCATCCTTCTTCTTCTGGAACAACACAAGTGCTCCGAATGGTGCTTTAGCTGGCCGAATGAATCCTGCCTCTAGCAATTCATCTAGTTGTTTTCTCAACTCCGCAAGTTCCGGTGGAGCCATTCTGTAAGGTGCTTTGGCAGGGGGCTTAGTGCCTGGGACTAGTTCAATTTGGTGGTCAATATCTCTGCGCGGGGGTAAAACTTTTGGCAGGCATTTTGGCATTGTGTCCTTGTATTCTTCCAAAACTTCCGCTATTTCAGATGGTACTATTTCTTCTTTTCCCTCGTCTACAATGGATGGAACAAGGATATATGTGGGCTCTTGATTCTTCAACCCCTTCTTGATTTGCATTGCAGAGATCATCTTTATATTGCAAGCACTCGGCTGTTTGAGAGTGGCGGAAACTACTGTTGGATTGCTCCCGGTAATTACCATGCACTTAGCCGAAGGAATGGGGATGACCTTGTGTTCCATTAAGAACTCCATCCCCAATATAGTATCAAAATCATCCATCTGTGCCACAATGAAGTCGACTAGTCCCATCCACGTATTTAATTTCAGTTGGGCTCTTTTTACCACCCCAACTACTGGTATTGCTTTTGCGTTCACCGTTTTCATCTTGCCAGCATTCTCCTCAAGCTTTAGGCCTAAGCGGCGAGCTTCCCTTTCTGTGATAAAGTTATGTGTGGCTCCCGAGTCAATCATAGTGCTTTTGGTAGCCCTATTATTGACAAGACTTTCCACGTACATAAGACCTTTATCCGGTGTTCTTTTCAACTCTGCCATTTGTTGTTGTACTGCTGATAAGAACGTCATTGTCCCAACTTCTGCAACTTCTGTGGGTTCTACTTCGACAACTTCTTCTGCTAGGTTGTCGTTAGTAATCGACGCTTGTAGAGCTGTTAATGCAGATCTATGGGGGCACTCAGCCACTCAGTGTGGCCCTTTGCATAAGAAACAGGACATAGGCTTATTCGTTGGTCGTTGGTAATTAGTTCCCCTCGATGTCTCTTGGCCTTCCCTGGGAACATATGGCTTCTTTTCAGCGGCATTCATGTTTGGTCTAAGGGAATTCGTGTTGCTTGAATTGTTGGGAGGATTCTTTTTCTGACTAGGATTTTCATTGGAGTAATCGAATAATCGCTCAGCAGCAGCAAGAGCGCTCGAGAGGGTCGGTACTCTCTGTTCATATAACTTTGTCCTAGCCCACGGTTTCAGTCCCTCGATGAAGGTGAAGATTTTGTCTTTCTCTGACATGTCTCGAATATTCAGCATGAGCCCTGAGAACGTTTTAACGTACTCGCGAATGCTGCTAGTCTGTTTTAGTTCTCGCAGTAGTCGACGTGCATTGAACTCAAGGGAAGAACTGATCCTTCAGTTGCTTTTTGAGCACTTCCCAAGTATTGATGGTACAATCACCATTGCAAATATCATTGTATTTGGACCTCCACCAAAGTTTTGCATCTCCAGTAAGATGCATCGTGGCCAAGATCACCTTTGACTCGTCATCAGTTTTAGTCGCTTTGAAATATTGTTCCATGTCAAAGATGAAATTCTCTATTTCTTTGGCATCGTGGGGGCCCCCAAAGGATTTTGGCTCTGGGATTTTCACCCGGCTGGGTTCAACTGAACTCGAAGCTTGGGTTTGGTTTCCCATGGCTCTCATCGTGACATTCAATTTGATGTTTATTTTAGCGATCTCAGCTTTGAGGGATTCAAACATTGTCTTGAAGTCTTTCGTTAGGTCAGTCACGGTGCTTGATAGTTGAGTATGAGCTTGGTCGATCTCTTCGACATACTCCAGGACCCCAACTATAGCGCTTGTGGAGCTCTCTCCATTTTCTACTCCTTTTCCCTTTTCTAGTCGGGATCGAGGTTCTCCACCCGATCAATCAGCTCTTGGATCGGGATGGTGTCTATTCGGTTATGAACAGCAGCAATTTCAGCAGGAAATTCAGACATTTCCTTCATTCGTTCCTCCAGAAAACGAATGTTATCAGGGATTTCTTGGAGATACTTCATCTCCTCTTCCAGCTCGATTAACCGTTCAAGCTGATCCATCGACGAGCTTGTTTTCTCCGGCAAATTCTTTTTCGGCATGCTTTCTTGCAATTTGAGCCAACCTGGCTCTGATACCAACTGTTACGGTCTTACTTTCAAGAGACTTAAGAGAGACCGTGTGGCACTCGTTGTTAGGGGGAACAACGAGTCAGCCTTCGAAGTGTGCCAATGGCACCAATTGCCCACGACGTTAGAACGAGCTTTGTGTCTAACGAGCTAGCAGTGAGCGAGCGAGATTAATCGAAAAGAGCGTCATTGAGCATAGTGAGCATAGTTTGTATGTAAAAAACTTTATCATTGATTGTTAGCAAATTACATTGGGTAGGGGGGTCTACGTGCAGTCATGCCTCTCCCCCTAAAGAGCATTCTGGACCATCTCCACTATGGCAGGAGTGAACATGCCATAGTGGTGAGGAGTCACTTTCCTAAAATGGAAATAAAAGAAATACAAAAAAATTGCTAAAAATAGAAATAAACTAACTTAATGGAAGGGCGGCCATGGACGACATGTCCTGGACAAGCTCGTATTGTTACACTCAGCCTGCCATGCAGGACCACAAAATTTTATTACAATAATTCTGAAACTGACCTCACACTCCCACGTCTCCTACTCTTTCTTTTCTCTGTCGATCACTCCCCTACCATCTCTGTTTAGTCTCACCCTCACCCTCACCCTCACCCATTCAAATTTACTATGTGGAATACTCAAATCACACAACTCCCCTTTTGAACTCCTTCTGCCTCTATCAGTTGAAAAAAATAATAATATAAATTTCATTTAGGAGGCTATCATCGGCTCCTTTCCTTCTTTTTATCAATTAAAAAAATAATAAATCCTTCCATTTTATTAATTCAAAAATATATAAAATAATTATTATAATTTTAATATTTAAAATTTTAAAACATATATATTAGATTAATTTAAATTTGAAACATTTATGTATTTTATACTCAACTCGGTAGACTCGTTTAATCGATTCGGCTAAATTCGTTTAACTCATGGCTCACAAGTCTGCTCTGTAAAATCTACAATTTTTGGATTTTATATTTTTCTAAATAAATTTTTTGTTTTATTTTAAGTCAAATTTTCTTGTGTTGACAAGATCATTGTTACGTGTCGTGAATCTTCACCCACGTGTAAAGCGTTCAGTCAATGGTCAACGGGTGGTTTCTATGTTTCATTGTGGCCCGAAACTGCAAAATTATGTTCGATAAACTAGTGTTACCGTAGTTTGAATTCAGGTTTTTGTCAGATTATAATTTAAGTATTTTAATTTAATATTTATAATATATTAATTTATATTATATTTATTAAATAAAATAATTAAATTTTAATTTCCTTTTTTTTTAAATGAAAGTCTTCCTTTCTTTCTTGAAGGAACTGTCGCGCTCGAGGGAGAGGGAGGAAGAGGGTGGAGAATCAGTGAGTGATTCTCGTCGTTTCTCTACTTGATTTGTGTTTGTGTCGTTTTGGTTTCCAACCTTTGTGAAGGAGTTTCGCGGGTAAGTTGGTTTCTCGCCACATTTTTTTGTTTGAACTATTTTTTTTGTGTTGTTCTTGAATTCGAGCTTGTTGTTCTTGGATTTGTAGAAACTCGAAACCTTGTTGTTTTCTATGTTATTGGGTTAGATTTAGAGTTTATGCATAAGTATTTGCCGTTTGGAGGGAAAAATAATGGAAACGACATGTTTCCGCCTTAAAAACCAAATTGGAGGGTCGTCCCAGTCGACCGTGGATGAGACAGTGCATTTAGGCTAGGCAGTGGTCGATTTACGGATGACCGTAGTTGTGCAAGGTTGCTTGCAGTGGTCGACCGCAGTTGTGGGAGGTCGCCAGTAGCAATCGACCACACCAGCAGGCTGGTCCACCGCAAATTGGACAGATTGACCACTAAAGGTCTTTGGTCAACTACTGGAGGTCTCAGGTCGACCGCTGGAGGTCCCTGATCAACCGTAGGATGTCCCAAGTCAATCGCTTAGTGTGGTTTTTCATGTTTTTGAGTAGTTTACACGTCGGTTGGGTTCCTAGTCCTGGTATAAGAATCTTCCACTATTTTTTTGTCATTTGTTGATGGAAATTCCTAAATTTTGGTTTTATGATCTGTCAAGTTTGTGGATTTTGAGTCGATTCCCGAAGAATTCATGCTTAATTGATCCCATCCGAGTCTCCTCGACTGCTGAGTCTTTCGGATCAAGAGTGTTATATTTCATCGACCGTACCTTTATCTCATTGACTGGTAGGTCTTTCAAAATTATTTGTTGTTGAGTTTTGGGAGATCGATGGTCGGTGTCATCAATTGCTGCTTGGTCTCGGTTGACTACTGTTGGATCCCGTCAACCGTTGTTGTGTATTGGATGGTTGCTGGCATGTCTTATCGACGCTGCGAGGTCCCTGTTGACTGTCGCCATGTCTTATCGACACTGGGTGGTCCCAGGTGACCATTGTTGAGTTTTGTTGATGATTTGGTGGTCCTAGTTGACCATCGCCGTGTCTTGTTGACACTAAGCGATCTCAGTTGACCGTAGTCGTGTTCGATTGACTTAGCGATCAGTTGACCGTAGTCATGTTCGATTGACTCTACATGTGTCTCCTCGACTATTGAGTTGTTAGGTGGGTGTGTTCTATTCTGTCAACCATAACCATGTCTTATTGATCGGTGGATCTTTCTAGTTGTCTGTTGAGGTGTCTGTCAATCACTGTTATATCTTGGTCGACCGCACTATGTGTTTCGTGGAGTTTGAGTTCTGTGAACTTCATTTGGCTTCCTCAACCATATTTTGTTTTCGGTCGGTGTGGATTCTCTATTCAATGTGGAGGTTTCTATTGCTCTTTGTGTTGAACTGAAAAGTCTTGTGCTAATCCTTCTTATTTGTTTCTAAATTTCGATCTGGGACTCTTGTTGTATTCCTAGAGTTATTTTGGGGTTTTGACATCTGTTGAGAATCAAACACGAAATAGAAAAAGAAAACTGCGAAAGCAGGAACACCAAGATTTACATGAAAAACCTTTACGGGGAAAAATCACGTGTAGAGGAGAAATTCACAATTTGTCAATCAAGGTACAATAAGTTTTGCGACTCACACATCAATATATAGGCTAAATATAAAATTCTGATATTGGATATGGGCTCTACACGGCCCAACTAGAATTTGGGTCAGACCAAACTCTAACAATCTCCATCTTGACACAAATTTCACATGAGTGATCCAATGCAAGCTTCTCGGCCTACCCCAAAACGAATCTAGAACACTGAACTCTAACAATCTCCATCTTCAAAGAAATTCCAATGCAAGGCAAACGAATCCGCAAAACTCCAACGAAAAATAACCTCCTATTCCACATAGGCCTCTGCTGGGCCAACTCAATATTTGATACCAATCAAGTTTAAGCTCTTCTTAAACTTAAGAGACACACTCGAGAAGAAATCACATCTCCTCCATGGTACCAACGAATTATCAGAGATGTCACAATAAACTGCATGTGAATATGCTGAAGACCCTCCCCCCCCCAACTTGAATTAATACCCTCAAACATATTCAATGCATAACCCACTGTAGTAGTTTCACCATAGAGTTTTACCATTCCTCTTAGTTCTGCCTTTGACTATACCCCTCTAACGTGAAACTAAAACTGGTGACAATGTGGTAACCGGATCACCCTGAACATTTATAATAAGCTGACGTATCGACTCTGATGTAGATTCAGATCTCAACTTGAATTTCACCTGATAAGCTGACTTTTTTTTAGTCTTATAAAAAAATCTTTTAGAAGGTGAATTCACAAACTTTGTAACCTTATTATCTGTCAATGTAGAACCCTATAACACATAGAAATTTGCAGAGCTTCTATTTCCCTTTAACATGACGACAACACCCTTACTGATATTTATATATCTACCTACAACGATGAACTTGTACCCTTTCGAATCCAGAGTACTCAACGAGAATAGATTCTTTTTTAAATTGAGAACATGCCGCACATTACCCAATGTTCTCACAACTCCATCAAACATTCTGATTTTGACGGTACCAATACTAGCTATCTTGCAAGGTGTGTTATTACCCATTAACACAACTCCTCCTAAAATGGTCTCATATGCCAAAAATCACTCCCGATTGTAACACATATGAAACGAACAAGCTAAATCTAAAATTCAATCTTTGTTTGGCTTTGAGTTTCCCTCTGACATAATAAGAAGATCTTCATCACTATAGTCTTCTTCTTTTGTGACAACAATTTCACCAGATGTCATCGGTTGTTTTCCCTTTTCAACTGCTCTCTTTATTTCATTCTGCAATTTACGGCACTCAGATTTAATGTGCCCTCTCTTCTAACAGAAGTAATAGGTTCTTTCACGGTTCATTAACTTTGATCCGTCCTTCGAATTCTAAATATTATGACTGCCTTTATTGTTTGACTCTCTTGTTTTATCTCGAACGACGAATCCCTCACTTCGAGACTCAGATCCAACAACAATCTGGTTCATCTTTTCTTTTGATATCAAAGAACCATAAACCTATTCTAGAGTTAAACTTTCTCGACTGTATAAAATTTTATTTTTGAAAGCACCATATAAAGTAGATAACGAGCATAGTAGAATCAACATCAAATTCTCCTCATCGTACTTGCATTCCATAGTCTCCAAATTTGAAACTAACTCCTTGAATGCAGCCAAGTGCTCTATCATAGAAGCTCCTTCCTTTAACTGATGAGAATAAAGTCTTTGCTTCAAATGCAACTTGCTAGTCAGGGTTTTCCTCATACACAATTTCTCAAATCTGAACCATAACTCAGCGGCAGATTTCTCGTTCAATACATCCTACAAAATCTGATTTGACAAATGCAGAAGTATCAAAGATAGAGTTTTTCAATCCTTCCGAAGTTTCTCCTCTTCACTCCATGACGTGGACATTTTATTGAGCCATAATAATGCACCGTCTAAATTCATCTGTGCGAAGAACATCTCGTATCTTAACCTGCCACAACTGAAACCTCGTATTCTAATCTAACAACGGAATATCAAATTTCAGTGAACTCATCTCCCCCAAAGATTTCAGAATTTTTCCCAAAAATATCTGAACCCAAAATATTCGTCCAAAACCTTTGATCCCAAATAATTTCAATATCCCAACTAAAATTCTCAATCACCAAAATTCAGAATTTTTAGAATCAATTAATCCAACAAAATTCTAAATTTTCCTTTATTCTAAATTAAAAATAAAAAATTTGATTTTTATTTCACTCATAAATTCAACCTTGCGGATGGTCCTTGTGCGCGCAACGATAACTAGACAGCAGCGGAGAGTCGGTCGGCTATGTGTAGTCGGGCGGATGCGAAATTGTCCAGAAATGACGAACGCTAAAGCGCCTTCTGGAGGAGACTGATCGACAGCGGTTTGGCAGAGTTGAACGAAGGACTCTATCAACGGTCGAACGATCTTCTCTTCAATGGATGGTGACGGGTTCTTAGTGATTGATGCATGGTGGCGCACGACAACGGCTTCTATACGGTGCACGGCTGGGAGGTCTTCTCTGTTTTCATCTTCTTCTTCGCTGCTAAAGAACACAAAAATATCACTGTGAAGAAAAGACAAAGACGCGCCAAAAGGAAATAGTTTTCCTTCTTTTTTTAATTCTTTTTCCAAATTACAATTTTTTCACAAAAATTGTAAACCCCAAATTTAGTTCGTTCCGAGTACTGTAACTCTCAACTTCGCTTTGATACTAATCGCTAAAAATTGGTATAGAGACCCTTAACCAAACTCTAATACTAATAGTTGTGAATCGAACGTGAAAAGGAAAAAGAAAACTGCGAAAGCAGGGACACCAAGATTTATGTGAAAAACCCACAAGGGAAAAACACTGGGCATAGGAGAAATTTACTATTTGTCAATCAAGGTACAATGAGTTTTGCGACTCAAACATCAATATATAGAGTAAATATAAAACTCTAATATTGGATATAGATCTTACTCAACCCAACTAGAATTTGGGTCAAACTGAACTCTAACAACATCAATTTGGTTTTAGGTTCCGATGGCGTCCCCGATGTTGGTGCCTATTTCCGACAGTACATGCAGTTGGTCGACTGGGCTCTTCTATCATCATCGAGGTAGGGATTTATACTTAGTTGCTTTGCATTATATCATGGTCTTCAAACTGTATTTTGTGGGTTGCACCATATGAAAATCTAATGAAAACTGTTTGACAACACGCTAGTTTTTATACTATGTATATACATAAGTTTTACCCATTTATTTTACGTGGATGGTTTTTCATAATATGTTTTGGTTCTGATATGAGAGCTTGAATCTTCTTGATACTTTGGAAGATCTCGGTGTCAAAGTATCACGAGGATATCCTGATACATCTTCTATTGTATGAAGATATTTTGTTTGCGCTATGTGTAAAAAATAGGTAATAGAGTGGTATTTATGTGCTCCTTGGGTTTCGAATCCCTAAACCTAATTGAATCTGTAAACCTAATCAGTGTATTTATGTTTTGGATTAAGTCGTCGCTGGTTGGTTCGCCGACAACCCCTATAAGGGCTAGATCTTTGGATCACACTCATAGTATCTTCCTCCATGCTCACAAGGCATTGTCATTTTCAGACTGCTGCATTTCTGTGTGTTTGTATCGGAGGGGTCCTTGTGTGACCTTCACTTTTCATAGAACCTCCTTTTGACTGATGAAAAATAATAGAGGCTTATTTTCTTATAGCTAGCTAGGTATCCATCAAGGTTTTGGTGATTGCCTCATCGATAGCTCATGAAGCCTATTTTGATGATAAATCACGTGTGAAAAATAATTTTAAAATCCATGCACGAGTATTGTGTAATAGTGAATTGATCACGGGTTTTGACAAGAAAGATAAAACTAGATCTTCATTAACATTGCATTTAGTATAAGTTATCTACTAAGTTAATCACTCACCCTAACAACCCCTCCATCCCAGGTTGGGATTATGGTGGTCAGGCGTGGTTTTCAAGGTGCGGTTGCTTTAGGTTTGTTTCCGTTGTGGTGTTTCCTTGCTATCTTTTTTTAGGATTATTTCATTGTTTTTGTCTGTTGTTTGGTGTTAAATAGTTTCATTTCCTGCACAATAATTTTTTTTTTGTTATTATGTTATATTTTATTCTTGTTGATCACTCTGTGGACCCTACTCCATTGATTTTGGGTTTTGGCTTTAATTTTACGTTAAAACTTTCACTGATTTCCTAGTCTTGGACTAAGCGATCAGGTCCTCTTTGAGAATCGGGTCATTCGACTTGATATTTCTATTAGGGCATCCTGGTGGTGACAAACTTGAGTTGAAATGTTTTTTAAGCTAACTCATTAGGCTCAACTCGTTTAATTTGGTAGGTTGGTGAGCCAGACTTTTTCAGATTCGATGTAGTTGAGAAACAGAGAATTTCTGCACAGAGAGAGAAGTTTGCAGAGTTGTTTGTATTTGCTCTTTCTGTAATATATGAAACTTAAACTTTTACAATGCATTCCAAGGGTATATGTATACTTTGAAGAATAGAAACTTCTACCATACAAGATATGTACCGTACAATTAATTACATTAAAATTGTATTTAAAAATTATGCATTAACATCCCCCCGCAAGCTCAATGACGTGGGATGAGAAGCTTGGACTAAAAAACTTGAAATTTTCTTAACGCTAGTGGTTTGGTGAGAGCATACGCTAATTGATTGTCAAATGGATGAAAAGAACGGACAAAGATTTATTTTGAACTTTTTCTCTGACGAAGTGATAGTCAATCTCAACATACTTGGATTTAAAATGAAACACAGAATTCTAAGATAAGTAGGTAGCACTTAAATTGTCACAGAAAATGATAGGGTTAGCGGAAGAGGATATACTGAGCTCATGTAAAAGAGATTGGATCCAAAGAAGTTCTGAAGCACCATTTGCAATGCTGCGATATTCTGACTCAGTATTGGAATGAAAGACAACTTTTTGTTTGGTAGAGGACCACGAAATAAGATTTGGACCTAAAAAGGTGCAAAAGGCACTAGTGATCCAATGATCGTTGGGGCAAGAGGCTCAATCTACATCAGTGAAGCAGTGTAGATCAAAGTTAGAAGCAGCGGAGAAAGATATACCAAGATTTGTAGTCCCTCGATGGTATCGAAGAATCCTTTTAACAGCAATCCAATGTACGTTAGTAGGAGCATGCATAAACTGACAAACTTTGTTAACGGCAAAGGAAATGTATGGACGTGTAATGCAGCAATATTTAAAAGCACCCACAATACTACGATAATGGGAGCCATCAGGTAGTGGAGTGCCCGAGTGCTTGAAAAGAATAGGGCCAAAAACCATAGGAGTCAGTACCAGTTTGCTTGAACTCATATTGGCCTTGAGGAGTAAGTCGGAGATGTAGGTGGACTGATGTAACATCAAATGGTTGGTTGTAGTGGTCACTGAAATACCAAGGAAGTAGTGAAGTAAACCCATATCACGGACCACAAATTTTGTGTTGAGGTACCCAATCAGGTCGTCAATGAGGGAAGTAGAGTTTCCTGTGACTATAATATCATCAACGTAAATGAGCATTAGGATAATGGAGGAGGCCTTTCGAAAGATGAAGAGCGATGTATCAGACTTTAATGCCTTGAAACCCTAGAAAAGGAGAGCAGTGTACAGTTTGGTGTACCACACGTGTGGTGATTGCTTCAAGCCGTATAAAGATTTCTGTAAAAGGCACACATAAGATGGATGAGAAGGACTTACAAAACCAAGAGGTTGTTGCATATAAATTGTTTCAGTTAAATCGTCATTGAGAAAAACATTGTTGATGTCAAGTTGTCTAGTAGTCCACTTGAGAGAAAAAGCTAATGAAAGAGCAATCTGAATAGTAGTTAGCTTGACGACTAGACTAAAGGTCTCATCGTAATCAACACCCTTAGTTTGATCGTATCATTTGGCAACCAAACGTGCCTTATAACGATCTATAGAGCCAGTACTGGTCAGTTTGAGCCAGAAAACCCATTTACAATTGATGAGAGTAGCACTACTAGGAAGTGGGACAAGCGTCCAAGTTTGATTTTTATGCAAAGCATCAATTTCGTCTTGCATGGCAGCAAGCCAAAACTTGCTTTTGGAAGCCTGGAGGAATGTGGAAGGAGTAGAGGGCGTAAGGCTAGAGGCTGTGAAGGCTTTCAGTTTGAAAATTACATCTTTTGATCTAGTTTGCATGGGATGGAGGTTAATTGGCTTCTATCCAGTGTTAAGATTGGATGCGCTGGGAATTGGATCAAATTTAGGAATGGTGGGAAGTGGTGGAGGTGAGGGAGAAGATGAGAGAAATAGAGGGGAAGGAAGGGAGGATGGTGGGGAAGAAACAGGGAGGGTTGAGGATGAAGTGGTGGTGGATGTCTGTATGGATGATGAAGGGAATGGGAGAGGACAAACGAGGATGGAAATGGCAATAGGTGGGGAAGGGGAAGGGGAGAGAGTGGAAGATGGGAATGAGTTTTCATCAAAAACAACGTGTCTAGTGATGTAAACATGGTTAGATGTAGGATTGAAGCATATGTAACCTTTGTGATGAACACTATAACCGAGAAAAACACAAGGTGAAGATCAAGGTTGAAGCTTATTTGTATTGAATGGGCAAAGAAATGGAAAACATAGGCAGCCGAACACGAAGAGAATTATAAGGCGGTAAAGTGCCATACAAGCACTCGAAAGGAGATTTTAAATTGAGAATCTGCATAGGCATATAATTTATTAGAGTGACAGTGGTAAGGAAAGCATATGACCAAAAATGTTGTGGTACAGATGAATGGAACATCAAGGCTAAGCCAGTTTCAATGACATGACAAATTTTGCATTCAACGCGACCGTTTTGGTTGGGGGTGTATGGACAAGAGATTCGATGATGAATATCTTTTGATTTCAAAAGTTTGGAGAGGGATTGGAATTCCCCACTCCAATCAGATTGCAGACATTTGATAGAAGAGCTAAATTGATTATGGATGAGTGATATGAATTCTAAAAAAATGGAATAGACCTGGTTTTTTGTTTTTAGATAGTAAATCCAAGTAAAACGAGTACAATCATCGATGAACAAGACAAAGTAACGTGCTCCAGTTATAGATTGAACCGGTGAGGGTCCCCAAACATCATAATGCACTAAATCAAAAGGAGTCTGTGAATAAGAAATTGAATTTAAAAAAGGTAAACGATGATTCTTAGCCAATTGACAAGAACTACAAAGTGCAAATGATTTAGAGTTTGAAACTGAAATATTACAGTGCTTTAAAAAAGAGGACATATTAGAAAAGCTTGGATGCCCTAAACGGAGGTGCCATAAGGTGGATGAGGAAACTTTGGATTTGATGGATTGGCATGTGCTGGTAGACATGGAAAAGGCTTGAGGATGCGGGACAATTTTGTAGAGCCCGTCACTGAGGGAGCCCCGAAGAAGAATCCATTGGGTGGTCCAATCCTTGACAAAAAAAAGAGTGGGAATAAAATTCAACAAAAACCGGATTATCAAGACAGAGTTTGTGAATACTAAGGAGATTTTGAGTGATGGAAGGAGTGTGAAGAACATAATTAAGCTGTAAAGAGGAAGATACAGTGGGAATCACAGTACAACCAACATTAGCAATGGACAGAGGCTTACCACTTGCGGTGACAACGTATGCAGAGCCTAGGTAAGGGGTGGAGTCCGTCAAGGCAGAGGGGGATGGAGTGAAATGATGGGTTGTGCCGCTGTCCAAGAGCCAGGAGAATAAGGGAGGTGCACCGTTAGGCAGGGTCGGGTTGTTGGAGAGAGGAAGAAGTGCAGATGAAAAAGCCTTGAGAGAGTTCGGGGAAGGAGATGGGTTGGATGGGCTGGGGGCAAAGGGTGAGTCGGGGGCAAAGGATAGGCTGGGGACAAAGGAAGGGCTATGCTTGTGGTAGTAGACTAGGGTCGTATGGCCCAATTTATTGCAAATCTGGCATCTAGGTTTAAAGGCGGACTGGGTCGGGGCTGGCACCAATTAGTCTAGGTCGTGTTTGGCGGCCCGAGAATCGCATTGTAGCTACTAAAGCTAGGGCGTGGAGATGGCTGCCGCGGATGACTGAGATTGCCGAAAACGGCATTGGCTTGAAGGGAGATCTGGGAGGAAAGCTGCACGACAGAGTTCTGCTTCTCCAATTGGAAGTCATAGCTGAGGAGAAGACTATGATTCTCTTCTAGAGATGGTTTATCGGCGCGACCAGTGATGGAGGTGACGAATGGATTATATTCGTTGCCTAGTTCGCCGAGGAAGTAGATGACATGGTCTTTGTAGTTTATAGGTTCACCGATAGCGGAAAGGGTATTACATAGTGTTGTGATTTTATGAATGTAGGAGGAGACAGAGAGACCGTCTTTGGAAATACTATGGAGTTGAGTGCTCAGATCTGTAATTCGAGCCATGGAAGAGGATGCGAACATCCTGCCGAGGGCACTCCAAATATCGGCAGCGGTAGTGTAGCATACAATTTGTGGAAGGATGTTATCCGAGAGGGAAGAAAAAATCCAACTTATGATGAGCCGGTTGTATCTTTGCTAGAGACCATATTCTAGATTTGGTTGAAGGATGAAAGAGTCGATGTATTGAGGAGGGGCAGGGTAAGATCCGTCTAAGATGTTGCAATGCCATTTGCCATGACAACATTGAGGATTCGGACTTTCCAGAGGAGGTAATTTGTGGAATCGAGCTTGATTGTTAATGTTTGGTTGACAACATGAAATGGGGGGAGGGAAGAGGCAGAGGGTGAGGAAGGAATGACTGTGCTGGAGGAGTCATTTTTGGCTCTTGATACCAAGTTGAGAAACAGAGAATTTCTGCAAAGAGAGAAAAGTTTGCAGAGTTGTTTGTATTTGCTCTTTCTGTGATATATGAAACTTAAACTTTTACAATAAATTCTAGGGATATATGTATACCTGGAAGAATAGAAACTTCTACCGTACAAGTAATGTACCGTACAATTAATTACATTAAAATTGTATTTACAAATGATGCATTAACAGATTTGACTCGGCCGGCTCATTTGTCATCTGTCACAGCCCGACCACCTATTCCCTCGAAAAATGCATCGCGAATTGGATTTTCCGCCCAGAGTACGATGCTTGGTCGAACTTCCCTCCATGAATTCAGCCAAAGAAATTCCCTCGTCTCTTGTCGTAAACATTCAGGTATTTATAAATTTTCTGTTCGATCACTTGCTGGCAGGCCTCTTCATATTTTACAGTACCTCTGCAGGTACCATTTTACCCCACAGCACTCTTCCAAAGCGAAAACGATGGGGAGGGAATGAGCTTGGTTCTGTACTTGAAGATATCTGAAACTTATTAATGTCTTCCACCATTGTTCCGTGAGAATATTAATGTAATTTTCAATTGCTTTCGACAATTTTCTCACTGCAATGTAAATTGGACCTGATAATTTATGTTTATTGCAAAGATTAATAAACGATGAAGTCGAACGAGTAAGAGGCTTTCCTCTGGACAACATTCAACCCTTTAGAGAGAGATCGTACATATCGGACAGGATGGCCGGAGGATCTTCATTTATCCGCTGCGGAGAAAAAGCTTCTGAATGCTTACAACGGAAAAAGCCAGTTCTATCGCGTCCTCAACACGAGTTTTTCTTGGTAATAATACTGATTATGGATATCTAAATTTAAAATCAAATCATTCATTGACACTGCAAATCATTTTTTACTAAACACGTCGAAGTAATTTGACATCGTCTTGTCGTTTTTATCTCGTGTACGATGGGGAGAACAATACTTGGAGATCCATTTGGATGTGCACAGATTCAGCTATATCTCTCGGAGAGGTTTGGAAACATTCCACGACAGAATAAAGCTGAGCGTCTTGGATTTCGTTCTGGTAAAACTAGTTCTTTCCAAAACAATTATTACCAATTAGGAAGATGGAAGAAGGCTTCAATGGCGGATCTAATGAATTTGAGAATTAAGGTGCAAAGAAAGAGAGAGTGAGAGAGAGAGAGAGAAGAAATCTAAGCTGTTGTAGATCTCATGCATCGGCCAAAAAGTGAAGAAAAAGACCACCTCTGAACCCTCTGTTTATGTTTAGAAGGCAAAGATGAGGTGGGGACGACAGAAGTAGCAGTCTCTCCATCTTTCAACTTTCCATCTCCATGTCTTTCACTGAATGGAATTTGTAGCTCCTGGCTTTTTAGACCGTTCTTTGTATCGAGACCCTGAAGCCGATCCCCCCAAATCCGACCGGAAGAGCCTTGCCTCCTAAACGAAACCGACGACCTCTGTAACGTTGTCATCAATCGATCCCCCTGTGTTTTGCCTTTCTTTTAGATTCTTCCCCTCTCTCTCCTCCCACCCTATTGAATTGTTCTTCTCTTTCCATTCCCCATGCACCAGCTGTTTTTTTTTATTGATTTATATATTGTCCCTTCATTTTGTGGCCTGCGTTTAACTACTATTTCTAGAGAGAGAGAGAGAGAGATAGTTGCTCTGTCTGAAATTTGGATGGTGAACAATTATAGGACGTGGGTGCAGTATTATTAGTTTTAAACATTTGTGAAACTTAATTGTTTATAGATAAGATGGTCATAAAATGCTATACTTGATTGAATAATTAAATTTCTATCCTCCACCAAAAAACACAACATCCAACTTAATTCTCATGATAATGAAGAACAGAGGCAAAACAGAGTGATGAAGCACGGCGACTTCTAGGCCGAGCAGACTTTGCAGCTCTTTCTACAATACCCGGATATTTTATCTGAACCAACCATGTAAACCGGATTGTTTTGACACTCGCCTCTCTTTGCCCACGAAGGACAATTTACGTTCTCGTCCTCACATTTCCCGCTGTCTGAACGTACCGTAGAGTAATCGTAAGATCTCACGTGAATCCATTTCGTCGCAGACCACTTCTCGCCCTCGATCACCGGGCAGCTCCCGTGCAGGCTGGTAGTATCGGGGGTGGCGTCTGGATGAAGACTGAAGAAAAGCAGAGCATCTCCCTTACTTGGTTTTACTGAAACCAATCGAATTGAAAAACCAAAATGTTGATTAAAAATCAGCAGAAATGTACGATGGTGAAATAGACCGAATCCGAGTCTAATTCAGAACGACCGAATTTAGTACCTGCATAGCCGTTTTTTGCGCAGTCGGACCAGCTTTGATCGCCCTTTGGTTGAGATGTTGTCCCCTTTAGGTGTGGAGAAAAATGTGAAGGTCACTGATGAATTCATCCAAGAAACATGGAAGGCAAAAAGGATATGTACCTCTACATTTGGAAAGACTGTTTCACCGCCCTTTCCTACGTTCGATAAATACATCAAAACCGTGGCGATTCGATGACCTCCTAGCTTTTGATTAACCTTGTCGTGAAAATAATCGTAGTGAGGTTCGTACTTTTGACCGTGTTCGTAGTGTAGGATTTGAATCGACTCCCCATTTTCTGATCGAACAAGAAAAATTTGAATGAAAATGAATGATTAAACACGAAGGAGAAGGCAGAAAAGCATAATGGATTTACCAAATGGAAGGAAGGTCCATGCAGCTATCCGGGATTCAATGTCAGCAACAATTTCATCCTTCAACCTCAAAATAGAGCACAACTATGAGACTTGAACATGATCTCAGAAAGCAAAAAACAGTAAAAGGAGGAGAGAGAATGAGCAATAAAATGCTTGAAATTATACTTCATCTTCGTTGAATGAAATTTCTGGGGAAAAACAAATTTGAGAAGGGAAAATAGTTGAAAAGCGATCAAACACCTGAGCTTTTTGAAGGAACATTCCGGAACTGGTTCGGACAGTACTCATGATACTTGCTCCCGACTCGTTATCAGCCACCATTGATTTCTCCATCTTATCCTTCGCCTGAATCCCATATTCACGCAGTCAAAATACCACGAAAATGGATAAACAATTGCAGATCAAACACCCTTCACCCATTTTTGGAAATTGGAAAAGGAAATTGTGACTGACCAGAGTAATTAGATGATCACATTCCTCCTCTGTCAAGAACTTTCGATAGATAAAAGCCCTGAAGAATTGCAATATGAGAAAAGAAAACAAAACAAAATCTAACAGACGATTCCTGCGTAGTTTTTCAGTTTATGATTTCTGCATCCAAAGTCTAGACAGTGTACGGAGAGAGGGGAAAGAGGACCTTGGATGCCACGAGAGCTGAGTAACTCGCGTAGGATCAAAAGAAGCGCCATTGCTCAAACTAAGCACATGCGGATCCCTGAAAATGCGCATAAATCCAAATCAGAATGGTGAACAAAAAAGGAAAAAGAAATTCATGGAAGAGAGGAAAACGGAAAACGAAAAGCAGACCCGTTAACGGCGGTGAAGAAAGAGAGAAACGCGAAAGAAAGAGCAAGAACAGAAGGAGAATCCATGAAGAAATTGAGGTGGGGTGTTAGGCGGGGAGGAAGTAGAAAGAGAGAGGAGACGCAGAAGAGAAGGGTTTAGAATTGAATGCTTATGTTTTTTCAACGCAGAGAACTAGCAGGTAGGTGAGGTCCATATCCATGGCTTCGGCAAGCATTTATAACTTCCCTTTCATAGTTTATTAATAGTTTAATATTCGTAGAAACTACGACTAGATTCAGGTCGTCGGAGTTTTGCCGGTTTCATTGGAAAACCACGGTCGGAAGTTGGGAAAGGAAAATGCATCTTCTTTCAATCCTTCGTCATCCCAACTAGAATTTTCAAAATTGGCTGGGAGTCCACGCGCTGTCCTAGTCATTGTATTCAAAACCACGGCCATTAAATTATTTTCTAAAACACAAATCAAATATAACCCAATTAGTTTTAATACATTAATGCATCCCAAAAAGATATATAGGGAAAATGACAAATCAACCATCGTAGTTTTTGATCAATAACAAGTCAACCACTGTGGTATATTTGCTAACAAGTTAACCACTAACGTATGAGAAATTGACAAATCCAACATCACACTCAAGTTAACCCAAGCAAAATTGTCTAGACACCGCAAACAAGTGTCTGGATGCCGCCCAGGCAAAGAAGCCTGGACGTGCGACATCCAGGCTTTTTGTGACGTGCGGCATCCAGGCTTTTTGTTTGCTTGGACGTCGCAAACCAGCAGCACCAGGCTTTTTGTTTGCCTGGACGCTGGGCTTTTTCTTTGCCTGGACGCGCGGCGTCTCTGGAGCTCTCTATTTGTCATGCATGGCATTCTCGATCAATTATGTTTCATGGTTACTTCGAATTCGTTATGTATATGTTTTACGAATGCAATGTTTTTATTGGTTTTTTGACCTCTGCACCTTCAAAGTAGCATAACTTTTGCTACGGATGTCAGAATTTGGCGCAGAAGGTATCAAATCGAAGCTCTCTCAGAGCTCTATAATTATCATTGGGTAAGCCCCATGACCGCCTTTCTCAGCCCCAAAATCAATCGTTTAAGCCCTCAAATTTGCGATCAAACATTTGCTTAGTCTGGAAAAATGTTTGATCTCAAATTTGAGGGCTTAAACGATTGATTTTGGGGCTGAGAAAGGCGATCATGAGGTTTACCCAATAATAATTATAGAGCTCTGAGAGAGCTTCGATTTGATACCTTCTGCGCCCAATTCCGACATCCGTAGCAAAAGTTATGCTATTTTGAAGGTGCAGATGTCAAAAAACCAATAAAAACATTGCATTCATAAACCATATACATAACGAATTCGAAGTAACCATGAAACACAATTGATCGAGAACGCCATGCATGACAAATAGAGAGCTCCAGAGACGCCGCGCCTGGACGCCGCAAACCAACGGCGTCCAGGGAAAGAAAAAGCCTGGACGCTGCTGGTTTGCGGCGTCTAGGCAAACAAAAAGCCTGGACGCCGCAAACCAGCGGCGTCCAGGCAAAGAAAAAGCCTGGATGCCGCTGGTTTGCGGCGTCCAAGCAAACAAAAAGCCTGGATGCCGCAAACCAGCGGTGTCCAGGCATGGTTCTTTGCCTGGACGCCGCTTGTTTGCGGCGTCCAGGCCCTTGTTTGCAGTGTCCAGGCAGTTTTGCCTGGGTTAATTTGAGTGTGATGTTGGATTTGTCAATTTCTCATACGTCAGTGGTTAACTTGTTAGCAAATATACCACAGCGGTTGACTTGTCATTGATCGGAAACCACGATGGTTGATTTGTCATTTTCCCAAATATAAATGAGATCCCAACTTTTGATAACCTTAAAACTATTTTTTTTAATAAATTGAATACTCACTTTTCAACTATAAAATTATCGTCAATTTATCTACATATTTAATCACGTTTTTCATTAAATCAAATGTTTGAACCAAATTTTTAATTCATTTGACAATTTGTAACTTAATTTTGAACTATGTTGATCTCTCAATCAAGGTAAAAATCGAATTAAAAATCTTATTAAAATGCCAAATTAAATGAAATTAATGGATTTAATGAATAGATAGATGAAAATGTCCAAATTATTCATAGCTGAAAAGGTGAACGTTCAATTTGTAATAGTAAAAGATAAAAATAGTTTAATGATATAAATGTTAGTGTTTAAATTGAACTTTATCTGAAAAAATATGATCACTCAAATAATTTGATTTCACATTCGCTTGTTAGAGTTCCGGTCGCAACTTGAATTAACAATTTGATGCTTTGGGCTTCTTCTAGTCCTATCAACTTGAATAAACACATGTGGGTGGGGAGACCATCACCATAAACTTTTTTATTAGCATTAAAGGTCCTCTCTTAAGAATTGTCTGAGTCTTGAATCCGATCGATTGCTTCCTGAGATTTGGTGCCAGAGACAATCAATGGGCATGTTGACATTTGCCTCGAGAGTCTCATTTAAAGCTCTGCAAAAGCCAAAGGAGGAAACGTGGGTGATAACTGTCATGAGAAAGAAGATTAAAGATGAAGTTCACAAATTATGATCGAGTTCAGAGTGATCTGATTTATATTTTGAGTCGACCCACATTATGATTTTATTAAAGATTTTATTTTTCAATAAATTCATGTAAGTTGCAGTTGCGATTGTACTTCAATCTTGAATCGGTTGTTGTTCCCACTTCATCGGCATTGGGTGACATAGAAGCTTGTCCGAGAAGTTTGATGTTTGTTGTCCGATATGGATATCCGTGTTTGCTTAGGATATCTGTTACTCTGTGTTCAAAGTTAACTTTTCATGTTTTAAACTCTCACGGCACCCTTATCTTCCATTGGAAATCTTTCCTTTTCACGAACAGCAAATACTCTTCTCCAACCGGCAATCTTTGTTTTGCTCATCCATCGAACGACCTTCTCGCTTTCGTTAAAAGCCACTTGTGTCGTGCACGTAATGTAACACCCAGACTTTCCATAAAATAATTTATAATTTAATAGGTTAATTGAGGAATTTTAATGAAGAAAAATTAAAATGGTGGAATCACAAGAATTATAGAAATTAAAAAAGATTTAAATTTTTTTTTATCTTATAGGTAATAAAATAAAATAAAAATTATTAAGAAATTTAGAAGAATTAAGTAAATAATTATTAAGGAATTAGGAAAACCAAATATACTAGAATTATAAAAGAAATAATGGTAATCCATGGTTAAGAGAGAAAGGTTAGTGTTTGGTTAGTTTAATACACTGTGGAATTAAAGAAACAATGGTAGGATGATCGGATGCTTCAGTAGCCATTGGATCAAGTCTCGGACGGTTGTGATCTAACCGATTTGGGCTTAGGGTTTCCGCGGAAGTGTTGGGAGCCGCAAGAACATGGATTGGAAATGAGGTGCTTTGGATTAGACTCGAAGGTAGAATGTGGAGCGTTCCATCCAATGGAAGATGCTCCCACGGAAACGAAAGATTCATTTCGGGAGTTTTTTCAATCGTTGGATTTAAAAGAGGAAATCGAGTGAAGTGTCAGTCATTGGATGATTTACACGAAGCGAAGATTTTAAGTTGAACGGAGTCATTTTGGTGTGGGACGCGTTTTCGCGGAAACATTCGTGTCTACGATGAATAGTGGAAACGAGTGAAACGCTGCCATTCGATTTAAGGAGCTCGAGATTTGAAGCTCGGAACGTCGTCGTTTGGTTTAATGAGTTAGTTTTACCGATAGATTAGAACACGTGGCAGATGGTGAGCCTTTGGATTGGGGTTCCCACCGAAGCCAAACGCTTCCACGGCAGTGTTGCCATTCGCAATCGGGATTGTGACTTGAGGGCTAGCGTGGATTTTGGCCATTGGTCTAGCAGACTTCCGCGGACGTCTCTTGCGGCTTGCTTCGCGTCTGTTGTAGCTCGGCCAGTTTTAAACAGATTAGTTTCTGGAGTTCATGCGAGCTACGAGTTGATCATTGGATAGTTTAGGAAACAATGGAATAAGATGCGATTTTGATGAGATTATCCTCCCGCATGGTTATCTGTTGATGGGTCTTTAAATAGATTAAGATGGACTGAAACCTTGGTTAACCTAGAAGCCACAGGATATGAGAACTTCTTGTTAGTGGTTTCTTAATAACGAAATCATAACATTATTAAGTGATCTAAACATGCTTTCATAACAAAATCAAAGCTTTCAGATCAAATGCGAAAATTTGTCGAAAATACCTCCAGCCATTGATGTTGAAATCAGGGACAACAACTTTCCTTCCTCTGTAGAGTTTCTTCCTAGCCAATAGATTTCAATACGATGGTGTATTTTTCTGAATGAAATCGAAGGATAAGGGAACCTCTTCTGTATGTTTTTCTCTCAGCGAAAAACGTCTCTGTAAAACTCACATTTTTCTTAATGTCTCTTATTCAAATAGATTCTCCCATCAAGAATATATATTTGAATTGACTTTCAAACTGGGCACTTATCTCATCTAATGCGAGTAGTTTTTCTAAATAAAAAACCGATTAGAAAACCAATTAGAAAACTAGACCAAAAATTAGCGGTTCATTAATAGACCAAAGTAACTGTAACGACCCAGATTGTCATACATTTAAAAATGCGTTAAATTTTGAGAAAAACATATCAGAGTGCAAGCCGGGCCATTATGAACACTTAAAACATTTCGGAAGTAAATCATTGCGGAAATAAAAACATTTGCGGAAGCATAAATAATTTAAAGGAAATAAACTAATCATTTAAATTACAATTTATGAAAAGAAACTTAATTACAATTTAACTGTCTCTCACTTCTCATAGCCTAGCCAACCACAAGCTCGCGTGTGCAAATCCATCACAACTGCTTCTTCATTGCTCGAGGACTCCACGCGTACGTATACCTACACCGCAAGTAAGACGTGAGCCTAAAGGCCCAATAAGAGAATGAGTTTATGCATTTGAGATGCCTCTCTTTAATTTTTTGGAATGGGTCCGCCCCAAACCAATCTTTTAGTTACGTATTTTAGGAATAGCTCGTACATAGAGCGTGGAGTTTAGGGGAATCCTATGATTTCTAATTAATTACGTTAATTAGTCTTGTGATCCCGACAAGGGAAAGATTAGTGTTTTTCCTCACTCAAGGCGTGTGGCCACCCCGTGGTGGTTTTTCCTAATTGTTTCTGTCGTCATGATGCCTAAAACTACCCTAAGAGTACATACAAAAAAATTAACTAAGGGCGTATACTAAAGTTCATATAGCAACCATAACGGACATAAACATGCAAGACGATAGCAAACATTTCAAAACGGTAAGTTAATCAAACAATACATTAAAGAACTATAACATGCTTGAGAAGTTTATAACCTAAATCATTACATGCTTATATTAATTGAATTGTTTGCTTGTGTGATTAACATGCTCGGGATTCTAGTCTATTTAACATGCTTGAATTAACGTACTTGAAGACTAATAGTTAATTAACATATTAAACATGCATCAAGACAATATCCTATAAATTAAACATGCTTGATAAGATAATTAACATGCTCAAGAGTTTGTTATTTACACTAGTTATAATCACTCAAATTAAATAGCATGCTCAAGGGAATTATGCACAGCAGGGAATCCAGGGAATGGACCCATAAACAGAGAAATTACAACAACACTAAAGCACAAAGCATCCAGGCATGGAAACCATACAAGCTGACACTATCACAGAGCAACATAATTGTAGGAATATAACATGGACATAGAAATATTACAGAGAACAAAATACAGAGCATTCAAGCATAAAAACCTACAGAACAACGTGATGATTTACTAAGTACCACCGATTCTACACTATCAATACCAAAGACAGATTTTCAAGGAACAAATACACAATCATCCAAACAGAGGAACACATGAAGCATATAACACATACAGACTCTACCATTATCACAGAGCATTATGGAAATTAACACTAACAGAACCTTCCAGGAAACAAAGCAGTCCACGATAGAGATCAACAACCATAGCTTAACTCACGCACACACTTGTGGTGTAGGACCTTCACATGGCTAAGACACACCCAAGTCTTACCATATTGAAGAACCAAAAACAAGGACAGCAACTCCCCTCCACGCAACAACAGCTACTCCTGCTCCCGCTCACGGCAGCTCCATCACACCCGAGAGAAAATCTTCTCCAGAACACCTCCCCTTCTTTTCTATCACAATCACTCACTGAATATATACACAGATGACAATTTGAATGCACACCAACCCGAGGCAGTATCCCATGACATCAGCGATGGAAGCTGAATCTTCGGATTGGACTCTCTATGTCTCTGCCTCACAGCTTCCAACCAAACCGCCAAGCGTGAAAGTAGAGGATGGACCGGTTTGGACCGAACCACGAACTGGAATGCGAGCCTCCAACTGAACCGCCACTTAGCCCCACCCTATCAATGCACACCATGCCTTCGCCATCTACCGCTGCCAGTCGCCCGATCACATAACGCAAAGAAGGAGAGAAATCGATTCGACCAACCTCGACTCGAAGCCAAAATTCGCCGCCAGCTGAAGTTCCGATCCCAAGCCCTAAACACATGTGACCGTTGCCCGCCGTTCGCCGAACCACTTGCACACCAGGAGTCGGCCACTCATCGCCAGCCACCGCCTCGAACGCCCGATCTCAAGCCCAAGCTCTCCGTCGCCATTCATTGTCACCCGATTGCTCGCTCTCCCTCACCCCCGGTCTCTCTCGCCTCAGCTCCCTCTCTCCCTTTCGTCGACTGTCTGCGAATACGTCATTCGTAATACCCCGATAACTAAATAATTATCCACTTAAAAAAAGTCGAGGTGTTACAGTAACTGCCAACATTCTCCCACTTGGTCTACATTTTCTAACTTTATTGTAATAAGAAAACATAATACTTGAATCATAGCGATAAATTCTTTTTATGTTATCGAGAATTACCTTCCATGTATCACAATGTATTATTTTCCTTCTTTATTGCCCATAAACTTAATGAATAAACCTTATGTTTATTCGAGGTTCATAAACTGAAGTATATTTCTCAAACTGAATGTGTACACTATAAATTTTATAATGAGAAATATCATAAAAAAAAGAGTTATAAACATTGGTTCTTACAACAAAAAATCACATAATGGACCCAAGTCTCATTTTAACAACATGATCCTTAAATTTCAATGGTGGCATGCCCTTAGTCAAAGGATCGGCGATTATCAATTCAGTGCTTATGTGTTCAATGACCACTAAACCATCCTTAACATGTTCCCTTATGGCTAAATACTTAATGTCGATATGCTTACTTCGACTACCACTTTTATTATTTTTAGCCATAAAGACCGCAACTGAATTATCGCAATATATCTTCAGCGGTCTAGAAATCGAATCAACGATTCTAAGCCTTGAAATAAAATTTTTCATCCATACACCATGCGAGTAGCCTCAAAACAGGATACGAACTCAGCCTCCATAGTGGATGTGGCAGTCAAACTCTGTTTAGCACTCCTCTAGGATACAGCTCCACCGGCCAATATGAAGATGTATCCTGATGTTGATTTACGAGAATCAACGCAGCCAGCAAAATCTGAGTCGGAGTATCCAATCACATCCAAACTATCCGTTCGTCTGTTGGTAAGCATGAAGTCTAGGGGTGGGAATCGGTTCGGTTCGAACCGGGTAACCGAACCGAACTGAACACTATTCATCAGTTCGGTTCGGTTTCCTTAGAAGAAAAAATTGAAAATAGAACCGAACCGAGGTGTTCGGTTCGGTTCTCGATTTTTGTTTTTAAGAACCAGGTAAACCGAACCGAACCGAAACTTAAATAAAAAATATAAAAACCTCAAAAATCCATAAACTTGTTAATTACTCGCCCTAATTTATGGTAAAACATTTTTGACATAAATGATTATTTTTTCAAAAATTTATTGTCCTCTCCTCTACCCTATTCTTCTTAGTCTTATTCTCTTGAAAACCTCAATTACCTCATGCCACCCAACGTTTCTGTCCTACACATAAATTTATTTTCTTCTTGTATGTGTTTACAGATCGGGGACATATAGATAGAGTGAATTTGAGTTTTTCTTTTGTGGGTTTCTTATATTTTCTGTGACGATAAACTGTATCCAATATGTAATTATATTGTCGGGGGAAGTTCTTGCTATGTATTTAGGATTATAGGATTGAAAACTTTTTCGATTGGTGGTAAAGAAAATGTTTGTATGGTGAGGTTGAGTGTTGCCTAAATGATTGAACTTTGAAATTTGTTCATAGATTGACCGGTTGGAGATCTATAAATACATGTATTATTTTCTTTTGTCTCTTAATTAAGAAATTATTGTTTGTTTAATTATTGATTCACAGTTTAGAATCTGTTTTGAATATTAGAATTGTTAATCTTTGTGGAAACTCTAAATTTACTCATATCATGAAACTATGAGTTTGATGTGCTATTTAGTTGTTGTTATATAATATTGCATTGTTGGATTTTTTTTGTGCCAAATCAGAGTTTAAAAGAGATAATTAAGATAATTAAAAAAACTAAGTGGCATGAAATATATTAGGAAAGTTAGGAACTAAATTCAATCGAAAAAACTAAAAGAACCGAACCGCCGAACCAATCTCAAAATCGAGTACAAAGCTGAAAAATTAAGTCGAAAACATACAAATTGATGCCATAAAAAACCGAACCGATTAGAACCAAAACCAAACCGATTAGAACCGACACCGAAGAGAACCGAACCGAGGAGAACCGAACTCTCTCGGTTCAATTTCGGTTTTCTAAAATGAAAAACCAAACCGAATCGGTTCGGTCCTAATTTGGAACCGAACCGAACCGTCCCACCCCTAATGAAGTCTTTGGTCCCTTGAAGGTACCGTAACACTTTCTTTGCAGCAATCCAGTGGTCTTTACCAGGGTTACTCTGATATCGGCCTAACATCCCAACAATAAATACAATGTCAGGTCTTGTGCAAACTTGAGCATACATCAAGCTTCCAACAACTGAAACATAGGGAATGTTTCTCATTTGCTCCCTCTCAAGATCGTTCTTCGGGCACTGGTTCTCATGGAACCTGTCGCCCTTCACAATGGGAGCAACACTAGGTGAACAATCTTTCGTCCGATATCTCTCTCAAACTTTATTGATATAAGTTTCCTGAGACAATCCCAAGCAACCTTGGAATCTGTCTTGATGAATCTTAAAACCAATGACATAGGAAGCATCACCCATATCTTTCATATCAAAGTTTTCAGAGAGAAATTGTTTCACCTCATATAATATACCTTTATCATTAGTTGCAAGTAAAAATGTCATTCATATATAGGACTAAGAAACAAATTTTGCTCTCACTAATCTTCTGGTATATATATTGATCAATAATGTTCTCCACAAAACCGAATGAAGAGATAATATCATGAAACTTTAAATACCACTGACGGGAGGTTTGTTTCAATCCATATATGGATTTCTTAAGCTTGCACACTAAATGCTCACTACCACTAGAGGAGAATCCTTCAGGTTGTTTCATATAAACCTCTTCCTCTAGTTCTCCATTAAGAAAAGTCGTTTTCACATCCATTTGTCGCAACTCAAAATCAAAATGTGCAACCAATGCCAAAATAATGTGAAGAGAATCTTTCTTAGATACAGGAGAAAAAGTCTTCGTGTAGTCGATTCCTTCCCTTTGTGTGAATCCTTTAGCAACGAGTCTTGCTTTATATCTTTTGTTGTTGCCCAATGAGTCTTTTTTAGTCTTAAAGACCCATTTACAACCTATTGCTTTTACACCATTAGGCAATTCAACAAGATCATAGATTCCGTTTGAATTCATAGAATTCATTTCATCTTTCATGGTATCATACCATAGACTTGATTCATCACAACTTATAGCCTGTCAAAACGTCTCAGGATCATTTTTGGCTCCTATATTATACTCTGATTCCTGTAGATATGTCACATAATCACTAGAAATAACTGATTTTATTTCTCTATAGATCTCTGTAGTGTTGTTCCAACATTTTCTTGAGAATTTTGTTGTCCAACTAGTTGATCAACAATTTCTGGAACTTCTTCAAGAATTCGATCTACTGGATTATAATCAGCAACTTGTGGAATATCATCTATTGATTGTTCAACACTCGTTTGAACTCTAGGAGTGTTGTTTACAACAATCAATCTTTCACTTGAGTTAGAGGGTTGAACATCAATGTGATCTTTTTCAGAAACAATATCCAGAAATCGATCACTCCCACTAATCAAGTCATTCTCAAGAAATTTCTCATTTCTTGATTCCACAATCCTAGTGCTGTGAAATGGACAGTAGAATCTATACCCCTTAGACCTCTTAGCATATCCAATGAAATAGTCACTAATGGTCCTTGGGTCTAGTTTCTTTTCTTGTGGATTATAAATTCTAACTTCAGACGGGCATCCCCAAATGCGTATATGTCTCAAACTTGATTTCCAACCTTTCCATAACTCAAAAGGCGTCTTTTTGACAGCCTTGGTTGGAACTCGATTTAATATATACACTGTCGTCTTAAGTGCATCAAGCCACAAGAAATTTGGAAGTTTGGAGTTGCTACGCATATTCCTCACCATGTCCAATAATGTTCGATTTCTTCTTTCTGCCACACCATTCTTATCCGAAGAACCAGACATAGTGTATTGAGCAAATATTCCATGCTCTTGAAGAAATCTAGCAAACGAACCAAGTGCTCGTCTATCCTCAGTATATCAACCATAATATTTTGCACCTCTATCAGTCCTCACAATCTTAATTTGCTTACGATATTGTTTCTCTACTTTTGCCTTGAAAACCTTAAAGGCATCCAATGCTTCATATTTTTTCTGAAGCAAATAGAGATACATGTTGTAACGCCCCGTTTATTTAAAACTATTTTTCCTTATTTTAAAATTTTTGATAAGAAAATTTTTGTTTAATTCATTCATAATTATGCAACGAAATAGTTAAATTCGACTGATATCATATCAGAGATTAAATAAGCGGAATTTGGAAGTGAAGCTTCAAAACATAGTTTAGGGTTTTTAACGAAAGTCCAGGGTTACAGAACGTATTCCGTGTTCAAAATAAGCAAATTAATTAAAACACCCGGTTCTATTTTCGTGAGCTGTCACCATCAGGTCAATTCGGCTGATAACCTAAGAGATTGTCCTGGAATGTCTCCTCCTTGACGCGCACGTCACAATCATCATTACCTACATCACGGGGAAAACAATGAGTCTAATGCTCAGCAAGAATAAGAATGAATGCAATGCTCATCATATGCATGTCTTACGCTAATGCAATTCGGAAAGGAACCTATCTTTTCCATTATCCCGAGAGAATGGATACATCATATGGTCATATAGTTATCCATCACCCTACATGGGGATGCATCTTATGGCTTCACTATCATGACCGTCACCACTCTCTTTTGTTTGGAGACATTGGGGATTTCAATACAAGGAAAATGATGAGCACTAGAGCCCACGTGGTTAACCGTCACCCCGATCAGGTGATATGTCCTATGGTGTCCCCACCGATGGACCGTCGCCATAACCCCCGAACCCCCACATGTCTATTTACGTTTATTATGCATGCTATGATAGCAGGTTCATAAACCCTAGGTATGATGCATGAGCATACAACACAAAACAATACCCAATATAAAGGAATAAGGTAATTACAATAGTGATAACAATTCATGTCTAAGTTCAAACAAACTCTTTGTCATCCATTGTCATTCTATCTACAATCTATAAGGAGTAAAGGAGAGTACTGCCAACTAATCTAACATTTATTAACAAGGACATAATTCACAAGAGGCATGCACAACAACAACAAACGTAGCAAATAGGGTATTTGCAACAATGATAACAATTTATGTCTAAGAAGCATTCCATATTTTTCTTCCAAGGAAACAACTTATAATAGATTTCCATGAAACAATATTTACTTTAAACTACAGAGCCGTCATTCAACAACTTCTTCCATGGGGAACAGTTTTTGATAGGTTTTCCTAGGACAAAATTTGCTTTAAACTACTAAGCCTTCATTTAGCAACCAACAAGAGTTTCCTTAACAATATCAATCAAAGTATCATTCCATTGGGTATGGTAATCCAAGAAAAATCACAAATCAATATACTGGACAATTCATCCTTACTCGGCCCTCACTGTTAATTGCAATCATAAGGTGTAATCCAAACTCCTTCACCGTCCAACATTGACAGTATTTTATTCACAGCAACTTACCAGTTTATAGCTATTATCTCAGGCAAAATATCAATTTCCAACAGAGTAGAAAGTCAGCAGTCACTAGCAAATACTTGTTCATCCGTAGATAGATTTTCTCATGCTTGATCCAACAACCCATACGTTCGATCCAAGTTAATTCCAACAGTCCATAATCAAAATTGAAATTTAATACACAACTTAATACACCCGAGCAACAGAGTACCATTCCAACACAATATCCAGCAAATGGCAGAAAACATTCAGCGAAGCAATGCATCTCTAGTAGAGTTCAACAACAAATTTCAAACACATCAGCAAATAACGAGAAACATTCAACGAAGCAACTAAATCTATCAGAGTTCGACAACAAAATTCAACCCGCGATGCAGGGCCTCCGCTAGCTACGAGCATCCAGATCCTTACCTCTAGCTGAGCATCTCGCCGTTGTAGTTGGTCCAACATGGCAGCAACCTAGAGATCTCCCACTTGAAGTGCTCCGTCTCCCTCTCGCTAAGTCGTCGCTCCGTCTTCGACATGTGAATGCCTCTTGCTCCCAGAATAGATGCTTTGTTCACTTCCCACTGGTTTCCGAATGTTTTGCATACCCTGCAAGGTATTCGAAATATGGATTGTAAAACCAGAATCAATCCAAAAAGTGTTATAAATAATATGAGCCATATTAGATTCATAACAAACAAATGAAATTGATGTACCTTTTCTTTCAAGTCATGCCTTAAATTTGGAGCAATCTTTCTTAATGTATCATTTCTTGTCACAGAAAAAGCACTTGGTTTCTTTCTTGATTTTACCAGATTTGATCGGTATTTTACCTTTCCCTTTATCTTTCTTTTTGGCTTGTGTCTTTTTCTTTCCATTGGTCATCATAAATGCACTCTCACCTCTTTCCATAATCAGCTTCCCTTCCTCTTGAACACACATGGTCATTAATTTATTAATTGACCATTTATCCTTATGTGTGTTGTAAGAGATCTTAAAGGGACTGTATAGTTGTGGAAGAGTATTCAAAATATAGTGCACCAAGAAAGAATCTGACATGTCAACCTCAAGTGTCTTAAGTTGAGCCGCAATGTCTCTCATCTACATGTTGTGCTCACGCACACCCGTAACTGTAATGAGCCTTAATGATGAAAATTTCATAATAAGTGTGCTGGCAAGTGCCTTGTCTGAAGTCAAAAATTGTTCTTCAATAGCTTTCAGCAATGACACGACATCATTATACTGCTCGACAGAACCACGAATACCAGCAGCGATCTTAGTCTTTATGAACATCACACTAAGGCGATTTGAACGTTCCCAACGTTCATAAAGAGCAAGATCAGCCGGAGTGCTGGTCGAAGTAATAATTTGTTTGTCTTTCCATATAGCATAATCGATGTCTACACACCCCAAATGAAGAAGAATCCTCTCCTTCCACACTTTATAATTTTCACCTCTTAACTCTGGTATATCGCACTTTATATCAGAGAAACTCAAAGAATTTATAGTTGCAAAAGGCAAATAACATGCTTAAAAGAGGCATAACTGAAATCATGGTTTACCCATGTAAATCATGCAATAATAATGAATCCAAAAACATAAAAATTGCCTGTGGGCTAAAGTTCTAATTTAATAGGATTCATTTTCACCGAATTAATAAAACTATCAAGTTATATCTTTTTTCTTAATTCTTGTGGGTAATCAAGAAAAATAACTCGATATTTTATTCTAATTAATTAGATAAATATAGTAAAATTTCTTGTAGGATAAATTTTACTATATTTATAAAATTAATCACAATAAATGTCATAATGTGATTTTTAATACCTAATATATAATTTTATTTAATTAAATATGTTGTGACTACTCTTCAATAAAATAAAATTATATTAAATCACTCGATATTTAATTAACTGAATTTCGTTGTTATTATATAACATGCTATTATTTTGCATACATTATTAATAAAACTATGCATACAAAATAAATTACAAACTATGTGCAACTAAATAAGCATGTGATAAATATAAAATTAATTAATATGCTATTTAATTGACAAATTACTTACAACAGAATATTTTAGCATTTAATTCAAAATTTTAGATAGTATGAATTAAACATTAAAACATATTTTATTCTGCACTTAATTTTATTTATGCAATTTATATTAAAATAGCAATAAGAAAATATACATTTAATAAATGCAATTGTACACCAGAATTGACTCTAGTTGAGGTGGCAACCCACCTCCTTTACATGCTGCAGGTTCAGGTTCGACAAATTACACGTAGTTTCTGACCACCAGAACTACACGTAGTTTTGCCCACTCTATATACATCTGATAAATGCCAGAACTACATGTAGTTTCTTCCACCATAACTACACGTAGTTTTGCCCACTTTATATGCATCCAATATATGCTATATCCATCCAATATATGCCAGAACTACATGTAGTTTCTGCCACCAAAACTACACGTAGTTTTGCCCACTTTATATGCATCCAATATATGCTATATCCATCCAATATATGCCAGAACTACATGTAGTTCTGCCACCAGAACTACACGTAGTTTTGCCCACTTTATATGCATCCAATATATGCCAGAACTACATGTAGTTTCTTCCACCAGAAACTACACGTAGTTTAAGTGGTCTTCAATCTCCAGCCTGGTCAATTTGACCCAGTTCGACCTGACGCGGATCCACTTCAAAAATTTGATATTTTCTCATGATTTTGAACACCAAATTCAATAATTTTTGTTGCAAAACTTTCATAAGAGAATTCATAGATGATTCTTAACAAAAAAAATACTTTGAAATCACCCAAAAATTTAATCTTTAAAATTTCAAAGGTTTTCCCAAACTGTGATTTCAACGCAACAAGACAGAGGCTAACAGGCTCTGATACCAAATGTTAGATATTTCTTAATCGACAAAATCATAACATTCTTAAGCGATCTAAACATGCTTTCAGAACAAAATCAAAGCTTTCAGATCAAATGCAGAAATTTATCGAAAATACCTCAGCCATTGATGTTGAAATCAGGGACAACTACTTTCCTTCCTCTGCATAGTTTCTTCCTAGCCAATCGATTTCGATACAATGGTGTATTTTTCTGAATGAAATCGAAGGATAGTTGAACCTCTTCTGTATGTTTTTCTCTCAGTGAAAAACCCTATGTGAAACTCACATTTTTCTTAATGTCTCTTATTCAAATAGATTCTCCTATCAAGAATATATATTTGAATTGAGTTTCAAACTGGGCACTTATCTCATTCTTATGCGGGTAGTTTTTCTAAATAAAAAATCGATTAGAAAACCAGACCAAAAATTGGCCGTTCATTAATAGACCAAAGTAACTGTCAACACTTCTCTCTATGTTAGATTTCATCTAGAACTCGCAAGGTAGACTTTCCACTATTAGCTTTGATATTATGATGTGCAGTAGGTGATGGTTATGGTTATTCTTTAATAATCATCTCTTTGTTTATTTAAAAGGAAGAACATTAGAATAGGCAGTGCATGGAATTGTTGGGTAGGCAGGACTTCGTGAGGATATCCAAGTAAGTGATGTTAATTGTATTTGGTCTTTAGCCTACATCACAAAGACGTTAGGGTTTGATGTTTTGATGGATATTCTGTTTAGGATGTTCGTTTATCGTTATGACCAAAGCTATGATATTATATGATGCTTTGTTGTTGTGTTTATCTTGCTCTGAGGATGTGATGCTTTGTTGCTGTGATTATTTTATGTTTTGAACTGAGGATGTGATGTGCTGTTTAGATTATTGCCATAGATGAAGTTTGAGGATTTTGTTATGACTACTAGATGGATATGTTTATGTTGAGAATCGAACGCGAAACGGAAAAAAAAAACTGCAGAAACAGGGACACCAAGATTTACGTGGAAAACCCTAACAGGAAAAAACTACGGGCAGAGGAGAAATTCACTAATAGGAAATCAAGGAACAATGAGTTTTGCGACTTAAGCATCAATATATAGAGAAAATAAATAACCCTAATATTAGATATGGGCCCAACTCGGCCCAACTAGAATTCGAGTCACACCGAACTCTAACATTCTCCACCTTGACACGAATTCCACATGAGAGATCCAATGCAGGCTTCTCGGCCCACCCAAAAACGAATCCAGAACACTGAACTCTAGCAATCTCCATCTTCAAAGAAATTCCAATGTAAGGCGAACGATCTGCAAAACTCCAACGAAAAATAACCTCCTCTTCCACAAAGGCCCCTGCTGGGCCAACTCAATATCTGATACTGATCAAGTTTAAGCCCCGTTTAAACTTGAGAGACACACTCGAGGAGAAATCACATCTCCTCCATGGTACCACCAAATTATCAAAGATGTCGCAACGAAATGCATGTGAATATGTTAAAGACTCCCCACTAGAATCTATACCCTCGAATACACTCAATGCGTAACCCACTGTGGAAGTTTCACCATATCGCCATGGAGATTTACCCTTTCTTTTGGTTCTGCCTTTGACAATATCACTCTGACGTGAAACTGTAACTGAAACTAGTGACGATGTGGTGACTGCATCACGCTGAACATCTGTAATAGGCTGACATATCGGTTCTGATATATTTTCAGAACCCAACTTGAATTTCACTTGAGAACCTGACTTCCTCTGAGTCTTCTCCAAAAAACCTTTTGAAAGTGAATTCAAAAACTTTCCAGCCTTATTACCCGTCACTGTAGAACCCTGTAACACATATAAATTTGCAGAGCTTATGTGTCCCTTTAACTTAACGAGAGCACCCCTACTGATCTTTATACCTCCACCTACAGCGCTGTACTTGTACCCTTTCGAATCCAAAGTACTCAACGAGATCAGATTCTTCTTTGACTCGGGAACATGTCGCACATTACCCAGTGTCCTCACAACTCCATCAAACATTCTAATTCTGAGGGTACCAATACCAGCTATCTTTCAAGGTGTGTTATTACCCATTAACACAACACCTCCTAAAACGGTCTCATATGTCGTAAACCAATCCCGATTGTAGCATATATGAAACGAACACGCTGAATCCAGAATCCAATCTTTGTTTGGCTTTGAGTTTCCCTCTGACACTATTAGAAGATCTCCATCACTATAATCTTCTTCTTCTACGACAACTACTTTACCGGACGTCATCGGTTGTTTTCCCTTCTCTGTAACTCTCTTTATTTCAGTCTGTAATTTACGGCACTCGACTTTGATGTGCCCCCTTTTCTGACAGAAATAACAGGTTCTATCTCGATACCTTGACTTTGATCTGCCTTTTAAATTCTGAACACTTTCACTGCCTTTGTTGTTTGACTCTCTTGTTCTACCCCGAACGAGAAGTCCCTCATCTCGAGAC
Source organism: Begonia loranthoides (assembly GCA_022433065.1). Taxonomy (NCBI): domain Eukaryota; kingdom Viridiplantae; phylum Streptophyta; class Magnoliopsida; order Cucurbitales; family Begoniaceae; genus Begonia; species Begonia loranthoides. The sequence goes on from CM039478.1 coordinate 7,838,609, forward strand.
TCGGATCCCACAACAAGCTGCTTCATTTTTTCCTTTGATAACAAAGAACCATAAACCTCTTCCAGAGTTAGACTTTCTCTACTGTACAAAATCGTATATCTGAAAGCACCATATGAAGCAGGCAACGAGCATAGCAGAATCAACCCCAAATCCTCCTCATCATACTTGCATCCCATAGTCTCCAAATTTGAAACTAACTCCTTGAATGCAGCCAAGTGTTTTGTAATAGAAGCTCCTTCGATTAACTGATGAGAATAAAGTCGTTGCTTCAAATGCAACTTGCTAGTTAGGGTTTTCTTCATACACAACTGCTCCAATCTGAACCATAACTCAGCGGCATACCTCTCGTTCAAAACATCTTTCAAAATTTGATTTGACAAATGCAGACGTATCAAAGATAAGGCTTTTCGATCCTTTCGAAGTTTCTCTTCTTCACTCCATAACGTGGGCATTTTATCGAACCCTAATAACGCATCGTCTAAATCCATCTATGCGAGAACATCTCCCATCTTCACTTGCCATAACTGAAATCTCATATTCTGATCTAATAACGGAATATTGAATTTCAACGAACTCATCCTGCCCAAAAATTTCAGAAATTTCCTCACAATTTCTGAACTCAAAATATCCGTTCCGAAAAATAGAATAAATCTGCCCAAATAATTTCAGAATCAATCCCCAAATTTTACAAGAATATCACCAGTGATCCAACCAAAAAAATATGAATTTTACCCAAAAATTCAAAACATAATTTTTTATTCAAATTCTTTCGACCGGAGATCCAAAAATTCGGCCAACTATTTCCTCAAAGTCGGCGGTTCACTGGAGACGGACAGCATGAGGATGAGCAGGGGCGCAGGCACAACAGAGTTCGTCACTCTGTTCTTCGTCTACCGACAGACGGCGACGCACGGCTGGAAGATCTCTCTTGTTTCTTCTGGCGACGGACAGTTCGCTGCTGCTATTCTTTGCTGAAGAACTGCGCAGGACTCTTCTTTGTTGAAAAAGGTGAAGACGACGTTGGAAGAAGACAAAAAAAAGGAAAAAATTTCCTTTTGCTGATTTTTTTTTAATTCTTTTTCACAAAATTGTAATTTTTCACAAAAAATTACAAACCCCAAATTCGTTCGATCCGAGTACTGAAACTCTAACTTTGCTCTAATATCAATTATTGAAAATTGATATAGAGAATTTCACCTGGGCTCTGATACTAATTGTTGAGAATCGAACGCGAAATGGAAAAAGAAAACTGCGGAAGCAGGGACACCAAGATTTACGTGGAAAACCCTAACGGGAAAAAACCACGGGCAGAGGAGAAATTCACTAATAGGAAATCAAGGTACAATGAGTTTTGCGACTCAAACATCAATATATAGAGAAAATAAATAACCCTAATATTGGATATGGGCCCAACCCGACCCAACTAGAATTCGAGTCACACCAAACTCTAATAGTTTACAATGATATATGTACCCGAGAATTTGTTGGAGAGGTTTGTTGATAATATATGATGCCTTCAAGCTTATGTGCTTTGATATTATATTGTAATGCCTTCGGGCTATACTGTTCGAGGATATGGTTTTGATTTTATACCGTGATGCCTTCAGGCTATACTGTTCGAGGATATACTATGAGCTTTGAGGATATATTCATTGTTACTATGCTGCCATGATGTCTAAGGGCTGTCGATCAAGGATTCGTTTGTTACTTGATGTTACTGTCTAGGTTATGTTATCTATGATGTCTATGGGCTGTTGATCGAGGACATAGTATGTGATGTGTGTTTCATGCTTATAGATTAGAGGTTTGACTAGTTATTATGTTATGAATATGTTGACTGATAATATGATGGTCGATGATATATTTACTATTTGATGTTTCTGTCTGTATGATTGTTCATGATGCCTACAGGCTGTGGATCGAGGACTTGTTATTGATATATTCATGTATGTTAGACTGCCATTATGTTACGAATGTTCATGCATCTTAGATTGTCATTATGTTACGGGTATGTACGTGTATTCATGAAAAATATTTTCATTAAGATAATAAGGAAATAAAAGATGGACTGAATAAACATAAAAGATCATTATGGGCAGAGTTCGAGTTAACTGTCCCGCAGGAGGTGGACCAAATTGTGTCACTCTCCCTTAAACTGATATCTCAAACGATTAGACTATAAAGTAAAAGAAAAAGAAAAGAAATACTGATGACTAAAAGAAAAACTGTTTTTACGTGTTGCATCTCATAGTCATATCATATATTGCATTCTGTATGTTACACGATATATGTTACTCATCACTTGCTAAGCGTTAAGCTCATTGGTGAATTTTGTGATGTAGGTAATGATGGAAATTAAGGAACATGATGAAAGGATCCATTGATAGCGCAGTTGAAAATGAATTCTCATGGGCAAAGCTAAAACGTTGTCAAAGCGAATTTGACCGTGGATGAGAATTAAAGAAAAGATGAATTTTAATGATTTAAACTTTTTATTACTATTTACGTTCATTTATGATTGGTTTAAAATGGAACATTTATAAATGTTTTTAGTTATTTTAAAAGATGAGTTTTACTACAGTTATTTTAAATAGTTTTCATAAAGTCTTCCGCTGCAAGATTTTAAAGGGTACGAAAATGTATTTAGTAAATGTTGAGTTTTAGTAATGACTGATTTCTAAAGAGAGTTTCTTAAGGACTTTCATGGTAAGAATTTTAAAAGACCCGGTTTTCTACGAGCGTATGATTTTTTTTTTAAAGATTTAACGCTACGGGGCATTACACGTGACGTCATTCTTCCGCGAAAGCCTTTCTCCTTCCCACAGATACTCATCTCCCTCATCATTCAATGCCACCCGTCCACGTGTCCCTTTCCTTTTCCACAAACACTATTTTCAGCCCTCATATCCTTTCCACAGAAGCCTTGTCTTTTTGCGAATATCTATTTATTTCGCTAATTGTCGTCATCCGTCCATGTGTCAACTCCCTTTTTGTGGACACTCCTTACAGCTCTTGGATCCTTTCCGCGGAACCCTTTTCTGTCGTGGATACATGTTTCCCATTCGACCCCCATTTCTGCGGAAGCCTTCCCAGCCGCCGCAGATACATGTTTCATCAAACACCGTCCATGTGTCCTATGTCATTTTGCAGGTACCATTTTCCGCCATCCAATCCTTTCCACGAAAGTTCTTCTTCCTCCACGGACATCAATCCCTCTTGTTGCGGACCAGTTCCTGTCCACTACGGACACTAAATAGTCTCATCTAACGCCCATCCTTCATCCACCCTCCCATCCCACAATCCATTGTTCACCCTTTCCTCCTTGTTCTTCCATCCTTCCTTTCATCCGATCTTTCATCTCCATTTCCAACCTATGTTTTCTCGGTTCACAGTTCCATTTTCTCATCCTTTTTACATTCAAGTTATCAGTGTTGCACTCTATTTGAAGCTTAGCATCTGGTTTTAATTCAGGGGTAATTGTGAGCTTATCCATTTTGAAAGTGTATCGTCTAGTATCAAAGTGATCCAGTGGCAATTGAAAGCTTGTCAGTTTTGATAACATGTTCTCAATTAATGAGATGTCTTGTCTCTCTATGAATTTGATTTAACATTTTTAAAAATCAAATGGGTAAATGACAAATCAACCATCGTGGTTTCTGATCAATGACAAGTTAACCATTGTGATATTTTTTTTAACAAATAAACCATTAGTGTATGTGAAAATGACAAATCCAACATCACAATTCGTTGACCATTAAAAAACTAAGCGCGCCACGTTCAGAACGCCCAACAACATTTTGAAAAATCAAAACACCCCAAGAACACCCCACGATTGGGTGTTTGCAGAAACGACGAACAGGCAAAAACTAAAATCGAAATTTCGCGGTCTCTGGAGACCCAGAGACCGCACAATAGCGGTCTTTGGAGCTCCAGAGACCGTTCGCGGTCTCTGGATCCAGAGACCGCGAAGAAGGCGGTCTCTGGATCCAGAGACCGCGTAGAAATGCGGTGACACCGCGTTTCTTCGCGGTGTATCACAAGACACTGCGTTTTTACACGGTGCCTTGCCAAGACGGATGTTTGATTTGTTATTTTTTCATACGTCAGTGGTTAATTTGTTAGAAAAAATTCCAGAGTGGTTGACTTGTCATTGATCAGAAACCACGATGGTTGATTTGTCATTTACCCAAATCAAATTCTAAAAACAAATTTTTCATATTTATATTGATGAAAATATCTATTCAAATATAGATCCATCAAATAAGATTTACTATTGAATCTCACTAGTAATTATTTTATTTGACAAATAAATTAAACAATAACTTAAAAATAGTTTTTTTCCATTTTTATTATGAAAACAATTTTTAAAAATAAAATTTATGAAATCTAATAAATCTCATGAAAAATTATTTTTATTTGATAGATCAAATTCACTAATTAAATATAAAATCTAAAAATAACTTTTTAGATTTTTATAAAAAAATAACTTTTCAATTTGAAGACATAATTTCAATGAGATTCCTCAAATTTAATTTGATAGTTTGTTTTCCAACAAACTTCAATTTCAATTTCAGATCTAATCTCATCTAATGAGTTTATTTAAACTAATTTTATATCAGATTTCACAAAATACTATAAATTAAATTTGAAGACAAAATTCCACTAAAATTCCTAAAACTAATTCAAAATCCCTTAAATATTTTCAAGATATCTTCTTCTAAATTTGAAATATAAAATCTCAATTATATATTTTCAATTTAGATAACGATTGTCTTTACACGAATATTTTTAAATGGTGAGTCATAATTAATAATTTATATGTTTATTTGTATATTCTATATGTCCAAATAGAAATAGATGTTGACAGAAAGACTGATGGACCTATGATTTTAAATTCTAATAATATTAGTTAATTAATATAAACTCTATATATTAACTAACTCAATTATTAACTCTCGAGTAATTGTACTAAATACCTAAAATTGCACTTTTACAACTGGAGAGTATATTTACACAAAATTATATTCAATGACATAATCATTACATATGTATTAATTCTCCATTAAGATTCGTAATAGAGTTAGGTTTAAAATCGCTAACCTTTTATATTACATCTTTATGTTTGACTACCATTAATTCTTAATCGAATAATTAATTCATAACATTTATGAATAATGCGCGATCCCTAAACTAATAAACAATAGAATCTTAGATAATAAATTCATTGTATCAGTGTTATCAACAACTCATTTTATTTATGTTCAAAAAACGAGAATTTGGGTAATGTTACTCATAAAAAATTTTACCGAGTAAATCAAAAAATAAATTAAAATAAAATAAAAATCTACTAAATACAAATAATTAAAATCATACATATATGACTATCGATGAAATTAATTGTTCATTGTTTAATAAAAATTATAAAAACAATATAATTTCATCACTACACAAAGTCGAGATAGAAATATACAGTATTAATTAAATTAATTATGTCTATGACTTTTTATTATACACACATGTATATCAAACATACAATTAATCACCAAAATTAGTCATTTTTTAAATATTCTTTACATTTGCACACACAACACTTCCTTTCTCGAATCGACAAAGCACAAGGAGAAAATAGGACTCGTTAATATTTTCAATGTTGCTCTTCCTAAACGACTGTTCAACCTAGACAAGCTTCAGAACTGAAAGTACGATTACGGTCCAATAGCTGCATAACTCCACATCCTGATAAAAGGAAATCTCTTATCAAAAGAGAAAATAAGGGCGGAGCAGCTTTTTTTCAGATTCACGATTCCACCAATGCATGGCCATCTACATTTATCACAAACCTGTTGTAGAGTGCTCATATGCATACTTCAAGCTCTTTCTTCTTTTTAGACTCAAAAGGGCTGTTTGATCTGAAGCAAGTTTCCTCAAGGCTAAATTTATTTATTGGCACTGTCTTGCTTCCATATTCTGTGTGGATAACAGAGAACTAATTAAAATTTCCAGCCTTTTAGCCCCAGCACTAGGCCTCAGGACAGTGGTATTACCAATATCCAAGCATGGGTCTGTCCCATTTTCTGAACTCCCTATGCACCAACCGCCAGGAACAAACATTCCGGGCCCACGAAACAACAGTTCCAAGTCAATTTTGTCGAGCACTAGATCATCTTGGTAGAACTTACGAGCAAAAGGAGAATTACTATCGATCATTTTTTGCATGTCTGCAATGTTAAGGTAATGAGGATGTTGTTTTGGAGGGTTGTCCCATGATATGTAGTGGAGATCCGAGTTCACCGTGGTGTTTCGAAACTCTTCAGTGTTACAAATGACAGTATGGAAGTATCCCTCCGGTGAAGATATGAAGTTTGCATAGTACATCAATACGGCTCGAGGCAGGTTGTCCCATCCCCATATGCAGTAGTCGATGAAAGGCCTAGAGAGTGCCATCCAAGCAGAACCTGTAAGATATGCCTATGCTTTGTTAAAAATAGAAGAATTCCTTGGAAATTGAACACTTCGTGAAAAATTGATGTCAAACATTGAGCTTCAAAATACATTTATCATGATACTTCTAGAAACATCAACTGTTTTGGAGCAAATTTAAAAGCATTCTCTGTATCTAATATGCACCAAGAAAAGAAACTTTAGGCTAAGAGAATATTAAGACCATAAAAGGGTCATCACATTCGAAAGGAAGGATTTCAAACCAACCCAAAGAGAACTGACCGCATTAGTCAGGCAACAAACAACAAATGAAGGTAATGCTAGACATCACATTCAGCACTTTCAAGTGATATCTCAAAACTTTAAAATCATGATCACAGCTATCGAGAACCTTAGAGATATACACACAAGAAAAAAATTTAGCAAATTAGAATCACATTTAACATTCTGAGAGCAACTTTATGCTTAAATATATATACATATAAGCAATAGCATCCAAAGAGATAAAAGGACGTGTTTACTAACCAATATTCTAGCCACTGGATTAACTTTAATGCAATGGGTAAAAATTTTCAGTATATTTCTTTCTAAAGCTTTTAAGAGTTTATCGAATATGGAAGACTATGACCCAGCGCTAACAACATTGTCGAATATAATCATCGGGCAATTGGCCCAAGTATCCTCGGGATATATTAAACCAAAGCAAATCAATATCTGCAGTTGTAAAAATGGTGAGTGAAACTGACTAATGTTAGACTACCACAAGTTATAGTAGTAGCAGATTTGTATTATATCCTGACATAAATATTTATTAAAAAGAAAAAGAAAAAGGAAAGGATAGGCTGAGAATATGAACACCTGTAAAAAGCTTAAAGGCTGTTGGCACACTTCTCCTCTGTGAAATCCAAAAAACGTCAGTTTTTTTGGTCATGTACAAACCTGGGTCAATTATTACGGGTTTGGCTCTGTGAGACCTGCAGAATTTGAAGTGCAGAATCAAGTAAGAGAACAATGGTCTAACCGCCAAAATAAACAAAACAATGTCACTTGTGGGGATATAATTTCATACTCTTTCCAACCAATGTCACTCGTATGATCGATGAAATTAAGATCACGCGGCAAGTGGGAAAAAGTGTACAGCAGATCTGGTGAACGAAAGCCCTTTTGCAAATGAATCAAATTTATTCACAAAAAGTGATAGGAAAAGCGTAGATCAAAACAGAAATGCCTACCATCCTGCGTAACAAGTGGATAATCGGAGGCACTGAGATTTATAAACCAATCCCACTCGCCACCTTGCCGCAACAGAATGGCCGCCGCGTGGAGAGTATTGGCCACCATGGTCGGGCCTCGGTAGGTAACGAGATTCGCTTGGGAGATCATCCTCACATTGCCAAGTTTGGAGAAAAGGGGGTGATCCTGGACGTAATTGAGCAGATCCAGGCGTTCTTCAGGCGGGGATTCCAGGTCCAAATGCACAACGTAGTGGTTCAGAGGGTGGTAAAGAGCTTGTAAAGTACGTTTGAGCACGTTACCTTCACCAGTGGAGCCAGAGATGAAATAGGCGAAGCGGGGTGGGCGAGGAAGTGGGGAAACAGGAAGAGGACGGAGCTTATTCTCGACATAGAGGGAGGTGAGAGAAGAAGTAGGAGGGGAGGCACCGAGGAGGGGAGAGGTGAGGGTGGTAAGAAAGAGAAGGACGAGGGAGAAAAGAGAGGCAATGGCCAAAGGGAAGATCCATTTGCGCTCCATTGTTGGAGGGTGCTTGAGGTGCAGGTAGTAGCTCTTCAACTTCTTCATTCCGCCTGCCTTGGGTAGAGACCAGAGGGAGACCGGGGTCAGCGACAATCATGAATCTTCTTAGCTGACAAACGTCTTCGCATAAAATAAAGGGAAATTAACCCACAGACTCTATAATTCGCTATTAATGAGAGTCAAATTTTGAAAAAAAAAAATTGACAACTAAAATCTTAAACTATGAAAAATTCTCATCGGCAATCTCGTAATCACATTTTCTATCTAGGACCATCGAGTTTAACACCTCAGTTTTGTCTATGTCAAGTACCGTCGAACGGAGATGAATGACGTCAAGTACCGTCCCTCTTGGCAGTTCGAAGAAGAAGGACAATGGCAGACGATGGCGGAGAAGAAACTCATTGGCCAATGGATTGTAGAATGTACGGCCAGGATTGAATTTGGCATCTTCTAGAGGAGACGGAAGGAAGACATTCCATGGCTGTTGGATCGAGCGAGGGACGTCTCTCATCTGGATCAATGGCCAGGATTGAATCTGGCATCTTCCAGAGGTGATGGACGGACAACATTCCTTTGCCATTGGATCGAGCGAGGGACGTCCCTCATCTGGATCGACGGCCAGGATTGAATCAGGCATCTTCTAAAGGCGACAGACGGACGACGATCCCTAGCCGTTGGATCGAGCGAAGGACGTCCCTCATCTGGATCGACGGCTAGGATTGCATCTGGCGTCTTCCAGAGACGATGGTGGACGACGATCCCTAGCCGTTGGATCGAGCGAGGGGCGTCCCTCATCTGGATCGACAGCCAGGATTGACTCCAAATTAACTGGGTCACGTGCAAGACACATGCATTTTTAAAATGCGTGAATCAGTGATAAGTCTAGTCCAGCTCAGCTTCTACATAATTCGTGTTTACTTTTCTACAAGATCTTTGTCATCATGTCTGATCCATTTTCATCCATGTGAATCTTCTCCATATATACTTGTTTTGTGTCCAACACATCTCGTATCATAAACAAATTAGAAAATCATATTTAAATTTAACTAAAAAACATAACTTTGATATTTCATTTTTAGATAATATTAAACAAAAACTATCACGAAAGAATATAATCAAATATGGAATAATGATAGGAGAATAACCTATACTTATTGAACAAGCACAAGGAAATATAATTATACCTATTATTAATAAAAATCAAATTTTTGAAAAGATAACTAAGATGAATCCAGAAGAACAAGAACAAATTTCTTATATTCATTGTAGTACAATTCAAATCCTATTTAAAAGTACATTCATGGAAGGAATTGATTCTCCTATAAAATTAAAAATCAGAGACGATCGATTAATTAATCATAATGAAAGCATTATTGCTACAAGTTTAGGAAACTTATCCCAAGGAAAAATTAAATTCGATATTAATATTCAACTAGGATTAAGTTTAAAAGATCAAGACTTAAACAGATCTATAACAATTAAATATGAATTAAAACGATCTAACTTCATGAAAAATAAAAATCATCCATTCACCATCACCTTCTTCTTCTTCCAAAACCTTTTAACCCTTTCTCTCACTTCAAATTTTTGTTTATTCCAAGATTGCCCCTTTATGTCTTTAATTTCCCGTAAGAAGGAAAAATGTCTTTTCTCCTTTTTCCTAACTTAATTTTTCTCTTCATTTTAATATTCATTTATTCTCCACTGTGCCAACAAATCACTTTTCCCTTTTTATTTTCAATTTCATTTACAATTTCACCCTCATTCTTTTCTACCCCAAATTACACATCATTTCTTCCTTGTACTTCTAATTCCTTCATATAACTACATGAATGCCCCACATATAAATGGACCTGTCAAACATTAAAATATTATATCTTCATTCCGACTTATTCTGAGCCCCTGTCCAACGACGTTTATAACTTCAACTTAATCTTTAATTCCATTTCTTAATTTAAATTTTCCATTCAGAGATTTCCAATTCCCGACTTAAATCCTGATTCGCTCCAAATGCAAATCGACAACGATCCTTAAATTTTCCAACTTCCTTTATTAATTTATTTGATCGCTCGTAATATCTAATTTTATCAATTTGACTAATTAATCAAAATTTTGTACGTGACCGCTAACGCGACAATTCGAGTGAATTTTCCAATGTTATGACCAAATATTAACGCAAAAAATTTGCACGTAGAATTTTCATCTTGAAAAATTCTCGGGTTTCACAATAATAGTGTTAGTGATGCCGTTATTTCCCATTTTAAATATTATTTTCAATTAAATATTATTCATGATTCTCTTTTTCATATGAGATGTATGTGTCATATTTTGAATTTGGTTATTAAAACTAGTATATCATATATTTCTCCTCATATTAAATTAATTAAATCCATAATTTCTTATATTATTATATCTAGTTAAGACAACAAGAATATAAAGAATTTTATAAAGCTGTCCAACTTAAACCAAGAAAATTAAAAACCGACGTAGATAATAAGTGGAATTAAACTTATTTAGCATTACAAAATGTTAGGCCATATTGATAAGTTATTTGTGCTTTTATTAATGAAAATATACAAAACATTAATCTTAAAAAATCTAGTTGTAAAATTGCTAATACATTTCTAGATTTTTTTTTTAAAATTATGATGTTATAAATGAATGTTCTCAAAATTTATTATCTCATTTCTCATCTTTTTCTTCCATTTTTTGTACATTTAACATGTACTTTTGCACAATATCAACCAATATATGAATTTCGTAAAATTCTTAATAAAATGGAAACAAAATTTTAAAAATATTGTCACGATATTCCTCCTATTTTTTGTTATGCATGCATCATGAATTTTATATATAAATTAAAATGAGTATATCTTATACTTATAGTATTTTTTTTAATTTATATACAATTTGTTTAATTACTAGTGATCAAGGAATAAATAAAATTATTAATTTATATTATTCTTATAAAATCAATATTCTAATGTTAGTCGTTCACATCGTCTTTCACACAAAGAAAATTATCCTAGTCGTAGTAATAATAGTGTTATTGTAGCTCAACAATTTAATATTCATTATATAGAGAAAATTAAATATTGAAAAATATTCTATTTCTTTGAGACATGACCTTGATATTTATTTTAAAACTCTTTATTAATTTTCTCGAGAAGAGAATTTTGATATTTTATATTTGTGGAAAAAGTATTATACTATATAACTTATTCTTTTTATAATATCACGTGATTTACTAACATTTTTTGTCTCTACTGTAATATTGGAGTCTGCTTTTAATGTAGGTAGACGTATGTATGATAAACAAAAAATACTTCTTGCACTTGATCTCGTAGAAGCACTTATTTGCATTAAAAATTACAACGACGCAAAAATGAGATATCAACAGCGAGATGATGAAATACTTGAAGAATTTAAAATTTGAAATGTTGAAGATTAGAACTTAATTTTTTTTTTTTTTTACTTTCTATTGTAATTTGAAGTAATTTCTTCCAACTTGTAATTTTTTTGACATGTTGCAAATGATTAGCAATTAGATGAGTGTTAACTTACTTAGGATATATCTAATTTGTAGTGATGCAACTATTAAATATTTATAATGATATTCGTGCGATATATTTTTTTATTAGATCGTTTCAAATATTTTTTTTTTCTAAATACATGTCATATTATATATTAATAAAATAATTTTTTTTAAATTAAAAGACTAATTATTATATATTTTGTCATTATAATAATAAATAATTATTATAATTTTAATGACTAAATTTTTTTTAAATATACATTATATTGATATTAATTTAAAGCATTTATGGTATGTAAGGTAGCTTCGTTTAGTCAGCTCGGTTCTAACTCATAACTCTCGAGCCGATTCAAATTAAAATTTTTTTTGACAGACTCAACTCGTTTAATTCACTAGAACCAGTGAACCAAATTTTTGCCAACTTGTTAGTCACTTTTGGTCCGTGTGTTGTCGTTGATTTTTCCGAAATTAGCTTTTTCCACGGAGAAGGAGAACAATTGCACAACATTTTCCCTGTTAACGTGGAATCAAAACCCAACCTAAACCAGATCAACCCTGGCCAAAACCAAAATCAAACTTGGGATTCAACTTAAATCCAACAAAATTTAGCCCGAACTCAATATTATAATTGAAACAAGACCAAACTGAACCGTGCACATCCTTCTTAAAATTTTATTTAGGTTGATGCAAAAACCAACCCTGAATAAGAACAAATAAAGAACATTCTAATTAAGGCCTTGTACATTCTTTGACCAAGTGAAACTAGACTGATTAGTAACTACACCAAACATACTACCACATTAAACTACAATACCGAAAACAAAATTTATTGCACTGTAGCTGCAACAGTTCACAACTTAGAAATTAAAGAAAATGCCCCACTTTTAGTCTACCAACTACGCAAGACATTATGCAGCTATTGCTTGGGCGGGTCCATTTGATCTGTAGATATGTCCTCGTCCTCGTCCCCTACCACTGCTCCGGCCTTGCCCTGTAAAATCCAATTCGCATGAAACAAGGTCAAATAAGAGCGATGCCAACAAAAATAATGCTAGGTTAATCTTCTATTTACTAAAAGAAATAGAGAAGGGAAGATGTCTTGGATTTTTGTGCTATTATTAATAGATGGCATCATACTCATCCACGTTAATTTGTTTTTGAAAATGGAGATATCAGCTTGTCCATACCTTGTGGTGTCCATGCCCATTCTTAAAGCTATATGAGTTTGCTCAGAATATTCAGAGCTAAACTACGGCTACCGAGCAAAAAATATGAAGTAGCGGAACACTGAGAAGCTAAAAAGCAGTGAAATAGGCTTATGATTCAAACTTACCACGTCCTGATGCGTCCCGGACACCCATTTCACTATCATAATATCCATCTGATTGACCACCATAACCCCTTCCTCTTCCCCAAAATGTGCGACCTCTTCCACGACCTCGACCTCGCCCTCGACCACCAAAACCAGGTCCTACGTCCCATACATACTCATGGTGTTCAACTGGCCCGTTATAGTTTCCTACACATTACAGCAACATGCAACGGATTACAGTTAGCAATTTTACATACTTTTTCTAATCAATTTGTCCTTTGGTGAATATAACTACTAGAAACCATAACTTCGCCTCAGCACAGATGCACCTTACTTGAATGCTACAGACTGTTTTCAAGATCACTAAGAATTTGAATTGTGTCTTGTATGATATTTCTTTTTTTTTTTAATCCCATGTACATAATATAACTATCAATCTTGCTGGCAACTCTTTGAAACACCCTAAAAATTTGAAAACGTCATTCTTCTTTGTGGTATTCATAATAATATGAAAAGAAATTTTTAAACTCTGAAAATCCAATTGAAGCAATTTTACCTAGTCTTTTAATTCAAAACACATTTTTTAGTCAAGTAAATGAACTACGCAAAATATATAACACTAATATTAGCAATAGAGGTATTTGTACCTCTTCTTCTTCCTCGTCCTCGTCCTCTTCCTCGTCCTCTACCACCCATTCTAGGAGAGCCCTCTATATCACATGAAGTTTAACCACATTAATAAAATAAAATTCTAGTAGGATTGAAAGTTTGGCGCTTACAGTCACCATAATAACTTTACCTCCTTCATCATCAAACTCATTTGCAGGTTTCACTTGATCAAGAGGCAGAGGGGGCTGGTATCTGGAGTTCACAGAAAGATGCGTGGGAAAAAATCGCATCAAAGCAGCAGAGAACAAGAAAATAGATGTTGGTTAAAAAAACTTGCAACAGCAACTGAAAATCCCCAATAATTTAAAGCAACAATAAAATTAACGATTGCAATTCTTCATAAGAAAGTTGTGATGTGCCACGGCCCCACCCTAGATTTTAATTTTATTTTAATTTTAATTGTTTAATTCAGAACTTTGATATATTTATAGTTTTGCCATTATGTTGGCTATATTTAACTTAGGGTTAGGGTTTTTGTTTAGGTTGTTGAATTTTGATTATTGAAATTGAAGAATTAAAGATTTCTCTCTAGTGGGTTCTTGAAAGTTGCCTCTAGGAATAGTTTACCTTATCATTCAAGAGTGGTGAGCTTGATTGTGACGGTTTAGTGGAATCTCTATCTACCTTTTTTTTCTGGATTAGAATGAGAGTGCGATTCCATACTCACCTTCGTTCTTTTTATTTGTTATTCTATAAATTCCACTCGCTGGATTCGCATTATTACTCTTTTTGGGAGGCTTTGGAAAGGAGTCCTAATCGTGGTGAAGAAATTCCTTTAATTTTTGGGGACGAGGTTTGGTTCGGTAAATCCGAAAGTCTCCCAAGAAATTGCGAAACGCAGAATTTTGTTGCTACAGGTCATCCGCTACTATTCATCAGGTCGTCCGTTATTGTTCTTCAGGTCATCCACAATTTATCCAGAAGCGACTTTTTCGATCCTATTTGTTTTCCAGTCAACCGCTCATCAGCCACAGGTCAACCGCTTATCAGCCACAGGTCAACCACACACTTCCAATACTCTCCTGAAACCTACCCAAAGCGTGTCATTTGGTGTCACTGCTTCTATTGGCACGTCAAGTTGTAATATACACTTATAACAACACTGCTTCGCAAGTTTTAAAAGGATTGCATACGCATACCAAAGTTGCAAAATTTGTCAGCAAATGACTAAACATAAAGTGAATTCCAATAATATCACATGACCATTGACTTAGAATCCCCGGTCCAATTATAATAAGATAAAATCCACTCCTTTGTGGAATATTTAAAGATGACAGAAAAAAAAAAGTCTTAAGAGAAAAAAGTGAGTCACAATATATAAACAGAAATTGAATATTAAAATTACCCAGTGGACGATGTATCTAACTTGTTGCTTGACAAGGTAATAGTAATCATTGAAACATGACGAGTTGTCTCAAGCCTGCAAGACAATAGAGACACATTCATTCTGATAACTCATGTTCGTAGTATTAACTTCATTGAAGAGAAGAGAAGAGAAGAGAGCATAAAAATTTTCATACGGTAGGAGGCCTTCTTCCAGCGGCTCCCAAGTGTCTGTTATATCAGTTGATCCAATTTTAGTGTTCTGATGCAAACCAGCAATCCTTCTCTAGGAAGAGAAACTGTTAATTATTATAAAATGGTCCCACGTGAACACACATTCAAGATTGACTACCTTTATTAATTCGGCAATCATTACAGTTTTATTGATGGCTCTGCCCATTGCCTTTAGGACAATTTCGTTGGATCCTTTTTCCTGCAAAAGAGACAAATAATTAAATTACATCATGTCTTGTTAAAGTCAAAGGTAGACACAAACATTATCAAGAACACGAAATGAGGAGACAACAGTACGCGCTTACAAGAAAATGACAAGAAGCCAAAGTCTCATATAGTGCGCAGTTATAGACACACTGTCAGATTGCTAAATGAAATTTCGTCTTACTACCAGAAATAAAGTTTCAGAGAGTCACGGGGCAACAAGAAAATTACGGGAAAAAATACAAAAATTGAATAAACATAAATTTACTATAGAAACGCGAAAGAGAGCATACAAGCCAACTATGGCTCCGTTGAAGAACAAATACCAACAAATTTAGTTGGATTATACTAATAATTAGAATAATTTATCTTAGGAAAATATTCAGCTGGAATTTGAAGTTGAGAAAGACAGGGAATTAACCTGGAGAAGAGTGGTAGCATAAGTAATGTAGTTCCTCATCCTGCCTTGAGCAGTAATACGAATCTCGTTCTCGTTTATAGGAGTCACCTCCGATTTTGGCTTATCAACCCGCTGATACCTATCCATCTACGCGCAGAAACCAAATAACAAATAGAGGGAGTAACGGTCACTAACAATCCACCATGCAGTTATACTCTTCAGAAACCAATCTGCTCCTCCATAAAATAAAACTCTAACCAGTTGAAAAAAGTAGTACACCACGATAAAAACAAAAAAGAAGGAAAAACCACAGAAAAGGAAGGAGAGAAGACCGGAAAAATAAATCTGGAAAATAGCAACCACTCCCTCCTCTTCTATCTATAAGCGTGTTCACAAACCAAGTCCGTTGCTCGGGTGCGTGAGTTTGATTTGAAAATTCAGAACGAGAGCGACGCCGGGGAAATTTGTAGAAGAGAGAGGGAGAAGAAAAAGGGACGAGGAAGAATAGGACACAGAGGCACCGGTCTTATCGGCTAAGCGACCGCATGGATTGCAGGCTCTCGCAGAAAGTGGGCCCATCCATTATCTTTGGGTTCTTCCTTAATTTCATTATGCTATTATACTCCTTCTACTTCTTTACTTTTGGACTCCAGTCCCGATCTCCAAACGAATGAAATTATAATCCAACCATATAATAAGAGAAATCGCAATTCCAAAACGAGAATAGAACCATAGATGATAGTTTTCCTTCGTTACAAACAGATGTTACTTTACACACGTATAGACATTGGATCAAACCACACAGTTTTATTTCAATTTCACCGGTTCTGCTCCTCTAATTTTATACATATATACGTTATGTATTGTTAACTTAATAAAATAATTAAGCTTAATTATTTTGATGGTAAATATTGTTAATTGAATAATTAATTTTAAATTGATTGCGTTTGGGTTTGGATGATATAGTTATATATTTGAATATATGAGAGTTGAGCATATAAAGTGTACTGGAGATGAATTATATATTTTTGATCTTCACTGAATATTTGGATGTTTTGATGCGTTTGTTAAGTCCTTACTGTAAATGTTAAAGTACTCCCACAATTTAATTCAATGAAAATATGCGAGTGCGCTCAACCTGCCAAAGTTGCGAGATCGTCTGGTAAAACTCGTGAGAGCAATGAAACTTCAAAAGAAGCAGGGAAAGGAGCATAAGTGGCGGTAAGTTGAAATTAAAATAGAAAGGGAAAGGAATTAGAAGAAAGGGAAAAGAAGCAGGGAATAGAGCTGAAAAAACAAAAAAAGAAGAAGAGAAGGGTGCGGGGCAGAGCCTGTAGAAGAAAAGGGTTTTTCTCCATTTCTTTTCCCTTCGGCCGAAAGGGGGTTGCGAGAAGGATTTCGCGAGGGAGGACGGAAGGCGGCGAACTCCAAGCGGAACGCGGCGAGAGGCGAGCAGGCGACTGACGGACACTCGGGCCGACGACTGTGGATCGCGGGAGAGCAGAACCGCGACGATGAGGGCTCCGGGAGCTGTACTCTCCAACCTTTCCGATTTTGGTGAGTAATGCAGTGTGCTTCGTTGATTTTGATTCATT
Organism: Begonia loranthoides; assembly: GCA_022433065.1. Lineage (NCBI taxonomy): Eukaryota > Viridiplantae > Streptophyta > Magnoliopsida > Cucurbitales > Begoniaceae > Begonia > Begonia loranthoides. Next base: position 7,856,077 of record CM039478.1, read on the forward strand.
TGAAGTTGGATTTTGGGATTCTAAACTTGATGTTGGATTTCTGCTTTGCTGTTTCGGATGAAAGGAGGAATGCCGAACTGTGAACGAACGAGGCCCGAGCTTCGGGCTACTGTAAAGTCTCGTCTGAGGACACTCTCCGCCATTTCTCTAGTTAAGGTGAGGACACCATATGATTTTGGGTCTCTCGACCACATTGGTTTTATTTAATTTCTGGATTCGTTGATGGATTTCAGAGTTGAGTTTGTCCTCCATTTTGTGTCCTGATTTGATAAACGTAGTTGACGATGGTGTTCTGCCGATTGGGTGTTGTATTTTTCATTGTGTTATTGTTGGTTAGACACGATGCAGATGGTTGTTCTGTTTGTTTGGGTTGTTTGTTTTACATCGGTGACTGCCCGATGTGCATTTGGAATCTTCTATTGTTGTATGAGTTAGTCCCTTGTTGTGATTCTGCCGGTAGTCACTGTGAGAAAGGATGCCCTGTTGGAAATGATTTTGTTCCTTAGTTTGATTTCAAATTATAGATATTGTTGAGTTATACACTTATGACAGTGGGAGGGAAATATCTGAGTTATTGTTAGTCTTTGGTATTGGATTCTGTTTTGGATGCAATGGAAACCGAGGGTGAAATGTTGTGTTATTTATGCTGGGATTTTTACGGAATGTGATGAACAGGGGGTTGTGTTGGGGGCTCTGTTTAATATGGTTATTTAGGAACTCACAGTTTCATTGAAAGAGACTCGAGAAGATTATTCCTATGTTACTGCTGTTTTACAAAGTAGTGTTTCAGGATTATTGATTGCTTACTGTTATAATTGACTTGGATTTGTTGTTGAGAAGGACTTTTAAGGGTATAAGATACTCAATGTCTAGGACATTTTGTAAAAGTTATTAGATGAGTTGTCTATACGTCGGTCGGGTTCCTATATCGTTATAGGACTCTTCCATGTGTTTATTGAGAGTCATTGACAAGAGTGATTGTCCTCTGACGTATTGTAGGCTCAGACGAGCTCGTGGACTTTGAGTTGGTGCTTGAGATAGTTGCTCCTTCGTATACGAGGAAGGATAGCCAACGAGGTAGGGGTTTTATACTGAGTTGTTTTGCACTGCATTGCATAGTTTTCAAAACCGTATTTTGTGAGATACCACATATGAAAAACCTGACGGAGACTGTTCGACAACTCGTCAGCTTTTTATATCACGTATGTACAAAAGTTTTACATGTTTACTTTTGTGCATCGGATTTTCATAATATGATATATTGGATACTGTTTTGGGGGCGATGAATCATCTTGATACGTTGAACGGTCTTGGTGTCAAAGTATCAGGAGGCTATCTCCGGTACATCTCCTGCTGCGTGGAGATGTTTTGTTTGCGCACTATGTGAAATATGAGATCAGGAAGGAGATGAAGCTTTATTGGGTTGCAAATCTCTAAACCTGATCAGGGTGTATATATTACGGGCATGTCGTCGCGGAAACTATCACGACAACCCGGGTGACAAGCTGGGTCTACGGACCGTCGTCATTTGTGTTCCTCTAGGCTCATGAGGTACTACCCGGAAACGATCGCCTCCTTTCTGTGTAATTGTTCGGGGGAGTCCATGAGTGTTCCTCCCTTTTCACGGACCACAATTTCGGTATAAAACACGATGAGAGTAGTTTAACTTATAGTTGTCTATGTATACAACCATGTTTTCTTAATATCTCGTCAGAGGCCTTTGAGCCTGATTTCCTTGAGATAAAAAGGATTTTCAGATGTTTTGAAAAACGTGCATTTTTCCCGAAATTCATGGTTTTCACGAAAATGGTAAAACAAGTTTTACACCCGCTTAACATTTAGTATAAGTTTCCTACTGAGCTAGTCATGCACCCCTTCGACTATTTATTTCCCAAGTTAGGGTTTTGGTTAAAGACTCTATTGTTATTTTTTTTATTTCATTTCATTAGTTAAACCTCTATTTCTCGGCAAGCAAACTGTTGGGTAACTATAATCTACTTAATCTGGTTTTTTGAGAACCTTGGATTGTATGCACAGTATCATTTGAACTCTTTTAATCTATTATTCTGCATTATTAATTATTCTCGTAATCACTATATGAACCGTGACTCATCACAAGTAGATCGGGGCTGGGTATTTATACAAGTCTTTTGCAATAACTTAACAAGCCTTGGGCTGGGCGATTGGGTCCCCTCCGTGGATTTGGTCGTTTGGCCTGACATTTTTGTCCGGCCCGACAATACTTTTTCATAAATATTGAGATATTGAGATATTTGAAATATTTGAGATATTTGTGTTGGCCTAATAGATATTAGGTTATTTGTTTTGATTATGATTATTTTATTAGAGTAATTAAATTGTTTATTATGTATTTATTGAATCAAGTAAATATGTTATTTATCCTTATTGAAAATACCTTTAATACGAGTATTATTGTTTCCTAACGTGTTTGCCTAATTCCATGTAGTTTATATGTTGATTATTGAGACTTAGAAGATTAAAAAATAGTAAAATACAGAGCATTGGTCGACTTCGGAGAAGAAGTGGTCAACCAAAATACTGAAATTTTGAAAAGGCGGTCAACCAATTTGAAGGTCGACCAGCCGTAAAGACAGATTGCTCGACATTCTGAATCTGCTGAAGAAGCGGTTGACCAGTGAAGAAATGGTCGATCGCAAATTAAGTCAAATTCAAACCGAAACTTAATTATATGATAATTATGTTATGGTTTAGCAAACTATTATTTTTTCTATAGTATTCCAGTGATGGCGAATTGTTGTGCCATGCATTCTTAGAATGGCAAAAGACTCAATAACATGTAAAATTGTACAATTTTATATCACTTAGAAAAGTAAAACACTATTTTGTAATGTAAGTGTTGAAATAATAAACGAGAATCAGAAAAGAGAGAGAAAATAATAGATACTGAATTTACGTGGAAAATCCAAGAGGGTAAAAAATCACGGGCAGAGGAGAGAATCATTAATAGAAATCGGTACAATAAACTTTGCAGCTCAAGGATATATTTATAGCATATAGGAATCACTAGTCACATTGAAATAGAAAACTCTAATCTTACAGGAATTAGGAAACCCCTAATGTAGGCTGAATCGGCTTGACCTAATTCGAATCCGGGTCACACTGAACCACACAATCTCCACCTTGACACGAATTCCACTCTATAAATATATCTTCAAAACTCTAGAAAAATCTCCTCTTCCACAAAAGCCCCTCGGGGCGAAATCAACAGCTAATACCAACCAAGCTCAAACAATGTTTGAACTTAGGTGTGGGCAAAGTCTTGGTTATCATATCAACAAGATTATCATGAGTATTGATTTTACTAACAACAAAATCACCACGAACAACCACTTCACAAACAAAATGATAACGAATATAGATGTGTTTCGTCCTCTTATGAAACATTTGATCTTTAGTGAGCAAGATAGCACTCTGACTGTCGTAAAACACTGTGACAATCTGCAAGTCTTCGCTGAGCTCATCTAACAAACCTTTTAACCATATAACTTCTTTACAAGCCTCTGTTATAGCCATATATTCTGCCGTTGTACTAGACAACGCAATGGTATCTTGTAAGGTAGCTCTCCAACTGATAGCGAAACCCCCAACTGTAAAAACATATCTGGTAAGAGATATTCTCTTATCAATGTCCCCTGCATAATCAAAATCAACATATCCAATGATAAGATCTTTAGTTCTTCCAAATTGAAAACAAACATCACTAGTCTCACGCCGATACCTAAGAATCCACTGAACAGTTTTTCAGTGTTCCTTTCCTGGATTTGCCATGTACCTACTAACCGCACTGACTGCGTAAGATAAATCTGGACGCGTGCAAACCATATCATACATGAGAGATCCCACTGCACTAGTGTTGGTTTTTAAATTCCATCGTACGGCGGAATTACCGATGTTCATAACAACGGTAACGTGTGTAACTTATGTATCATGAAAAACAATTTTAACATGAACATAAAACGGATCGTTGTTATAATATATTAATAATAATATGTATTTAAAGCCTTTATTTAGATCTAAGTTAAAAGATGAAGAATATTACCTTTGTAGCTTACTTCACACGGGTACAAAATCAACATTCAATCTTCTCTATCAATCCTCCTCACCTTGAATAAGCACGTGTGGGCATGATGAACGAAACAAGATTACACTCAATTTATGATAGATCATATTCTCAACACATGATACAATCTATTTGAATTTAGAAAACACTTCTCTAAAGCCAACACGAAAGACACAAATTTTGCTCTCAAAATGGATTCCTTAATCTCAAAGACTTCAACCTCATAACCTAATGAGGTTGAACCTCTATTTATAGTGGTATTGCTCTATAATGGCCATTATGGCATTTAGAGAAAAACACTACAAATTCCTCATTAAAGTTACAATTGATTTCATACATTTATAAAAATGTTATGGAAATCAAAAGGTCTTCTCACCATAGCTCAACACTTAGCACTATGACATTAACTTATTAATCTCTCATTTAAGTTATAATACATTTATAACAAAAATATTATGACAAACAAAAGGTCTTGTCACGATAGTTCAACACTTGGCACTATCACATTAACTCAAATTTGAAATTAACTCAAATTTGACAAAATCAATTTTAAAAACTATTTTCAAAAGTTACTTTATATTTGTTAATTAATTGAATAATCAATAATTTAATTAATTCATTTAATGAAATATAACAAATATATTAACTATAACAACTTTTGTCATTTTGTCTTAATTAATTGAATAATTAATAATTCAATTATTTCATCTAATGAAAAATAATAAACTTATTATTGAATGTATTAAATAATTAATTCATAATTAATTATTTAATCTTCTTTGTTCATTTTTCTATTATTCGAATAATGATAGAAGGCGACGAATGGACCGATGGACTTATAGTTTTAAGCTCCAATAATATTTCGTTAATTAATATAAACTATTTATATTAATTAACATAATTATTAACTCTAAAGTAATTCCTCTAAATACTTAGAGTTGCACTCTAAAAAACTATATAGTATATTTACTCTAATTAATAGTCATTGATATAGTCATTACATATGTATTAATCCTCCATTTAGATTCGCAATAGAGTTAGGTTTATAATCCGTTAACCTCTCATATTGTGTCTTTATCATTGACTACCATTAGTTCTTGATTGAATAATTAATTCATAACGATTATAAATTACGCGCTAATTATTCGATCTTTGAATTAACAAATAAGGGAATCTATAGAAATGAATTTCATTGTATCGATATTAACATTCGCAGCTATTCATTTAAATTCACTCCCAATATACAAGGTACACGAATCGTAACTCGTACAAAACTTTACTGAGTAAATCAAAGAATAAATTAAAATAAAATAGAAGTTTGTTAAATACAACGAATTAAGATCAAACATATATGACCATCATTATGATAAAATTAATTGTTCTATATTTAACAGAAATTATCAGAATAATATAATTTTATCTGGTCCAGTCCTATATAATCATATTATATAAAACATATTTATCTTATATCACTACATATTTAGTCGGGATATGACTATACATTCTTAATGAGATAAACTATGTTTATGACTATGAACTATTTGAAGATTCCATACTTCAAATATAAGTCATTGACATATTCTGGTTATTACTCTTTATATTTTATCTCACATATATACAATATATATGTTAATATAAAGTTAGCATAAATAACTAATGAATTTTCTATGAATTTTATAAAACATAATATAAAATGTTAACATAATATCAATCAATATAAATTTATTCATATATTATAAAATTGTTCTATTACATTTGTTTGTTGGGCACATTACTCCCAATAACTAGAATACGGAACTCGTGACATATAATTAATTTCATCATCTGATTGCAGACATAAGTCCGATGAAAGCCTGAAATGAGCTGCTAAAAGAGTACCAACTAGTATAGACTTATTAATGTTAAACCTGCAGAGAACTTTCTAAATGTACCCCCTTTGACTTAGGTACAATTTCTCAGCTTTTCTATCTCTCTATATCTCCATACCAAGTATCTTTTTTGTTGCTCCTAAATTTTTCATCTGAAATTCTTTACTCAATTGTGCTTTGACCCTTTTAATTTCTTCTATATTTTTAGCTGCGATTAAATATCATCAACGTATAAGAGCAGATAAATCACTAACTCGTTATTACTATTCTTTATATAGACACAATTGTCATAATTGCTCATTCTGAAATCTTGAGCAAGCATAAATTAATCGAACCTATTATACCATTGTCTAGGCGACTGTTTTACACCATAAAGAGACTTCTTCAAAGAACAAATATAGCCTTCTTTTCTTGAGACAATAAAACCTTCAAGTTGCTGCATATAGATGTCCACCTCAAGTTCTCCATGTAAAAATGCAATTTTCACATCCAACTACTCAAGCTCAAAGTCGTGCATAGACACAATACCCAGCAAAGCTCGAATCGAACTGTGTTTAACCACTGGAGAAAACACATCAGTGAAGTCTACACATGGAATTTGACTTTACACCTTAGCAACCAGACGTGTTTTGTACCTGTCTTCTTCAACACTTGGTGTACCTTCCTTTTTCTTTAATACCAATTTGCAATGAATAACTTTATTTTCTTTTGACATTTTAACTAAGTCTCATGTGTCATTCTTCTGAAGAGATTTCATCTCCTCTTGCATGGCGATCATCCATTTTCCAGAATTTTCTGAACTAACTGTCTCTGAATAAGAAGATGGTTCTTCACTAGAATCTATGTTTTCAGCTACACTCAAACCATAAGCAACTAAATCTGCTTCACCATATTTCTGTGGAGGTTTAATCTCTCTTCTTGGTCTATTCTTAGTTATGGAATACTCTAGCGAGGCTAATACTGGTGATTGTGCGGAAACGATGTCACCCTGATTATCTGAGCTGGTTTGACCTGAAGACTCTGATGTCGACCCTGATTCAACTTCAACCTCAACCTCGCTAAGTGAACCAGTTTGGGCTGAAGGGAATGTGATTTGGGGATTTGGGGATGTGAACCGGTTTGGGTTGAAGGGAATGAGTGGCCTTCGGCCTTTTTTGCGACAGAAGAGGGAAGAAAGAGAGAGGGTGAGAGGCGAACGGGAGAGAGGACCCGAGAGGTCGTGAGGTGGAGACGGCAAATGGGAGACGGCGGAAGGGGGACTTCAACGGCGATGGAGGCTCGAGCGTGCTGGTTCGTGGTGAGCGTTGTCAGGCGGCAATGAATGGCTCAGGTTCGTTCGGTGGAACGCGGGCATGGCTCAGGATCTGGTGTTCTGCCGGCGACGATTTTCGGCGTTGGTTTGAGGTAAGGCAGCCGATTCTCTCTTGTCCTTCACGTTTTGATGACCAGTTGTTGGATGGAGGTGTTGGTAGGAATGGAATCGACAGGATGCAGGGGCTAGCGACTTCCTGGGGAGCTCCTGTTGGGTGGCGGTTCACGCTGGACCAGCCGAAGGCCATGGTCCAGCTTGCGATTTGGTTTCCTTCCCTGGTTCTGGCTCTGGATGAAATCGATAGTGTGGATGCGTGGGGAACACACTCTGTAGGCTGGGCTATGCTGGTCAGGTTTGCAGAAGGAGCTACGCTCTACCTTCTTGGAAGTGGCAGTGTTTGTCTCCTGGTAATAGCAGGATAAAAAGGGCAGAGGAGTTTTGGTGCAGGGAATTCTCTCCTGGTTGCCGATTGTGAGTTGGCTGAGAGGCAAGGCTCTGGAGTTGGAGTGTTGGCCGAGGGTGTCCTGGTGCTGGGGCCCTGCGTGATGCCATGGAGTCAGCTATCCGTGAATGGGTTTCTTCAAATGGTAAGACTTGGGTGTGTCTTGGCCATGTGGAGGTCCTACACCGCAAGTGTGTGCGTGAGTTGAGATATGGTTTGATGATTTCTATCATTAGTTCCCTGTATTGGTTGGCGATTTCTCTACTGGATGAATTGTGTGTTAGTTCTCTGGATTGTTATTGATAGTTGCTCCGTATGTTTTCTATGTTTGAATACTTCGTATGCTTCTATGCTTGGATGATTTGTGTGTTAATTCTCTGATAGTATGATTGTTTTGTAGGTTCACGCGTGTTCTTTGTTGATATCGGGTAGCACTGTAATTGATTTCCTTATTGTCTATATTGTGACCAAATGCTTCACTTGGTTAATAATATAGGTTGCTGAGTACTATGTTGATTTTGGTTAAGCTTTGTGAGATTTCCTTTTTGTCAAATCTCCTTGTTTTATTGCTTGTGCTGTAATTTCTCTGTTGATGATTATAACTAATGTATGTTAACCAATTGAGAACTATTAATCAAATTGCTAATCTGTTAAGCATATTAACCTAATCGATTTAGTTAACATAAACAAGTTAATTAATATAAGCATCTTAATAAATTAGGTTATAAACTTTTCAAGCATGTTATCGTTCTTTAATACATTGTCCAATTTAAATATTGGTTTGTTATTGTCAAACATGCTTATGTACATTAAGTTTGTTATATGAACTCTCTCGTTGCTGTGTACTTAATATTGGTAGTCCTAGTGCTTATGGTTATGTTAGTTCTGGAGCTTGTTGTTGGTAATCAAAGCTGTTAATTTACTTGTTATGTAATCAAAATCTGTTAATCAATCCCTTAGTGTAATTAACTAGTATTCCAAACATGTTAATCAATTTAGCATTTGTTGTTAGTGTATCTCTCTATTGATATTGCCTTGTATAATTCCTCTGTTGATATGGTTGCCCTTGTTCCTTGGATTCTGTTAGGCCTTATGTGAATCAATTCATTGAGCATGATAATTTAATCAATGTAAATATAACTAGTGTAAATAATTAGCCTTGCGAGCATGACTATCAAACTGTTAATTAGATTAGTATATCGTTCTTTAAATTAAACTTCTCAAGCATGCTATCGTTCTTTAACATACTGTTTTGCTTAATCTATTGTATGGTTTTGATTAGTTCCTTGTATGTACGTTTAAGGTAGGGGTGTGCATGGGACCGGTCCGGTCCGGTTCCGATCGGACCGGTCCCGGACCGGGCGGTACCGGTGCCAAAGATGTTGGCACCGGTACCGGTACCGGTGCTGAACCGGTTCCGGTCCGGTTCTGGACCGGAATTTCCGGTACCGGTTCCGGTCCGGTACCGGTTTTTTTCATACTTATTGTTCACGTAAAGTTGGAAGTTTATTTATTTTTTAAAATTCTAAGGTTTAAGCTAAACTAATATTAAAATTCGATATTTATTTTATTAGAATTTTAAAATTCAGGATTTAATATATACTTCACCAAACAAGAGAAATCATCAAAATAAATTAAAAATAAAATAATTCCAGCCGATGGGAAATGGTAAGTGGTAACCACATCCTTTTCTCCAGGCGACGACTGCCTTCTCGATCCCTCGCTTCCCCCAGGAATTGAGGTAATTGTAGAATAATCAAAGTGAATTTTAATTCTCGCACAAGTTTTTTTTTTTTTTTTCATTCTCGTGCAAGTTTTATGTTCTTTGCACAGAGACTCGCAATTTTTTGGCCGGAAAAATTTGGATTTACCTCCCAAAAAGGTGACAGTTGCTGCAGGAATTGCTACGCATCATCTGTTTCTTCCTCAGTCAGACAGGAAGGAAATAATCTCCAACATCGAAACTCTGAAGAAGAAGACGGCGGAACAGAGCCTGGTTTTGCCCTAAAAATTAAATTTTTTTTTTAATTACCGGTTCTCACCGGTACCGGTAGCACCGGACCGGACCCGGTCCGGTGCTCCTTCTATGAAGACCAGACCCGGTACCGGATGGATCGGTTCCGGTCCGGTTCTCCGGTGCCGGGCCGGTTCTGCACACCCCTAGTTTAAGGTAGTCTCATGACGATAGAAACAATTAGGAACACCACCACGGGGTGGCCACACGCCTTGAGTGAGGAAAAGAATTAATCTTTCCCATATTGGGATCACCAAACCAATTAATATAATTGATTAGAAACTGTAGGATTCCCAAACTCCACGCTCTATGTACGAGTTATGCCTAAAATACGTAACTAAAAGATTGATTTGAGGCAGACCCATTCCAAAGAATTAAAGAGAGGCATATCATCCCGCATAAACTCATTTTCTTACTGGGCCTTTAGGCTCACGTCTTCCTTGTGGTGTAGGTACACGTACGTGCGAAGTCCTCGAGCAAGTGAAGAAGCAGTTGATGAGAGATTTGCACGAGCGAGCTTGTGGTTGGCCAGACTATGAGAAGTGAGAGATAATTGAGATGTAATTAAATTAAGTTTCCTTTTCTTAAATTGTAATTAAAATGTTTTGTTTATTTCTATTAAAATATTTATGCTTCTGCAATGTTTTACTTCAGAAATATTTTAAAGCGTTCCTAACGGCCCGACTTGCACTCTGATATTTCTTTCATAAAAGCTTCGAATTCTAACGCATTTGTAAAAGAATTTACGAAAATTCGGGTCGTTACATCACAAGCTTGAGACGCGAAATGATAGACTGCAAACTGCAACACAACCGATCGATTCTCTGGAGGAATCGAAGCTCAAAAACGCCGCGCGAAACTGCTGCAATATTTGGACGTCAGTGGACAATGGTCGGCGACGAACTTCCCTCCTCTCTCTTTGTTCTGGATCGACGGATGGCACGACTTCTCTTCGCTTTGGAACAACTGACGGCGGCTTCTCTGTCTTCGGCCAACAGTAGCACGACTCAGTTCTTCGCAAAGTTTCTGATCGTCGAAGCTCCCTTGTTCTTCGCTTTGGGAGACAGCCACGGCAGAAGCAGATTGCTGGAGAAGAGCAATTTCTGGGCACTGGGCAGTCTTCTTTCGTTGCTGGAGAAGAAGACGGGCAGGAGTTCCACGTGCATCATTTTTTTTTATTTCACTATCTTTTTCCAAAACCAAAAACACAAATTCGTTCTACCTTCGATAAATCGAAAACCTCGATTTTCATAAACCTTCAACTACGCTCTGATACCAAGTGTTGAAATAACGGACGAGAATCAGAAAAGAGAAAGAAAAAATAATGGACACCGAATTTACGTGGAAAACCCAAGACGGGTAAAAAACCATGGGCAGAGGAGATAATCACCAATAGAAATCGGTACAATGAGCTGTGCAGCTCAAACATATATTTATAGCATACAGTAATTCTTAGTCACATTGAAATAAGAAACTCTAATCCTACAGGAATTAGGAAACCCCTAATGTGGGCAAAACTGGCCTGACCCAATTAAAACTCGGGTCACACTAAATCCTAACAGTAAGATCTCTTTTGTAGCTAATACAAAGTCTCTTGGAGTAAGATTCCATAACTGATCGTGCAGGCTTAGGATTGAGTAATTATCTCAACCTAAAATCATAATGTGCTTAATCCTATGCCCATGCATCGTTTATTTATCGATTATATAATTAAGATAATATATCAATTATATGAAGGAAAATGTTATATTTAATTTTTAATTTTAATTTTGCTTTTTTTGTGATATTTATTTATTAATATAATATTTAAAATAAAATAATAATAAAATTATAGAATAAACTTAAGGGTAAATAACAAATCAATCATAGTGGTTTGAAATCAATGACAAGTCAACCACTATGGTATTTTTTTTAACAAGTTAACCACTCACGTATGTTAAATAACAAATCTAACATCCGTAGACGATTACCGTTAAAAAGTTGGTTCTCAACGGTCGAACACCGGAACGCCCAGCTCCGGTGTTCTGAATTTAGAATGCCCAACGCGGGGCGTTCCGAAGAAAATCAGAACGCCGGCAGGGAGACATCGCGATTTTCCCATAAACTCGTCTTCCTTTTACTTCGCTGTCGTGAGTTAAAACAGATAAGATGTTGTTAATGGAGCTTGCAGCTCTTTGCTTTTCGTGCTGGCGATTGACATAGTCTCTGATTTCGGCAAGAATCAAACAAAACCCACTTCGAAACAGTCAAAAAATCTTCATTTACATAATTAAAAATGGACGTTCTTCCGATTCATGGCATCAAACAGATTCGTGGTTTTCCAAAGACGACAGAAGAGACCGCGTCAAACGCGGTCTCTGGTGAGAGCGAGACCGCTCGTGAGAGAGAGACCGCGTCAAACAAAAGAAAATTGGGTTGGTCTTTATTTGTTCATGGCTGTGTTCATAGTTTTCTGCATTATGTTGACACTCTAAAGAAAAACATTTCCACTTTCAATACAGGAAGGAGGTTCTTCGAGGAGCTAGATAGGGATGGGGATGGCTGAGTGACCCTGGAAGATCTTGAAATTGCAGTGGGTAAAAGAAAATTGCCAAAAAAGTATGCTCAGGAGTTCATTCGTCACGCCAGAAATCACAAACGATCGAAATCATTTCGTTGGAAACAGTTCTCTACATTGATGGAACAGAAGGAACCGATCATTCTTCGTGCGTATATTTCTCTTTGTGTGAGCAAGACTGGAATCCATCAATCTCAGACTTACAAGTACTTTTCGTTCTACTACTACTGTTTCTTCTTCTATGTTTTCAATTCCTCAAACGTGGAGAGGTGGTTTAACACCAGGTTCAGTCTTTAGCATCATTCTGCAGCACATTTTTGGGAACAACAGTGAGGATTCCTGGTGAGGTATTAAAGCAGCGTTTGCAGGCTGGAGTGTTTAACAATGTCGGTGAGGCCATAGCTGGAACTTGGAATCTAGATGGGCCAAAGGGTTTCTTCCGTGGGACTGGCGCGACTCTTTGTAGAGAAATCCCCTTCTTTAGAAGACGAACCCAATTCTCACGACCGCGTTTGAAGCAACGTGGTCTCTCGTTAGACCGCGTTTGAAGCGGTCTCTCTTTTACCAGAGACCGCGTCAAATGCAGTCTCTCCTGTCGTCTTTGGAAAACCACGAATCTGTTTGATGCCATGAATCGGAAGAACATCCATTTTTAATTATGTAAATCAAGATTTTTTTACTGTTTCGAAGCGGGTTTTGTTTGATTCTTGCCGAAATCGGAGACTATGTCAATCGCCAGCACAAAAAGCAAAGAGCTGCAAACTCTATTAACAACATCTAATCTGTTTTAACTCACGACAGCGAAGTAAAAGGAAGACGAGTTTGTAGGAAAATTGCGGTGTCTCCCCGCCGGCGTTCTCATTTTCTTCGGAACGCCTCGCTTTGGGCGTTCTGAATTCAGAACGCTAGAGCTGGGCGTTCTGGTGTTCGGCTGTTGGGAACCAACTTTTTAACGGTAAACGTCTACGGATGTTAAATTTGTTATTTTAACATACGTGAGTGGTTAACTTGTTAAAAAAAATACCATAGCAGTTGATTTGTCATTGATTTCAAGATTGTTGATTTGTCATTTACCCTAAACTTAATAAACGTAATTCGTCCTCATGCGAAATATATATTCTGATTTCTGAATATTCGTAAGCACTGTCATCGTTATAGATTATAGCGAAAAATCTCGTCAGTGAACCTCTAGTACGAACCATAATAGCGGGAAAGTCAAGGGTTTCGTTGTCATCCGATTAACGGATAGGAGAGGTATGAGCGTCGTTTTAGCTCGTCTCTTCTTCCATTTTAGGGTTCTTCCATTCGACGCTGCAAGTAGAAGCACAAATGTCTTCCATTTTTCTTCGCTTTCATCCCAAAGGAAGTATTCTTCCACTCTTCCTATCCCCATTGCTGCTCAAAAAGTAGCTTCCTTCTTATATCTTTCGTTTTTGTTTTCTATTTAATTAGTCGGAGGATGACTGTTATGCTTGTCTTAATGAATAGTCTGATGAAGAACTATTGGTGGTCGTTGGCGGCGGAGCGGCTGGAATCTACGGAGCCATTCGGGCCAAAACCTTCGCTCCTAACCTTAATGTGATGGTTATTGAAAAAGGAAAACCTCTATCTAAGGTTTCGGTTTCTTATTTGTTTCAGTCCTTTAGGCTTTTGAATCAAATTCTCTCCTTGCATGTATGTTCATGAAAAGTTTAGCAGGGCAGGTTAAAATTTCTGGTGGAGGTCGATGCAATGTTACCAATGGGCATTTCACTGAATCTATGGTAGGCGAGGGAATTTACTTAATCTTTGATTATTTTGTTTGGCTGATTATAAGACATTTAAGATGAATTAATTTGGGACCCCTGTAATAATCCTCCACCCTCCACGTGGAAAAGGGGCTGCATGGGGCCTGATGTGGTGTAAAAATCTGTCCACTCTGTTTTAGGAACCTTTCATGATACGCTAGCAAAAGTTCTATCTTGCCTTCGAATAATGATAACTGAATTCACCTCTTTCATGATTTTTATGTCATCAATGATATTTTTGTTTAAGTTCAATTTTATTATTTTCCTGAAGTCAGAGTTTTTTCCTGAAGGATTTAGCCGAAAATTACCCCAGAGGCCATAAAGAACTGAGAGGAGCTTTTTTCAACATGCATGGCCCTGTGGATACAATGTCCTGGTTTTCTGATCACGGGGTAGAACTAAAGGTGAGGTGCGTAACTATAAATTTACTATTTATGTTTAATTTAGCAAGATTAATATATTATCTATTTCTTTATCTCAGATTGAGGATGATGGTAGGGTTTTTCCTGTCAGCAACTGTTCTTCTTCCATAATTGACTGTCTATTGTCTGAATCAAAGCGAAGAGGAGGCATGTCTACTCATGTTCGGTTCATTACTTATTTTATTAAAGCTTCACTGCAAACATCTATTTCTCTCAACACTTATTGCAAATAGTTTATACTGATATGCAAGTCTTAAACCAGTTTCTTTGCAGACTGGGAAAGTGGTTACTACTGCATCTATTGGTTCTGGTAGGAGATTGAGGTTTCTATTAAAAATTCAGAGCTCTGCTGGTTTAGAACACATTGAAGCTGATTATTTATTGGTCGCGAGTGGTAGTAGCTGGCAGGTGGTGATAGATGGTTGATTTACTTGTGCTTGTTGGCTGTTGTGTATGCATTGAGTTTCCTCACTGCATGCTTCTTTTTTGTCAAGGGTCACAGTCTTGCTGTTCAGCTTGGTCATTCAGTTGTAGACACTGTACCGAGCTTATTTACTTTTAAGATTGAAGATTCACAGCTGGCAGAACTGTCTGGGGTATTGTTCTTTTGTTCATGAAACTCCTTGCAGTCCTTGCACTTCTTTTATTTTATTATAAAGATCTACTTTCATCATTATTGATTAAATCCTAAGATGCTCAGACAATTAAGAAATTTGGTGCAGTAGAAGTTTTGTTCTGAAATTGAAACAGGGAATACGGGAAAACTAGAGAAGAAACTCTTAGGAAAATAAAATAATTGATTATCAAAGTCCGTAAAAGTCTAAAATTATTGTTCGCTACAATCTTTTAAATAGAATTCGAATCATGATTTGAAACTTCTAATAAGATAAAGTAAATTTTCAACGAAAAATATAAAGTTTATCTAAGAAATCAAAACTAATAAAATCAAATACGAAAATGATAGATAAAATAAAATATTAAAAAGATCGTGAATATTAAAAGATAACGGGCTTATGGGCTTGGGCTATAGTCATGTCTTGCATCAAAATTAAATAACAACATTACTTATGTCCTGTTCTACTAACTGTTACTTTCTGAAGTTTGAGTTTGGGGGCTGCTGTTTAGTGCCTTGCTGATTTATATGATTTTTAATCATGAAACGCATATGAAATGCCTGCAAAATTTTCTTCATGATATTTGCATTGGCTACCACGCCATGACTATCAAGGTGGAAGTAGTACTTGGACAATGATGACTCAATTGATTCCAAAATTTCTACACTTCCTCTCACTTTCTTTTTCCCTATCTTCATTTCAATGGTGCTTTCATATTGGATGACAAACTTTATGAATCTGATTTGATATTGACTATGGATTTTTTGAATCCTTGTTTTTTCAAAAAGGCATAGCACGACTCTTACAACTTTGATTTGCATTTACTAGTAAACTGCATGATCACGATTGTTTGTTCTTGTTACTTGTGCAGGTCACCTTTCCTAGAGTGAAGGCAAAACTGAAATTAGAAAATATTCATAGAAGCATACCACAACTTACACAGGTGATATAATCTAGTTTGATAAATGCTTTTCTTTTTGTTAAAGACGCTGTAGCGCACATATAGTTGATTCATCAATGGTTTTTTTTTAATTTTTTTTTTCAATTAGATTGGTCCCATGTTAGTCACACATTGGGGACTTAGCGGACCTGTAATTCTTAAGCTATCTGCTTGGGGGGCTCGAGATCTTTTTGCGTCAGGGTATAAAGGTGTGAAAAATTATCAATCTTATTTGAGGATAATCATTTTTTTTATCAGCTAAAACTATTGTGATGCAGGATTTTTAATTGTGGATTTTACACCTGATTTGAATTTGGAGGAAGTGACGTCGATTCTTATTCAGCACAAGTCAAAATTCTTGGTAACGTTCTGGTGGTCTGCTGTTTGATTAGTTACTTTCTTTGTAAACTAAATTATGTGATAGCTGTCAATGAATCGCTTTCCTTAATCGCAGAACATTTTTGATGGAATGATTTGGTAAAGTTCTTATCTGCATTCTCACTGTATAATCTGGGTTATTATAAGTTAGTTAATTTTGAAGGAGGATTTAAATATGAAAATAGGGTTGAATAGCTCCTCATCGAAGAAGCTCAACCCAGATGCTTTGTTCAAGAGGCAATGTCATGAAGAAAAATACTAGCATAATTTATTCAACCTGTTTTCTTTTTTGGTGATTTGAACCATTAATAAATCATTGAATTTGGCGAAAAATGCAACAGTTGAACTACACTATTAATTCTTTGGTATTGTTGAGAAGCTTTCATGGTATGAAAGCAAGAGAAGGTTGGTTGAGATATTATCTCATTTTTACCCTACCTATTAAATGTTAAGGAGAGTGTGAAGAATAATATAATTGGTCAATTTTTGCTAATCCAACTGTTAACCTTTTGAATGTAACAAAATCTAAGCAGGTCTGGTTTCTGTTTCCAAAAATGGTTGAAAGATAATAATTATCTTGTTCCACAATTGCAGAAGCAAAAGGTACTCAATTTGTCACCTTCTGAGTTTGGCCTTGTAAAGCGATTTTGGAAATATTTATTGGATCGAGAGGTGGTTTTCAGTCTTTAAGTTATCATACAGTGTATGGAATAATTTTCCTTAATGATAATTTACTTTGTATATATGCAGAGAATACTTGGAGATAACTTGTGGGCTTCCTTGTCTAATAACTCGTTAATATCTCTCTCTTCTCTGTTAAAGAATTGTACATTTAAAGTCACGGGGAAGGTAATTTTCACAAACATTTTCTGCATCATACTTCTTGAATGTATCTTGAGATCGTGAGCCTTCTCTTCATGAAGGGTCAATTTAAAGATGAATTTGTGACTGCTGGGGGAGTTCCATTGTCAGAGGTTCTCTCTCTCTCTCAATGTCTCTCTCTCATGTACGTGTGCACACACGCCAACAAACATATTCTCAACATTTTTATCCTAAAATAATTTTTTCGAATTCGGTGTAGATCTTTCTGAACACAATGGAAAGCAAAATTCATTCCGGTCTCTTCTTTGCGGGAGAGGTAATTTCCAAGAATGAATTTTGGGATTATATGCACATATAAATGCATATCATTTGGGGCTTATGTGTACATTTATATGCGAACCTATATATGCATTGAACTTTAAATCTTGTCCAATATACATGGCGCCAGTTCATAAGTTGAACTTTGGATTCTATGTGTAGGTCTTGAATGTTGATGGGGTAACAGGTGGTTTCAATTTTCAGGTAAGCAAAATATTAATCAAAAAATTGTGTACAGGATACACAAGCCGTGCTGGTTTGTCCATGTGATGCAACCAAAAGCTCACTTTTGGTTATTATGTTGAGACCAATTTAGAACGTTATAGTCGTGCAGTTTCTTACACGGCATGTTATGTTATTATTTCTTGTATTTTTGATAAAAAGTAGAAAAATAATGAAGTCATATAGAGTTTGAGTTGAATATTTTTAAGTTTTCATGATTTTAGAAGATTTAAACGTATATGATGATATGACGTGCCGAATAAGATGTTAAGACAAGTAGCTTAGATTTACTCTGTTATATGCACAAAGCTAAAAGATGAATCACACTTGACCTCCAAAACCTGTTGGGTGATTTTAAGTGTCAAATGAATAACGATTCTTAAGGCTTGGTTCACTGTCTCATCGTCCCACTTAAGTGAAAAAATATCTCTTGGGAGTTTCATAAAAAGGTAATAAATTGCAATTAGTTTCATCGAGTCTCACCTTCCTACTAACCATATATATATATATATATATATATATATATATATATATATTGTTCGACTTTTATGTGATAAATTGCATTTGATTTCGTATTATTTTGACCTTCCTACTAAGCAGTTACATATTTCTAAATAATTTTGGATTTTATTAGTGTGATGATGCAGCATTTAAACCCTTTTTTCTTCTGAATGTGGCAGAATGCTTGGTCTGGTGGACATATTGCTGGGACAAGCATTGGTAAACTGGCTAGCGAACCAAACAAGACATGATCTTTGAATAGTCTGAGCTTAGGATGGAGAATTTTCAAGGTGAAGAAGAATAAACCACACATTGCAGTAATGAATCGTTGTCTTAATTCTATATATATATATATATATTTTTCAAACAAGTGGAAACGCCAATGTTTTGATTGTAAATGGCGGGTGATTGTAAGAATGGTTCTTGCCATTCTTATCCATCGTTCAACTCTTGGTGTTTAGTCTGTCAATGTTTATCGGTTCATATTAAATGTATTACCAGTGTTATTCTAATTTTCAGACAAGAAATTGACTTGTGGTATTTTAATATCATTATATGTATATATATTTTCTGATAATTATCAATATAAACCCTAAAGTATAAAAGTATGAGTTTTTTGAGCTGACATTTTAAATTTTTATTTTTGTTATCAAATAATTCAAAGTTTGATGCGTTAGCAACAAACACCCTTATTGTTAGGGGGTTCGTTACATGGCGAATACCAATGCTTCTGTAGACATCAACGCTTTTACAACCATGTGTCTTTTTAAAATTAAATATATGTACTTTCACAACGAAACAGTGCCCTAGATTATACAGGTGTTGAAGATGAAAAAATATTCATTTTGAGGTAAGTTTTTTTCCGTAGCGAATATATAATGTCCCCCAGTGCTCCCAGTACAATATTGTCCGTTTAGGGTCGAAGTCCACACGATTTTGTTATTGGGGTTAGTGCGAAATGCATTGTATTAAGTAGAGAGTGGAATTTTACTTATAAATCATACATTTTTCACTCTCCTAATGGGATTGTGCACCCTTACTGATATGGGTCGAACTCACATTTGAGCTTTTTCTGGCCTTCACAGGGCAGACTGCCATATAATAGGTAGTCTTTCCATAACAGATCCATACATGAAGTAGTTGTAGTAAAAAATTTACTTTCCGTTGCTAAAACATGTCTTCCCTTGTAAAAAGTAAATCTTATTTTAAGGACTTGCTTTCCTCAGTGGAAGGTAAATATCAATTGTGGAAAAAGTATTTTCCATATCAAAAAGAGTAATTTCTGCAGGTAATATCAATTATTTAACGGACCCTTTAATAGTAAGAGTGTATGTTGCTTACGCCTTAAACTTTGAGGTATTAAATAAAAATAAATAAAATTTTAAGGTATCACTTCATTATTAATATTAATAATTAATTACCCTCTATGTATTTTTAAATAGAGAGGCCACTGTTGTAGCGTAACACATTTGCGAAAGAGCTAATCAATCGGATTATGTTAATTCAGCCGAACATGCAAAGTCAATTTATTATAATTAGCGTGAAGTATAATAAAGTACTAACACAATTAATACTCTAAATTTTTTTATAAGAGATTTTGATTAATTCAAATATTGTTGTCATAAAATTCCTTAAAATAGTCCTTTATCAACTCCTCTTTTGTTGACAAATAAGAGTACTTTCTTATAATGTTTCTTATGTCCTGGCCTACTAAATTTGAATTTGAACGTAAATTACACTTTAACCTTTGAATTAAAGTCAATGCTTACAAATGTATGTTGCAAACAATTCAAGTCAAAAGCTGTCTAATGATTCATTATTCTTAATTTGGTATTTGTTAATAACAATATAGGAAAATTAATAAAATAACTCCTGAATTATGAGATTAGTTAGAAAACAACACATAAACAATTTTTTCTAGCAACTAAAACACTAAACTATGAAAAATAAACGACGCAAATATCGATGTCACGTTTTTTGTTAACCTATTTAAAAAAACATTAAAAACGAGAAGACTTTTCAATTTTTTTTAGCTCTCTAGGTATTTCTCTGTTGAATTCATTAAACTCTAATTTCAATATCTTTAGTTTGTTTAGCTTCAAAATCAATCTTGATATCAAACCGGTAAAATTATTGTAGCTGAATTGAAATATTAATGCTTACAAAAAGTAAAGTGAAGAACATTTTTGAATCATATTAAGTTTGATTATCGATAGGTTTGTGTAGTTCATCAATGACGCTGAAATAAATTCATACAGTTTGTTACTTGATAAATTTAAGGAAAATTTACACCACGGGCCCTATAGTTTTGGGTCAGCAATAGCGCAAATCTTTTAGAAAATTTGTAGACAACTAAAACCCTGAACTATAAAAAAAGAACGATGTTGACCTCGCAGTCAAGTTTCCTATTAAGGCAGCAACAACAGACGTCCCTCAGCTTACAATGGATGTCCCTTAGCTAACAACGGACGTCCCTCGGTGCACAACGGACGCCCCTTATCCAAATTCGGACAACCCTCATCTAAAACGGACGTCCCTCTTCTCAGATCGGACGTCTCTCGCTCCGAAATGGATGTCCTTCAACTAACAACGGATGTCCCTCCTCCAAATTCGGACGACCCTCGTCCAAAACAGACGTCCCTCTTCATAGATTGGACGTCCCTCGTCCAAAAACGAACGTCCCTCGATTTGAGACTACGTTGTTCTGCCTATAACATACGTCCCTAGTCTCACAAAGGATGTCTCTCGACTTAAGACTACGTTGTTTAGGTCGCAAGGGACGTTCGTTTTTGGTCGAGGGACGTCCGTCTTTGGTTGTTGCGTTGAATTTTGATGGATTTTGACAGGAAACGTGATTGCGAGGTTTGCACCATTCTTTTTTCATAGTACCTGGTTTTAATTGTCCACAAATTTTCTTCAAGGTTTGACTTATTGTTAATTCCAAACTATAGGGTTCGTGGTGTTAATTTTCCTTAATTTAAATAGTTTAATAATATGAAGTCACCAAATAAAAATAAAAGATTTAAAGTTAAATTGTTTGTTGAAAAATCAATGTACTTTAAGCTAGATATGTTTTCGATCCACTAAGGAGTTTGCTACACTAACGAATGACAAAGAATACAACAAATGAACCAGAAAGAGTATTTTTCGCAATGGAAAATAGTCTTCCACTGCAAAAAATGAGTCATTAACCTATCTACTACGAAAACAAATTGAAATTTTTAACGAAAAATGTGACAACGATATTTAACCCGTTTATTTATCATAATTCAGTATTTTATTTATTAATAAAAAATATTTAGTGGATGACTTGTCACTAAGTTTATAGTTTAGTGATTGTTTTGTTAATTACCCAATAATATAATATCTACCTATTTATTCTATGTTTTTAATAATCATTCCATGTGTAACTTTTATTCTTTTATCAAATTCTTCTCGGTGGTCCATTTATTTATGGGTTCTTTCAAAAAACAGATTTGAGAGAAGGTATGGTTTTTATATTAAGAACTTTCCACGTCCTAAAATCCCGCATTTGACTTTAGAGTTTTGGGTTGTATGTATATTCTAGAATCCAGTTTCCATACATACAGTCATTCCCCACCCCAGGCCCCACGCTCTTTGTTCTCAGTTTTCACCCTACACAATACACATTCACCACCTTCTCGACTTCTTCTCTCTCATTCCCATCCCCCTTGTCGTTCTGTTCTCTTCTTCTGCAACGGATTTCGCCTCTTCTAGTTCCTATAAAAGCGCACCTTTCTGCAACTGTTTGCCTTGTTTTTTTTTTCTGCATTGTCCGTTTTCTTTGGCTTTTCTTTATTGAATTTCTATTTCTCTCGTTGTTTTGCGTTGCGGCCTTCCCGGACACATGTGAAAGTTGTAGTGAAAGCGTGATTTGTATTCTGATTCGCTGTGAATTTAGAGAAAGCCAGAGAGATGAAGGAGGACGCAGGTGTTGCCAAGAAGATTGGAATTGGAGTTTGCGTTATGGAAAAGAAGGTAAAATGCCGTTTGGATTTTTTCTTACTGCTTCCTCAGTCATCCTGCTTTTTATTTCAATGGAAACAGCGTTAAGTGGATGATTGTACGATCATGAATTTCTGATCCACTCTTTTGTTTTGCAGGTGTTATCGTCACCAATGAGACAGATTTTGGATAGACTAAATGCATTTGGGGAATTTGAGGTCGATAAATTCCTTCTCTTGTAATCTATGCTTCTTAACTGAACTTATTTTGCCATTCCGCTTGTGTATTATTCGGTCTATATTCGTCTATCTTTACATATGTATCTGTACAGTAAAATGAAATGGAGATTCAGATATTCGTTAAGATATTGGAATTTTTATTGCTCATTTCTTCTTGTTTTTTTTTTAAATTGAGGTACGTACAGTTTTCAGCTGTAATCAAGTATATTTGTGGATATTTTGATAAGACGATCAATAATGCTTGCGCTAATGACTTGTTTTGCACATCTTGATGTAGATCATATATTTTGGAGACAAAGTCATCCTTGAACATCCGATAGAGAGGTAAATCATTTTGATGTATATTCTGGACTTCTAACATTGCATCTTTGTTATTTTAGAAAATTCAGTTTTTCCTTTTGACATATTTTCAATATAGACACCATTTCCATTGTATTTCTTTGACTGTAATTTTGTTGTTTCAGCTGGCCAGTATGTGATTGCTTGATTGCGTTCTGTTCAAATGGCTACCCCCTTGAAAAGGTTGAGGCATATGCTGCTTTGAACAAGTAAGCTTTACCTGTTATATACTTGTGTTATTTGAATTTAGTTCATCAATCTTAATTTACTCTCATAAAATGATGAACGAACACTTGCTATCCTTTTTAAATATATAATAAAGTTTCTCAAGCAATACATACTCTCTGGTTCAGACCTTTTCTGGTGAATGAGTTGGAAACACAATATCTTCTTCATGACCGACGAAAGGTGTATGAGGTATGTGCGTGACTATCATTCAGGTGCAGTTCAATTCTTTGGTGTGGTTTATTGGTGCAGCTTTCCAGCAGAAGCATTTATAGTCCATGTTAAATGACCTTTTATGTCAATGATATTTAGCTAATAAAATAGTCTCCATTTTTTGTATACATTAATTATTGCCTTTGTTCCCCTTGAAGAGTAAATTTTTTAGTGTATATAGTGACACTTACTATAATTTTTCGAGTTTTATTTCTTTCATAATTATTTTTGCGATGTTGTTATAGCGAGTGGTTGCCCCATAAATATTACATAATCTATTATGATTGGGTTATACCATTCAACAAATATAAACTAACACATGATTATTTATTGAATCCAAGCGTCTTGAAATGTTTGGGATTTCAGTTCCAAGATATGCGCTAGTAAATAGAGAGGTACCATATCAAGAGTTGGATTACTTTGTGGAGGAAGAAGACTTTGTTGAAGTTGATGGAAGTCGGTTTTGGAAGCCATTTGTGGAGAAGCCTATTGAGGGTAAGCTTGTATGTAGAACTTCTTGAGTTTTCTATTTCTTTTAATTGGTTTTCATATAACAGAATCAAATATTCTAAGTTGGCTGTGGTTTGACATTTCATGAAGCATGTTACATAATATCATATTGTTATTTTAATCATCATTTGTGTTTATGTTGTAAGTTCTGATCAATATTTTTTTCGTGAGGATGTTGAAAACTTTATTTAATGAGATAATATTTTCATAATCCCTTTAGCTTCTTTTAACTATAGTTTTGGTCTTCCATGCATGTCATTCATTTGACCAATTTATAGAACAAAAAGACCAAATAGAAGAATTTTTCTTATAGCTGTGTCACAATTTTTAATACCTAACCACATCTTATTAATTCATGAATAAATTGATGATTTCATTGAAAAGAAAAGAAAATAATGCATCACGGTTTTTTAAATTCCTGATAAGACTTGGATATTGTGGATGCCCTTGTGCAAAAATGCAAACATTTTTAAAATTTCTGGCATTTGGTCTATATTTAAGTCTGAAGCTCTTTAACGTGCTTAATAATGTATAATCAGGGATATTTTCTTTTAAATAATCTTACATGATTATTATTTCTCCTACCATCTTTTAAATGTGAGTGAGATTTGTTTTTTGGTGAGACGAAGGATGAGCAGGACTGCTTGTTCTTTAGAGAATACAAGAGGGAGAAGGAGATATGAAAATCGATTTGTAAAAGCCTTCGAAAACATGAATTGGAGGGGAGAACTGTTAAGTTTTATGAACTTCTAGCCTATGAAATTTCGAGAGTTTCCGATCCTTCTCAATTGGAAGTCATGAAATTGATAATTATGCAACCTTTAGGATGAGCTAACTTAAATGGAGCTTGACATAATCCTTTTAAATTTAAGTTTTTTCCTTTTCCTCCCACCAGAGATAGCATGAGAAAATTAGAGTTTTTACCTATCTTTGTTTGGAGGACCAGGAAAGATAAAAAAGGTTTACATTTAAAATGATTTTGTTTGGCTCTCTTTAGTTACCTCAGTATCAAACAATTTTGTCTGGAATGCAGTAAATAATTGATTTGTCAACTATTTAAGATTGATATTCATTCTTTGTAAGGTTATCTAACTTGCCCAATTTTGATTTAACTCCAATAAAATTAGATTTACAAGAGTAAAATGATGCCTTCACTATGCACTTTTGACTGTTTTTCTTTGCTACTATTAATGTATGATTTACCTTCATCACATAATCTGATTTGCACCAGTTTGAATATTGATTTTCCTATGTGGATATGGATTGACTCTTGTATTGTTATTTGTTAAAGGTGATGATCATAGCATAAAGATTTATTATCCCAGTTCAGCAGGCGGAGGTATGAAGGAATTATTTCGGAAGGTGAGTGATTTAGTAAGGTTTGCTTCCTCTATATGAATTGAATTTGCTTAAATTCATGTTCGTTCCATTATACAAAAAATTGTCTTAATTTTTGGATAAGATTAATTTGTTTATGAAATTGATTATTTTCAAACTTGTTTAGTTTCTGTGTCTGGGTGAATTTAGAGTTAAATTCTAACGAAATTCAATGGATACTAGTCAAATCTGGTTTTAGCTGCCAGCTGGTGCAAGTTGTTCGTACTTCCTCTTGGATGCATTTTTTTGTTGTCTTTACATGGATATTAAATTTATCTGAACCTATTAAGTACAGATATTTATTATGTTCATAATCTTTACATGGATGTTAAATTTATTGCTAATATCTGTTAAGTTCATATAATTCTTCTTCTTACAAGAAAGATTGAGATTGGAAAATGGAAAATCTCCTATAATTCTCGTGTTTCTACTTTATTATCTAGGAGTTCTCATAGATGTGAGTCATTTAACTTCAGGTTGGAAACCGGTCAAGTGAATTTCATCCAGAAGTTAGAAGAGTGAGACGTGAAGGATCTTACATATATGAGGAGTTCATGCCAACTGGAGGAACTGATGTTAAGGTTAAATCTGTTTGTGTTATATTTTAATGTATGGCCACTTTAAGTTTCACATACCATCATCAACTACTAGATTTCACATTAGGGAGGGTTTTCATATGAGTAACTTGGAATTATTATAGGTCTACACGGTTGGCCCAGAATATGCTCATGCTGAGGCAAGGAAGTCTCCTGTTGTTGATGGGGTTGTTATGAGAAATCCTGATGGGAAGGAAGTAAGTGGAACGTGCGGCCTATTCATTTTATGTTCACGTTAAACATACTACTCGCACAACATTTGCTTTTTTCTTTTAATATATATCTTGGACCGTTTTCCATTTTCTTTGGATCTGATTTCAGATTACTGAGTTTTCAACATTGATTCTTTATGCAACACTAATAAGTTTTTAATTTCTTATTTCTCATTTGCTTTACAAATATATAACCTAGACTGCACATTTTTCAGTTATTTTTTATTTTCAAAATCAAGATCTTTACTAGTCGCATAACTGGTAATATTTTTATGTGCATCATATACCATGTTTTAGAGTTATCAATTACCAATCCTGATAGATGATAAGTAGTGGACATTCTTAATTTTCTCAAGTGACCTACAGCGGATAGAGTTGGTTGCATTAGTGTAAGATGTGGCTAATAGAAAACTTCTAATTTTCTCTTTGGTCGTAAAAATTTCAATATCAACTCAGTTTTTTTATGTTTTTAATGATTGTTACATGGTCAAGAAACGAGTTCATTGATCATTACCTTAAGTCGTTGACAAGTATTATGCTTGTTGGTTATATATGTTGTTTACTGTGTCATTACCTAAAAATACATTTTTGAATTTTAGGAACAAAACTCAACTGCAAAAAGAAAATGTGTGAGGGGGAGGGTAAATTTTTTTCAGAAAAAATTAGAATTTTATCAGTGCCTATGCCATTTCAATTGGAAAGATCAGAGTAAGGTCTCATTCTAAAATATTTAGAAATTAAAAGCATAAAGCTTATAGTTCTAAGTTTTTTAGAATTTAGCCGTTTATTTTGATTTTTTTCTAATAGGAGGAAAATTATTGTAATTTAAGTGTTTCTTTATGGGAGGGGTTCTTTCCCTCTTTTCTCTTGCAATCTTTTCTTAATACAAATCATTTCTTATAAAAAAAAGAAGAAAGAGCTTAAGGCAACCTCCATGAGAAAAACCATTTGTTTTACTTGATGATAAAACAACGTTGAGCTGAACGACCAAATTGCTGGTGAAGGAGACTTGTTATCTAGTAAAATATTAGATCATGAAAAGCCAAAGTTGTGAATGCAATTAAAGAAATTTTATTTTATTTTCTATATCTACTTCATTCTGTAGAGAAACTTTTCTAATCTTAAAGGGACAATCAGAAAAGGAAATCAAGCAGAAGTTGAATGATTCTATTTTGTAAAGCTTACGTACAAATAAGAGAATATAGCTTATATACGCTAGAAGAACGTTCTAGACTAAGGTTTGTTACAGAGTTTGTTAGAAAATATTCCATTGCTAATGTGTGAGCTGGAAATGCTCTGCTATCATCCCACCACAATCTCAAGGCCGAAGAACATAGAGATTGTCCCGAGAGGATTGAAACTTTGAAATCAACTGTGGTTTAGTAAGACCATCAGCTAGTTGTGAGGAGGAGGGCGTGAATTCAACTTTGAGCTCATTCTTAGCAACTTTTTCGTGGACAAAGTGGAAGTCAAGCTCCACATGTTTTGATTTCGAGTGGAAAACCGGATTGGAAGCCATATACATCGCACTTAAATTATCACAGAATATAGTCAGATAGCAGGAGAGAGCAAAACCCAGGTCATGAAGCAAAGACCGTAACCAAATAACTTCAGAAGCTCCATTCACTATGCTTCTGTACTCCGCTTCAGTGCTAGAGCATGACACACCATGCTGTTTAGAGGAAGACCAAGACACCAGATTGAGACCAAGAAAGATACAGTACGCACTCGTGCTACGACGGTCATCAAGGCAAGCTGCCCAATCGTAGTCTGTGAAGCAGAGCAAGTCCAGAGAATCAGAAGGATGAAAGACAAGAGAGAAAAGTTGCGTACCCAGAAGATAGCGAAGTATCTGCTTTAGATGCTGCCAATGCAAATTCGTTGGACCATGCATAAATTGACAAATTTTTTTCACTGCAAACGCAATGTCTGGCCTAGTCAATGTGCAGTACTGCAGAGCACCGACAAGTTGCCGGAAAAGAGTACCATTAGGAAGAGGATTTCTAGCATTCTTGGACAGAAGAGATCCTGAAACCATCAGAGTTGGAACTTGGTTGTAATCTGACATTCGTGCTCTGGAGAGAAGATCCGAAATATATTGAGATTGATAGAGTTGGAAGCCATCAGAATTACGAGTAACTCGAATGCCCAGAAAATAGTGAAGAGGACCAAGATCCTTGATCACAAATTTGGTTTGCAAAAATTGAAGTAAATTGTCCAGAAGAGAGGAAGAATTGCCAGCTAATAAAATGTCATCAACATAAACGAGCATGATAATAATCGAAGAACCAGAACGAAAGAAAAACATTGAAGCATCAGCCTTAGAAACTGTGAATCCCCAAGACAAGAGGGCAGACTGTAATTTATCATACCATGCTCTGGGTGATTGCTTGAGACTATACAAAGACTTGTGAAGCTTGCAGATGAAGGGAGGATGAGACGAGTCTTCAAAGCCCCGAGGTTGTTCCATATAAACAGTATCCAGTAAATCCCCATGAAGAAAAGCATTGGACACATCTAATTGTCTTATATCCCAACCAAAGGAGAGAGCAAGAGACAGTGTAACTCGAATCGTTTGGGGCTTCATAATTGGACCAAACGTTTCAGTGTAGTCAATTCTTTCAGTCTGATCATACCCCTTAGCCACAAGTCGAGCCTTAAACCTGTTTGGAGAGCCATCAGAGTTGGATTTACACTTAAAAATCCACTTACACCCGATGACCTTTTGGCCTGTAGGACAGGGCACCAAAGACCAAGTTTTATTGCGGAGAAGGGCATTAAATTCCTGTTGCATAGCTTTCACCCAGTGACCAAATTTAGAAGCCTGTAGATATGTTTGAGGTTCAAATAGATCATAGCTAACAGCAGTTAAGACCTTGGGCTTGAAAATGCTAGATTTAGATCTTGTATTCATGGGATGAATATTGGGTACTGAGGTAGAGGATTGGAAACAGAAGGCAGTAAAGGGGAAGAAGAGGAGGCATTCATATCATTGGAAGGAGAGGAAACAGTTGGGAAAGAGGGGGCGGAGAGATTAGAAGGGACGGAAATGACTACAAGAGGAAAGGAAGTAGACAACGAAGGTGGAATCAAACTATTTGAGAAAGGATATTGACACTCATGAAAAACGACATTTCGACTGATGTAGAGACAGGAAGAAGACATATCAAAACATAAGTAGCCTTTATGAGAGTGATTATACCCAAGAAAAGCACAGATGGATGAACAAGGAAGGAGTTTATGTGATTTGTAAGGGCAGAGACATGGAAAACATAGGCAACCAAAGACACGAAGAGAAGAATAATCAGGTAAATGTTGAAACAGACACTGAAAAGGAGAGATATTGTGCAGAACAGGCGTTGGAAGTCTGTTTATGAGAAAGGCAGATGTTGCAAATGCATAGGGCCAAAACCGAAGGAGAACACTGGAATGATGCAGCAAGGAAAGACCCATTTCAACAATGTGTCAATTTTTGCGTTCAACCCTGCCATTCTGAGCAGGAGTATACGGACAGGAAATACGATGTGTAATTCTTTTAGAAACAAGAAAAGGTGTGAGAGCTCTAAACTCTCCACCCCAGTCAGATTGAAGAGTTTTTATGGATATGTTAAAGTGATTAAGAATCAGGTTATAGAATTGTATAAAAATGGAATGAACCTCATCCTTTGTTTTAAGCGTGTAAAACCACGTGAATCGGCTATAGTCATCATTGAATAACAAAAAATAACAAGCACCAGTGATCGAAGTTTCTGGAGACGGACGCCAAAGATCAGAATGTATGAGGTCAAACGGAGAAGTAGCATGAGACACAGAATTGGAAAAAGGAAGACGATGCGATTTATTAATATCACAAGCATTACATTGAAAGTTTGCAATATTAGAGATAGAAACATTCGCAAACAATGGTAACAACTTCTTGAGACACTCTAGATGTGGATGGCCCTGTCTGGAGTGCCAGCAAGCAACCGAGGATGACAGAGATGAAGACGAAGTGAGTAACACTACAAGAGAGGATGATACAGAAGCTGGAACAGAGTAAAGACTATGATGAACGTCACTGCGGAGAAGGATCGTCTTCGAACAACGATCCTTGACAAGAAAAAAGGAAGGGTGAAATTCAACGAAGACATTATTATCAACACATAAACGATGCACACTTATAAGTTTATTGGTAATGGCAGGAGAATGAAAAATATTATTGAGAGACAGAGACTTGGACTTTACAGGAAGGGAAGAGTAACCAATGGCTGAAAGAGAAAGGAACGTACCATTGGCAGTGGAGGGCTTGGTTCGGACCGGTGAAGGCAGCGCTTGACTGAAGGTCCAAAGCATTAGGAGTAAAATGATTGGTCTCTGCTATCAGAGACCAGTGCTAATCTTACCAAGATTCGTGTCATTCTTGACTTCAAGGTCATTCAACCCTTGTCATTGTCGAAAATTGGTTAGAGAAAGAGTTGCATGGAAACGTCCTCAACGAATAAGGTATACACCACAAGTTGTCAGGAATATTGGGTCATGAATGATACTTTTACATTGATTTGGTTAGAGAAATATTGTGTCATTCTTGATTTCTAGGTCATTCACCCCATGTCATTGGTGAAAATTGGTTAGAGAAAGAGTTGCATCGAAACGTCCTCTAAGAATAAGATGTCCACCACAAGTTGTCAGGAATATTGGATCATGAATGATACTTTGACATTTGGGAAATTAGAGCAAAAAGCTCCAAATTTTCTGGGGTATAAAGGTTTTTTCTCAGCTAAATATTTCAAAGAAAGGGAGGGCTGTTATGATGGAATGAGGCATTTTAATTTTGGAAAGAAGATAAATGTGCAGAAAACTCTGAAAGAAGAAACAATATCCCTCCCAGCTTTCTTCCTAAATTGGAAGCATATCACGCTTTTCTTAAAGAGTGACAAAGATGTGAAATATGTGTTACCATTCCTAGTAAACGCTTCACCGGGGTAAAGACTTGTACTTGAGTACTTAATTCTTATTTATCAGGACCAGAGTCATGATCATACTGTCTGATCCCAATTCATTTAGGCCATGCTCTTGCATCAAAATATATTTCTAAAAATTTCAAAAAGAATGTCCATGAACAATCACCCAAATGAAAGACAACAAATACTAACAATTACATAGCGCAAAAAGAATCCTTTTCCAGGCAATCCCTATAATTATTTGCCGAATGAGGTTCAGTTCCTTCCCAATTCCTAAACTCACCGATTCTCAGATTGGCAGTCATTTTACCAAGTTGGTCTTCCTATCATTATCATCTCTTAATGATGAACTTGCGTCAGCAAAAAATTGTCTCCCCATAGTATGAGCAGAAATGACCATGACACGATAGTGAGATTTGTAAATTATGAAGTAACCTTTTTCTTCATTATTTAACCTAATGACATAATATTATGTGAAAAGAAGACTAACTTTTACTAGCTATTATGTTTTCAAAAATGAGCTAGTATGCTTTTGTAGAAAGAAGAATGTTGATATTATACCCTTGTGATAGGTACGGTACCCTGTTTTACTGACACCAACTGAGAAGCAAATGGCAAGAGATGTCTGCCTTGCATTCAGGCAAGCGGTAAGTATGTTTTTTGAAGGACTGCTACTTTTGCAATTGTGTCTGTTTGATTATAACCATTTAGCGTATGCAAGAAGTGTATCTTTGGTTTTGGTGCTAAATAATAAAATAACTTGTATAGTATGTCTTCTACTTACATTTTAGGTTTAGCAAATCTTTGATAAAATAATGACCTCATGCTTAATATATTTTTTAGTTTATATTTTCCAACTGTTGATCCTAGATTTGGTATGAGACAATGATCAATAGCTCAAGTTTAGCTGTTTGAGTTCTTATTCATTTTAAGTTGTTCACTTTGCCTGCAGGTGTGTGGTTTTGATCTCTTGCGATGTGAGGGCCGTTCATATGTTTGTGATGTGAATGGATGGAGTTTTGTTAAAAATTCCCACAAGTAATGCGTCTAAAAAGTTTTATGCTACTGCATTTAATAATTGATAATATTGTTTAATGTGCCTGTATAGTCATTAGCTTTTTATCATCCATTATCCATATGATTTTGAATTTTGATTGTTTGCTGTTGCATTTATTCATCTTACATCATCTATCGCCATTTTCTTCACTAAAATAGCTTTGATATGGTTACGCATTTGACGAAGTTAACTATTTATTTCTTGATCACAGTAGTCCTGGGCCTTTCATCTCCACGGTATCTATGGTGCTTTATGGTTAACATAATATTTGTTAATTCAATATTTCGTGAAGAATATAATATAATGGTCATATCCTCGAGGTTTTGATAATTGAAGTATAAGCTAGCAAATTAATTAGTTGCTATATCAGGGTTTGTGTAGTTGTGATCCAGTGTTTATACTTGACGCATTCATAAACTTAAACTAATTTTTGAAAGAATGGACCAATGCTCCTATAGGTTATGTCTTAAAAATGATGATTTATTTATCAAATGAAGTGCAGGATTGTGAACAAAATTTGATTTGTAAAAAATAATTGCCATAATTTTTTTTATGAAAAAAGTTAGTGGCATCATCCATATAATATATTTTCTAAGTGTATTTCGTTTTGTCCGAACTGCTTGAAAATACTTAACTGTTTCTTTTCTTTTATTTATAGTTTTATTTTCACATTTACTTCTATTTATTACAAACTCATACAGGCACTGTATAGTTCACTCCTTTTTGTTTAATTTACTAAAACATTTTTACATTTGTAGATGCAATAATAAATATAATTAAAAATGCAGATACTATGATGATGCTGCTTGTCTGCTGAGGAAGCTGTTTTTAGATGCTAAGGCTCCTCATCTTTCTTCAGATATTCCACCAAATTTACCTTGGAAAGTCAATGAACCTGTCCAGGCTTCAGAGGGACTCACTCGCCAGGGAAGTGGAATTATTGGCACATTTGGGCAGTCTGAGGAACTCCGATGCGTAATTGCTGTTATTCGCCAGTATGTCAAATTCCTTTTTACGTGTATTTAATAAAATTTGATTAATATTTATGTCTATTTTCATGGGCAGTGGCGATAGAACTCCAAAACAAAAGGTGAAGTTGAAGGTTACCGAGGAAAAACTGTTAAATTTAATGTTAAAGTACAATACTGGGAGACCAAGATCTGAGGTAAGTAGTTTTATCCTTTATTTTATTTTCTGAGGTAATTTAATGTTAAAGAGCATTCTATGGAGTGTCCACTTCCAGGTTGCTATATTTCTTCTTGTTTTCCCTTGGCAGACAAAATTAAAAAGTGCTGTCCAGCTGCAAGATTTGTTAGATGCCACAAGAATGCTTGTACCTCGTGCTAGGTATCTCTCAAAATTATAAAATTCAAATAATTTCAGAGATTATAAAAAAATTGCTGAGTAAATAACACATCTTGCACATCCATCACAAACTAAGGAATTTACCGAATAATATGTTTGTTTCGATTTTATAGTTTCTGAGAGACAAGGTATAACTATGATTTCTAAGTTGTGGGCTTGGGGAGGGGGTGGTTTCTATGAAATACTCTATGATAAAATTTAAATGTCTTGTTACAGTACTTATGATGCCTTGTTATTTAACAAATAACTCTAGTTTTGTTTTTAAATCAAATATTTAGTTACACTTGTAGCATAGTAGATTATATATAGACCTGTGAATAAAATTTATGAGACAATATAAAATAAAAAATATTTTTCTGATAATATCTAATTTATTGGAAAATGTTAACTTCATAAAATTTAGTAATAGAAAACAAAACAAAATTCTCATTTAAATTTTGTTGACACAATCAAATTTGTATCATATAGTAAAGTTAGTGAAGATCACGCTCTCAAACAAAAAAAATGGGCTTTCAACTAAGAAAACATGGTATAACCTTTTGTTTCACCCAACTAAGAAAGATTTTGACAGAAGTATGTAAAAATATAATCTATCTATATGTTTTTGCCACAATTTTTTTGATCGGTGAGTAAAAATAAATTGATGTACAAAATGTACAAAAAAAGGATGATAGTTTTTGAGTTGTCAAGAGATTTTTTGCGAGGTAGGTACAACTTTTAAAATATAATACATATAAAGTATAAACATAATTTGATTTACGTATACAAAATATTGATATATTGATTTGCAGATATGTGTTTTCCTATTGATTTTTTTTCGAACTTATCTTGTTTATTGTTTTTCTTTAAGTACTGTTTAAGAATAAGGAGATGGAGATATGTGAATTTTTACCTATTTTATTAAAAAGTAATTTTTAAAAGTTTAATCTTTTAAAAATTTATAACTATATGCATGCATATATTTAGGGCTATGCCCTACATGTAGTTCCACTTTGCGAGATGACCATTGTTCTGATAACGATAACAGTTATTTTTGGAAAATAATTTTTTGCAGCTATGCAGAGATTATTTTGATGTTAATAGGTTTAATTTTCCTGTTCCTTTATACTATCCCTGCTGTAAGGACTTTTCGATGAGAACTTTTTTGAAAAAGCTGATTTAAATGTAATTTAGTAATTAGAATGTCGACTTGTCTAGAGATTTTTCTAAATCAGTTATTTAATCTTTTAATAATGGAAACTAGTAATCAAATCACCTCTTTATGTGCAAGAGTACTGTTTTTAACAAATCAATGCATGGTTAAATGAAAAATGTTGATTTTTCTGATCATATTCTGAACAAAGAACCTAACTCTGACTTCATTGGATTAAGGAACAGATTTATATTTTTTACAAGAAAAGTCATAGGAGCTTAAACCATTCTTCTTCAAATGGAGAACTAAAAGTTCTATACAAGGAATTAATACATGTTCAAACTAAAAGAGATTATTCAGATGAAATTCTAGAATATGAGTTTAACTCTTGTGTGAAACTTTTACACTGTCATTGGAATATGAGTCGCAAGCATGACTAATTACGAGAGAAGTCATGAAAAATAAAACTGCAACTCTTTAAACAAGGTATATTAAACCTACAACATCATTCTTCCTCGTTAGTTAATGTGCCTGTGGTACCTTACAGATAATATGTTATTTTGATCATTTAGTGAACTTTCCCTTAATTATTGTTGAATGATTACAATTGTAGACCAGGTCGTGAAAGTGATAGTGATGCAGAAGACTTTGAGCATGCGGAAAAGCTTCGCCAGGTTAAAGCGGTGCTGGAGGAGGCATGTCTATACTTAAATTTATGCTCACACAGGCATACAAACGGCAAACGTGCCGTTAGTCATTTTAGTTTTAGCTACATAGCACAGTCACATGAATTAGTCAGTGATATTATCTGTAATCTTCATCAAGTATCATGAGTTTTGTAAAAAAAAAAAACACTAGGAAAATTTCTCTTTTGAGTAAAAGTAACTAGCTAGTTAGTTTGATTTGAATTCTTTAGACCTCAATTTCTTTGAGGTTGTAAAACAAGAAGTCCTTCAGTATCTCTTAGACAGGAAGATCCATACAAATGTGTTGGATAAGGTTCTTTTTGAGTCATTTAGTCACCTGCTTCGGTAAGCTACAGGAGGGTGTTTATGGAATAGGCCATTTGCTCTTACGTCCACTAGACGATATAAGTCAATGAGAGACTATTTAATATGTTTGTGTGTCCTATCTTTGACAATCACTTATGCATCCAAAGAAGGAGAGGTTTTTTTGGGGAACCTTGCAAGATCTGATATTTTATGCCGAGATATTCTCTCTTATAATTTCTGGATAATATTTGTATGAACCATTCTTAATTTAGTTATTATTTGTCATTTTTCTTCATTGGATGTTTATATCCCATATTCTGACTTAACTCTTTCTCATACAGGGTGGACATTTCTCTGGTATCTATCGGAAGGTACAGCTTAAGCCGCTAAAGTGGGTTAAAGTTACAAAGGGTGGTGATGAAGAGGAAGAACGACCTGTTGAAGCGTTAATGGTTCTTAAATATGGAGGCGTTCTTACACATGCTGGCAGAAAACAGGTGTAGATTACTTAATTTATGTTGGACTTTTTGCTTATAGAAATTGAATTTTGGATTGATTATCAATGCACATTAAGTTCCCTTTGATTGTCATGGTAATCGAAGTTCCTTGTTTCACTATTATTCTTTCTCTTGTTTCTTTCAGGCAGAAGAACTTGGTAGATATTTTCGTAATAACATGTATCCAGGTTAGGTTGTGACGAGCAAATTTTGCAAAGTTTTTCTTTCACTATTTTCCGTGATTTTTGGTGCTTTGGTGAACTAATTTTCACACAATCACTACTACCTGCTATTGTTGATCTATTTGTAGCTTCTTGATGGTTTTGGTGTGCCATTGAAGAATTGTAGGAACCTTTATCTTTGTTATAAGTAAAACATATAGCTAACTTCTTTAAGGATTAAGGATTTTTGGTGTTTGATAATAATTTCATCAAATGGAGTTCTATTATGAATATGTGCTATCACTGTCATAGTTCTTTTACCCTTTCATTAAAAAGGTGATGTGAATTCATCGAGGCTATTCTGTATTATGATTTGTGTATGCCTTGCATGTCATATTTCGTTCATCACTACTCTCTAACACTGCCATTATGATTTGTTAATTCAGCCAACTATTTCCCTTCATAGATTTAAGTTTTCTTGTAACATGTTTCTAGTATGCGCCATAAATAATTTTTGTCATTATGAACACCATCCTAAATATAGATGGAAGTCTCCCTGGTCAAATGAATAGTGTCTCCTCAAGTATATTCTTGAGAAGTAAGTTAAGACCTGGACATGGCCTGCAATCATGCTTTCCAGATAGCATACTTTCTAGATGGTGACGATTATTGAATGACTTGCATTTGGGATCCTTTTTTGCCATTGCAAGGTCAAAGATCTGGTAGTTAGTTAAGAAGTTATTGTCTTTGTGCTTCTTGAGGAAACATTCTTTATCCACTTATAGGTGAAGGTACTGGCCTGCTTCGCCTGCATAGCACATATCGACATGATCTAAAAATTTATAGTTCTGATGAGGGCCGAGTGCAGGTATTTGTGTACCCTAGCTCTTCCTGGAATTTACTCTTTGTTTGTGAGGCACTAAAAATTTTAACTTATTTTATTGGGTCATTTACTAATTGTTTTCTTTTTCTACCTATTTTCAACATCACTTGGTGTGATTTTGTTGCATTTATGACATTGACTTATGATCTCTCTCCTATTTATTAGTGTAACTAATAATTAAATAGTTTTTGTAGATGTCAGCTGCTGCATTTGCAAAAGGCCTTCTTGATCTAGAAGGGCAACTGACACCTATCCTGGTTTGTGTTTTCTTCTTTTTATGGATTTTAATAGTGCTTTTGGACTTCAAATGCATATGATTGACCTGTCATATTGTGTCAAAGGTTTCCCTTGTGAGCAAGGATTCTTCAATGTTGGATGGACTTGACAATGCAAGTATTGAGATGAAAGAAGCCAAGGTTTGACATGCTTCTTAACCCATCTCTTAATTTATTATCAATAACCTTGGCCTTTTCTCTTATTCACGTAAGACCAAAACTAGATTTTCTGTTCAGATCACAAATCCTTTTCCTGCTAGATGGAATGCTAAGATGATTTTCAACGTCCAAAAAATAAGTTTGTGACTGTGATGGGGTGTATGAATTTAAATCAGTCTATATATAAAAACTGAGCAGAATATCTTGCATCTGACTCCATGATGTGGTGATTGATTGTTATGAAAACATTCTACATGATTTTTTACTTAGCTTTACTGGCTATGAAAATACAGATATTGTCATTGAGAATTATTTTGCTACATGTATTGGATCTAATCGTGTTATGTTCTGTATTTAATGATAGTAAGCGATTTATATATAGGGCATAATTTGCATCGCTGTTGTATGATTTTGCCTAAAAAAGTAGGAAGAAGAGATAACCTTTTATGGTCAGTGTATTTTCTTTTTGTTTGGCTCTTCTTCAGATGACGTAACAAAAAGCTTAGATGTGATACTTGAGAGGCTTTTCTAGGTGATAAAGTAGATGTTAATCATTTGATTATTCTGGCTTTATAAGCTGTTTCATCACAAAGTACTTAAGAGGCAAACATGGTTAAGGATTTTGATTTGGCTTCCTAGTTAAATTTTCTTCCTGGTTACTGATCTTGGATGTTTCAATGGTTTTCTGTTTCATTTTTTATTTTGTTCCCGTCTGTGCATTTGTTCTTTTGACCCCATTATTTGCAGACTAGGTTGAATCAGATAATAACTTCTGGTACAAAAACACTTCATAGCAATGGGTCATATGAATCTCCTTGGATGTCTGATGGAGCTGGATTGCCTTCTAATGCTTTTGAGCTTCTGCCAAAATTGGTAATTAATACATTTGAGTGCAGCTATAATTGCAGTTTCCCACCTTCTTTCAATATATTTTTTTTCAGGGATTTCTGTTAAAGAAATAACACATTTATGATGTCCAATGGCCTCAATAGGTAGTTATTGTTTTTCCTCTCTTACTCTCTCCCTCCGGAAGATGGTGCTTGCTTAAGACAGCTTATTGCAATTAGGATGGCCATCAGTAGTTTGCTGGATTTTTTTTTCAGTAGTTTAAGGGATCGTTGCATGTGTTTCTGAGATGTGTTACTGGTGCTGCATCCATAAACAAGGAATATCTAGTAGAAGATAAAACATAAATATATTTTTTTCTAGAAAGGCAAGATTAAACAAAAAGTTCAGCAATTTATGCTTTGTTTCTTTTTTCTCCCTATTTAAAACCACTCTAACAAAATTTCTAGGGAAATAATTAGTTTGCAGAACAAAGCAGACTGATGTGGAATCTATCAATATGGGATTAGGGAGTACAATAGGGAATCAAAGATAATAGTGTATGAACTAGGGTAGAGTGCATTACAAAATATAGAAAAAAAAGAGGACAAGATTGGGTTTAACTGTTTGCTACAGTTTAAAGGAAAAAACATGAAGAAACACATGGGCAGAAGAGGTAAAGTGAAAGATGTAAAAGCAATGATAAGAAGTGTAAATGGGGGGAAGAAACAAAAGAAGCATGACTAGAGAAAAAATAGTTCACAAAATTTAAGATCTCTGAAACATACTGTAAGAGACAGTGAAGGATGAAATAAACAAGACGGGTAAAATGTTATGAAACGAATGAGAGATAAACTTATGATAGTTAAAAGACAAATATATGGAGGGTTCAACTAAATAATTATTATTTCAGTGATTTTTTTTCTTTCAGCAAAAATCTGGTGGTGACATTACTTTTCATTTAAAATGTTATTTCTATTGGTTTTTTTTTGGAAATATGACAATTAATTATTTGAATTGACTTTGTATCTTGCCTAAATATTCAATAGGTGGAATTGACAAAGAAGATCACCGAACAAGTGAAATTGTTGTCAGAGGATGAAAATGAAAAACTTACCGAAACGAGTTCATATGATGTTATTCCCGCTTATGACCAAGCAAAGGCCCTAGGTAAAACCAATATTGATGTTGATAGAATTGCAGCTGGGTTACCTTGTGGAAGTGAAGGATTCCTTCTGATGTATGCTCGTTGGAAAAAACTTGAAAGAGATTTATATAATGAGCGGAAAGAGTAAGTATTTGATTCTATTCATTTACTTGATTTATTGAGAAGTATTTCATTTTGTAATCGTCACATGCAATTATAGCAAATACCATGATTTAATAAAATAGGTTACTTTTATTAGTGATGAATTTGGAGCCAAAAGAGAATTAGATAAATAGAACCAATTTCTTAATAGAACTCTAAATTGCTCCAATGCATTTTTTTGACTCTGGTAGTTTTCTCGCAGACGTTTTGATATTACTCAAATTCCTGATGTTTATGACTCATGCAAGTAAGTTATTTTTTCAATTATTATTGTGTTTGACAGAAAGCTTAGAAAATATATAGGAAATGAATTTTTGTTATTTCGTAATATTACAATTTTTTGACAAAGCTTTAAAACTCCCATATTTTATGGAATTTCTAATAAACTCTAATCCTAGAAATTCAAAATATTACAAAACTTTCCTAATTAATAAAGATGCTCATAAATCAAAATAAATAGAATATATTTTCCAAGAATGCTCAAATGTAAATCTCTTTATAGTTATATCTTCCCTTTTGGACTTTCTCATCCTGTGTTACAAAATTACAAGATTGAGAGCTGCAATGTAAGGATAGAAGTTGGTTGAATTTTTTATAACATGGACCAAGATACTCCTGGTCTTATATGTCTGGTCGTGACTCAGATTATTCAATGTTTGATGCTCTTACGTGTCATAAATTAACAGATATGATCTCTTGCACAATGCGCATCTTAATCTTGAAGAGTTGGATGAACTTTTCAAAGTTGCTCAGGTAAAAGGGTGACTATTACTACAGAAAATACACATCTTATATCCTTTTATTTTTTCTGCCTTTAAGACAAAGGGGTTTAAACATTGTCTTCCCTGTACTTTAAGCGAGACATTTTTTGGAACGCTTTACCGTGCAATGTCTTTTAATCCTCATCTGCTAATATTTTGACTTGTTGTATTTGAGAGATGCTGACTAACAGAAATTTAAGGAAAGAGATAGAAGAAAAAAGGCTGGCGCTATTGTCACATAAAAGTTATGCATTCTATGAAAGTTATATATCACCAGAGTTTAGCTTGTGGGTCCTTATTACTCTTGCTGTTGGTTCTGAAATTTAAACCTTTATTCCCTAGGGCATGAAGAAACATACTCATACATATCCAACACAATAACACAACAAATTTTTCCAGAAATTTTCACACTACAATATTCACCTTTTACATGATAATCCTAACTCTTTCAGCGTCCCCTTTTTAATTCCCTCTACTCACGAAACCTCTTTCAAATTATTAAATTTCAAAATACAAACCACAATATTCAAATACAAACCACAATCATAGGCACTAGTTCCCTACAGTTATAACATGTCAGCATTGCAGCATTATGTCTCAATGCCATGGCGCTGCAATCTCTATTTCTGGTGCCAGGTATTCAGCACCCCAAAACTGGGTTCTTTCTCTTTAGTGTCATGGTGCCAATGCTGGAAGGACGTGAGAGCTGCTCTTCACCTTCAACCGTCTTCCTTGAATAAACCAATTTAATTGGTGGCTTATCACATGATTTGTTTGTCACTCGTTATGAGATGTGAAAAGAAAAAAGATTTGGATCTAGTTGGTTCATGATAATTCACGTGCTTAGGATGTATTTGTGTGGACCCCAAAAAAAAGTATGATAGACCGTTTATAAGGTTTACATATGCAAGAAAGAAAAAATAGAGAGTAGCAGAATAGTATATGAAATGAATAGTTACTTGATTAGCTGTCAACAACTACTTTGTAAAGAATAATAAATAGAAGGGCAAAAAGGGGGAAGAGGTAGGAAAGAAGTAGTCAGAGAAAAAAAGGGTAGAGAGAAGTTCTCTCTATGGTGATTGTAATTCGATTATGTTTTTCACAAGAAATAAAGGGAGGTTCTATCCATTTGGTGTCAGAGCGGTTCCTTCCTCGGAAAAACAGTTCCGATCGGCGAAAGCGATGATGACTCGATCTGAAGCTCAGAAGGAGAACGCAACGGATTGACAGAAGGAGGAAAATAATTGGAAGGAGTCGATGGGCCGGGATATGGCTAGGATTCAAGAACATATTGCAAGGATTCTTGCCCGAATGGACGAGCAGCATGTCTCGGCCAAATCAATGGAGGCCTCGCATCACGCAACGTCGGAACGCAATGGTAAATAAAGTGAACGAAGACCATTACAAACTCAAGATTTCTTTCCGCGAAGGTTGGAGCTACCGGTTTTCAGCGGAACGGATCCGGAAGGGTGGGTATTCAGGGCTGAGCGTTACTTCAGCATTAACAGGCTCACAGAGGAGGAAAAAATTGAGTTAGCTATAGTTTGTTTTGAAGGGGCTGCCCTATCTTGGTATGAATGGCAGAGCAAGAAACGGCCATTTCTGAGTTGGTTGGTTTTGAAGCAGCAACTCTTGGAAAGGTTCGGCCATTACGGAATGGGAAGCAGTTGTGAAAGATTAATGTCTTTGAAACAGGAGGGGACAATGGAGGAGTATCGCACGGAATTTGAATCTATTGCTTCCAATTTGTTTGGAATTTCAGACGAAGTTCTGTTTAGTGCTTTTTACAATGGTTTAAAAAACGAAATTAAGGGTGATGTACGATTAATGAGACCCATGGGACTGTATGATCTGATGCACTCATGTCAAGTGGTTGAAGATCGGAATGAGTTAATGAAAACTGGAGGACATAGAAGGAATGTTATAATGGATAGAACAACTTCAGAAAGACCTGCATGGAATTCTGCTGGAGGAAGTAAAAGCTTATCCAGAGACTATTATGCAGCTCCTCCTATTGCAAAAAAATGGGAGGGAGAAAGGCGTAGATTGACAGAGGCAGAAGTCAAGTCAAGGAGAGAAAAAGGGTTGTGTTTCAGATGCGATGAAAAATATTCTATAGGCCATCTGTGTAAAAAAAAACGTTACAGGTATTGATGTTGGAGGATGAGCTTAACTTGGATGATTCAGCTGAACAAAGTTCTGATCCAAACGACAGAAAAATTTCCCCTGAACAAGTGGAACTATCGTTGAATTCTGTCAATGGATTAACAAATCCAAGGACACTGAGGCTATGGGTAAATGTGAAAAATAGAAAAGTCATTGTCCTGATTGATTGTGGTGCAACCCACAATTTTATTGCAAATCAATTAGTGGAGGAGTTACAAATACCGACTGTATCTACAGTGGTATACAATATACAATTGGGCAACGGGGAGACAATTCAAAGTAATGGAGTTTGTAGAAATGTATTATTACAGCTGTCTGAGTTGGAGATTATGGAGGAATTTCTACCAATTAATTTGGGTAATTCAGAGGTTATCCTTGGTATGCAATGGTTGGAGT
Source organism: Begonia loranthoides (assembly GCA_022433065.1). Lineage (NCBI taxonomy): Eukaryota > Viridiplantae > Streptophyta > Magnoliopsida > Cucurbitales > Begoniaceae > Begonia > Begonia loranthoides. The sequence continues at coordinate 7,898,971 of CM039478.1, forward strand.
CCTTGGGAGAAATGAGTGTGAATTGGAAATTGTTGTCCATGAAGTGTGAGCTGGGAGACCGTGTAGTAACTATTAGAGGAGACCCTAGTATTTGTAGATCCAAGATTTCCTTGAAGGCTATGGTGAAAGCTGTAAGAAAAGAAGGATATGGGTTATTGCTGGAGTTATGTGTTGAGCAAAAGGAGCAGGTTGAAGTCCCTGAGCAACGAACCAGGGAGCTGGAAGTATTGTTACCATCATTTGATCATGTTTTCAATTTGCCTAAAGGACTGCCACCCGTCAGGGACTGTGATCATGCCATCAGACTTAAGGAAGGTGTACCCCCGATTAATATTCGACCGTATAGATACCCAGTTGTACAAAAGGATGAGATTGAGAAACTCGTCCAGGAGATGTTAGATGCTGGAATAATTCAACCGAGTACAAGTCCCTTCTCTAGCCTGATTATTTTGGTTAAAAAAAAAAGACAACAGCTGGCGTTTCTGTGTGAATTATAAGGCTGTGAATCAAGAAACTATTAAGGATCGTTTTTCGACACTGGGCATTGATGAACTAGTGGACGAATTACATGGCGCTACTGTCTTTAATAAGTTGGATTTGAAATCCAGCTACCACCAGATTCGAGTACGGCAGGAAGACGTCCATAAAACAGCTTTTCGAACTCACGAGGGCCATTACGAGTTCTTAGTAATGCCCTTTGGGTTGACGAACGCTCCCTCTACATTTCAAGCATTAATGAACAAGGTATTTCATCTGTTTCTACGGAAATTTATCCTAGTATTTTTTATGATATTTTAGTGTATAGCTCGTTTGTGGAGAAGCATTGGGATCATATGGCAACTACTTTGCAAACTCTGTCTGACCATCAACTTTATGTTAATAAAAAGAAATGCTCTTTTGCCCAAAGAGAATTGGAGTATTTGGGTTACATCATCTCAGAGAAGGGAGTTGCAGCTGATCCATCCAAGATTTCAGCTATTATGCAGTGGAAATCTCCAAGAACAATCAAACAGTTGAGGGGTTTTCTTGGTCTCATAGGTTATTACAGGAAGTTTGTTGCGGGCTATGGATGTATTGCATTGCCCCTAGCAAAGCAACTGAAGAAGGATAATTTTTCATGGACAGAGCAAGTTGAGTTGGCTTTCCAAAACTTGAAGTTAGCTATGACATCTCTTCCTGTTTTGGCGATACCCAATTTCCAGGAGACCTTTGTGGTCGAAACTGATGCGTCTGGATTTGGTATGGGAGCTGTTCTCATGCAGAATCAGAAACCAGTAGCATTTTTTAGTCAACAGTTATCTAAACAAAAACAATTGAAATCAGTGTACGAAAGAGAATTAATGGCCATCGTTTTGGCAATTCAAAAGTGGAGGCCTTATCTGTTAGGATCTTATTTCATAGTTCGGACTGACAAGCGGAGTTTGAAATTCTGCTGGAACAGAGGATGGTGGCAACTGAACATCAACGTTGGTTGACTAAGCTCTCAGGGTATGACTTTGAGGTTCAGTATAAGCTTGGCAAGGACAATACAGCCGCTGATGCTTTATCCATAAGGGATGCTTGTTCTGGGGATGAGGTTGCCATGTCGGTTTTGTTGAGCCAGGGTATAATTAGTCCGATTGAATTGGATGAGGAAATTGACAAGGATGCCTAACTGAAGGTCATTAAACCGCAGCTTTTACAAGGAGAGGTAGCTCCAATTAGGTATGCTATTATCAATGCTCAGTTGTTTTACAAAAACAGAAAGGTGGTCTTGCAGCGATCCAAGTTTATTCAACAGATTTTAACTCTATTTCATTCAAGCCCAACTGGTGGTCACGGCGGAATCACCAAAACTTTTCAAAGGTTAGCTGCGGAACTTTATTGGCCTGGTATGCGCAAAGATATTAAACAATTTGTTACTAATTGTTTGGTATGCCAACAAAATAAATATCTATCCCTGACGTCAACCGGACTGCTACAGCCTTTGCCTGTTCCACGGGATATCTAGGGGGACATATCCATGGATTTTATTGAGAAGCTGCCGAAGTCTAATGGTAAAGATACGATTTTTGTTATAGTGGACAGGTTAAGTAAATATGCCCATTTTGTTGGGCTTAGCCATCCTTATAGTGCTCGGACAGTGGCACAATCCTTCTTTGACATCCGGTTGCATGGCATGCCCAAGTCCATTGTTTCAAACCGCGACAAAGTGTTTGTCAGTCACTTTTGGCGAGAACTGTTTCGGTTACATGGCACTTCGTTGAAATTCAGCTTTGCGTACTACCCACAAACGGACGGGCAAATTGAGGTTATTAATCAAACACTTGAAGTTTTCTTACGTTGTTTTTCCGGTCAGAAACCGTCGGTTTGGGCTTCTTGGCTGTCATGGGCAGAGTTCTGGTATAATACTTCTTATCACTCGGCGATCAAGATGACTCCTTTTAAGGCAGTCTACAAGCGCGATCCTCCTTCCATTTTACGTTATGAACTTCAGGATGAGTCTCCGATTGCAGCTATTGATTTTCAGTTGTGGGAGAGGGATGAAGTATTAGAACTGTTAAAGACCAATCTGTTGCAAGCTCAAGCCGAGATGACTTCTGTGGCTAACAAACACCGACCGGATGTTCATTTCTCTGTTGGTGATTATGTCTGGTTAAAACTACAGCCTTATCGACAACGTTCTTTGGCTAAATCATTGAATGTAATGCTGTCTTCAAAATTTTACGGTCCTTTTCCTATTACGGAGAAGATTGGGAAAGTGGCCTACAAATTGCAATTGCCAGAGTCAACTTCAATACATCCTGTGTTTCATGTTTCATTGCTTCGACAATTTCATGGTCAAGTCTCTGCCATTACGCCTTTATCTGATGCGGTCCTACAAGACAATGCTTTTCGTGTAGAACCTAAGATTCTGCTTGATGTCCAGCGGCAGTGTGGAATCGTCAGAAGATTTTGGTGTTGATTAAATGGAAGCACTTATCTCCTGTGGAAGCAACTTAGGAAGATTTTGACTTTATTCGTATTCAATTTCATTCTTTTAACCTTGATGACAAGTTTCTTTTATGGGCCGAGAGTAATGATAGACCTTTTATAAGGTTTACGTATGCAAGAAAGAAAAAATAGATAGTAGCTGAATAGTATACTGAATGAACAGTTACTTGATTAGCTGTCAACAACTACTTTGTGAAGAATAATAAATAAAAGAGCAGAAAGGGGGGAAGAGGTAGGAAAGAAGTAGTCAGAGAAAAAAGGGTAGAGAGAAGTTCTCTCTATGGTGATTGTAATTCGATTATGTTTTTTACAAGCAATAAAGGTAGCTTCTATCAAAGTATAATTAGGAATATTCTAGAGAATTAATTCCAAAGATAATTTAGGTATTAAAACTTAAATAATTAGTTAGAGTTTTTAGTATTAAAGAAAGAGAGGGCATGTTTAAGAGATTATCAAAGTATTTTCATGGAAGAGAGTTTTATACGGGAGAGCTAGCAGACATTTTGAAGGTCTGTGCTATCTTTATAATTTTGTTTCAATCGTATCATTCTTGTTTTGTTCTTCGTAAATTCTATTGGTATCAAAGAGTTACAATGACTGAATTTTATCAGTGAATTTCACTGCAAATTGCAAAAATTACTGGCTATCAAAGAGAAGGTGAAACTTGTCTTGGAGAAATTGGATCGATTATCACTTCAGCAAGTCGGATCCATTTAAGTGGGTAACACGGATTACCTGATGCAACAACGAGGTGCATCTGGCCAAATAGAAACAGTAAAGACAACAAGTTCACAGTATCATTCACAAGGGTTCATAGATGGTGGAATTCTTTTCATTTTTTCATCCAATGGCAAGCTTGTGATCGGAGTGAGAGTGTAGCGACTAGAGGGGAGAGTCTATGGCAGCAACATAGTCATCCAAACTTGTTAGAGAAGAAGGCAATGTCGGCACCTCTTCTGGAATAGCCATTGTTAACCAATGTCGACGTATAAATGGAAGAGAATGGGTATGACAACAAGGGGAGTGTGAGGAGACTCAACATTTCGGGGTTCAATTTGTCGAACCCGAACGATTGGACTGTGGATGGCTCCTTGAGGGATTACAGGCGCCGGTCCAAGAAAGTGACAGGTCGTTGGCGATTGGAGAAGAAAAACCAGAAAGGAATCATGACAATGGGCTGAGCTAGAGGTGGCTCAAGATGTTGAGGTTCATTCTCTCAAACCTCGACAACAGGATGTTGGAAAACTTGATGAAGAATTTAATAGACCTCCAATAAGATTTATTTATGCAAAGTGATCTAAGAAGGGAGGTGGGGACCAGTAGATAATGGGAAAGAAGGGTGTGGGAGTAGGGAGAATGGATTCTGTTAAGAATAGATGATGGGGACAGAGAGCATATAAATAGAAGAGTTATGAATAAAGGAGGAATGGAAAATTCTGGTTAGTAAAAGGTGTAGTTGAGAGTCTCAATTGTGGTTAGTAGAAGGGGGGAGTGGAGAGTTTCCATAGAAAAACTCTTGAGGCTGTAGCTTTGGAATTGAAGCACTGAATGCAAGTAGAGAGTCTCCATAGAAAAACTCTTGAGCAACTATGGAATTGAAGTACTGAATACAAGAAATTCATCTTTTTTAGTATTTATATCTTCTGTCGTGTGGATTGTTTTGGTTTAGTTTGATATTTAGCAGTGTCTATTAGAATCGTTATTGCAGGTCCGAAATTTTAGCTGGTATCCTTGTTGGTGTTTGTGTTCAAGGTGCAGAATGAGGAGGTTGCAATGAGTATCAACCAAAAATTAAGGTTGGAATATTTTCTGAAGATCATGGGTTGAGCCCAGAGCTATCCCAAAGAGTTACAAAAAGAAACACTCATATGCTGGCCCAATATTCTTTCAAACCTAGCTATATCTAGATTCTGGCAACTCATACCAATATAACTCTGCCCAATAAGCTTACCTATTATTAACTCAATTTTTTGTAGCAATATTACATAATATATTTGATTGCACAGTCCTTGCTGCAACACTCCTTTTGGCAAAACTCAAGATTGACGATGCATCAAACTCTTCAAACATTTCACCGACTATAAATTGAAAGAATAAAAAGAAAATAGTACAAGATCATGCATCTTGCGGACAATGTGTTCGTTGGACAACAAGTATTGATAGACCTCAAAGAAAAGTATAATTAGAAATATTTGAGAGAATTGGTTACAAGGATAATTTAGGCATTAAAGGTTAAATAATTAGTTGGAGTTTTTAGTATCAAAGGAAGAAAGAAGATGCTTAAGAAATCGTCAAAGTATTTTCTGAAATATAATTTATGGGAAGAGTTAGCAAATCTCTTGAATGTTTACCTTATTTTTGTAATTTTGTTTCATTTGATATTGTTCTTGTTTTGTTCTTCATAAATTCAACCGGTTCCTATCAATTTGTTGTAGTTATTAGCAGATGGAGTTATCCCGAACGAATATGGCATAAATCCAATGCAAAAGCTTAAAATTGGCTCAAAGGTTAGTTTCTTTTATTCTATTGTGCCCTGATCTCCATTATTGGTTATATATATATATATACAATGAGAATCATCATATTTCTATGTGGGCATTTGAAAATGCAATTTTGAAGATATTGGAGGAAAAAACCTGCTGTCCCTTTAAATGCTTGGGCTGTGTAAATTATATGCTTCTTTATTGTTGAAGCTATTGTATGAACTCAACCGCTGTTCATATCTAAGTACTAAAACACATTTCTTTGTCATCTTGAAACATTGTTATTGTATTCATAGTGCATTAACCAGATTAGTCCACACATCTTTCTATTGTGTTGTCTTTGCTGTTCTTCTTCTTGTTGATTGGGCACACAATGTTCCTTCTGATTTAGTAATTACTAACCTCTGTAGGAAGATAACATTAGTGCAGTTTAACTTTAAATTGATGAAATCAGATTGCTCGTCGTATGCTGGGTAAAATTTTGATTGACCTAAGAAACGCACGTGAAGAAGCCATCAGTGTTGCAGAACTAAAAAGCAATCAAGATCAATATTCAATATCAAAGGCTATTGAAAAGGAAGATAAGGACCATCAATCAAAGATCTATAGCAAGAGTGATGATATGAGGAAATCCAGCACGAGTGAAATTTCAATGGACCCTGATGATGATGATGATAAAGAGACCAAATATCGTTTGGATCCAAAGTGAATACAGTATTCTTAATTTCATCTAAATCAACAAGTTACAATTGATTTTCTCACAGTTGATTGCCGTTTCTTTTCAGCTATGCCAATGTCAAAACACCAGATCGACATGTCCGGACGCGACTTTACTTTACCTCGGTGAGTTTAGCTGTAGTCCACATTAATGACAATGTCGATAACATCTTGGTTTAAATGGTAGCCACTGTTTTACTATTGTTTCTTAAATCTCATGGGGATAAATTTTTCATTTTCTGTAATGAAGTAAAATCCATCTATCAATCGTATTTCTATCTTTCAAAAGAACTCTTCTAATTTTCTCCGTCTTTGGACACATAATCTTCATATGATAATAGGCAGAAAAACTTAGTATCATTGTTCTAAGCCTGCAATTAAATTGATCGGCAGAGTTTAAATTTTTGCAATCATTCATAATCAATAGTACATACATCATAAATATTTTCAAAACTGATCTTAACTATAGAATTAATCCAATGAAAGTGTAAAATTTATGCCAACTTGTCTTTGAAAATAAATTTCATTTCTGAAATTTTATTTGGATATTGACTTTTCTTTTCGTTGTCTATATGTCTTGCCTCTGTCAAGTGGCATATCAATGAAACTTATTTGTATAAATATTTTATACTTCCAGCTGTATTTGACATTTTTCTACAATTTGTCATTTGTTTTATATTTACAGGAGTCACATATTCATTCTCTCATGAATGTGCTACGTTATTGTAACCTAGATGAGTCTCTGGATGGGGAGGATAGCATCATCTGCCACAGTGCGTTAGACCGTTTACATAACACTAAGGAGCTAGACTATATGAGTTACATTGTGTTGAGGTTGTTTGAAAACACTGAAGTAAGTATCTCTATAAGCTTTTTGATTTGATGTTTTAAGTTGATACATTTCTATGATTTCATGATAGTTTAGGGGAAGTATCGGATGTCTAATATATTGGCATTTCTGAGCTACCATGGAATTTAGGTTTTACTTTTTTCAATCTACCTACTGATCCTAGAAGTTTCATCCGTTCGTGACTTAGACTTTAATAAATTTTATGACGAGATAGTGAATAAGAAACCAAAACCTTGATTTCTCCATGCTAGTGGAAGGTTCAGATAGAGATCTTAATGAAAGAAATACAATTCCATGGTTGCTGAAAATTATATAATTTTTTTTGCCCCTGATGTCAATTTTATTAGAATATTCATTGATAATTTTATCCATTCTATAATACATATTTACATGCAATTTCAATATAAGAAAACAAATAATTTCTAAATAAATGCTGATTACAAATTACAGAAAATCTGGAAAATTTATGATTTGAATTTCCCTAAATAGGGGAAGTGACTATTATAAATGCTGTTTGAAGATTTTTGTCATTTTCCTTGACAAATCGAGCACCTCTTGAGCTCTTTTTATACAAGACAAGATAGTAGTAGTCTTTTATCATTTTCAAAGATCAGTGGGATTTTTCTCTGTGATGTATTGGAAATTTTATTGTAGTAGGAAAAAGTCAACCTAATCTGGGAAAGAGAAGACCATTTTAGTATGAATATGATAATGATATGGGTGTATTAGTCCTAAACTGTGTTGATAAACCGAAAGCTTCCTTTCCAACATGGAATGAGGATTTTGATTTTATTGCAAAAGGCTTGCCATTTATGACAACGAAAAATGATCCACTTATGCCTTACAGCGCCTGAAGCTTTAGTGAAATACTTTAGGGCAGAGATGAGAGAATCTTTGGCTGCTCATTATGGCATATATTTTTTGCTCTTCAATGTTCATTGATAATGTGAGTCAACTGCAGGTAGCTTTAGAAGACCCAAAAAGGTTCCGGGTTGATATGACTTTCAGCCGTGGTGCAGACCTCTCTCCCTTGGAGGTAATCCATCTTGGTTATTCAATATATTAATTGAAAGCTCATTAAACAAATTAAAACATATGACTTTATTTGACGACTAGACTATTTTGCATCAAACGTACTCTCTTGCTCAAACCCATACTAAAGTTGAGAGTGAAATCAATGAAGATGCACTGTAAATGTTTATAAATACCAATTATTCATTTTTTAGCATGTTTGTGTCTGAAGAAGTTAGCAAGTACGCGTGCAAGTCTTGTGGATATTTTATTAAAAGAAACGAATAGTTGATTAAAAGATGAATGAATTGGATCAAAAGTATTTGTCCTTTGAATCTGTTGCGTACAAAATGTAGGGGATTTTCAAATAGAAACATTCATTTACTTGTGTGGCCACTTGCACAATTTGTGACGAAATTGATTACTGCGCGATGTTTGAACATAGTGGTTGTCTTTGTGGAAACTAAGATTTCAGTACCCATCTGGCTTCGCAGCAAAATGATAGTGAAGCAGCTTCGTTGCACCAAGAGCACACACTGCCAATAATGGGACCGGAAAGGCTTCAAGAGGTAGGATCATGTCTAACGCTAGAGACAATGGAAAGACTGATTCGCCCATTTGCCATGCCGGCAGAAGATTTTCCCCCACCTTCAACTCCAGCTGGATTCTCTGGTTACTTCTCCAAAAGTGCAGCCGTGCTTGAGCGCCTGGTAAATCTCTGGCCTTTTCATAAGCACACAAATCCTTCTGGAAAATAATATGTGCGTCCCATTTATTATAATTAATAGTTTTCATTATTCATTTTATGTTGTTTTTTCCATTTCCTGGTAAATTCTAGCGAAAGTGAGTTATATTGAGTTGCGAGGAATTCTACAACAAAAGCACAAAGGAATGTTGTTTGAATTGTAACAATAACATCCTCCTAACTTTCCCTAGTGAAAATAAAAAGTTCTCCCTGCTCTCAACTTTAGCTAGTTTGGATCAAATAATTTGCCACGGGCATGTCTTCAATCTTAACTTAGTCGGTTCTCTTTTTTTCTCCCTTTTAATTATGAATTCTTTGGAAAATTACTTGGGCATCGTCTTATCTTAGATCGTAGTTGATCTTGTCGCATCTTTTATATAATTGTTAGAGTAAAATGCAGTGTAATATGTCCTTGGGGTTATTTATAACTGGTTCTTCAAGCTCTTTTCCAACAAATTATACTTTGATCTTTTGACCTGAGTGAATTGCACTTTGTCGTTGTTCAATCTATCATGCAACTCATGGTGTACTTTTTTTTTACCAAACACCTGATTTTACGGATCAATCTTTTACTAATTTGCTGGACCGATGATGCAACGAGACAAAGACAACTGAAGACTATTTACTTGAAAAATAAAGAAATTTAGATTTTAAATATTAATTCCTATTTGACAATCTTAAATATAATTCTGTGTACCTTATTTTATTTTTGACATTTTGTAAAAGATGAACAATTATATTGGTGCTAACTTATTTGAGATATATTTAATTTGTAATAATACAAATGTCAAATATTTATTTAATATACTTGTTTCAATATATTTTTTTTTTTGGGAAAATGACAAATCAACCATCATCTTTTACTGTTGGTGACAAACCAACTACCATCGTTTTCTTTAACAAATTTACCACTGAACTATGAAAGAATGTCAAATTCAACATCACCATCACGTTTGTCATTAAATGTGATTATGTGGCGTCGCGGCGGTTTGTCATAGTTCAAGGGTTAAATTATTGAAATCGTGGTGATTTTTCATAGTTTAGGGGTTAAATTGGTAAAATTATGGCAGTTTTTCATAGTTCAGGGGTTAATTTGTTGAAATTGTGACAGTTTGTCATAATAGTTTAGGGGTTAAATTATTAAAATCGCGGTAGTTTGTCATAGATCAGGGGTTAAATTGTTAAACCGCAGCGGCTTGAGAAGAAGGAAATTCTCTTCTTTCACATATCACGACGGTGAATCTTTGAACATCAATAACTCTCTCAATTTTTAGTGGTTTTGGACACTTGAATACTCGTTTTCTATCTTCTTTTCGTGATGCACAGGTAGAAGAGATCTATTTTGGCATTGGGAACTTATGAGAGCAGATACGGGCTAGAAAAGATGCAGAGCTTTGCGGTTTTGAATTATGTAAGGGAAATTGGAGGAGTTAGAAACATTTTTAGGCCCCGAAAGTGGGACAAGCTGCCAAAGGCAGCTTGCCAGCGCGTAGATCTCAAAAAGTTTTGCGAAATCAAAAAAAATTCGTCCAAATCGGTCGACTAAGAGTAAAGTTATGGCATTCCAAAGTTTTCAAGTAAACAATCTCATTTTTTTGCGTGCCTGAATCTGCTCTGATAAGCACCGAATGACAAAACAGATGTTTTCTACTTGTGCATCGCGAAAAGAAGATACCAAATGAGTACTCAAGCGTCCAAAACCGTTGAAAATTGAGAGTTATTGATGTTTAAAGATTCATTGTCGCGATACGTGAAAAAAGAGAGTTTTTTTCTTGAAGAGGAACCACAGCGATTTGTCGTTAAACCGCGCGGTTCGTCATCAAGTTGCAACGGTTTTGTGTCAAACCGCTGCGGTTTGTTGTCAAGCTGCAGAGAATTTTCTTCTTATCAAGCTGCGACGGTTTCAACAATTTAACCCCTGAACTATGACAAACTGTCATTTTAACAATTTAACCCTTGAACTATGATAAACAGCCACAGTTTCAACAATTTAACCCCTGAACTATGACAAACCAATGCGGTGCCAAACAATTTAACCCCTAAATTATTATGACAAACTGTCACGGTTTCAACAATTTAACCCTTGAACTACGATAAATCGCAACGGTTTTAACAAATTAACCTCTGAACTATGATAAACTGTCACGATTTTAACAAATAAACTCCTAAACTATGACAAACCGCTCTGGCGCACATCATCACGTTTAACGGCAAACGTGACAGTGATGTTGGATTTGATATTTTTTTTATAGTTCAGTGGTTAATTTGTTAAAAAAAATAATAGTGGTTGATTTTTCACAACAATAAAGTATGGTGGTTGATTTGCTATTTTTTTTTTTTATAGTTATATGGGTAGTTAATAAAATTGTAAATAATTAATGTAAATTCAATGATTAAAGAAAAACCCAGCATAAAGCTAGGGAGCCTAGCCCATCTTTTTCATGGCTATCAATTTTTTCTGGAGCTGTTTTTCTCGAAGTTTACTTCCGTTTCATCTATTAACATTTTGTTCTAAAAGTTAGTTGGGAAGAAAGAAGTCTTCTCTAAAATTGAAATTCAAGTGTTCACTTGATGTTTTGATGAAAGAAAAGCTATACATAACTGATAAAATTCAAAAGAGCAATTATTTTAAAGCTTTATCTCGAAGACAGGTTTGTTCCTCTCGAACCTGTGAATTGGCAGCGTGAAGTGGATGAAGAGATTACTGCTCTTCACAACAATAACACTAGGAGCTTAGTTTCTCCACACTCGGGTTCTAAAGTGATACGTTGCAACTGTTACAGGTCATGTTTGACTCGGTGTGACAAGGGTTATGTTTCAATTATTAATCAAACCATATAATCTCTGATAAAAGTGATTATATTATCAAATAAGAAATAAATTAGTTGGTTTATTTATTAATAGATGAGTTAATTAATTTAGTCGCTAGAACTTGATCGGAGTCGAGTGTGTTTGACTCAGGTCATGCTGTGAAATAGCTGTACGCTTTCAAACATTCACAAGCTTGGACTATCTGCAGCTCTTCAAGTCTTTTTATCCAATGCGGAAGACTGTACATTGTCATCTTCGGCATCCATTTTCTCGAGCAAAAGCTTCGCGCTTTTGTCATTCTTAGAAATTACCCCCCAACGGAAAGCTATTATAGTATTTGAAACCCTGGTAAAGAAATCAGATTTCCTCTTTAATGGAGGGAAGAAGGACGGAGGAATGGCTGGTTTCAGAGATAAAAATTGGACTTTCTTGCTCTTCGATCTCGCCAGTGGAGTGACTTTCTATGAGCATCATCGTTAACAGAATGGGTGAGATAGAAACTTCTCATAAGGAATTCAAGAACCGTAGGACAAAATGGAAAGGGAATTACAGAGAAACAAAGTGATAGAGAGAGAGAGAGAAAGAGAGGGAGAGTAAGCGGAAAGAAGAGGAGATTACAGAGAAAAGATTGAACTTCAACTTCCGTTGAACTCTGTGATTGTATTAGGAGAGAGGAGAGGACAAGTTTAAACTGATTTCACCCAATATTTGAATCTTTTTTTGAGATTCCGTAATTACAGGATTCGGGTGATGATTTGAAACAAACTATTCGATAAAGGAATCTGTTCGTTTTCATCAGCAGTCTCGTCTTCTTCACCAATCCAGTCTCCACTGCTTTCTCTGTGTGCTTGTTTCAGCGACCAGAAATGGGTATTTGCTTTGGCTGCGTCAGAGTTGATCAATCAAATGAGGCAATTAAAGAAAAATTTTGGAAATTCTCGGAGGTTCTTCGCCCTGGATTCCACTGGGTTCCATGGTGCATGGGAAGCAGATTCGCCGGCTATCTCTCTCTTCGCATCCAGCAGTTGGACGTGTGCTGTGAAACCAAGACTCAGGTTTTCCTCTTTCTTTCTCTCTCTACCCACTATTTCTTCTCTCACGTCTGATATTTTCGTGGCGCAGGACAATGTCTTCGTAAACATTGTTGAGTCGATTCAATATCGCCCTCTGGCCCACAAGGCAAGCGATGGTTTCCACAAACCCAAATCCAAGCCTATGTTTTTTATGGTGCGACAAAAAAGCAAAACCATTAAATCTTCTTCAGGGGTCTATTCAGTTTATTCATTCTCTGTTCTTCAGCGATTAGATCAACTGTTCCAAAGTTGGATCTGGATTCTGTTTTCGAGCAGAAGGGGAAATCGCAAAAGCTGTCGAAAAAGAGCTAGAAAAGTTACCATTTCGTCTGCAAAATACGAGATTATTTCTTGGATTTGAGATAAATGAGTTATTGACCTTCATTTCAATTACGTACAGGCTACGTCTGGTTATGGGTTAGTTCTGGTGAAGTGGGCGGAGGAGAAGGGGGAGGCGGAGTCCAATTATCTGGCCGGAAAGAAAGAAAGCCAGGAGTGGTGGCCGGTGGGTGATATAGCAACGCAGCTTAGACATGGAATGATTCAAGCCTCTTTGATGAATCTCAAAGGCCTTGATGTACATTTATTCTTTGGTGTTTTTGTTCTCTTCTTTCCTATTCAAGGCAATTATGCATCTACAACTCTAGGAAATAGACAGATTAACCAAATCAAACAATTTCAGACTTCCTAAGAATACCACCACAATATTTCATTACCTGTGCTGAATGAAAGCTCATCGGAAAGCATTGGCTAGAAGTTCAAGCATGTTAATGATGACTATACTTTAATAATTGGGTAACAGCGTGTTAGTTTAGTTACCACTTGTTTAGTCGCTAGCAATAATTGAGAAAAATGGATGACTCATGCCTTCCATGTTAAAATTGAGTCAATTAGTCTTTAGTTATGGTGTTAAGTAGGATTATACAATAAAACATGGTCGTATTTAGATCAGGTGTCAAGACTGAGTGGATCCACAAGTCATCTACAACCTACTCAGCACAACAGGATCTTTCCAATTTTAATAATTCTATTTTGGAGCAAAATAAAAAGCTGATCAATAATATGTCCATGAATTTTAAATAAATGCAGCATCAACATGATTCATATAATTATTACACTAATCATAATCCAATCCCTAAAACTTCCATGACGAGCCGAGTTTGCTTACTAAATAATGAGGCGCAGGGCAATGGGGTGGATCAATTGAATCAAATAAACATAATAATAAGGACATCAACTGCCTTTCTTTCATCCAATGATTTCACACTAGCTCTTAAAATAATCTTAGATTTAAGTTCACATGGCACGACACTAGCTTCCAATCCATTTAGTTGGTAAAAGTAAAACAAACAGAAAATATTCTCAACTCAAGCCACCCCCCCTTTGGGTTCAAAAATTACTTTTTTTGTGAATAATAAAGGCTAGATGATAATAGATACAATTACAAGTACCACACGGCAGGGCTCAGCCTAAATATCTATACTCAATGCAAAAGAAGGTTATAGGCAATAATAGAGTTTTCTTACTTAGACATGTAACAAAAGTTGAACATGGATCATTTTTGTGCAAGAAAACTAAGAACTATCAGAGTCCTTCCCTGAATCAATATTCATTGGCTGTTGATTCTTATATCCGTTGATTTCTTCCTTGTACCGTTTTTTATCTGCTTGAGCTTTAGCTTCGTATGGTTCTTTCTCTTCACCTGAACATATAGAAAACCATCATTGTATATAGTTTTTTAGATAATGACACTCATCAACTGTTTGACAATAATAAAGAATACCTGACATCTTTTTCCACTTATCACCGAGTACTCGTCCCACTTCTGTGAACGCTATGCCTGGATTACTTTTTCTTATATTCTGCAGAACAAAAATATGATTAGTGTTTTACCTTTCTTCTATTACTGTGCAGCATGCTCCTATAAACGCATAAAGGAATAATTTTTAACCCAATTAACATGTATGCCAGTAAAGTGTATGAGATCATCAAGATTACTTCAATTTTAAGCTCAATACTTTTTGAGCAAGCCAATAAATAAAACAGGCTTCACCTCTCTTTCCATTTGGGAAAAGAACATGAAACCAGACATGGCCCTCTTCGGTGCATTTGGATCCTTCTTCTTTTTTTGTTTTTTCTTCTTTGAACTCTCGTCATCACCATCTTTTGATTTTTTCTTAGATGTAGATGCTTTGGAGGATAAAGATTCCTTTTTGGATTCCTTTCTGGCAGGTTTCTGAAAATATATCAAAATTTAAGTTAGATGCAATGATAATTTTACATGAAATATAAGCCCAAATTTCTGAAAAACGTCCAACCTCTTTCTCTCCACCACTTGCACTACCATCAGAGTCTTCTGCCCCTGAATCATCAGTTGGAGAGCCTTCATCGTCCTTGTCAGCAACAAAGTCTTCGTCCTATCAGCCATATCACATTATGAGAATGATGATTTAAGTGCACAATCAAAAACTGTGCATCGAAATGTATCCAAACACAAATAAGAGAGTTGGCACAGAGAGAGAGAGAGAGAGCTTCAATACAAACACAAAGAAGAGAGTTGACAAGAGACACAGAGGTGTCCCATTAATTGTTCTAGTACCCTATGTATCAATAATTTTAAAGAACTAATACATTCAGCCAATGTCAGACATCTTTCAAAGCAATGAGCGTCCAAATGTATTTAATTTAATTAATTAGCACTAGTACTAAGTAAACGGATGGGATATAGGGTAATGGAGAAGTTTATATGATGATCCTAACAATCAAGTGGAATCTATAAAAACTAACTGAGCGCAACATTAATGAAGATAAACACCCAGATCTAAACTGCTTGGCATGATAAACTCTCATAAAATAAAGGCCATATAAGTCAAGCAATAAATGCTTTGCAACAAATTTGATATTAGCGGATCATGAGTTGAACCTCAATAACATAGCTTTGCGAAAAACGAGTTTCACACAAGAAGATTCATAGGCGAAAAGCTAACAATAGGCCATTGTCTAAAAAACCAAACATATCTAGGAAAAGTCACCTCTTCATCGCTCTCATCTCCACCAGCTTCATTCTTAATCCGCTCCAGATGGGGATCAACAGCATCATCATCCTCATCCTGGAGAACAGCAGCAACACCATCTGCAGTTTGGACATCTCCCAAATTCATAATCTTTAACCCTTTCCCACTGCATGGATGTCAATGAAATTAAATGAGAACTATAGACTGTATTGACACTTTTAATTAAATAAGAAACTCAAACTGACCTGATGAAGTCAAATAGATTATGATATTCATTCCTTTGGATATTGCGAAAGAGATGTTCTTGCTCAGTTTTAAGACGAATAAGTAGATCAAAGTAATGCATATTTGAGCCACCAGCAGCGTGTCTCTCAAATTCCACATAGTTAATCTAGTTGTGCGATTGAACAAAAACAAGGAATTCCCATGAGACTTTATAATACATCATATGACATCAGATCCTGCAACTGCGAGTGAAAAGAATATACCTCCTCGTGAAGAATAAGAGTGGGGGGTTTGGGAAGAAAGAAGAAGCTCTTCTCAAGAGGGTACAGCACACCATCTTCAGCTTTCAAAGATGACTTCACAGCATAACCATCCTGACAGCTACGGAACTTTCCTGGTTTAGTAACTTTCGCAGCAGATAGACCTCGCAATATTGTAGTAAACACTTCATGTATGAGTCCCTGTTTATTTATACAATCACCCATAGCAATGAAACTTGAACTCAGCATTTCCTCAATTAAAAAATTTAAACAATTCCCTGTGACACTATAACATTGTTGGCAGTTCAGGCAATTAAGATAGTTTCAGGGAAACATTGATCACCTTATAAGATGGTTCTAACTTGTCCTTGTACTTTGTATTTAAAAGGTCTTCACTCATTGACAGAGTGCTTTGGACAACGTAATCTGTTTCAAACTGCATATAGACATACAATGTGTAAGAAATATCATAATATACAAATTTATAAAGCTACACTCTTTAAAAAAATGAAACTGACAATACCTGCAAAACAATGTGAGGGTACAAAGTTTGCCCCTTACGAATTGGAGGGTCAAGAGTAACAACAACAAAAGTATGGGGCTGGTTAGACTGCACATAGACAGAACAATCACATAAGATAAAACAATTGGACACTCATAAATGGTCACATTGATTAGAAATCTAATATATTCATTTATTTTATTCAGATCTTAGCAGATTTTTTTTTAATAAGAGCAGAGGAAAATATTAAGAATATAATAACTAAAGGGATGTTTACGTTGACGGAGGGATTAGGGAAAAACCTTTGGAAGTAAAAACAGGCGAACAACACTACTGTACTGTATTTTAAAGTCATTAGCTTGTCCTTGGAGACGAAGGAATGAAAGATGCAGTTCGACACTGTACCGACCCCTGCATAACACCATCTATTCTTTAGCAATGCACGACTGGTTAATAAATATGAGACATAACGTATTGTGTAAATAAAAAATCAAGAAATTGTGAAACTGAGTATCATGCAAACAGAATTGAACAATGCATAAATCAACTCAACATTCACTACTCTACCTTGGAGTAAGAATGGCAATACCCTCAAATGTCACGACAGCTTCTTCACCTCCAGCACCAACATCAGCCATTGCCATGATTTTGTCTCGAAAAACCTGATAAAAAACTAAATGCAAATATCAAAAACAGTTATAACTCATATACACCATAATCCCTTGGGAATCACAATCCATCTGACCTGAGCAGGGGGATGATTTTCATCACCAACAAACTGGATGTTAGAATTTGGAATGTGAAAGCTCATCTCCATCAATGAATCTTTCTGTAACAATAATATATATAACTCTCAGGAAATACTTCACTCTTGAAATGATCAGTAATGCCAAATTTGGTGCAATAACATTACATTTAATAATATGGGGAACCACAAGTGAAAAACAGACCTCATTAGCACCTGTTGTATCATCTACATGGAACTCCAAAATAACATCATTTTTTCCTTGAAGCTGTGTTTGCGAGACATCAGCCAAAGATACCTCAAACGCTTGCTTAGAACCAACTAAAAATGTCAGCATATTCCCTACAAAAAATCATCTGCCATAATAAGAAAGTTGCACCATTTCGATTTAAAATATATTATATAACAAACAATGCCTTATAATTTTTTCTATCATTTCAACATTTGATTACATTTTCTCAAGAGCATTTAGATCTCTCTGACATATTGAATTCTTCAAAGATAATCCAACTTTTATACGTTTGTCTTCTCATCATTTGATGCCATAATGCAAGATTTAGTCCAAGAACCCAAAAACTCAAGTTGTCTTTAGATTACAAGTATTATTAGTAATGTTAAAGTGTCGACCCATAGGCAATCTGCCACACCAAGTACCTACAAGCAGGCATGGACCCAGACACGCCACCAACATGGATGGATAAGCTATTGTAAATTTTAAAAACTAAACTAGTGGCCTAGTCTGAAAATAAAATAATTTTTTTAGTTAAAAGTATTTCTATTAATCTACGAAGTATTCAAACACGAGGAAGCTATAAAACAGCCAACAACACTGCAAAAAAGAACCACTCCATAAAATAGTCACTATGTTTTGTCCACCACTCGAACACTGCAACCCATTTGAAAACCGACAAAACGACACTAAGCATAGCCAATTTTTCTTCACATATTCCAACCAGCCGTCTTCTAAGACTGCATAAAGATGCAACCTTCACTGCCAAAGCCCAAACACCACAAGCCATTTGAAAACCAACACCCACAATTCACCAACTTCTCTTTTTCCAAAAGACAAAAGCCTCACACATTGTCAAAGCCATAAGAGAAATTTGTGGAATGAAAACAACAAATATTTGAAGTTTTCTATTTGTTTTTATTAATTATGAAGAAAAATATATATTTTATTTGACATGCCAGTGTCGAGGTGCGAAACAAGAAACAATTACTTGGAGGGGCCAAATTTAATCAAGGCTAAAAAGTATTAACAGGTAAAGTTCATAAATAACGATATAAAATAAAAGTAATCATTGTCATTCTATTACAAATATTTATTTTGATAAACTTCATGGCAGA
Organism: Begonia loranthoides; assembly: GCA_022433065.1. NCBI lineage: Eukaryota > Viridiplantae > Streptophyta > Magnoliopsida > Cucurbitales > Begoniaceae > Begonia > Begonia loranthoides. Next base: position 7,917,727 of record CM039478.1, read on the forward strand.
CAGTGGTCTTTTGTACTTAACATAGAATGTTTAATTTTATGTCATGATTTAACAAGGATAATATTTTTCAATACAATTTCCTTTTCTAATAACTTTCTCAATAGTCTTTTCGTAATAGATATACCATTTAAGTTAAAATAATTTATGTTTGCAAACTTAAAATAACATTCTAGTGAATTAAATGAAACCCATATATAAACATTAAGCGAAAGAGAATAATTGAAAAATAGCAAGTGTAAATTATTAACATAACTAAATAAACTAATGGGAAAAAAAAAAGAAAGTATGCTGAAGTTCAAACATACATTTATCTAAATAATGGTACAAAATATCTAACGAAAAGAGAGTAACAATCCCTATAATTCAAATAATTGATCCACCAAAGAATAATATCAAATACCTCCAAAATGGTGTTCAATTGCAAAAAATAATGTTGTGGAGAATTTTTTTTTTGTTAAAGTTAAGCCCGCCTGGATCACCTAATCTCCTAGTTATGTCAATAATCATCGTGTCATATTACATGTCAGAATCCTAAAAATATTTTTTTAATAAAAAATCAAAGAAAAAAAAATATTAACAATAAAAGGTGATGAAACATTCCCCGCGTCATGTTTTAGCCTTATCATTAAGTTAAAAAATGTAAGAGCATCTAACAGTGGCCAGGAGAACAAATATATATATAATATGCGTCCAAAGTAAAATATTAAAAAGTGAATAAGTAAAATGCCAATCAACGCATTACCATTCAAATCAACATCCCCCCAGTTTCGACCACTAACAGAAAGCTGCTTCTCCTCTGCTAATATTCCACAAGTGTTTTGAAAAAAGTTGGTCAAACTGGTGACATCCTACAAAAATACAAAACAAAAATAATTATTCTAATTTTAAATTTTCAATAAAAGTAAGTTCTATCCCATTGCTCTTTCGTGAACATGGAATACTAGAATAAAACATTTTAGATGAGCAAAGGATCTGTTATGAAAAACCATTTGAGGTAGGATAGTAAAACTAGATAATTTCTGCAGTGTCAATTTCATAATAAGCTTTTTAAGCTGAACCATTGACTAGGATAGTAATAATCTCTGCATATTTCAATTTTATAATAAGCTTTTTAAAGTATCTTCTTAGACTGCCCTTGTTGGGTTAACTAAACTCATTACTTGCCAAAAGAAATATGACTAATTTCCTTTTTCTTGTTCATATAATCCACTGCAAATAACTAGAAGAAAATATTGTCTAAAGTAACTGTGGTACATCTACAGGTATCCAGCACAAAATAAAATTTTTCAACCTAACACCAAATAATAAAACGCAGCCAGCTACTTTAATCCTACGCTAAGGAGAAAGTAAAAGAGGAATCAAAAACCTGGTCGCGGAAGCCTGTGAACTTGTAATACAAACCATCCTTGATTCTCACACCAAGTTGATTTGTCCGTGGAACCTTCATCCATGTGACCCCAATAATATCAGATTTGTCTACCTCGATAGCTTTACCTCCTCCCTGTTTCTTCCATAGAATCCCGCCTGAATATATTTTAAGCTGTCCTGGATTCTGAATTCCACCATGAACATAAGAGTCTTAAATTAATTTCTTAAACCATAGTTGCATGGAAAAGAAGTTCGAGATCATGGCAATAGCAAAATAAAGCAGTTTCTTCATTTCTTCCCTCTGCCCCCTTTTTAACTCTCTTATAAGATTTCCAAAGTTTTGGACCAGTCTTTCTTTTTTTGGCCAAATTACAGTCAGCTTGGTAACATAAGAATCGCATTTAGAGTATTCTGGTATACAACAACGCAGCCCTCAAAAAGATCAAAACTGTAGAAAATTTAGTCCATATAACAAATTAGGGTTTTGAAAATGAAGATATAACAAACAACAGAGAAAAGAACATTAGCGTTTCTCTCTTGTGCTATTTACCAGCAACTAACCATTTGAATTCCATTCACTTGTCATAAAGAAAAACGAAAGGGTTTCAAAGACAGCAAACTAACAAACTCAAAATCATCAAATTCCCATCAAGAGCAACATATAAAAACCCTAAACGTAAATCGAACAAAATAACACAGTTTAGACATGTTATAACCAATCGTGGCTTCAAACACCATTAATAAAAGTTCTAAACGGAAATTTTAGAGCAGAGATGGAAAGCGAGGGCACTCACAGTTCCTCCACGGCCTCCCAGAGAAATGTTATTGAAGAGATGACCGTCAGTCATGGCGGCGAAGTTGAAACCAAACTGTAAAGCCAAAAAACAAGTGAAAGAGGGCAGAGTGCGTTCAAGAATAGGAGAGAAGGGCAAGAGGCGGGAGTCGGTTTCTCAATGCTCGTCGAAAGGCGGAGCTCCGAGTAATAAGCACCCTAGTCGAATTGGCGCCATCCTAGAGGTGATGCAGCATGTAATTCATCTTTTCTTTTTCTTTTTTGTCAAACTTTTATTTTTTTTAATATTTAAATTTTTCTTAATCTATTTTTATATTTTAATTTTACTTTCGCACAAGTACACGAATAATTTGGTGTCTTTAATGTCTATTTTTAACGTTTATTATTATCTTATTTATTATGACAATTAGAACTAAGGTCATAGTATAAAATTAAAAATAAATTTAATATTAATTTTTTTTATAGCTTCACTTTTATCTTTTAATGTTATAATCTTACGTATTATATAATTCATATATATTATATAACATTCGTTCATGTATCGGTATAAAAAATACATGGTTTTAAGTTAGTATAATTTTAATTTTTTCATTAAAATTTGTTATAGTTTTAAAATGATTATCTCGTGCACTTGTCACTTTTTTATAGCTGCGTGACATCTCATTTTTTATTTTATCCCAATTTTAAAACTTTATCTCTTAGAAAAGTGTAATGCTATGTTAATTTCACACACTAACGTGACGATTGCATGTCACTCACTTTACTAGTTCACGACCCGTAATTGACAAATAAGTAGTAAAATTTAGAGCGTAAAATTAGAGTCTCAAAGTAAAATTACCTTTTAGAAACCACAATCAGTACCAAACAGGGGAGCACCTCCTTACGCACGGCGTGACCATCTTGTTAGGGGTACAATACACTGTGCATTACCACTGTCATGTAGGCCTTATGTCTGCACCAAACATTACCACCATCATGCAGGACTCCTAGTACTATGCATTCGATGGAATTCATAGCCAACTCCTTTTCATACGTATTGGGTGCCTTAGCACGCACTCTTCCATGACAAACACTCACCTTCGTATAAGAAAGCATCCACCTTGCACTGTGTATTATCACTACCGCGCTACAGTTACCATACACCACACATTACTATCCTTTTGTAGGCTTCAAATATGCATGGAGCATTAGCACTGTCATGCAAAACTCTTTCTAAGCCCAACCAATTGAATTCCTTAGCATTGTAGGCTACTTGATGATCTATGTACCCATACCCACATCTTGACATTGTCAACTTTCCCACTAAGATCATTCAACCATTTTGATATTCTTACTTATTTTGATTTCACCTATTCACTTATTAATGCTTATGACTAATTTGTAATATTAAAGAGTTTCTTAATTAATTGCGAATTTTGACCAATTTAGATACAAAATTTAACATCCCACTAAATAAATAAAATGCAACATAAACCATCGATACTACATATTAAGAAAATAGATTTCGAAGTAGTAGCTATGATCAAAACATGTTAAATGTACAAGATACTTTTCTCGCTCTGAGTATAAAATATATGGCTTGCTTGATTATTCTGTGAGATTACTTATATTATTTTTTAATTTATTTTGTAATTGAAAAATTTGTCGAACTAAAGATTGATTTTCTCCCGTAGTTTAGGTCATCTTCATCATCTCTTCATCTTGGATCAATCTCGAGGCATCTCAGTTTGATTTGATGAATCAATTTAAGTTGAATCAGGTTGCATTTTGTCAACAAGGTAATTTTTGGGTTACCCTTGGATCATATTTGGTAGGACAGTTTGGGGTGTTGCTTGGCTGCACTAGTTCGTTTAACTTAGAATGAGTTAGGTCGAGTTACTGTTTGGGTCAACCTAGTAGATTATATTAAGTCAACTCATAATTAAATTTTGGCTGGACTTGGTCGGATCTTGGGTTAAGTTTACTCATAATTTGGGCTAGTTTTGGTATCGGTTGAGCCGTGTTGGATCTTGGGTTAAGTTTACTTCTCTCTTGGGTCACATCATCAAATTGTTCCCTCTTCTTCATACAGCCAAAGGTTTCTTTCACCTAGTTTGTGTTTCTTACACTTTCTAATCAACTACTCGAGTTGTATAATAGATGTCGATCTATCCTCCTTCCTCTAAAATGGTTGTCAAGTGGGCATGGGCAAGGAAGTTCATGTTCTATAACGATCCTAAATTTTATTTTTTTCAAATTGTAAATCTTAAAATTTTTCTGAAATTGATTTTTCTGTAATGATTCTTGAAAAGGTTGGGTAGAAATTCCTTACTGCTAAAATCCTTAAATAGATTGGAGATGAATTCAGATTGGGTTGGTTTGATATGGCTGGTGTAACGACCCGGATTTCATAAATCCTGAAAATGCGTAAAAATTTAAAATTTTCTTTTTAAAACAAATCAGAGTGCGTAAATCCGAATCGCTATTAACTCTTTCTTAAAACTCATCATGAAAACCAACTTATTAATTATGCGGAAGTGTTAAAAATCATCTATTTAAATTCTTGCGAAAACGTTATAAAATATCCCTTTTTAAATCATAGCGGAAACGTGAGAATTCTTTCAAAAGAAATACTAAACAATACTAAACTATTCAGTCATTTCGTTTTTCAAATAAAACTAAATCATTTCTTCATTGATTCAATACCGTTTACTTTTCTTTAACTTCGTTAATTCATAACCATTTACTTTCATTTGTCTTTTGCTTTGCCAGCCAGAATCCTGTGCGTGCAAAATCATCCATCCCTGCTTTGTTTACGTGTTCATCATTTTTGTCTTATCTGTTCGTCTTTTTACCTACACCACAAGTAAGGACGTGAGCTTACGCCCAGTAAGGAGATGGGGAAAAATAATATGTATTTCTCTCTTTAGTTTTTGTTGGAATGAGGGCCACCCAAACCAACTCTTTCATTAAGTTCGTTTTGCTCATTCGTTAAAAACTCGTACATCGAGCATGTAGATTGAGGGTTTTCCTTTGAGATGACATAGCTGTAAGGAACCTAACCTCCTGTGTGCATACTAGTCCCTTTCCCGACTTGGTAAGGGTGTATCCTAGCAGCTAGGCTAGATCCGGACTACCCATCTATCTCAACTCCCTTTTCCGGCATATACCCGCCTTTAGGGTTCTTTCTTTCTGTCCCGGCATATACCCGCCTTTAGGGTTCTTTCTTTCTTTTCCGGCATATACCCGCCTTTAGGGTTCTTTCTTTCTGTTTTGGCATATACCCGCCTTTAGGGTTCTTTTTTTCTTTTCCTTACTCATGCATGTGGGTACCATCTGAAGGTTGCCCCCTACTTGGTTTCTATTATCATGAAACATATACATTATAGAGTACATTAACGGAAACTGAAACTGAAATGAACATCGAAGTAAACATATAATTAAACTTGCGCATACAAAGGATTACAATAATTGAAATGACATGAATACACTAAGACAATAAAATAACGTGCGGCACTAACATGTTCATCGAAAGCTAGTCTAAACATATAAACATGCTTGAGAGTCAATAATTGAATAGATATGCTAAATGAATCCATATAATTCAAAACTAGAAGATTCTTAACCCGAGTCAAGAAATAGGAGTTACAAAAATCCTTATTTAAAGAAAACAGTTGAAGCCAAAAACAACTTACAATATTCATGCATACCTTTTTCATTCATTTGTTTAGATAACTAAACCTTTCCATTTGTTTGTTTAGTAAACTAAACCATTTTCCTTCGTTTGTTCCATTAACCATTCACATCATCATATTCACATCGTCGTAGTTCATATTTCATTCGTGCTTTCATCTTAATTAAATCAAAAATCAACTAACAGTAATACCACAAGACACAATTATCATGCTCTAGACAGTAAGTAAAACAACACTAACTAACACAAAACATGCCTCTATATGCTTCTTAATACCTAACTAGCGCTAATCATGTTTGCACATACTTTTTCATAACTGAAAAGAACAAAACTTCCAAATAGACTTACGACAAGAAAAGGGATAACGTTTAGATTAAACTGTATGTAACTTTCTCGCCATATAACTTTACTAGAAATCTGTAAAGAAACTCATTCTTTTCTAACATCTTAACTTCTTCTTTCTCTTTTCTTTCTCTTTAATGTCACTAGAAATCTGTCTAGGACCCGTTTTTATTACTTATTCATTTCAACTATCATTCCTTTGATTCGAGCTTAACAAGTACGTTCAGCAACTAATAGAAAATGTGGGCATTATATCATTCAAACCAAGGATAACTATAAACATTACCGAAACCAAACCATGAAACAACTCACACACACTTTACTTGGGTGTAGGGCTCAAGGCCAAGACAACCCATTCCTTACCTCGAAGCTTTAACGTGCATTAACGCTTAGCCGTTTTTCTTCTTCTCTTCTTCTTTGTACCTTTAAAATTTAATAACTTTTAATTATTAATCAAATCAATTAATCATTTGTCGTCTTTTTCTATCTTAAATTCTTATACGTTACTTACTAGAGTTTTCTAAACAAAACTGTTTCGTTAATTATAATGAGCTTACTTAATTAACCTAAATCAATAACGTTTAGAAACTACACTTAACGTATATCGAAAATCAACAAGATTCCATCCATAAATTATTGGCCTATATACCAAAGCTCAATAACAACATCTAAATCGAGTCATAAACTATTTTTACCCAATCCTCATGATATCTTTATTCCAATTAGTGAACCGAAACCAAAATCAACATGTATAAATTAGTACAACATTACACTTCATATTTCCACAATTCCTTTATGTTTTTAATCAATTCTGATTTAAACCAACATATTCTTCATTACCATATTCTTCATTAACCTGTTCATACTTTCAAAATACCAACAGTGCACTCAATTAGGAGAAACATTTCTAATCCATAACAGAACAACAAAGGTCATCTCACTACATAAAACCATTAATAACCTTTATCCAACAACTAGCACCAAGCAACAACTTAATCAATTGTCCAGAGCATATGCTTTATAACCCTACAACCATCATTACAATTTCTGCATAAAATCATTCTACAATTCATCCAACAACTCATTCAGCAACATGTTAACACATTCTCTTTTAGCTTTTCTGATAACTATAACAGTAAACAATTCCAATTTAACACCTTATTTTCCAGCCTCATAACCAATCTAACATATTTATGCTTTCAAAATTAACCAACTGAGAGTAACTACATTTAGGAAATTAACATCACAAAATCACCCAACAACAGAATAGTTTTGTCCAACATTATATCTTCTTAACATGCTTTCACTAACAAAGTACTTAATCCAAGCAACAACACTCACACGATCATCACAGACGCGTCAACAGAAAAACCCAACTGCTTATTACAACTCAAGAACATGCCAATAATCATGATCCAGCAGCTGAAATCCACATAATATTAACAACCAACCTTTCTTTCAACATTACAAATCAATTCTACTTCAGCAACTCAATGGGACAACCAACAGAAGAACTACTTATCATTCAAAAACAGCATCCAACCAATCAAAACCAGAATAATTCAGGATTCAGAAAACAGAGGAGAAATCCTCCTCACCTTGAAGACCCGAAGCCTCCTCCCACTTCAGCTCTCGGCCAGCACTGCCAAACATCAGGACACTCACTGCAACTCTCTTCTCCTTCCTTTTAATTCTTTCCAACCCGACAGCCATCTTCAAGTTTCAACCGCTTGCTGTCTGCCTCTTCAATTCATCAACAAACCCAATTAATGTGCTCACCTTGTGTGTCGGCAGCATCACATCTGGAAGGAGTCCCACGTGGAAATGGTTCAACCCGAGCTGCCAAATCGGGTTCCAGACGGAACCGGATCGGAGCATCCAATTCGAGGTCACCGGCAGCAACCCAACCGATGTCGGAAATCGCCCAGCCATTGCGAAAATCACCGCTGCCATCACACCCTATCCACTTCCGATCAATAACACGTAAAGGAGAAGGGAAGTCGGCCAAGCTTACCCCAAAAACGTCGCCAGAAAAATACGCCCGCGGGAGGCCGCCGAATCCGAGCCCAATCCCGACGTTCACTCACTGTTCGCTCACCGTTCTTCCGCCGTTCACTCGTCGCCAACCGTGGAAGCCGTCGCCGTCGCCGTGTCGAACCCGTCGCCCGAACCCGCGACCGAGCTCATCGGTGAGGAAGCTCACTCGAGCAGTCCCCTCTCTCTCCCTTGCACTCTCTCGATTTCATCCAAATGGCTTCTGCCATTTCTTCTTTTTATTTTTATTTTTTGTTTATTATTTATTTATTTTTTTTTTATTATATATATATATATATAACAATTAATTTTTTAATTAATATTTATTTTATTTTGATTACGTTAACTTCCATAATATATTATTTAACGAATACGTTTTTGGTAATACCCCGATAATTAGCCCACTTAAAAAGTCGAGGTATTACAGCTGGACTGGTTTGGTTCGGCTAGACTAATTTGGTTCGGTTAGCTGGTTCGGTTTAGTTTGCTAGACTTGAACCAATTCGGTTCACTTGATCTGGACTGGTTTGGTTCACTAGATTTGGACTAGCTTGGTTGGTTTTGTTTTCCAAAAACCTGATTCCCACTTCTTCTTCATTCTTCTTCGTCGTTGTTAGGAGAGAGCTCTTTCTCTCTGCTCGTCGTTGATGAAGACAGGGGTTCGTCGTCGAGTGAGAGTTCATCCAGCTCGGCTTCGTACTTCGTCGGAGGAGAAGGTTCGTGTAGAAAGGGAGCTCGGTTAGAGAGGGATTTGTCACTGTGAGGTCGGGCTTCGGTGGATGGACGATTTTGCCGAAGAGATTTACAGAGAGCTATGGAGATGGTTGTGACTCGAGCAGTGAAGTGAGGGTGTGGTTTCTTCCTCTCACCGAGCTTCCAATTTATAGAGGAAGTTTTGAAATTTATTCATTTTTCTTAAAAATGTTAATCTGTTTTGAATTGAGGCTAGGTTCATTGTTGCGTTTGAAAATTCCTTAGATTGAGAGTGATTTACTTTAGAAATGGGGAAAATCTCCCAATTAGGGTTGATTAAATTCCCTAAATCAAGAAATTGGTGTGTTAATCAACTAGTTAGGGTTTTGATTGATTCTCATTTAGAAAGATTGGATAATTTGAGAATAAAATTTAGAATGTTACAATCTTCTCTCCTTAAAAGAAATTTCGTCATCAAAATTTAAATTGTCACTTGAAAAGTTCTGAATAGACTTTTCTCATTTCCTCTTCTCTTTCCCAGATTTCTTCCTCTACATTTCGATTTCTCCATAATACCCTTACAAGTGAAACCTTCTTATTTTTCAATTCTCTTTTCTCTGAATCCAAAATTTGAATCGGTCTTTCTTCATAAGTTAAGTCAGGGTTGATTAAAACGTCGAGGGATCTGATAGGTAGAATGTACGTGGGATCTGGAACATATTTCTTCAACATTGAAATGTGGAACACGTTGTGTACATGCTTGAATGATTCAGGCAGATTCAACTGATATGCAACTTCTCTAATTCTTTCTGAAAATTGTGAATGAGCCTACGAATTTTGGACTTAGCTTTCATTTCTTACCAAACTGCATCACATCTCTCATCGGAGAAATCTTCAAAAATACTGATCTCCTACTGCAAATTCTAATTTTCTCCTTCTTTGATCGACATTACTTTTCTGTCTACTCTGGGCTGTAAAGATCCTTTTACAAATTAAAGCGACTATTTCCACAATCTGTCTTAAAATGCCAGGTTCAACAAGTATTTCATCTCTAACTCCGTTCCAATGCACTGGAGATCTGAACTTCATGCCATAAAAGTGCTTTAGAAAGCGTCATCCCAATTGAAGCTTGGTAACTATTGTTATAAGCGAACTCCACAAGCGGTAGATTTTTACTCTAGTTTCCTTCGAAATCGATAGTACATGCTCTCAACATATCCTCTAGGGTTTGAATCGTTCTTTCTGATTGTTCATCTGTCTGAGGGGGAAAGGTTGTACTGAAGTTTAACTAAGTGCCCATGTAGCGATCCGATTTTTCTTACATTTGAAAACGTGTAAAATTTGAAACCTTTTCTTTTATAAAAACAGCAGAAGACTTTTCTTTCATAAAATTCGATAATTAAAATCATTATCTTAAAATTATTTATCAAATCGCAGCGGAAATAAATAAAAGTTTTTCTTTTACAATTAAATCACTTTACAAAATATTTTACAAACCATTTCTCTTTTTTAAATCCTTTAGCCTAGTCAGCCACATGATCTGCGCGTGCAAATCCTTCATCAAATGCTCATTAACCTGCTCTCTTGTTCTCGTGCGTATACCTACATCAAAAGACTTAAACTAATGAACCTAATGCTCAGTAAGTGATATACAATAAAATCTTATTTGCACATGTTATTCTCTTTTAAAATCCATGCGTAGTTTCTATTTCCTGTTTTCGTTTTCCTTTATCTTTTATGTTTTAGTCTTTTTTCTGTTTTCGTTTTTCGTTCCCGTATGCATTGATGCACCCGACCCCGACACCCCTGGCATAGCAGTAATGACATAGTCTGAAAGCTCGCTAGCCGTTGACTGGTCCGTCTAATGCACCCGACCCGACACCTCTAGTATAGTAGCTCTAGCTACGACCGAAAGCTCTGCTAGCGGTTGTACGCTACAAGGCACAACCCACGGCTCGGGTTACAACCATCGCCTACTAGCGACTATGCCCTCAAATGCTTAAACGGTTTCACCAACCATTGGTCAGTTCGTCTAGGCACCAACCAGGGACTCGCTATGTGATAAAGGCTCGACTCCAATCGAACCGCCTGATAGCTATTGTGCACACCAATACACAATAACCCAACCTCAGGGATAAGCAGCTCCGGCCACAACATTTAGCTAGGGGTACAATTGTCGCCTACTAGCGGATGTGCGCTCCAATGCTTAAACAACCTCACTCACCTGTTGGCTAGTCAGTCTCGGCACCAACTAAGGACCAACTAACAAGCCCACATCTCATTTATCTTTATTCAGTATAATTCATTCATTTACGTTATGTTTTTGTTTCTTTTTCAAAACCATGCAAGAAAACCATTTTTGTATTCTTTTGAAAACCATGATGCGTGCAATGCGCGTGAATGCATACAGTTGAATCTCCTCGATATAGGCCTCAAAACATGCCTAATCTCATTATCATTATCCTTAACTTAAAAATAATAAACATATCATTAAAAGAACCTATATCTAATAAACACGCATCAAATATCAATACAATCATTAGGAAATGATCACAACCTAACTTAATAATCTATTAAAGCAGTAAATGCATGCATATAAAAAATCCTAATTCTTGCGATGTAGGGGCCCAAAGACCGAAACACATACAATATCAACTTACCTATCGGTCTGTAACATGTTTCAGCAGCTTATCCTTCTTTCTTCCCAATTCCTTCAAAACCAATAACATTTATTCATTAATTTCACTTTCTCAACAACCATTCATCGAATTCCATAAACAATAGAACTCAACAGTCGGCTTTGCACATAACGAACATCCCCCCTGCCTAAACATAACATTACACAAACTTAATAGAACCATAAACAACTTCATGGTTAAGCATCAAGCCCTAACCAATAGAGCATTCATATTCCTCAACAACCATTCACTTAATAAACAACAGAGGCCAATCCATTACATTAACGTCCAATAATCAATATCCTAACAAGCAATAAATAAACAAAGAACACTACACTTATACTTCTCGTTTATCTTCATCTTCTATTTTCAACACAACTTAATCCATGAATAGAGTATACATTTATCGAAGCTATAAACACACAGAGAACAAACTCAGCATACCAAGCCAAATTCAACAGATTATCACTTCGTCAAAATCATCCAATAACAAGGAAGAAAACCGTTACCTGAAAAGCCTGAGAGAAGAGAACAACTTTTCCTTCAGAAGCTCACCCTCGTTCCTCCTTCTACTTCAGAACCTCTTGGCCCTTCCTTCACTCTGACTTTGTGCTTCTCTCTATCTATCTTTCTCTCCTTTCTCTCTCGGTCATCTCTCTGTCTCTTTCAGCAGAAGCTTCCCCAGAGAGTTTTTCTCTCATCTGTCTATTTCACTTCCTCTTCCCCTTCTTCTTTCTATCTCTCACGCAGAGCATCCATCTCTCTCCCTCACTCTCTTTATTTGTCTTCTCCTGTAAGTTTCACTATCCCCATAAACCTAACCCTCATCCTATTCGGCCACCATAAAAGGAAGGACACGTGGGAGACGTTAGAAAACGTTTGCCTTGGGATTATACATTTTTCTAGAATCACTATGAAATCAGTCAAGTAGCCGGTCGAGTAAACTCGACCTCATATGTAATGCCCCATTTATTTAAAACTGTTTTTCTCTTATTTAAAATTTGTGATACAAAATTTTTTGCTTAATTTATTCAAAATGTGTAAATTAATGTCATTTGAAAATATATCAAAGTTATTCAAGCAGAAGTAGATATTAAAACATAATTTATGTCTTACAATAAAAGTTTACAATTACAAAATATTTATTTAAATTACAACACCTATCATACGATGAGCCATAACTATCAGGTCGAACCTAACTAATAACCCAATGTATCATCCTAAAATATCCCCTCCTCTGCTGGTACACCAATATTCTCATCACCTACACCAACAAGACTTAACTAATGAGCCTAATGCTCAAGTGATAGAATGAAATAAAATGTAAATATGTTGTGCATATTTGAAATCCTTTTTTGTTTTCCATTTCCGTTTCTTTTTCTTTTCTTTAGCTTTTCTTTTTCTGTTTTCATTTCACATTTCTTTTCTGTTTACAATCCAGAATAACCCGAAAAGAACCTCAGGTTTATCTTGGACCTCGTATCTTTGGTTACAGAATGCCCTATAAAGAACCTCGGACTCACCCTGTACCTTGGTCTCAGAATGCCTAAGAAAGAACCTCGGGCTCACCCTGTATGTAACGACTCGAATTTTCATAATTCTTAAAAATACGTAAAAATTTAAATTTTCTTTTTGAAAAAAAATCAGAGTGCGCCTAACCGAATCGCTACTAACTCTTTCGTAAAACTCAGTATAAATTCACCTTTATTAAAACTTATCGGAAGCGTGAATAAAATCATCATTTAGAAACTTAACTGAAACATTAATCATTTGAATGGAAAGACTAACCAATTTAAATACATTTCAAATAAAAACAATGTTAATTACATCTTAGATAATTTATTTAAAATATTTCTCTTTTACCGTTATGCTTGGCCAGCCGTGAGAATCCATCGACATGCAAATCCATCATCTTTGCTTGCTATTGATTTTTCTTTATCTTTTGCTACTCCTAGTCCATGCATTCTTCTACGTACAGTACCTACATCTACACCACAAGCAACTATAAGTCCAAAGGGCTTAGTAAGGAAAAAGGGAAATACAATTATGAAATGCCTCTCTTTAGTTCATTTGGAATGGGGGCCATCCAAACCAATTCTTTCATTTACGTTTTCTTTCTTTCTTTCTTTCCTTTCTTTCTTTCATTCATTTCTTTCTTTCTTTGCTTTCTTTACTCGTACTTCGAGCTGGAGATTGGAGAATTTCCTTTGTGATGGAATAGTGATCGAATCTAACCTTTTACTTACAACTAGAACTCCCGTACCTTATGTGGGAGGGGCTTCGGCTAGTTGCAGACTAGACCCGCTACCCATCCGCCCCCCAACTCCATTTTTCTTTGCTTTTCGTTTTCTTTGTCTTTTCATTATCATTTTACTTTCCTCACCATGCATGTGAGCACCACCCCAGTGGGAGTACTCCCTACTTTGTTTCTATTATATGATGCATGAACATATAACATAACTTTAATAATAATTTAAGTGCGCATCAACGAAAGTAACTAAAACTAAAAGCAACTAAAATAGAAAGCACAAATGATACATAGCAGTAATTAAAAGCACAAAATAGAAAACTTTCATAGTGTAATCTTGTAAACAGTAAAGCAGAGGAATTGAAAATATACTATCATACCCTAATGTCTTTCTTAGTCATTTTACATGCTTACTACATTTAATTAGTACTTTCACTCTAGATTATAAACAAGATCCTACCAAGAAGACAATGACAAAGCAATTATATACGTTCACATAATAATTGAAATCTTTGAAACTCTTAACTCATGCACAGGTCATTTATTCTCTTTTCATTTTCATTATCATTCTTCCCTCCATTACATTAATAATTTGGAAAAAGAGCAATAGGAATTTGAAAACGCATTTAAACAATGAATTTAAATAAGAAAAAGCATACTTGAATTGAATTACTAAAACAACATACTATAATTTAACATGTAAATTCTTTTACTAAATTTTCTGTCCATTTACATGCTTCTTACTTTTATTATCTAAGTGATTTAAACATGCTTTGAACACCCATTACACACTAATTACACATGCTTAAACTAGCTAATTATCTTAACTAGGGTACCTGCTTATTTAGTCAGGTAAATCAGTTAATCATGTTGTATATTCTAATTAATTGAATGCTCAAGTTTGATTAGTTAATTAATCACTTAACATGCTCATCAAATAATTAAACTTAACATGCTCCACACTTAATTATTTCATTATATGATTCAATTACCAATTCAATTACAATCAATTACGTTGATATGCTAATTCAATTACATACTTAGCAAATTAGGTAAACATGCTTAGTTAATTCAGTGAAATTACGATTTATTAGTCAACTCACTTATTAGCCGATTCATATGTTTGGTCAATTTACATGCTTGATTAAGCAAATAATTAATTAAACTTGATTAATCTAATTCTTTAAACCAATTAATGACTAAGCATGTTCTTCCTAATTAATTACATGTTAAAGTTACATACTTAGTTAATTTCATGCTCAGATGGTTAGTTAATTACCCTAACTAATTGACATGCATCCGAAAATAATCAAATGAATTAAACGCGCTCAACAATTTATTAACATGTTAATCTAATTATTAACATGCTCATGTGATTATTTTACGACTAGTTAATCAATTAGTTATTGACTAACATACTCATTAATTTAATATGGATACCAATTAAAGGAGATTACAATAAAATCAATGGCAGAACAATAACGAGGGGAACATAGCAAAATAAATTATCAGCAATAAATCATTACAGTTAGTAAGAAATTAAATAACGGAACAAAGTCATTATTAATGAAGTTAATAGTTCATTTGTACTTATCCTGTCGTTCATCATTCCTCATTCACCATTTACTCTCTAAGCATTCTTAGGAATCACACTTACGATAAGAAAATAAGCTAACTTTAAGGGGAAGCTATAATATCAATTAATCTACACTATGAACAAAGCTATTATCTAACGACAACGAAATCAACAAAGGGATTCACAACAGAAATGCACCCAAGGAAAACCAACACTACTTGATCATTTAATTTACATGTGGGTAACTAACTATCAGAGGGGAAATGAACTCACAGCAATTAGTAAAATAACAGCAAGAATAAGATTAACATAAACAAGGGAAATCACAGTTCATTCTTATTCATTGCTACTCCTCTTATCTTAGCTTACTTTTCTATTAAACATTCTTTACTTCGTAACAAACAACTCAACACTTCACAACAATTTATCTAAGGCCTATAAGATAAGGCATATAAGCACAAGGGAAAGTTATCACCTAAACTAGCCAACAACAATAGTCAGAACCAATTCAGGAAATTATCATCTACCAACAACTACCCAGGAGCATTTTAAGACAATTAATCATACATTAAGCATTCAAGAGCACTAACACAAACTCACGCACCCATACTTGTGGTGTAGGGTCTCAATGACCAAAACACCCTTAATCCTTACCTCAATTCTTGTCGTGCATTTGCATTTAATTGTTGTCTTTCTTTGTCTTTTCGGTACCTTCACAAATTAGTAACAATTTCATATTATCAACTAACCTGTAAACTCAACAATAGTTAATATATCAATAACTTAAATCCAATCTACAACACCAGAAACGATTCCCACATATACAACCCATAGCCAAAACGTAGATTATTATCCAACTTTGCAATTTAACCATGCTTAAGAGAATAATTCACATTATAGCTAATCTGAATTAAACTCCTAACTTCATCGGATGCAACAACGGATATAGCCAATCTCTTTAATAGCCCATTCAAAGCCTTAAAAACCATCCGACCACATTACAGATTACTCATTGTAATTTGACCAAAATACATCTAATATGGATAGTTAAATCAATGCAACAGATCCTTGTTTTCAAATCAACACAGCACAATCAACAATCAAACTTGGCCTTAAAATCAAAGAAAAGTCGGCTCACCAGAACACACCCAAGGACCCGAGACGTTCTTCAGCTATCACCATTCATCGTTCAGAATCCAACAAGACAACAAATCATTTCCATGTTTTCATCCATCAACAATCCAGCAATAAAACAGAGGTAGAATGCATTAGTAAACATTCAGGAGACAAACAGAAATCAGATTTTAGTTTGCTCACCGAAGCTAAGAGACAGGACATTCCTCAGTCTACAGCTACGCCATCTCTAGACAACTGAACACTCACTTGCTACTCTGTTTCCAGCAACCATCAATCTCTGTCATGCTAACCAAGCTCACAACATCTCACGGTTTTGCAGAGAGCCAGAGAGCATTTCATCTCCATCATCTCCCCATTCTCTCTGCCATTCCAAAATATAACTCAAATGGAAATTTGAAATGCATAAACTAACCTATCCCACGATCCCAGCTCCTTATTTTTCGGATCAAGCTCCACGCCGTATCGCTATCTTTCAGCTCCCAACTAAACTGCCAGGCAAGCAAATAGAGGAACAATTTGGACCACGGGCCTTCAGCTGGACAGAGAGAAACTCAGACCGTCAACCACCCCCAGCAGAAACGAAGCCCAGCACAGTCTAATCCTACAATGTCCGACCACAGCTTGCCTTCGCCGTCGCCCTTCTTTGCTGTCAATCGCCTATCAGTAATCGGAAAACTCCAAATCGAACCCATTGAGTCATACTTCTCAAGTCTGAGATCGTCGCAACGCGTCGTCAAACTGCGCAACCCATCGTGACGAAGCACGCTCGTCGGACCGTCGCCGTTGTTCGCCCTTTGTCGTCGCACACCAGCACTCGTCAGATCGTCGCTTCCCTCTGTCCCGATCTCACTCGCCAGAGCCCCCTCTCGGTTCTCTTTCTCACTTTGGGCTTCTCACGCGGCTCCCTCTAGAAGAATGGCTTCAGCCATTTTTTTTTTTTTTTCATTTTGTTTATTTAAATTTCTTTTTATTTCATTTTAATTTGTTTTATTCTTTAAATTAAACTTTACTTTCAACCCTACATTTTTCATGCATTAATCATACGTACAATATATGAATCGACTCGAATTGTAACACTCGACTTATTCCAAATGTCATTTAAAGATTATTAGAGATCTAATTTAAAATTCTTAATTATATTTTATAAATTGATTTCTATTAATTAAACTTTTAATGAATTCTCTTAAATTATAACTTAACAGTTGCGTCATTGGTAACACCCGATAATTAGTCAATAAATTCGACTATTCCCATATTACGCTTTAATTATATTTATTAAATTCCTATAAAAAGTCGGGGTGTTACACTGTACCTTACAACCTTTGTACCTCATAACCTTGTTTAACATATCAATTATTCTTTCTTTACTTAAAACTTTACCGCTATCGTTTAATATTCGTTTCTGTTCTGTTTTCAAAATCATGCATGAAAACTTATTTTTGTATCGTTTTGAAAACCATGATGCATGATACTCACAAATCATACAATTCTATCATATCATTCCAATAATCTCTAAACATGCTTATCTATGAAACATATCATTAAAAAAACCTAATTCTAATAAACGTCCGGCAAACAACATTACAAATCACGGAACATACTCAATATCTGGTAAAGCAGTAAACAATCTAAATATTCTATTAAAGCAGTAAACAGTCAGCAAACAATGTTGTAATTCTTATGGTATAGGGTCCAAAAATCAAAGCATAGTAATTATCAACTTACTTGGGTTCCTTAGCGTTTTTAGCTTCTTTATCCTTTTTCTCATTCATTAATACTTTTAAAGTAGTTATCATTTATTTATTAATATATTTATCATTTATAAGCCCTAACTTTGATACCCGTAATTATTCCTTACCATTTTCCTTATTTATTACCATTTAACTCATTTCTATTTATCTTTCTTAATTTCTTAGGGTATACTTAATTTACACATTTTTCCTTTTTATTTACTTATCTAATTTATACATTTTCTATTCTCTTAATTATGTTTAGTAATTCTACTATTTTATTATAACCTAAGCGTAATAGTTTAATCCATAATTATTATAATTAATTTATAATTATTTTAACTATCATTTTTCCATTAATTATTTTATATATTTTATTAATCATGGATAGTACCAATCAGGAATATTTCCAGAAAAGAACGCTCTCAGTAATTCTCCTTAGATAGAATATCCTTTCCAAGTAAGTTCCGAGAAAGACTGGCGGTCACAACGGTTCTTATTAAATACCAGTCTCCTTAGACAGAACTTACTTGCACAGTACAATTACACCACTAATATTATTTCTAAATTAATAATATCGTGATAATAATAATAATAATTGAACTAACATTTATCAACTAAATAAATTTAGGAGAGACGGAGATTCGTTACCAAAATTTCTAAAGTGATTGAGTATTTTTCTCTTGCCGAATAATCTACAAAATACCAAAATAATAATTCTGCCCCCGAACTTCACTATGCAAAACCCTCACAAAACCACTCTAAAAACCTCACTTTTCTCTCCAGAATTTTCCTCACTCTCCTCTCTTCCAATTTTCCTTTGTAAAATCCATAATTCAAACACACATATTTACAAGAGAAGATAATTCACTAGATATTGCCAAGTGGACAGCCTGTAGGTAATTTAGTGGAAGTTAGGTTAGGAGTTAGGCCAATTTTTGAGATTTGCAGCAGCTTCTTCCAATCCCAAACGCTGCCCAAGGATAAAGAGGAACAAAACCCAAGTGGAAGACACTTGTCAAGACAAGAAGAACTCCACTCCCACTTTTTAATAAATTCTAGTATTTTATTATTATTAATATATATATATATTAATGTTGTTTCGTTTCATTGACCACACTTTGCAATTCACGTTATCCAATAACATATTTAATCAATAATAAATCTTCTCTTTGTCTCATTTGTCATGTCACCATCATTGATCATTGTCCAACCACTCTCTTAACCAAACTAGCGAACGAGCCACCTGAATTTCTAACCGAATTGAACCAATCGTGAACCAAACTAGTTCACCTCTCATTAATTCCACAATCTTTAATTACAAAAAATCCATTTAATTTTTCTCCTTTTAAATTTTAAACCCATTTTTCACTAAATTAAATTCTCTTTAATGATTTAATTAAATCCTTCATTTAATAAAATTATTTTCAACATCATTCCAATTCTTGATTTACTCCAAATATAGCTTGATGATAATTATCGGTCCAAGTTAATTTCTTCGATTTTGTATCCCAAATTAATTTCTATCAAATAAATCCTCAATTATTCAATTATACCCAATTAATTTCTCAATTATTTTTACTTAATTATGTTACGGGAAATCGGGGTATTACATTTGTCCCTCATATAAATTTCGTTCTCAAAATTTAATTAAACAGCTCAGGGTATTTGGCTTCCATATCATCTTTCTTTTCCCATGTAGCTTCTTCTTCATTGTCTTGGTTTTGCCAAAACATATTGACGAGTGAAATCTCTTTATTTTCGTAGTTTCTTTATTCTAAAGTCAAGAATTCTAACTAGTTTCTCCTCGTAGCTCAAGTTAGCTCGAATTTCGATTTGTTCTTGAGGGTTCATCTGAATGTTATTTCCAAGACATTTCTTTAACATTGACACGTGAAATACATTATGAACCCTTGCCATGGTATCCGGTAGTTGTAACTTATACGCCACTTTGCCAATTCTTTCTATAATCTCAAATGGACCAATATACCGCTGATTGAGTTTTCCTTTTCTTCCAAATCGCATAACACCTTTAAATGGCAATAATTTTAGAAAAACTTGGTCTCCAACATTGAACTCTAAGTCTCGACGACGATTGTCAGCGTAGCTTTTCTGATGACTTTGAGCAGCCAACATTCTTTGTGTGATGATGGTCACATATTCGACGGTTTGTTGAATTATATTAAGCCCATAATAGGCAGCTTCACCGACTTCACTCCAGTAAAGAGGGGACCTACACTTTCTACCATACAATGGTTCATAGGGTGTCATTCCAATAGTTGTCTGAAAACTGTTATTGTTGGCAAATTTAACTAATGGTAGTTTCTTTTCCCATCCAATTTGGAATTCCAAAACACAGGCACGTAGCATATCTTCCAATATTTGAATTTTCCTTTTGCTTTGGCCATCAGTCTGCGGATGGAAAGCAGTGTTAAACTTCAATTCGGTACCCATGGCTTTATTCAAACTCTTCCAAAACATTGATGTGAATCTCGGATCCCAATCAGATACGATAGAGACCAGAACACCATGTAGTTGCACAATCTCTTTAACATACAGATCTGCAAATTGATTCATTTTATAGGTCATTTTCACTGGTAGAAAGTGGGCAACCTTTGTCAATCTATCAATAATTACTCATATTGCTTAATGTCCTTTTGTAGTCTTTGGTAATCCAGCAACAAAATTCATTGTGATGTGTTCTCATTTCCATTCAGGTATAGACATTGATTGGAGTATTCCTCCTGGTCATTGATGTTCAGCCTTAACTTGTTGACATACCTGACACAGTGCAACATATTCGGCAATGCCGATCTTCATTCTCAGCCAATAGTAATGCATCTTAAGATCCCTATACATCTTATTACTTCCGGGGTGGATGGTGAAACTGGAAGAATGAGTTTCTTTCAATATCGCCATTCGCAAAAGTGAGTCGGTTACATACCACCTATTTTTATATTTCACAATTCCATCTGTAGATAAAGAATAGTCTTGAAATTTAGGCAGTGTCAGATTTAACTTGAAATCTTTACATTGAACGTCTTCCTGCTGAGCTTCTTTAATTCTTTTAAGTATAGAAGGTTTTAGCGTTAGGGCGGCTAAAATATCTGCCAGCTGTGTAGGAGCTAACTGTACATCTAACTCTCGCATGCCTTTTTGTAATCCCGTAGGCATCTCTTGGCATGTTAAGCTCATTAAAGCAACTTTCCTACTTAGGGCATCTGCCACAATGTTTGCTTTTCTCGAATGATATTTGATCTCGCAGTTATAATCTTTCACAAATTCAAGCCACCGCCGCTACCTCATATTTAACTCTTTTTGCGTGAAGATATACTTCAAACTTTTATGGTATGTAAAGATTTCACACCTTTTTCCATAAAGGTAATGTCTCTAGATTTTTAGTGCGAAGACTACAACAGCAAGTTTGAGATCTTGAGTGGGATAGTTAATCTCATGTGGTTTAAGTTGTCTTGAGGTGTATGCAATTACCTTTTCGTTCTGCATTAAAACACCACTGAGTCCACTTTTGGATGCATCACAATAGATACAAAATTTTCCTTCTTCTACAAGTAGGGTCAATACTGGTGCTGACGTCAGCCGACCCTTTAATTCTTGAAAACTTTTCTCGCATTTGTTAGACCACCAGAATCTCACATTCGTCCTAGTCAAACTAGTGAGACGTAGAGCAATCTTTGAAAATTCACTGATAAAACGTTTGTAATATCCTTCCAAACCATGGAAGCTTCTAACATCACCCACGTTGTTTAGCTGTACCCATTCAACAATGGCCTGGATCTTGGCCGGGTCCACAACAATACCTTCCTTAGAGATAACGTGGCCGAAGGTAACTTCTTAAAGCAAAAACTTACACTTTGAGAATTTTGCATAAAGTTGGTGCTGTTCTAAAATAAATAGGGCTATTTTTAAATGTTCACAGTGTTCTTCTTCTGACTGAGAATATACAAGAATATCGTCGATGAAAACTATAATGAATTTGTCGAGATGATCCTTGAATATCTGATTCATCAAATCCATGAAAGTTGTAGAGGTGTTGGTCAACCCAAAAGACATTACTAGGAATTCGTAGTGTTCATATCTGGTTCGAAATGCTGTCTTGGGTATAACTTTTGGTTTAACCTTTAACTGATAATATCCCAAGCAGAGATCAATCTTTGAAAATACGCATGAACCGTGGAGCTGATCGAATAGATCGTCAATTCATGGTAGAGGATATCAGTTCTTGATTGTTACTTTATTCAACTCATAGTAATCCACAAACATTCGTAATTATCCATTTTTCTTATTCACAAATAAGACCGGAGCTCCACAAGGTGAGAAACTAGGATGGATGAATCTTTTGTTGATCAATTCCTCGAGTTGAGTCTTTAATTAGCGTAACTCAGCGGGCGCCATCTGGTACTGATTCTTTGAGATTGGTTCTGTGCCAGGATGCAAGTCTATTATGAATTCGATTTCTCTATTAGGTGACAATCCAGGGAGATCGTCTAGGAAAATTCTCGGAAAGTCCTGTACTACCATAACATCCTCGACCTTTGTCTCTGTCTTGACAGTGGTATTCATAATATTCACTAGGAATCCTTCACATCCATACTTCATCAGTTGATCTGCCTTGAGTGCAGAAATAAACATCAATTTGCCTTTTTCCTTGATTCCACGGAAAATGTGATGTTCACTATCAAGAGGATGGAAGCAGACCTCACATCTTGTATAGTTAATGATTGCCTGGTTCTGAGTCAAGCACTCCATGCTGAGGATAATATCGAACCCTTTTATATCCATAATTATTAGATTAGAATGAAATTTTTGACCGCTTATTTATATTGCATAAGCTTCCAAAACACCGCTAGAAGCCATATATTCTCCAGAAGGTACAAGTAACCTATATCCATTTTTTGAAATACTAGGGGAACAATTTGGCCTTGCGCAAAATTCAGTTGAAATGAATGAATGAGTAGCCTCAGTATCAAATAAAGTGTAAGCGGCCACATTATTAACATATATTGTACCTAAGGTGATCAGGGAAAATTATTTATTAAGATATGGGAGACATTTTAAATTCATATAAAAGTAGAATAATAATTTTGTATACCTGATATAACTGCCAATAATTCCTCTTCTTCCTCGTTCCCATACAGTGAGAACACAAGCAGAGCTACACTGCCCAATCCACTAAGCGTAGACAGACAAAAGCACGCCACATGTCTGATTTTCTCGCACTTGAAGCACCCTCTCGTAAGAATTCTACGTTGTCCTTGATGGTGATTCTGACATGTCGGGCATAGCTTGGGTGGAGTAGTAATTGCTTCAATTAAAGAGCGCTTATCACGTCCATGTTGCATGTCATTTCCAGGTGGCCTCTTCAATCCACGATTTGCAGGTGAAGCACCATATGCCTTGATTGTTCCATCTGATCTTTTGATTAAATTCTTATTGTCTTATCACAATGGTTTCAACATCCTCAGCATCAAGCGCACGAGCTACAATCTAAGCATAAGGGATGTTCTGAATACCTGTCAATCTAACTCCCCTCCGGATTTCAACCTTAAGTCCCTGGACAAAATGTTGGACCTTGTGTCCATTATCATCCACAAGATGTGGAGTAAACATTGACAATGACTCCAACCTCTGTATGTACTCCGATATAGTCCCCGTCTGATGTATCCTCATAAACTCCATTAGTTTTTTATTCTAGATGGTGAAGCTGAAGTATTTTTCGTTAAACAATTCCTTAAAGTCCTTCCATAAGAGAGTCCTAATATCTTGCGTTGGTTTCACATAATCCCACCAAAATTGGGCATTGTGGGTCAACAAATATGTAGCACATTTCACCTTCTCGAACATCTTTCCCAAAGAGCGTATCCATTCTTCCACTCCTGTGGCATCAGAAATGTTACCTTCAAAGGTAGGGGGCTTTAGCCGCTAGAATCTTTCCCAACCAGTTGTTGTAGGTACCACGATAGCATGAGGATTTTCATTCCCGTTGTCGTTTCCTCATTCCATGAGATTTCCCATGAACTGGACTTGTTGTTCCATAAATCGAGATTGACATTCAATTGCTTTAACAATACAATCTAGAACCTCATTTCTCTCATTAGGAATCTAATTTCTTACTCTCCTTGCCATTTTTAGAGTTTTCTACATTTTAATTGAAAAAATAAATTAGGGGAATATATTTACAAATTAATGCAAAATTAAACTTACAATCAGAAGAGTATTCCATGACAAGCCTTGTGTTATCAACACTTTACAAAATCGAGTTTGACCTGGTTATGCTCTGATACCAACTATAACGCCCCGTTTATTTAAAACCATTTTTCTATAATTTAAAATTTGTGATATAAAATTTTTTACTTAATTTATTTAAAACGTGTGAATTAAGTTCATTTGAACCAATCGTGAACAAAACTGGTTCACCTCTCA
The DNA here is from genome assembly GCA_022433065.1 of Begonia loranthoides. NCBI lineage: Eukaryota > Viridiplantae > Streptophyta > Magnoliopsida > Cucurbitales > Begoniaceae > Begonia > Begonia loranthoides. The sequence goes on from CM039478.1 coordinate 7,942,440, forward strand.
TTAATTCCATAATCTTTAATTACACAAAATCCATTTAATTTTTCTCCTTTTAAATTTTAATCCCTTTTTCACTAAATTAATTCTTTTTGATAATTTAACTAAATCCTTCATTTAATAAATTATTTTCAACCTCATTCCAATTCTCAATTTACTCCGAATATAGCTTGATGATAATTATCGGTCCAAGTTAATTTCTTCGATTCAGTTTCCTAAATTAATTTCCATCAAATAAATTCTCAATTATCCAATTATACACAATTAATTTCTTAATTATTTTTACTTAATTATGTTACGAGAAATCAGGGTATTACATCATACTTGACCGGAGCACGTTTAAAAATCCAATATTCGCACTTTTACGTGGGAGCTGATCCCCACGGCCAAATTCTTAGTTGCACAGAATATCATCCACTCCAACGTATTCTTCGTTTTCACCATGGGACCGGTTGAGTAGTGCTCGATTGCTACCCAAAATTACCGGTCGATCAGTGATCGATGGGTCCAACATCATATCGCCATTTCCTTCAGCCACTAGCTTAACCTCTCCTTATTTTCTTCTCTTTCGGTCGAGTATCCTCGACTGCTCCGTTGACCGATCACTCGACTGAAAGACCATAATGCAATCTGTAATATATTTTTATCTAGTTGCTCGACCGTGTCCTCGATCGCTTCGTAGACCGAAAAACCTGGGAGCAATCTGTAATATTTGGCCGTCAACCATTTAGTCGACCGATTTCTCCATAGTCGACCAAAAACGCCCGACAACACCACTACTCTTCTCTCTTCTCCCTTAACTTATTCGTTTATTAACTTAACAACTCCCCTAATAACTTATATTTTAAATCCTTAACCAAAATTCCCACTTAACCAATTCTAATAATTCCATCAAATAAAACTTCAATAATCATCCAAATAATCCTATTATACCTAATTAATTTCTCAATTATCCTTACTTAATTTCGTTATGGAAAATTAGGGTAATATATTTCATAATAAAATCAATCCTTAATTTTCAATAATTCACAATTAATATTGTCCATAGACCCAGCTTAATTCTGGGTATTATAGCTCATTGCTTTCTACATACAACTCCAAAACTTTGAAGTGAAACGAGTATCTCGATCTGACACTATAGAGACAGGCGTACCATGCAATCTTATGATTTCCTGCATATAGAGTTGTGTTGATGTGCCCCAAGGTCCCGTCACCTGAGCCCGAGCCAAGGGCTCCTTTATTTTCTAACTTTTTATTTATTTTGTAGGTTTTTTTATCAATTTAGCAAAGAAGAGTTGGTGCATTTTGGCTAGTGGAGGTCATGCATTCATAGGAGAAAATTGTGAGCTGTCTATTCCGCCTAGAATCTGACCTCTTGACATTTAAGGAACTTTTTGGCAATCGAGATAACTCTTTTTCGAATTGTGTTCTTCATACAAATTGTAGCCAACATCCAGATCTTTCCAAAGCGGTATTGGATATTATTTTTGGTGTTCGTTTGACATGTCAAACGTTACAATTACAGAGACAAAAAAACCATCCTCGGACTTGTTTTTGTGCTTTATTATTCGGGGTCAATTTTGTCATTTCATTTTGGGACAATTTTGTGCTTTTGTTGTAAGGCTCCTAGAGGGTATTTACTCCCATCTAGGGCAAGTAAGAACAGAGATTACCTTTGATAAATTAAAACTCGAATTCCCCTTGTGGTGTGTGGATCTCCCTCATCGGCCGATTCCTTGCAAACCCGAACTTGCTGCTCTTTGATTGCTTCTTGAGCAAGTTGGAAAGGTTGCTATTTCTTCCAACTCTTCATCTTGGTGGAGACTTTGTGGTGTGGAAATAGGAGAAGCATCGGATCCCTTGGAGAGTGTTTGATCTTCGATCAAGCCGAACTAACCTGTCCCTCTCACGGTAGGAGGATAAACGGACTCCACGGTTTTCTTCTTGTTTTTCTTGAAGGCTCTTGCAAGTAGTTCTTGATTCTTCTTGTTCTATTCTTCTCGTAACAGGTTGCCACTATTTTATTTGGAGAATATATTTGTGGTTTATGTTGAAATTGAACCATTAGTGGATTTCTTGTTTAGCCGCAAATCTGTTTTCAATTTGGCGCTGCTGGATTTATGCGATTGTGACTCTGTTTCAAAGCCCTTATGCATGTCTTTTAAATTTCATCCCTTCTGATGATTTGTTCTAATATCAAGCTACTTGCCTCCAAATTTGGTATTCTTTGGATGTATACAGAGAGAGTTATCACTGTTTGAATACAGGTTGTCAAATCTGTTGAGGTAAACCTTAGATTTCGGGATTGTATTGTTTTGATCATAACTTGAGATTCTGAGTGAATTTCGCATTGGATTTTTGACACGATATTCCTGGATGTGTTATTTTGGTGATCTCTAAAAACCAGCTATCGTTCACGTTTGGATTAGAAGATAGTTTCGTTTGACGTTGCTAGTCCAGAATATTACAGTTTTGTGGCCGATTTTCTATAAGTGCTCCTAGTGATCCTTGGAGCACGTCATTTGGTATCAGAGCCTTGCTCACGTTTTTACTGTAATATTGTGATTAATTGTGGTTTATCATAAGAACTGGGAACGGAGCTCATTGTCATAATACTAGGGAGACCAGGAACAATACAAGTGCATCACTCGAGGAAGTGCATGAACAAGTCGAGCCTAGTATTCGAGAAATGTTTGAAATGATTCGTAAGCTTCAACAAAGTCTAGAGAATCGTTCTAGTAGGCATGTGAGGGGCCCTAGGACTCCTGAACCAAAGGAAAAATTCAACATATCAATCGAGTCAAGGGGCCGAAATAAAAACTTGTATGATAAGAGTAGGGGAGAGCTTCCAAATTCGAGAAGAAGATCTCATAAAAAGGATGATTTTAAGCTTGTGGATTTATCCATCCCTCCATTTAGTGGATTCAACAATGATATTGAGTGTGTGGATTGGTTGGAAAAAGTTGATAGAATATTTGATTGTCATGAATTTTTGGATAAAGGTAAAGTGAGACTAGCCTTCTCAGAATTTGTGGGATATGCTAAATCTTGGTGGAATACTTTAATAGCTCAGCAGCTAATTGATGGGGAAGATGATCTTATTACTTGGAAGATGATGAAAAGGTTTATGAGAAAAAGATTTGATACATCTCGGCTAAAGGCTAAAGATATCCGTTGCTCCGAGTGCCTTGAAATTGGGCACCGTGCTTCAAAATACCTGAATCAAAAGAGTACTATCCTAAAAGATTGTGTGGTTGAAGAGAGAAGCAAAGTTGACTACATGGAAGCCACTAATGAAGAAGACTACTTGGAAGTAGAGACTATTTATGCTCCCGAAGGGCCACTATTCATGATGGAGACTCAAGTGGCTGAAAAAGGTTTTTTGAAAGGTCAAATCTGTGAAGATGATCATGTAGAAAATGAAAATAATTTTTTTGCCACAACTAATGGGGTCGAGAAGGAACATGAGATGGATATGCAAGATCAACATTGTAAGATTTTTCAAACACCAAGCCTTGGGAAGAATTTGTTAGAAATGAATCCGAGCTAGATGAAGCTAATACCGGTTTCAAACACCAAGCCTTGGGAAGAATTTGTTAGAAATGAATCCGAGCTAGATGAAGCTAATACCGGTTTCCAAGAGTTGCTTTTTCCATGTGTTTCTAACAAGTCCTTTTATGTTTCATCTTGTCTTGAAGAAAGTTATATTGATGAGGAGCCACCAAAGTTAAAGGTGGATGAGGAAGAAGCTCCTCTTCAAAGGGAAACACTAACGGTCATGCAGGAAATAGTCATGGAAGATAAAAAGTCTTCCACTTTGCTTAACGACAATGTTTTATGTAAAATGGAAGAAGCAAGCATAATGGGGCATAGAGATGAGTTCTTTGCAGCAACCTTTGAAGAAGAAAATTATTTTAAGAAGTTAACTCTTGATCAAGAGGAATTTTTTTTCTTGACCATAGAAAGACCTCTCACTATTGAGTGGCTAGAAGAGAAAATTCATGGCGAGTTGACTTGTTATGGTTTTTGTTGGAGCATGGACAAAGTAGATTTTTTTTTCACAGATGAAAAGAGATTTCTCAACCGTGGTTACATGCATATGGATAAAGATTGGGGCTTAGGGGCATTACCACATTCGAGTCTTTATTTGCTAGTCTATGATAGCGGAGAAACAAGCAAACTAGCCCAAACTAGGTGCTTGAGGTATGCACCACAAAACAATTTGATTACTTGGTTCTTTAAGAGAGGTTGGATTGGAGATTCCTTTATTATTGGTGATGATTTTGAATTTTGGAAAGAAGGTTTTGATATTGGAGTTGAGGAAATAAATTCGAAAATTGAAGATTATTGTGATTTAACATTGCTACAACTACTAGATCCGAATGTCGTCTTTTGCGAACTCACCATTCTTCTCCCATTGTTGGCAAGACAGTTTGCACGTTCCTATATCAAGGAAGTGCCTCAAGGTGGAAACAAAACTTTTCCATTTGATCCAGGAGGAAGATTTGTTGAAGATAATCAAGCATACTCCCTGGATTTTAGGGCAAATCCTTTTTCAACCCCAGGAGTATGATGTGCCCCAAAGTCCCGTCACCTGAGCCCGAGCCAAGGGCTCCTTTATTTCTACTTTTTATTTATTTTTTAGGTTTTTTTATCAATTTAACAAAGAAGAGTTGGTGCATTTTGGCTAGTGGAGGTCATGTATTCATAGGAGAAAATTGTGAGCTATCCATTCCACTTAGAATCTGACCTCGTGACATTCAAGGAACTTTTTGGCAATCGGGATGGCTCTTTTTCAAATTGTTTCCTTCATACAAATTGTAACCAACATCTAGAGCTTTCCAAATAGGTATTGGGCGTTATTTTTGGTGTTCGTTTGACATGTCAAACGTTACAATTATAGAGACAAAAAAACCATCCTCGGACTTGTTTTTGTGCTTTATTATTCGGGGTGAATTTTGTCATTTGATTTTGGGGCAATTTTGTCCTTTTGTTGTAAGGCTCCTAGAGGGTATTTACTCCCCTCTAGGGCAACTAAGAACAGAGATTACCTTTGATAAATTAAAACTCGAATTCCCCTTGTGGTGTGTGGTGTGTGGATCTCCCTCATCGGCCGATTCCTTGCAAACCCGAACTTGCTTCTCTTTGATTACTTCTTGAGCAAGTTGGGAAGGTTGCTATTTCTTCCAACTCTTCATCTTGGTGGAGACTTTGTGGTGTGGAAATAGGAGAAGCATCGGATCCCTTGGAGAGTGTTTGATCTTCGACCAAGCCGAACTAACCCGTCCCTCTCACGGTAGGAGGATAAACGGACTCCACGGCTTTCTTCTTGTTTTTCTTGAAGGCTCTTGCAAGTAGTTCTTGGTTCTTCTTGTTCTATTCTTCTCGTAACAGGTTGCCACTATTTTATTTGGAGAATATATTCGTGGTTTATGTTGAAATTGAATCATTAGTGGATTTCTTGTTTTGCCGCAAATCTGTTTTCAATTTGGCGCTGCTGGATTTATGCAATTGTGACTCTGTTTCAAAGCCCTTGCGCATGTCTTTTAAATTTCATCCCTTCTGATGATTTGTTCTAATATCAAGCTACTTGCCTCCAAATTTGGTATTCTTTGGATGTATATAGAGAGAGTTATCACCGTTTGAATATAGGTTGTCAAATCTGTTCAGGTAAACCTTAGATTTCGGGATTGTATTGTTTTGATCATAACTTGAGATTCTGAGTGAATTTCGCATTGGAGTTTTGACACGATATTCTTGGATGTGTTATTTTGCTGATCTCTAAAAACCAGCTATCGTTCACGTTTGGATTAGAAGATATTTTCTTTTGAAGTTGCTGGTCCAGAATATTACAGTTTTGTGGCCGATTTTCTATAAGTGCTCCTAGTGATCCTTGGAGCACGTCATGTGTGTACTAATCCACAACATGCGTGGTCCTAACGGGAAGAAAATGTGCTGATTTGGTTAGTCGATCTACGATAACCCAAATAGAGTCATGTCCTTTAATATTTTTTGGAAGTCCTACAACAAAATCCATACTTATATATTTTTATTTCCATTGAGGTATCATTAGTAGTTGTAACGTACTAGCATATCGCTGATGCTTCACTTTGACTGACTGACAAGTGAGACATCTTTCAATCTATTTCGCTACGTCCAATTTCAATCTATGCCACCAATAGTGTTGTTTCAAACTCTATACATGGTTGCATGAGGGTGTATAGTGTAACACCACTACTTTTATCGAAATTTAACAAGTATAATTGGAGTGTAATTTGGGGATATTCGAATTTATTGGATAGTTATTGGGGTATTACCAAAGATGCAACCGTTAGGTTATAATTCAAGAGAATTCATTGGAATTTAATTGATAGAAATCAATTTCTGAAATAGAACTAAAAAATTTAAATTGGACCTCTAATAATCTTTTAACAATAATTGGAATAAGTCGAGAGTTACAATTTGGGTCAGTTAATATTTGATACAAATATTTAACACTTAAATATATTTTTAATATTAATTAATTAAAATTAATGATGGATAAAATAAATTAAAAGAAAAATTAAAATGAGGAAGGAGGACCGATCCAGTTTAGGGTTTTAAAGGGGAAACCGGTTCACTAAGTGAACCGGTTTGGTCAAAACAAAAGAATGGCTAAAGGGTTGTTCTACGCGGGTGAAAACTAGAAGAAACGAGAGAGAGAGAGAGAGAGAGAGAGAGAGAGAGAATGAACAGGACGAGAGATAGTGAGCATGGTGACAGAGAGAGAATGACGACGCGAGGAGAGGAGCAAGCACGGGTTTCCAGCGGCATGCAACTCTAGATAGGTTATCGACGTCAAAGCAGTGACACAGGAGAGCTCGTGGGCTATCCAGGGCTCGGAATCGAAGCTTGGCAGTTCGGCAAATGGGCAATGATAAGTCAAAAATGTTAATTTGGTTCTTTAATCTCCTCCTCTTATGTTCTGATGAATTGGTTACCGTTTCGTGTTGGCGGTGGATTGGATACGATCGGCAATGACTGGAACGGCTAAGGCAAGAGCTTTGGTTTGTTGGGCAGCTGATAGTTCGGTCTGCACTACGTGTTGGACTGAACCGGTCCATCCTTTGGTTCCTGCCTGGTGAAGGACGACAAAGTGTGGTTAAATTGCAAGGGTTTGAACGACAAAGATATCAGCTAGAATTGTAGGATAAATTCAACGAAGGAGTGAGAAGCTTGGAAGGAAAGTCTCTGAGGAGCTCTTCGGTGATGAGTGCCCCCTGGAGATGGCGTTGTTGATGGCCGAGATGGAATTCCTGGCTCTGGTGTTTGGTGTTCGGATGTATTTTGGTGAAGAGTTGAGCAGGTTGTAGACTCAGGGTATCCTTGGTATGGTAATTCTCCTTTACTGCTACTTGTAGGTATTCTGGACTCTATTTCTGCTTAGTGTAAATTGTTGGGAATATAGTGTTATGTTGTTGGGATTGCTTGGTGAATGGTTGTTGACTGTTAGCCCCGTTCTTATATATGTTTTTCATTGATTAAATTGGTTGGTTAAGCTTCTGTTGGATAATTATGTTGGTTGTTGTTAAGTAATTTCTGCCTGCAGTTATAAGTGATATTGTAAAGTGTTAGTGGGAATGAGTTACTGCTTCAATATTTAAATTATGATAGGTTAAGTTCCTAATAATTATTGCAAGTGGATTAAGCTATTAAGTTGAGATAGATGTAGATAGTACAAGTGAGTTGAAATTCGAGGAATATGTTTTGGTTAGATTAAAAAGATTTTTAAGAGTTATTACTAATAAGTAAATGTCTTTAATTGTGAATGTATTAAAAAGAAGAAGAAGGATAAATATTTAAGTACGAATACGCGTTAAAGCTTCGAAGTAAGGATTGGGTAGAGTCTTGGCTGTCATAGCCCTACCCACAAGTATTGTATGAATTGTATTGCTTTTCCTTGATGTGCATTCTTGACTATTTTGTGCAGTGTATTCTTTTGGTTGTGATTCTTGTTGAGTTGTTTAAATTCCTGGATATTTCCTACTACAAATGTTGAATTGAAATACTTAGGAATGGAATGAATAATGAATGGAAAGTGATAGAATGATAAGATGTGCATGAATGAGTTATGAACTGCATAAGTTAGAAATTCTATTTTGTGAACTGTTTTTACTTTTAGTAAATTCCTTGTGATACTTATTGCTTTCCTTGGTTCTGGTTATGAGATATAAATGCTTTAGATTTAACTGATATCGTTTCATGCAGCATGTTTCTTATTATATCAAATTGTCTAGCATGTTTCTAATCGTAATTCATTAAGTAGATGTCCATATAGAATTCATTGAACATGTTCGAATTGTGATTCGTTAATTGTGATTCTGTTTTAATCGGAAAAGCATGCATAGATAGTTTAGTTTCGTATTTTGAAATCTAGTTTTAATATTGTTGCTTCTTGGTTCTAGTTAGGAAATAGAATTTATATCTCTTATTGCTAATGTTTACTGTAGAGAAATGTGATAAATCAATGATGAATGATGATGTTAAGTTGTAGGATAGAATCACGAAATGAAGGATGAAATGATATGCACATATGATCATTTATGAATAGAGACTTTAAATTCCGTTTTGTACAATTAGTTATATTCTCTTGCTGTAGTTTCCATGCAATTCATGATATTATTCACTATAGTTTATTAATTGTTAATACTTGCTTCATTTCTGTAAATCAAGCATGTGTAGATTAGTAGGATAATAACTGTATGAGCATGTTTAGCGTAATTAACTAAACTGAGCATGCCAAATTAAATAAAACTCTTTGCATGTTTGATTAACTAGCACGTTTAATTAATTGAAATAAAAGCACGATCAATTAATTAGGATGAAATCTATCATGTGAGTCTTTTAAGTAATCTGAGCATGTTTAGTTAATTTAATAAATTAGCAAGTTACTTTCGAATGTATAAAATCAGTTAGTCATTTCATTTATAATTGATTATGACTTTGGTTGACATCAATTCATTGAGCATGTTTCTATATAATTGTTAGTTAGACAAGCATGTATAATTAGTTAGTTTATTAAGTACGTTTCCAGTATTTGTTTGAGAAACATGTTTATATTCTATTTTATTTAGAAAAGTATGTTTCTTTTTATTTATTAATGCTACATCTAAGCTTTTATAACATTGTTAAGTATGTTATTTCGCTTAGATACCTCATAGTTAATAGTTTAATCGTCTTGCTATATCTTGAGTGTTACGTTCAGTAGAATCAAGCATGTCATAGGTCGTTTTCACTTCACTTCTATGTTGCTTGCAATTATAATATTCTTGTCTTCGTTGATTTCCATTATTACTATTCTCGTATTCGTTGTTTGTTACTTGTATTGTTAAATTACCAATTCCTTTATGTTATATCCATATGCATCATGATAATAGAAACAAGTAGGAGTGCCCCTCGGGGTGGTACTCACATGCATGAGTGAGGAAAATGAAATGAACAAATGCAATGAACGATGATGAATGATGCAATGGGGGGTTGAAGGGCGGATGGGTAGTTCGGATCTAGTCCACATAAGGTTAGAAGCTGATCAAACTATTCCATCTAGTACGTGTTCCTTCAACTTCCAACTCGATGTACGAGTAATGAACGAATGAATGAAACGTAATGAAAAGATTGGTTTAGGGCGGACCCATTCCAAGTGAACTAAAGAGAGGTATGGTCATATTGCATATTCCCTTTCCTTACTAAGCCTTTGGGCTTATAGTTTACTTGTGGTGTAAGTATACGTGTATGATAAGAAGAACGATGAAAAAAAACAAAGCAATCAATGAAAGGTTTACACGGGCAAAGCTTGTGGCTGGTCAAGTTAAAGATGAGTAAAGTAATTTGTAAAACATAACGAATGTAATGAATGGATTTTGACGATTCAGTTTTAGCCCTCTGATTATTAAGGACTTTAGTTGTCTTACAAAAGTTGTAAATTTTGTGTATTTTAAAAAGTTATGAAAAACCGGGTCGTCATATATAGAGTATGGAGTTGAATGTTCTTTTTCCAATATAACTTTCTTCAAACTAGATCATCACCATCTCTTTTTATATTTGACAATTCCATATTCTAACATGGGGAATTTAGACTCCTTCTAGCTTTCAAATGATCTTTTACCTTAATGATGAAAGCATCACTAAGTTGTTTATCCTTAATTTGATCGAGCAAGCTTGGTTGTAGTGTTATTGCTGTTAGTCTTTCAAGTAAGCCAGATGATACAATTTTCGAATTGAACTTCTGCATTTCTTCAGTTAATCTACTTGGAATAATTTGTAGAGAGGAAACATGAGGAGAGGCTCTTCTACTCAATGTGTCAGCTACCATGTTGGCTTTTTCGGTGTGGTAGATGATTTCAAAGTCATAGTCCTTTACTAATTCTAGCCATCTTTGTTGTCTCATATTTAGATCTTTTTGAGTCAGAAAGTACTTCAAGCTCTTGTGGTCGGTATAGATTTCACATCTCTCACCATATAAGTAGTGTCTCCAAATTTTTAGGGCATAAACTACAGCTGTAAGTTTCAAATCATGAGTTGGGTAGTTCTTCTCGTGCTCCTTCAATTGTTTGGAAGAATAGGTTACAACTTTTCCTTCTTGCTTGAGAACACATCTAAGTCAATGTTTTGAGGCATCACTATATACTATATATTTTTTCGTTTCCGACGGTATAATAAGGATCAGTGCTAAAATCAATTTGTTCTTTCACTCTTGGAAGCTCTGCTTGCATTCATCATTCCATAAGTATTTGACACCTTTCTTGGTTAGCCTTGTGAGTGGAGTGGTTAATTTAAAAAATCCTTCTACAAACCTTCTGTAATAGCCCACAAGACCTAGGAAGCTTCGTACTTTAGTTGCATTTTTGGGTTGTGGCCACTTACTATCTGCTTCAATCTTTCCTGGTTCAACAGAAACATCTTCCTTTGAAATTACATGACTGAGAAAAGCCACTTCTTCTATCCAAAATTTGCATTTGGAGAACTTTGCATATAACTTCTCGTATCTTAAGGTTGATAGAACGGCTCTCTTTGTGTACTTCCTTACTCTTCGAGTAAATAAGGATGTCGTCGATAAACACGATCACAAAATCATCTAGGAATGCCTTAAACACCCGATTTATTAAGACCATAAATATTGTTGGTGCATTACTCAATCCAAAAGGCATCACTTGAAACTCATAATGGCCATATCTAGTTTGAAATGCTATCTTGGATACATCCTCCTCTTTGATCGTTAGCTGATGATAACCAGATCTAAGATCTATCTTAGAGAAAACTGCTACTCCTTTTAGTTAAACAAATAAATTTTCGATCCTTAGAAGTGGATACTTGTTCTTTATAGTAAATCTGTTAAGTTCTTGATAGTCAATGCACAACCTCATAGATCCATTATTCTTCTTTATGAATAGTATTGGTGCTCCCCATGGCGAAAAGCTTGGTGTATGAATCATTTTTCCAACAAATTGTTGAGTTAGCCTTTTAACTCCTTTAATTCAGCAGGTTTCATTCTGTATGTGGCTTTAGAGATTGACACCGTTCTAGATAAAATATCAATATTGAATTCCACGTATCGTTTTGGTGGCAAACTTGTTAAGTCATCTGAAAAGACATCTGGAAAATTGCGAACTACAGGCACCTTATCTAATGTTGTCGCCTCCTTAGTTTGAGTACATATGACACTTGCTAAGAATCCCAAATATCCAAAACTTATTAATATTTGAGCTCGTAAAGCTAATATTACTGGGATTCTCGAACTTTTTGTGTCGCCGTGGAATACGAATGGTTTTTCTCTAGGTAATAGGAATCTCACTATCTTGTTGCGGCAATCAATAGTCGCATAGTGTTTGGTTAGCTAATCCATTCCAAGGATAATGTCATAGTCTTGCATTGTCAAAATGATCAGGTCAACCTCGAGTTCTCTATCTCCAATAAGAATATTACAGCCTCAAATAATAGAATTGGCTGACATAACAGTGCCAGAAGATGTAGCTACTCCCAACTTATATTCTAGAGGTGTTGTTACTTTTCCTAATTTTTTATATTGTATAAAGGGATATAAAGAAATGAGTTGCTCTAGAATCAATCAATATATATGAAGGTGTACTTGAAATTAGAAGCAAACCTGTCACAATAGATAAGTTTGCTTTTGCTTCCTCCTTGGTCATGGCCAAGACTCTAGCAGTTGTCTTGGTCTGATCTCTGATATTCATAGGGCAATTGTTGATGAAATATCATGTCTGACCGCACTTGAAACAAGTTAGTGTTAGCCTAAGTGTCATTAGACTTATTTGTTTTGATGATGTGTGTAATAATTGTAATTATAAGTTGTTTATTGGTTATTATGCTTAATTGTATTATCTTGTTATTTATATTTGATATTAATTGGAAATACCCTTACGACGGGTATTAAATTGTTCTAACATGTTTACCTAAGTTCATGTAGTTAATATATTGATCATTAGGACTTAGAGAAATCAATAATTGCAAAAATGGAAGAAATGGTCGACTAAAAGTGCAAGGAGGTCGACCAAATTTCTAAAAATTTGAAGAATCGGTCGACCAAAAGGAAAATGGTTGACCAGTGTAAAAGATAGTTTGCCATATGCTGAATCTATTGGAAAAGTTGTCGACCAAATGGAAAGCTGGTCGACCGAAAAAATGAACAGTGGTGTCCTTGTTTCTGCAGTCGAAGAAGCGGTCGAGCAGGTGGTTGAGCAGCCGATTTGTTGATCGACTGAAAGTTTGGAGATATGAGAAAGCAGTCGACATAATAGAAAGTGGTCAATGGATTTGCCAGTTCTGCGCAAAAAATGGACGACCCAAAGCATAACGGTAACATGTCAACGGTTGAATGTGGTTGACCAAAAGGAAATGGTCGACTGCTCAAACTGGGTCTATATATAGAAGGCACTCTTAAGCTCAAAGTAACAAATGAGAATCCTACCAAAACGCTGCCAAATTTTATACTCGTATTCTCACTATTCAAATGAGTGCATATTCTTAACTCTCTCCATCCTTAACTTGAGATTTCATATCAGAGAGTTAAGTTCTAAGTTGTAATTTTCTATTTTCTAATTTGTAATATGTGAACACAAAGGTGACGCCCTGCAACAGTCAGAGGCTAGATTGACGCCTATGAAGATCAATCCAGAGGGTGATGCCATGAAAATAGTCTGTAAATGTTTGATTGACACTCGTGAAGTCAATCATCACTAACCGAGGAGGTTAGGTGATTAAGGATCTCCAAGTGGGAAGCTTGGAGCGTAGACATAGGCCAGGATTGCCGAACCACATTAACAACATCATTTGCACTCTCTTTCCCTAAACTCCTTTATTATTTGTGATTCTATGTTTATTTACAAACTTGGGGGCTCCTCCAATGTGTCCATGGGTGAATGGTCGCTTAGATCCATTTTCTTGAGCTTTGATGATTTGACTTGCATGGTTAAATCTTCTTCTATTTTCTTGAGCTTTGATGATTTGCTACTCTCCTATCTTTGCATTCAAGGCCTTTTCAACTGCGACAACAAATGGAGTGTCCTTTGAAATTAGAAGATTGACATCTTTGAATATCTCTACTCTCAACCCTTGAACAAAATGTTTCAGCTTCAATACTTTAGTACTGACCATGTGAGAGGCAAAACGAGAGAGTTGCTCAAACTTGTGCACATAGTCAATTACACTTCTAGTCTACTTCAGGGCCATGAATTCTTCCATCTTCTCATTCTTCATGGTGTCAGCAAAATATATCCCATATAATAGCTTCTTGAATTGATCTCATGACATGGTGGCGATTGGATGTATCACCTTCATTGAGTCCCACCAATGACGTGACTCTCTACTGAACATGGAGGATGCACAAGCCACCTTTTCTGCCTCCACAATCTTAGCATGCTCAAATATTTCACCAATGGTCCTAATCCAATCCTCAGCAGATGCCATATCAGTCAAGTTACCATCAAAAGTAGGGAGATCTATTCTCCGGAATCTTTCATAATCAAGACCAGTAGGTTGAGGTCTATTAGGGATTTGAACTTATATATTAGCTATTTGGGCCTAGGCCTGGTTCTGGGCCTGAGCTGTGATAGTGACCGCTTGCATAAATTGTTCGATTTGTCTAGATTGTCTCTTGATCATGTCAATCATTCGATCGAGAATAGCATCACGCCCAACATCTCGCTCAATATTAATTTCTCTACGATTAGCCATAAGTCTACATCACAAAGATTTGTAATAGTTTAAAAATCTATCTTTTATATTTTTAATTTATTGAAGGTATTAAATTCTAATGCACATAAAATGGATAACAAAATTTATAAGGGATAATTTTATTAAAATAAAAGAAATTATGAAAGGAAATACTTACTTGCTAATCGATAATCTTCCTGATGCACATGAACATATAAATTGTCTACAGAACCATTAAAGATCTGATAACCAATGTAACGACCCTAAATTTCATTTTTCCCAAATTGATTTACAAATTAAGTTTAATTAGGTCGTTATAAACCCTAAATTACAAAATCTCGTTAATCTTTGAAAATAGTAAAATCATTATTTAAGGCGGAAACGTTTAAGAAAATAACTATATTTATTAATAAAATAGTCTAAGTTCACTTAATGGTTTGTCCAATTAATTCTATTTTATTGAATAAACTTAATAAGTCAAGCATTACTAAACATTTATTTAAAACTTGAAATAAAATATAATTTATTTAAAATACAACTACAACGAAATTTATTCAAATCACCTTAGTAATTGAAACACTAAGTAGAGTTTATTTTAAAACAATAAAATTGAAATATAATTAAAATTTAATCATTTGACCCAACAATGATATTATCAATGTCTTCCTCTATATGCTCTTTTACTTTGGGAAAATTCTCGATCAGCACCAATTCATCTTCAAATAAAAGCTCACCTATACCACAAAACTAAAGGTGAGATAACTCAATAAGTAAAAAGATGTACATATATGAATTATGTCCATGCATGACCAAATTTCCATGCTCTAAGTTACATACTGATTGAAACTCATTTTTCAATCTTACCATGCGTTTAGATTTTCATTAGTCATCTCATAATAACCATACGTTTAAGCTTTCAAAGAATTAGTGGTTTCTTACCTCGTAAGGTTTCATGAGTCATCTCATATCATGTTTTCCGTCAATTCCGTCAATTCCATCATATTCATGCATTCATTACTCACATATATAATGTCCTATAAATTTGATCTTTTAAATATCATATGTCAATGTCTAACAATGCGTGTCTAAGTAAAATATAAGAATTAATTAGCAAAATGAGTATAAAAAAATATATACGTCTTGTGATGTATGACCTTTCGCCAAAACATTGTAAAACTTGGGTTTTACTTACCTAATTCCAAGAGAGTACGAGTTTGTGGGAATTTTTGAGCCTTAGAATAACATTTCATATATGAATAATTTTTGTGATTAAGTTCCTATTTTAATTCTAAAGAAAACCTTGAAGAGGTTGGACATAAATTCCTTAGTGATAAAATTTTTAAATGAATAGGAGATGAATTCAGATCGGGTTGGTTCAATATGGCTTGACTGGTTTGGTTCGGTTCGGCTAGACTGGTTCAGTATGGTTGGCCGGTTTGGTTTATTTTGTTGGACTTGGACCGGTTCGGTTCACTTAATCTGGACCAGTTCGGTTCACTGGATTTGGACCGGCTCGGTTGGTTTTGTTTTCCAAAAACCCGATTCCCACTTCTTATTCTTTGTTCTTCTTTATCGCTGTAACGAGAGAGCTCCTTCTCTCTGCTTCGTCATTGACGGAGACGGGGGTTCGTCGTCGAGTGAGAGTTCGTCTGTCGCGGCTTCGTACTTCGTTAGAGGAGAAGATTCGTGCGGAAAGGGAGCTCGATCAGAAAAAGATTTTTTTGCTGCAAGGTCGGGCTTTAGTGGATGGATGATTTTGCCAAAGAGATTTACAAAGAGCGATGGAGATGGTTGTGACTTGAGCAGTGAAGTGAGGGTGTGGTTTCTTCCTCTCACCGAGCTTCCAATTTATAGAGGAATGTTTGAAATTCATTCATTTTCAGTAAAAATGTTAATCTGGTTCGAATTGAGGCTAGGTTCATTGTTACATTTGGAAATTCTCTTGATTGAGAGTGATTTGCTTCAGAAATGGGAAAAATCTCCCTATTAGAGTTGATTAAATTCCCTAAATCAAGAAATTGGAGCTAATCAACTAATGAGGGATTCTCATTTGGAAAGCTTGGATAATTTGATAATAAAATTTGAAATGTTACATGTTCAGATCTAGAAGATTAGTCGGTTTTGAGTTTGGTAAGCATAAATGGAGGCTGAACATGCAATTTTACGTGGTCAAGTTGATGGGACTCGTAAGAGGAGAACATAATATGCTCGCCTATGAAAATTTATCCAAATTTCTTTCTTTTTTTTTTTTGACAAATTGATTTTTAAATGCCCTTTACCCAAAATCAAACTATTTCCACCATTCTATCAATGTTGGCTTGTGTATTTCTTCACATGAAGTATTTGATTGACATTCAACTATGCTATATAAGCGACTGACACTTTATTCCACTCATTCAACAAATAAGCTAACAACTACCGATTTTATAATCCATGCATAAAAATAACTTGACAAGCATGAACACACATCAACAATACAGTTCAATCATAAAATATAAAACAATTATGATACAGAGAAACTTATTTAGTGCATGTATTTAAGTAAACTTCCGTCACATTCAATAGTTCTTAAAACATGAATTTCCTCATCCAATAGCAAGTATTAACTCATGACCCAAGAGTTTAGTAAGGCCCATCTCTGAAATTCATAAGATAAATTTACAGACAATTACGCAAAATAATTTGGCATTATTGATGATGACATGAAATAGAACTAAAATATGAACACAACACTGTCATGAACTCTTGACTTCTGGTTCTGAGCCACACATTCTGATATCCACATCAGATTTCTGATCTCCTGCTCCCTTAATCTCATATATGCAAAGAAAACAGCATAGTGGAACTGCATGAAATGAAAAATACTACAATATTAAGCAAAATGAGAATTGAATTGAAATTGATCCGTCCCACTAATAAGGACAGGAAGAATTGGTTGTAGATTTAGGTAGAGGAACAGAGAGGGTGGCTTTTGAGAGAGAGGATTATAGAAAGTGAAGGTGAAATACTTGACACATATTTGAGTTGAAGAAGTCATATTTTGTTTGAATCGTGAATTGGTTATTGTCACATTGGTCAAAATGAGCAACTAAAATGATAAGTCCATAATCCCATGAAGATTTAACAGAAGCAGATAGCGTATGAATGATTAATGAGAAGAAAACATGCCTGTTGCTCAAATGCTAAGCAAAGCCTTTTCACTTCCTCTTCATAGAACGCCTTGTCAAGCATTTGGCTCTCTCCATAGGATAGTTTAGCAAAAATAGACTGATATGGAGGATACTTTTCCATTGCACCACGGACCTATGACAAACCAAATAGAAGACTTAATGGAGAATAATTGTTATTTAATAGAAGGCAGAAATGGGTCAAAAAAAGGCTTTTAGGCCACCGGTAGAGTTAGTATCAAAAGTACGAGAGAAGTTGTGGAGACCTGATCAATGTCCTCACAAACAGCAAGTTCCTCATGACCATAGGGGTACCTATTAAAAGAAATTATCTTTGTGAGACAAAACTGTCCAAACAATTTAGGCAAAATTAAAATCAAATATTGCTGGGAAAGAGCTTACAGAAGACCAAAACTAGAATATAGTTTTCTCCGATCATCTCGAGTAAGTTCAGTGCCAATACTGTACAAAATGCATCAATCACACAAATCGCAAAAAGAATTAAATCTTTAAGTTGGAAAGATAAAAAACTAATAAATAAAATCAATACTACCAAGGTCTAAATTCTATAAATCAAGAGTACCTATTTATGGTAATATTGACAGCCCTTCTGTCAGCCTCAAAGGCAAGGAGATCAGACATGATCTCTGCAGTTGCACCACCAAGTTTCTGATCCAACAATTCACGTGGATATAAAAAATGTGAGCAGCTTGCAAGAACACATAAGCGAAAAAAAAAAGATAGAAGTTTCATAATTTAGCATCAGTTGTCACCTGACAAAACCTGTAAAAATCCTCAAGGTATGCCTTGTAAAGAGTATTTCTCATTATCTCAATATTCATGTCATCCAAATCCTGGGTCACCAAAAATCATGTAAATGTTAAACAACTCAATATGGTCAAAGAATGAGTTTATTATTTTTATTAGTAAATAAAATTGTAATGATGCAATAAACATACAACTGAAAGGGAGTTAATTATAAAAAGACGCTCCAAAAAAAAGCCTCTATGCCCCGTCTCATAAAATAAACGTCTATTTGGCATAAAGAAGCCTCTTAGCTTCAGATCATATGAAGTTAGAATATCTTCCTGCCCTGGAATCCAAGTGAAAACAACACATTAGGAGTTGCCTTTGATCTCGAAGCACTCTTCCCCAAGTTCAATGCTGGCTCACTGACAAAAAGATTGATGTATGATTCAACCTAGAAACCCCTGTCTCACTTCATAGCCAAATCTTAAAATCCTAGGCAACCCTAACCCCATTCACATTCTAAATACAGCTAAAAAAAGAATATTTTGAAGATTGCTCGGATTATCCTAAATTACCACCGAGAATCACCTAAATCTTCATGATAATTCTAAGATTATTTAGCAAATTCAGTCAATTCTTTAACTAGGCAAATTTGGAAAGAATCACATAATGCTTCCTAAAAACAGCTCAACACAATTGCATTCCTCCAATGAAAGTTTCTATCTTTCCTATTTTTTATGTTACCGTAGTAATTAGAATAATTAAGCAATCTCTCTTTTTTGAATTATTCCGTAAATATAATTTAGTGCAGTATGTGATTGTAATTACCTCCTTGAGATCTGAATGAAATTTATTTCCTAAAAGTTCTACATGGTTTCAGAGCTACATGGTATCAGGGATAAACCATGATGCTGGTATCTAAACCAGTAAGCACTCCGATTGAGGCAAACACGCAATTGAATATGAATAGTACAAAACCTAGGGTAGATAGAGAACAATATTAAAAATTAGTTCGAAAGCTCAAAGACCCAACATTACATACTTCATTTGCATTGTTAGTCAATTTATGCATGATCCTAATGAAGATAATTGGAACTGATGATTGCATATTGAGATATCTAAAAAGATCACCAGGAAAGAAAGTTCTATTTAAGGGAAATGGTAATCTAAACCTAAAAGCATACACAAACTCAAATTGGTTTAGCTTCAAAATTGATAGAAAATCTATTTCAAGATATCTAACATTTTTTGGCCAAACTTGTCCATGAGTTTCAGAGATCTGAACATGGTCACTTTTGAGAGACCATGTTCAAACCCTAAAGTGTTGCATGCCTACGCCATGACTTGCACCGAGGTCCTATTTAAAGAAAATTTGTTCTGGAATTTTGCGGTTAGAAAGAAACCTCATCTAGAGAAAAATAATCGAAGATAAAGTAATGTTAAAAGTATTGAAAATATTTATATTAGTTGGAAGATCAATCTTATAAGTATTATTCCCAATATTCTCAAGGATGCATAAATAACCAATTTTTTTTTATCTTTAATCTTATTGATGCACCAATCGGGAAACAATGTTTTCATCGATGGATCATCCCCAAAACTCATTCATTAAATAGCTTAAGGCATCAATTTTAGTCTGCAGCAGACTTAAATCAAATATTAGCCTCATGTAGATTTTTTTTTCATGTCATGATGAATTTTTTGAATATGCTCTACAAATTATTCAACATTTTGACTAACATTGGGAGAAGGAAGAAAGAGAATCAAATCTGCAGTGTGCCTTGGACCACTAATGTAGATTACTTCAAAAAGAGTCTGATAAACCTCCTTTACGATTTACTTATATTAGGAGGAATAAGGGAGTTAATGGTTA
Organism: Begonia loranthoides; assembly: GCA_022433065.1. Lineage (NCBI taxonomy): Eukaryota > Viridiplantae > Streptophyta > Magnoliopsida > Cucurbitales > Begoniaceae > Begonia > Begonia loranthoides. The sequence continues at coordinate 7,962,432 of CM039478.1, forward strand.
GTTTGTATTTGGTGGTTATTGCTGATTGTAACCACCAATAATAGTTGTTGAGCTGAGTTTGTAGTTAAAAAGGGGAGAAAGAGCTAGGGGGTTATCAGAGAATTTGTGTGGAGAATTCTGTGGAGGCACCAGGGTCGCGAAAGCCTAGGGAGCGTGTGAATTGGTGTCAAAGATACTATCATTTTGGTTTGAGAGCAACTCTTGAGATAATTACTAGGTCAGAATCATTGAAAGAATCGATGGTGGAGTGGCAGAAAGAAATTGCTTCTTTGTACAGTGATTAGACATACCATTAAAAACAAAATCAGTTTGTCATAGGGCATCATCCTCTCTAACCAAAGCATCCACCTCCTATTAGTCCTCTCTTGGCTCAAAGTACTTCAACCATACCTAAAAGAAGTCCTTCCACTCTCCCTCTTCTTCCCTCGCCATTCCTTTTTCTTTGATTTTGTTTTGTTCTTGTTATTGATGGAAGATCTACTAAGTTTTTTTTTATGAAAAGAAATTAAATTCAGTGGCAGATTTATTGAGGAAAACACTAAAAGTGAAATTGACATAGGAAACAAGCAAAAATGGTCTTTATACCTCCGATGTGATACATTCTGAAAAATATGGAGCAAGAGGAGTGTCAACAAGCACCAGTCTGTAAAGCTCCCGCATATTTTGAGCTACTGCCAAGGTGGCAATACTGAAGGTAAATTGGAAATAGTTAATCAACTGTTCAATGTTTCTTTAAGAAATTTCTAGAAAGTGAGAATACCTATCAAACATCCCCAACGGATGGCATTTCTCCAAAAGTTCTTGAACATCTCTCTCATGCAAAGTTCCCGTAACAATGAGTACAACGTTGTCTATCATGTGGCCATACCTGGATAAAAGAAACAGTAACATAAATTTTCGAGAGCTAGTAAATTGATTTCCTTTTCCACTTAATAATCCATGGCATATTCCATTTGTGCAAATAACTCAGATAAATATGAATTCATATTGACCAGTTCAACTGGTCAAGCAGCGTTATAAACTGATTTGCATAATTATAATGGCATTGTGTTGCATAAGTCTGTCAACATCATATCTTGTTCAAAATCAAGATAAATAGAAAAAGTTCAACATGAAAGTAACAAAAATATGAAAGATAAACTACTGGATCTGAACTCCAGTTTTTGTCCTTGTACATACTCTTTACAGGCTTTTGTTAACAGTATGAGGTAGGTTTTTCCTCATAAAGAAACAATAAATTAATTAGGATAAGAATATCAATCATAAAAAAATTTGATAGTTAAGAGCAATCTTCATGGTTAATCAGAAAAGAATGGTCTCAACAAGTTTAAAGAAACAAACTGTTCAGAAGGCTCAAGAGCCTAATGTAAGGCTTATACATATGGGCTGAGTTAGTGCTCGACAAAATCTGCTGAGTCAAAAATTAATTATCAGCAAAAATAATGCTAAGAAAACTCTAAATATAGAACTTCACATACGTGATATATTCTAGAAAAGTTGTCATAGGTTCGGTAGCTTGGCACAACATGTGTTTGTACTCATCAACCAGCTTAAGAGTGCATTTCTCCACAATTGTTGTAGTATGCAATGGAGAAGGCTCTGCAAGCGGATATCAAGAACAATAATCAAAACTATGACAGCCGCCTAGACAAATATATTTGTTGGGTCAATTTTCATCTTTTCAGATTCCTAGTCACACAGTCTCTCAATATTAGTCTCGCCACAATGACTTTCAGCAGCAGATAATTTTACTTGACATATTAAAATCGCAACAAAGGTAAGAAAGAACAAGAAACTTTTCTTGAACAAAAAAAAAACTCCGATTCAATTTCATTCAGAAATTCAGAATCGTATTATCGGATTCCTGATTCACAAATTTTAAATTCTAACTTAGTACAGAATGCTCTCAAGAAGAAAATCATTGAGTAGAAATCTTTCACATTTATTCTTATGGTTGTCAAAATCCCCATTCCAATGATGAAATATTGATGCAAAGGCGGAGGTACCAAACAATTCACTTTTACAGACCCCCAACCATGCTATGTAGAAGGAAAAATGAAAGAGAATTATAAATGATAACAAGGACCCACCGTTTTGGAGATATGGACCGTATTCGGTAGCGGAGAGATGCATTTTGATGTCATCTAGAGTTTCACACTGGCACAAATTGTTGTAATCAGCCGCAGTAAGCAAACCAGCCCTATGTCCCCGTACGATGGCCTCCAGATATCCTCCATGAATGTTGAACGTGAGAGCCTCAAATCCGTACATTCTCCTCGTACTGAAAACAAAAACTCCAGATCTGATTGAAATCAAAGCAAATTAAAGATAATTTCGGATGAAAGAAAGGAGATTTTTAAAAAGAACAGGACTCTGATGATGAAGATGAAGATGAAGATGAAGATGTACCAGAAACCGCTACCGAAAAAAAACTGCAACGATGCAGACCAGAATTTGCAGGGTTAGAGGTGGCCGAAGAGAGGCAGAGGTAATGGAAAAAGAAAAGGAGCAATTGATTAATCTGTGGAAGGAGAAGGAGAAGGAGAAGATCCCTTCGTTCGTAATAGTTGGAAAAGAAGCTCTATTTGCAAATTTACCCTTTTATTTCCACATATTTCGTTTTCCAGCAGCTTCCATAATATTTTGTGGTGTCTTTATTAATGCAAACTCTATAGTTTGAAACCAACGATAAGTCAAACTCTGAAAAAATTTTGTTAACAACTAAAATCATGTATTATGGAAAATTCTTATCAGTGACCTTGCAGTCACGTTTCCTATCCAAATTTGTCGACGTTAACGCCTCTATTTCATTGACGCCAAATACCATATAACGGAGACGAAAGACGTCAATTATCTGTAGACAAGGGACGTCCCTCTTGCTCGTTGTAAGATGGACGGTCGTTGGAACAATTATCAGGCAATGGCGGATGATTTTCAATGGCCGTTGGATCGAGGAAAGACGTCTCCCGCTCAAAATTGACGGCCATGATTGAATCTGTCAATTTCCAAAGGCGATGGCGGACGATCGTTCATGGTCATTCGATCGAGGGAGGGACGTTCCTTATAGGGATTGACGGCCATGATTGAATCTGCCATTTTCTAAAGGCAATGGCAGACGATTGTCCATGGCCGTTGGATCGAGTGAGGGACGTCCCTGGTAGGGATTGACGGCTAAGATTGAATCTGTCATTTTCCAAAGGCAATGGCGGACGACATTCCATGGCCATTGGATCGAGCCAGGGACGCCCCTAGATCAGAATGGACGGTCAAGATGGACTCTAAGTTCTTTAACGTTGAAGGAGCACGTGCAAAGCACACGCGTTTTTAAAAGGCACAAATTCCCTCATTTAAGAAGGACGTCTCTCCTCCATAACGGACGTCCCTCGACCTATTTCAGACGTCTCTCGTCCATAACGGACGCCCCTCACCCCAAGACAACGTCGTTCTGCCAATTATGAATGTCGCTAGGCTCACAATGGATGTCTATCATCTTAAGTCAGTCGGTGGCATGACAATTGCAATTGCCTCCGACAACATCACTTGGTATCCATACAGTACAAGATGCTAACTCTTCGGATTGGGTAAGAATGGTTAACCAAGTGAAGTTGCCGAAGGCAATTTCAATTGTCATGGTACCGACAGACTTAAGACGAGAGACGTCCATTGTGAGACTAGCAATGTCCATAATTAGTAGAACAACGTTGTCTTGGGGTGAGGAACGTCCGTTATGGACAAGAGACGTCTGAAATTGGTCAAGGGACGTCCGTTGTGGAGGAGGGATGTCCATCTTAAATGAGGGAATTCGCGCATTTTAAAAACGCAGGTGCTTTGCATGTGGCCCTTCAACGTTCAAGAACTTGGAGTCTATCTTGATCGTCCATTCTGATCCAGGGACGTCCCTCACTCTATCCAACGGCCATGGAATGTCGCCCGCCATCTCCTTTAGAAAATGGCAGATTCAATCCTGGCCGTCAATCCCTACCAGAGACTTCACTTGCTCAATCCAACAGCCATGGACGATCGTTTGCCATCGCCTTTAGAAAATGGCAGATTCAATCATGGTCGTTAATTCCTATAATGGATGTCCCTCCCTCGATCCAACGGTCATGGACGATCGTCTGCCATCGCCTTTGGAAATTGACAGATTCAATCATGGCCGTCAATCTGAGCGAGAGACGTCTTTCCTCGATCCAATTGCCATTGAAAATCGTCTGCCATCGCTCGATAATTGTTCCAACGATCACCCGTCTTCCAATGGGCAGGAGGGACGTCCCTTGTCCGTCGATAATTTACATCCTTCGTCTCTGTTTGACGGTCCTTGGCGTTAAGAAAACGGAGGCGTTAACATCGACGGTTTTGAACAGGAAACATGATTGCGAGATTGCTGGCGAGAATTTTCCATAGTACAGCGTTATACTTGTTTACAAAAAATTTTTAAGGTTTGACTTGTCATTGATCCCAAACTACAAGGTATGCGGTGTTAATTTTCCTAAGATTAAATAAAAGAGATTGGAGGAGGCCATAAAATATATAAATAATACTAAATTTATCTTATAATTATAAAATTATTATTTAGTGTTTAAATATCGATAATGAATTAACATAATGATTAACATAAATTATAATTAATTAAAATAAACATTAACAACACGAGAAAATAAACATTAATAACACGAGACACGTACGTTTTAAAATCTCTCTGTGTATTACTTATTGCCATGTTTTTTTTTCACATTTTTCTTTTTGAAATTATATATCTCGCATGTTAGACCCTATAGTTTGCGATCAATGACAAGTCAAACCCTGGAGATTATTTTTTAACAACTAAAATCCTGAACTATGAGAAAATGTCCCCGGCGACCTCGCAGTCACGATTTTCGTCCAGAGCCGTCAAGGTTAACGCCCCGTTTGTACCCTGTCTAGCGGCGTCGAACAGAGTCGAAGGGCGATGGCAGAGCCGACGGTCGAATCGTCCAGAGCCGACCGAAGTACGACATTCGCTGACCGTTGGATCGACGAGGATCGTCCCTCGTCTGGATCGATGGCCAGGATTGAATCTGGCGTCCCTGCCAGATGCGATGACGGACAAAGATCATTGGCCGTTGGATCGAGCGAGGGACGTGCCTCGGATCGACGGCCAGGATTTAATCCGCCTGGCGAAGACGGACGTCGATCCTTGTCCGTTGGATCCTCGCCTGGATTGAACGGTCAGTAGTGACTCCAAATTAATTGGGTCACGTGCGGGTCACATGCGATCCTAAATCGCCAGAATTCCCCATTATGACGGACGTCCTTGGGAATACCACGGACGTCCGTCTTTAAAAAACACGTCATCAGCCTTTGGACGACGTCCGTCTTAACATGACGGACGTTCGTATGAAAATGACGGGCGTCCGTCACTCTCAGATTTTATACTAAAACCCTAACAGAGTCGAGCACAAAAAGTCCGACCATTGCCATAGATATTCGAGAGAGAGAACTTGTTTCCCCTGACCAACTCCCTCAACTTAAGCGAACGAACAAGAGTGTTGCACATCACATGGAGTCGTCAAGGTGTGCTTCTTCATCATACATGGTTGAAGAATCCATTGACTGTGGAATGGAGGTGGATCCTAATCCTAATCCTATTTCGACAGTAGAGACCAATGAGAATTGGTGGTTCTACCACGAAGCCGGTATAGAATTGCGTTCAATCTCGGGATCCTGGAATCGGAGCTACGTTCGATATGTGACTCAGAGGATGATGATTGGGCAGAGAGTATGCATCCCCAAATTGAATGTTCGTCCTTGGAGCTCTGTCTGGGTAAGAAGTATAGTGCGTTGAAGGATATTAGAGATGAAATGGTTAATTATGCTTTGAAAAATGGGCACGGGATCAGGTTTGTTAAAAGCGAACGACATCGGATAACTGCTGTGTGCAGTGATGGATGCAATTGGCGGCTTCATGCTTCAAAAATGAAAGGTGAGTTGACCTTTCAAATTAAGAGCTATAATGAGGACCACACATGTGCACGACAAATGGAAAGCCGACACGCTTCCTACAAATGGGTGGCAAACCAATATTTGGATAGATTAAAAAGTCAACCCAAGTGGGACCTTGCTTCCATAATTGAGACTGTAAGGAAGGACTTTAATGTCAATATTTCTGAGTCTTGCTAGAAGGGCAAGGAATTCAGCACAGACTTTAAACGAAGGGGATGGTGACGAACAGTACAAGCTACTTTGGTCCTACGCAGAAGAGATTCGAAGATCCAATCCAGGTAGCACACTGTTGTTGGTGGTAGATTTTCCAGATTTGGTGGCCCGTCCAAGTCCAATATTTAAAAGAATGTACATGTGTTTGGATGCGTGCAAGAGGGGTCTGAAGGAGTTTGGTAGACCCATTATTTGTCTTGATGGTTGTCACTTGAAAGGGTCGTGTCCAGGCCAATTGCTCACAGCTGTCAGCATTGATGCCAATGATGGGATTTATCCAGTTGCTGTGGCACTTGTTGAATCAGAATGCAGAGACTCCTGGACCTGGTTTTTGTGTTGCTTGCTGACGGACTTAGACAGTGACATAGGCAGAGGATGGACACTCATTTCCGATCGACAGAAGGGGTTGGTGCCTGCTATTGAACAATATGCACCAGCAGCTGAGCATCGATTTTGCCTAAGACATTTGTATGCCAATTTCAAAAAACAATTTCCAGGAATACAATACAAAGATATCATGTGGAAGGCAGCAAGGGCCACAACATCACCGAACTTTCAGAAAGAGATGAGTAAACTACTTGCGCTCGACCATACAGCGCATGCATATATGTAGAAAATTAACCCGAGGTGTTGGTCAAAACATGCATTCAGTCCTGTCCCAAAGTGCGACATGGGCCTTAATAATTTGAGCGAGTGCTACAATGCCTGCCTCCTGCCAGCACGGGACAAACCAATCCTCACTATGTTCGAGATGATTAGAACGGGCATAATGACTAGGATCGTTAAGAAACATAAGCAGCTGGCTGAATCAACAGATCTTTTGTGTCCTAAGACCACAAAGAAGCTTGCCAAACTGAAACATGCGGCTCGAAATTGGTGTCCAACACCTTCAGGATGTAATCGGTTTGAGGTAAGCGATGGTAACGAATGGTATGCAGTCGATCTGGACACGCGTACCTGTAATTGTAACAGATGGGAGCTGACTGGAATCCCATGCGTGCATGCCATCCCTTGCATCAATTTTATGCGGACTTCAGCAGAGGATTATGTGCATGCATGGTACCATCGGGACACATATATGAGGATGTATTCCCATTTTACCCGACCTGTTAGTGGCCACCACATGTGGCCTGCAACGAACCAGCCTCCAATTTTGCCACCACCAGTAAAGAGACTCCCGGGTCGGCCTCGAAAACGAAGAGTGCGAGATGCAGACGAGCCCCGTAGCAGCACGGTACTCAGCAGGAGACACATCCCTATGACATGTAGTCGTTGTCATGGTGTAGGCCACAATGTCCGTTCTTGTCAAGGCAGAGGCTCAACAGGTGGCACCGCAAGTGGCAGTGTAAGAGCAGAACGCTCATATGACACCTTCATGGGGTTTAACATTGTTGCCGATACACAGGTGCTTAGATTGTTATGCTTTTTTACGTTGTTCTCACTATGAGCGTTTCGTCTGACATGAACTTCCTTTTGTGTTTTGCAGGAGTCCGTCGCCCCACACCCACATCCTTAATCATGGAGCTTCATCTACGTATTTGTTTTGTTCATGTATAATACACTAAAGTTTTTAATACATTGAAGTTTATTTGTTCATTTACGTAGTTGTTTGGATAATATTTGTTCATGTATAATACACTGCATGTGATAGACGTCCGTCATGTTAAGACGGAGGTCCGTCATGTTAAGACGGACGTCCGTCATGTTAAGACGGACGTCCATCACATTCAGACGGCCGTCCGTCACCTTGAGACGGACGTCCGACCCCTTCTGAAGGACGTCCGTCACATGCAGACAGACAGCACTTGCCCTGTTTTGGGCGCCCCTCGCGCCAACACAAAGCAGATTACAGCCTACAACAAACCACAAAGCAGTATGAAGAAAACCACAAAGCAGACTACAGACTACAACAAATAATTGAATTCAATTTCAATTGAGCCACTTGTTCAACGTTTTTTCTATTCTTTCAATTCTTTCACGTGCTGCACCTCTTGCACGTCTTGCACCTCTTGCACGTCTTGCGTTTCTTGTATATCTAGAATACGTTACAGGTGATACCGTTGCAAGTGGCTGAACAGGTGGGGCCTCTGGGAGTGGCTGAACAGGTGGGGCCTCTGGGAGTGGCTGAACTGGGGCCTCTGGGCGTGGCTAAACAGGTGGTGCCTCATCAAATATAGAAGGCTCTGCGTCCCGGATGTCGATGATGTTGAAGTGCAAATCGGAGCTCATCTCCACACTCGTGCACTCCTCGTAGAGTTCATCTCGATCGTACGGATCGTGGAGATGGAAGCCCTGCCCATTGCATTTGGACATCACCGACCACCCTACAGGGCGGGAGACTTGAAATATGTCGTGTTGGCTGCAATTGGAACTGCAAATTAGTTTGTCACGTCATTCAAAGTGGAGGTCATTAAAAAACATACCGTTTTTTGTCCACAGGTGCCATGACAATTACAATTGAATCCGGCATCAAGTGTTCGTACGCATACTGCGTGTGCATGTCAATCGATGACATGAAACAATCCATCTCCGGGTGGCACTGTAGGAGGAAGAAATATTAAACCATGTATGATTTCATGAATGAATAGAAGTGGCTTACATGGATCCAGCCAATCGTCAACAAACCCTCCCTTATTTGAACAACGGCGGTGTCCTCCTCATTTGTCATCACACACTGCATTTTAAGAACACGATTTATGTAGTTATTTTTAGTAACAATATAATATAAGTTGGTTAAACATTCTCACATAGTCAGGAGCTCCCGATTGCTTTGGCATAAGGAGAGTTGTGATTGAATATATCTTGTCACCCTGTAAATCAACAACACGACGCACAACATTAATTTTCTAATCACAACTGATAATAAATTTCAAATGACATTGCTTCTTACCTTGGAGCCGCAAAGGAGAGCACACGTCTCCTTGTTATTCTTCGTATTGACCCGTGCAAGTGCCATGAACTCTTCCATCAAATTCACAGGCTGCAATGGAAATTCAGTGTAAGTGTAAATTCTACACATTGTATAAAACCAAATAGAAGACATACCACTTGCACTGTCATCCTCTGACGAGCGGTAGGACCAACCACTAAAGGACCTGGGGCCAAAATCTTTTAAACTTTAGCCAAGGTTGGAGGAGGGGACGGTTGCCTGATGATGGGAGACCTGCATAATTGTAACACATTGTTAATCAACGATACTAATGCATATAAGGAAATTACATGTAAAATCAAAGACATACTGGCATCCGTCTGGACCGGCATCGGAAGATGTATGAGATGCTGATGGATGAGATGGCTGGGCGGTTGTGCGAGCAGTTGCCATATGCGTTTGTACTTCTTGCATCTGTAGTACAGTGGCTTGAAGCTGGCCAAGTTGACTCTCCTGTCTATCCAACTTGGCTTGAATCTCGCCAAGTTGGGTGACAAGCCACTGCCACCTCTCTTCCCTGCTGAGTACGGAGGGCGACGATGAGGACTGGGGTGGGGGAGGTGCATCATCTGCCATAGGACGACAAAATCGTCATCCATAGGATGCACAAAATCGTCATCCACCTCCACGTGATATGTTGGTTGTGCGTTTGCTGTCCACGGAATTATGGTAGTGCACATGGAAGGAGCAGGTGGAGCTGACGTGGATGGCGGTGGTGGAGCTGACGATGATGGCCGTGGTGGAGCTGACGTGGATGCCGGTGGAGCAGCTGAAGTGGAAGGACGAGGTGCAGGAGGTACAAGATGTGCAGGAGGTGCAGCTGCCACATCTCCTCTGAATACCCACTCCCCTCGTACTTTTTGCAACCCCATCCGAGCCAATGTAACTTCATTATACATGTCAAGTGGTTTTTCGTCTGTTCGTCGCTCTGTGTGAGGGACAACCAACCCGTTGCTGTCAATAATGAGCTGAATGAGCCAATTATATGGGAGATTCTTCCTTGCACTATTCAGAGTTGCTTTCATTTGCTGCATAATGACGTATGCAAGGTTGAACCTCTTCCCATTGTATAGCTTCTCCATTACGTACAAATCTATGGCTATGACAAGGTCTCTATGTCCATCACGAGGCATAAATGTGTGTGTGATCATGTGATGGATGACCCTTGCTTTCGCATCGAGGTCTTTTGATTTAGGTTGGAAGAAAGACTCAACAGCTATAGGATTGCGAACCAATTGCTTCAGCAATGCAAGACCTTCTCCTTTTAGGACAAATTCGGGGTCCTTTGTCGCATGGTAATACTCCTCCAACGACTCCTCCGTGGAGCATCCAATGAGCTCATTTAATTGTCCTAGAGTTATCCTAATCTGTTTTCCAAACAGAAAACTCCTCAACTCTCTATCACTTGATTTGTCCAACTCCAAATTGGCATAAAACAGTTTGACAGCTCTCTCATAGAAATAACCTCCCATTGTGCACAGTTTATCCAATCCAATTCGTTCAAACATTGCCTTCAATCCAAAATCAGCAAATGAATTGAAATTTACCTTCCTAGATATGATTATTGCATGGGGTACAATGTCCTTCTCGTACCGTACATGGGCGGAGGCTGAGCTGAACATCCCAGGTTCTACAGACTCCACTGGACCCGTCGTCTCGGTGGGAGCCACCACCTTACGCTTCTTCGACGCTTGACTATTCCTCGGCGCCATTTTCAGATTCAAAACTAGGGGGTTCGGGAATTCGTCCGGGGAAATCGAGAGTTTGGGAAATCGGGAATTCGCTCGCGATTTGAAGTACAGGGCGATTTCTAGGGCTTGGACGCCCTTCGCGAGTATAAGCAGCGTTTTGTCATCCGTCAGGACGAAAACGCGGTCGTTTTGGTTATGATAGACGTCCGTCATGGTCCGACGGACGCCGTCCAGATGCTGATGATGTGTTATTTAAAGACGAACGTCCGTGGTATTCCCACGGACGTCCGTCATAATGGGGAATTCTGGCGATTTAGGATTGCATGTGACCCGCACGTGACCCAATTAATTTGGATTCACTACTGACCGTTCGATCCAGGCGAGGATCCAAAGGACAAGGATCGACGTCCGTCTTCGCCAGGCGGATTAAATCCTGGCCGTCGATCCGAGGCATGTCCCTCGCTCGATCCAACGGCCAAGGATCTTTGTCCGTCATCGCATCTAGCAGGGACGCCAGATTCAATCCTGGCCGTCGATCCAGACGAGGGACGATCCTCGTCGATCCAACGGCCAGCGAATGTCGTACTTCGGTCGGCTCTGCCATCGCCCTTCGACTCCGTTCGACGCCGCTAGACAGGGTACAAACGGGGCGTTAACCTCGACGGCTCTGGACGAAAATCGTGACTGCGAGGTCGCCGGCGACATTTTCTCATAGTTCAGGGTTTTAGTTGTTAAAAAATAATCTCCAAGATTTGACTTGTCGTTGATCGCAAACTATAGGGTCTACAGTATTATTTACCCTTTTCAATTTCATGTTTTTTCACATTTTATATATCTCTTACGTTACCTGTGTTTAAATCCTTCTCTACACCCGTTCATTTTATTGTATAGTCGTTTATGATTTTGTGTCGATCAATTTATCAAATTTTACAATGACACCATGATTTTGCTTTGTTCAAAAAAGGGAAAATAACAAATCAACCATCGTACTTTATAGTCAATGGCAAATCAACCACTAAATTATTTTCATCAACAAATTAACTGCTGAACTATAGAAAAAAGTTGCCGCTAACATCGCTATCACATTTACCTTTAAACGCTTTGATTTCGATCCGAGGCAGATCGTATACTAATCCACCGCGGATCAATATTTTTAAAAATAAAACTCAAGAACGTAGCCGATCCATAGAGAATCATTGTCGATCCCTGGCGGATTGAACACGATCCTCTAGGGATCGATGACTATCAGCAGCGGATTGACCACGATCTGCTGCGGATCATCGTGCCTTGTCTTAAAGAAATGGTGAATTTTTGTAAATCGATAATTCTCCTTATTTTCAACAGTTTTGGACGCTTGAGAAGTCATTTTCCATCATTTTTTCGCGATGTACAAGTAAGAGGGATCTGTTTTGTCATTCGGTGCATATCTGAGTAGATTCAGGTAAGAAAAAAATGAGATCGTTTACTCAAAAACTTTGGAAGACCATAACTTTGTGATCAGTTAACTGATTTGGACAATTTTTTTTTTGATTTCGCATAACTTTTCGAGATCTACGCGCTGAAAGATGTCAAAGGCAGTGTGTCCCACTTTTGAGGGCTAAAAATGCTTCTAAGTCCTCCAATTTCTCTTACACAATTCAAAACCGTGAAGCTCTACACGTTCAGAGGACGGTTTCTCCCTGTTGCAGCGAGCATTTTTTGGACAAGTCACGTTGATCTTCTCCTAATACACATGCACGCTACATCTCTAAAAATGGCGCTGTATCATGTTGTCTGCGGATAGCATTTTCATGGTGAAGCAAGGTGTTATGAAATCTGGGCAAATGAGAGAGGAAAGCGGAAATACAGATTTTTCATGCCCGAATCTACTCTGATAAACACCAAATGACAAAACAGATGTTTCCTACCCGTGTATCGCGAAAGGATGATGGAAAACGAGTCCTCAAGAATCCAAAACCGGTGAAAATAAAGAGAATTATCGATTTGCAAAGATTTACCGTTTCTCTAAGTAAAAGAACGAAAATTCCTTCTTATCGATCTGCAGTGGATCGTGGTTAATTTTGTTGTAGCTCGTGGTCAATCCTGCGGTGGATTACTACACGATCTACCGCGGATCATAGTATTTAACGACAAACGCGACAACGATGTTAGCAGCAACTTTTTTCCATAGTTCAGTGGTTAATTTGTTAGCAAAAATAGTTTAGTGGTTGACTTGTCATTGATCGTAAAGTACGATGGTTGGTTTGTCATTTTCCCTTCAAAAAATAATATGGAAGTATCAATTACAAAAGAGTCCTTAAACTATTATAATTTAGCATACAATTAAATAAAAAAACTAATTTAGAAAAGGGAAAATGACAAATCAACCATCATCCTTTACTGTTAGTGACAAACTAACTATCATCTTTTTTTGCTAACAATTTAACCATTTAACTTTGAGAAATTGCCGCCACAAATATCACCGTTAACTTTTTGAAAGTTGCAGTGCAAAAGAATAAATACCCATAAAAAAAGGAAAAAATAGTGATTTTAGAATAGATTTTCAATGGGAAAAAGTTAATATCCATGAAGAATGGATTTAGAAGATTTTGAATTGGATTTTGTAAAAGAATGGATTTAGAAAATTTTAAGTTTTATAATTTAGAAGATTTTGTAAAAGAATGTTAATGTTTGTAGTTTTTGGATGATTTACAATTGTTTTACAGTCTATGAGAGAATCACAGTTTTTTTGAGTTTTTGTACGAATAAGAAGAAGACAATAAATTTTTTTTATTTGCAGACGAACCACGGCGGTTTGTCATGAGACCGCTGCGGTTTGTCATGAGACTGCTGCGGTTTGTTGTGAAACCGCAGCGGTTAGTAGTGTAACCACCGCGATTCGTTGTCAAGCCGCAACGGTCTCATGACAAACTGCTGCGGTGTCAAAATTGGTGAAATTAGAGTCTTTAGACCTCTTCAACTTCAAAGGACCATAATTTTGGCTATAAGTGTCAGAATTGGCTCCATAAGATATCAAATCGAAGCTCTTTCAGAGATCTCCAACATATTATAGGCTCAGCCTGTACCTCACATTTCTCGAGGCCAAAATCACGCGTTTAAGTGATAGGTCCCAAATTAGAGTTGTGCAAGATTAACAAATCTGTAAATCGGCTATATGAAAATCCGATCTTCAGTTTTAAATTAGGAATAACTTCACTTGCATAAAGACTAAAGCGCTCAAATTTATAGGGTTAATAAACCACAATCCAGAGAATATTGTATAAAAAATTCAGCTTCAAACTTGTCATATTAATGGAGATACACAACAAACAAAATTGTCTAAATCTGGAAATTGGTTAATACAAATTCCGTGCTTCGATTTTAAAACGCACGTAACGTCAAATGCATATATCCTTTTGAACTCAAATTTCTATGGCTGTTAAACAACAAATCCAAGAGTAATGAGACCAATTTTCAGCTTAAGATTCAACACGACCAGCAAGAATCGCACCAAAGAACACAGACCCCAAATTAGGGTTTCCTTACTCGGATTCTGGACAACAAAAATAAAATGGCAATATCTTCTGATGCATACAATATTTCGACTCCAAATTCACAAGACCAGCTGCCAACAACTATAAAAATAATGCTTCCAATTTCCAGCAAGAAAAGCATGCACAAATGGAGTTGTGCATGCTGCAACCTAAATCGCAAAACAGAATCTGCAAATTCCAGATCTGTGGAGCAGATTTCTCTCCTTTCTTTGATTCACCAAACGACCTCCAAATCACATGAAACCCGCGCCAAAATAACACCAATCTAATATTCTTTCCAAAGGTTCAAGAAAAAGGATTACCTTCTTCAATAAGTAGCCATGAATAGAGGGAAGAAACTGAGCTGGTCCGCTGTTCTTCAACATAAAAGGAGAGAGAATTAGCCAATCCCAAAGATGACACTCCAACAAGGCTATTGCTTGATCTTCTATTCCCACACCACAAATACAACCACACTAAGTGATTGTTGGAGGAAATAGCACATCACAACCTATCCAAGAATCAACAAAACAATAGGTTGAAGTTGATAGAGAGAATAGTCGAGAGGAGGAGCTCACGGAACCTCAAGGGAAGCACACAGCTAAATCAATTTCTTAGGGTTTCAAAATTCCCTTTCCAAATGCATTAGAGGGGATTAAATACCCCCCTAATGACCTTACAAAAGAAAAAGACCATATTACCCTTAGAAATACAAAATAAGGCATGAGGGCTTGATTTGCATACAAACCGAGCACCTCCCAAAAATGCAAGCTAATGAAACAGTCTAGAAATCCCAAAATAAAATCCGAAGAACATCCAGTATTAAAACAAGAAAGTGTAACGTAACAATTTCTCAAAAGACCTTAAAAATCTCCAATCTAAGGTAGCTCCTTCAAGTCGGGAAAGAAAAGAGTTAGCCGATTGAGTATGCATGGCTCCACGTGAAGACGTGGCGTGAAACTTCCTTATCTTTATGCGTTGGCGCCTTTGTGAATCCCAATGAATGATTGTTCCCTACAAAATAAGAAAAAGGTTAGAAATCAAGGGAGCCCTTGGCACGGCTCAGGTGACAGGATCTTGGGGCACATCATTAAGCCCTCAAATTTGTGATCAAAGATTTTAAACAAACTACAATTTTATACAAACTGCAGTTCGTCATCAAACCGCCGCGACCTCATGAAAAACCGCTGCGGTTCGTCATTGAACCACCGCAGTTTCATGACAACCGCCGCGGTTCGTCGTCAAAGCAATTAATGTCAAACGTAACAGAGATGTTAGCGGCATCATTTTTCATAGTTTAGTGGTTAATTTGTTAGCTAAAAAAGGATGATAATTGATTTGTCACTAATAGTAAAGGATGATGGTTGATTTGTCATTTTCCCTTTAGAAAAAAATAGAATTTTAGTTTTGGGCTAAATAGATTTGATAATATTATCTTAGCCAACGGGTCACTAGGACTAAAACCCCAAATACTTGGAAAAAGCATTAAATATATCTAATCATAACAAGACTCGTCAATCTCATGATATGCATAGCGAAATTAACACCGTAGATCCTATAGTTTGAAATCAACAATAATTCAAATTCTGAAGAAATTTTGCTAACAATTAAAACTCTAAACTATGGAACTCGCTGACGACCTCGCAGTCATGTTTCCCATCTAAATCCATCAACTTTAACGCCTCAATTTCATTGACACCAAGAAGCGTCGAACGGAGACAAAAGACGTCAATTATTGGGGCCAAGGGATGTCCCTCCTACCCGTTGGAAGACGGAATGTCGTTGGAACGATTATTGGGCGATGGTGGACGTCCCTCATTGGCTGTTGGATCGAGGAAGGATGTCCCCCACTTGGAATTGATGGCCAGTATTGATTCTGTCAATTTCCAAAGGCGATGACGAACGATCGTCCATGGCCGTTGGATTGAGGGAGGGACATCCCTTATAGGGATTAACGGCCATAATTGAATCTGCCATTTTCCAATGGCGATGGGGGACAATCGCCCATGGCCGTTGGATCGAGTGACGGACATCCCTAGTAGGGATTGACGGCCATGATTGAATCTGCCATTTTTCAAAGGCGATGGCGGACGACATTCTATGGCCATTTGATCGAGAGAGGGACGTCCCTGGATCGAAATGGACGATCAAGATGGACTTCAAATTATTTTCAGTTGCAGGGTCACATGCAAGGCACATGCATTTTTAAAAGTCGTGAATTCCCTCAATTAAGACGGACATCCCTCTTTATTTATCAGACGTCTCTCATCTAGAAACGGATGTCCCTCGACCAAGACTGTGTCGTTCTGCCCACAATGGATATCTCTCATTTTAAACGGCGTCGTTTAGGCCATAACAGATGTCCTTCTTAATACGAGGGATGTCTGATTTCAACCAAAGATTCTTCTCTGAATGCTAAACGACAACGTTTCTCCTCTCGACCGATGCAAAGCTGCCTACATAATCGTGCAGGGCGTCCCTTGCCCTAACTATTGCCTAGAGAAATTTTGTCTTCCCCTTTAATCCCCGAACACAATCGAATGAACAACAAAATTTTTGAGTGTTGCACATCACATGGAGTAGATGACCATCTATTGTTGAAGAATCCATTAACTATGAAATGGAAGTGGATCCTATTTCGGCAGTCGAGATTGATGAGCATCATTGGTTCTATCACGAACTTGGTATAGAGGTGCATTCAATCTCGGCATCTCTGGGCTCGAAACTTCATTCAATATGTGACTCAGATGATCCCTCAACTAGAATGTTCGTCCTAGGAGCTCTGTCTGGGAAAGAAGTATAGTCCGTTGAACAAAATTAGAGAACAAGTGGTTGATTATGCTTTGAAGAATGGGCACAGGATAAAGTTCATAAAAAACGAACGTCATCGTTTGACTGCCATGTGCAAGGATAGATGTAGTTGGCGGCTTCACGCTTCAAAAATGAAAGGTGAACTTACCTTTCAAATCAAATGCTACAATGAGGCGCACACATGTGCACGACAAATGGAAAGCCAACACGCTTCTTGCAAATGGGTGGCAAACTAATATTTAGATAGGTTCAAAAGTCAGCCCAGTGGGACATTCCTTCCATTATTGAGACTATCAAGGACTTTAATGTTAACATTACCCCAAGTCTTGCCAGAAGGGCCAAAAATTTAGCCCTGAACTTGAACGAAGGGGATGATGACAAACAATACAAGCTACTGTGGTCGTACACAGAAGAGATTCGAAGATCCAATCCCAACAAAACATTGGTGGTGGTGGTAGATATGCCTGAGCTTACACCCCGTCCAAGTCCAATATTTAAAAGGATGTACATGTGTTTGGATGCGTGCAAGAGAGGTCTGAGGGAGTTTGGTAGACCCATTATTTACCTGGATGAATGTCACCTGAAGGGGTCTTGCCCAAGCCCGTTGCTCACAACTGTCAGCATTGACGCCAATGATGGAATTTATCCAGCTATTGTGGCACTTGTTGAATCAGAATGCAGAGATTTCTAGACCTGGTTTTTGTGTTGCTTGCTTTTGAACTAAAACAGTGATATAGGCAGGAGATGGACATTTATTTTCGACTGACATAAGGGGTTGGTATCTGCTATCGAACAATATACACAAGCAGCTGAGCATTGTTTCTACCTCAGACACTTGTATGTCAATTTTAAAAAATAATTTCCAGGCAATTTGTACAAAGATATCACGTGGAAGGCAGCTAGGGCCACAACATCATCGCAATATCAAAAAAGATGAATAAACTACTTGCGCTCGACCAGACAGCACACACATATCTATAGAAAATTAACCCGAGGTGTTGGTCAAAACATGCTTTCAGTTCTGTCCCAAAGTGTGACATGAGCTTCAATAATTTGAACGAGTGCTGCAATGCCTGCCTCTTCCAAGCTCGGGACAAACCGATTCTCACTATGTTCGAGATTATTAGAATGAGCATCATGTGTAGGATCGTTAAGAAACATGACAAAATGGTCAAGTCGACAGATCTATCGTGTCCTAAGACCATAAAAAAAGCTTGCCAATCTACAACATGCGGCTCGAAATTGGTGTCCAACACCTGCAGGAGCTAATTGGTTTCAGGTCAGTGACAATAATGAACGATATGTAGTCGATTTAGACACACGCACCTGTAACTGTTACCGGTGGGAGCTGATTGGAATACCATGCGTGCATGTCATCTCGTGCATCAATTTTATGAGGACTTCAGCAAAGGATTATGTGCATGTATGCTATCATCGGGACACATTTATGAAGATGTACTCCCACTTTGCCCGACCTGTCAGTGGCCACCACATGTAGCCTGAAATGAACCAGGATCTAATTTTGCCACCGCTAGTTAAGAGACTCCCAGGTCGGCCTTGAAAACAAAGAGTGCAGGAGGTGGACGAGCCCCGTAGCCACATGGTACTCAGTAGGAGACATGTCCCCATGATATGCAGTCATTGTCAAGGTGTGGTGTCACAATGTCCGCTCTTGTCAAGGTGGAGGCTCAGCCGCTGGTGTGGCAAGTGGCAGTGGCAGAGCAGAACGCTCACAAGACACCTTCATGGGTTTTACCATTGTTGCCGATACACAGGTGCGTAGATTGTTACGCTTTTATACGTTGTTCTAACTATGTACGTTTTGTATGACATAGTATTGTTTTTATGTTTTGCAAGAGTCCGTCGCTCCACACCCACATCCTTAACTATGGAGCTTCTATGAGTGCTATTTTATTTGTTTATGTATTTGTTAGTTTCCTAATTGTACATATGTAATGCCTTGAATTTTATCATCATGAGTATAAGATTAAGATTTTATCATTTCAATGCTTAGTGAGTTGAATGTGTTAGAATTGTGATATGTGGTGTAAATTCTGAGTATTATTGTGATATGTCGATCAACTTCTTTACAGATTCAAACTAAGGAAAAATAACGGCTCTCTCGGTGAACAACCGTCATAATGGACGTCCCTCATAACATAACGGATGTCCCTCATAATATATGCTTTAACATATGCTTTATTACTCAAGTTTTCTTAAGCATATTTCATAATCCGTGGAGGTTCTTTTCATTCTTTTTGAAGGGGTTCTTTCTTCTTTCATCAAAGAAGGTGTGTTCCAAATTTCAGATTCAAAGCTTATAAAACAAGGGAGTTATTGGCTTCCAAAGACGGACCGAGACAACAGATGATGGAAATTGCAGAAAGGACAGCCCTCTCATTTCAAACGTTTGAATCTGTATTATTTTCCTTTAGCAATTGATGAACCCTTAATATAACGAACATCCCTCGCTGAAAAAATGGATGGCCCTCATCCTATAAGGGACGTCCCTCGCCCAAAAAAACAACATTTAAATTGCAACAAACAAAACAAAAAAACAGAGATACAACAATCAAAACCAAAACCAACAACCAACAAATAGGGATACAACATCCAAAACCAAAACCAATAAACATAGATAAAATATCTCAATTGAGCCCCTTTTTTTAAGTTTTTTCAGTTCTTGCAGTTACATTTTTTTGGGATTTTGCAATTTTTGTAGATTTTGCATTTGTTGCATCTTTTGCAGTTGTTGCCTAGTTGCCTCAGATATCGATGACCTTGAACTACAAATCGAGGTTCATCTTGACATGAGTGGTGTGCTCATAAATGTCCTCCGGTTTGTGCAGGTCGTGAAGGTGGAAGCCTTGATGCGGACACTCGGCAATCACCAACTCCCCTAAAGCGCGCGAGACTTGAAATATGCCATGTGGGCTGCAATTGGGAGGTGAAATTAGTTTGTCACTTCTAAAGCGTAGGGTGAGAAAATATACCATTTTTTATCTATAGGTGCCAAGATAATTGCAATTGACTTTGGTAGCATCACTTGGTACTCATACTGTGTGTGCACGTCAATCGATGACATGAAACATGTCTGCTTTGGGTGTGACTAAAATAAAATCCATATATTATACTAGGAAAAATGAAGACAAGTGCCTTATATGGATCCAACCAAGAGTTAGCAGTCTCTCATTCATTTGAACCTCAAATATCTCCTCCTCATTCAATGTCATGCACTGCATGTTAAGAACGCGAGATATTTTTTTTTTTCAATAACAGCGTCTTATACATTGGTTAACCATTCTTACCCAGTCCGAAGCTCTCGATGGCTTTGGAACGAGGATGGTTGTTATTGAACAGACTTCTTTACTCTGAAAAATGACAACATACCGCACAATGTCTTCAGTATACAATCAAAATTGATAATAACTTTCAAATCATATTGTTTCTTACCCTGGAGCCACAAAGTATAGCACAGGTCTCCTTATCGTTCTTGGTATTTGCCTATGCTAGTGTCATGAACTCTTCCATCAATTTTACAAGCTACAATGAAAAATCATTGTAAGTGTAAATTCAACACATTGTACAAAATCAAATTGAAGACATACCACTTTCACTTTTAGCAGTGAATCAGGCCTTGGAACTGCTTCCGTCAATGGAGCACCTGTTGCCAATATCTTCTGAACTTTGGCAAGGGTTGGAGGAGGGGATGGTTGCCTGATGATAGAAGATCTGCACAATTGTAACACATTGTTAATCAACAGTACTAAAGCACATATGGAAAGTGCATGTAAGCTAAAAGACATACTTTGATCCATTTGGAGCATTATCAAACGATGTAGGAGAAGCTGATGGAGAAGCTGCCTGGGCTGCTGGAGGAGCTGACTGGGCTACTGGAGGAGATGACTAGGCTTCTTTCATTTGAAGTACAGTGGCTTGAATCTCGTCAAGTTGCCTCTCATGTCTCTCAAACTTGGCGACAAGTCACTGCCACCTCTCCTCACTGATCAACACGTAGGATGAGGACCGAGGAGGGGGAGGTGCATCTTCTACCGTCGGATGAACAAAATTGTCCGCCACCTCCACGTGATCTAACGGTTGTGCATTCAACATCCACGGTATTAGTGCAGTGGATGTCGAAGGAGGAGGTGCAACTGACATTGAAGGCAATTGCGCAGCTGACTTTGATGGAGGAGGTGCAGCCGACATGGAAGGAGGATGTGTAGGCTGAGTGAGGGAGTGTCCGCTCCTTTGAATACCCACTCCCCTCCTACTTTGTGCAGCTCCATCCGAGCCAATGTCACTTGATTGTACATGTCAAATGCCTTTTCATTGGTTCATCGCTCCTAGGGAGGGACAGTCAGCCCGCTGCTGTTAAGGATATGTTGAATGAGCCAATTATAGAGGAGATTCTTCCTTGGACTCTTCAAGATTGCCTTCATTAGATTAATGATGACATAGGTAAGGTTGAACCTCTTCCCATTGCAAAAGTTTCTCCATCACATAGAGATCCATGCAGTTGACATGATCTCTATGTCCCTCACGAAGCAAAACTATGTAGGTGATCAAGTGATGGATGACTCTCGTTTTAGAATTTAGGTCCTTTGATTAGGACTGAGAGAAAGATTCAACGATTTCAGGATTGCAAGCCAATTGCTACAGCAATGTCAAACTTTCTCCTTGTTTTACAAAGTCTGGGTCCTCTGATACATGGAAATACTCCTCCGTCGGCTCCTCCATGGAACATCCAATAAGCCCATTTAACTCTTTAAGAGTTAACCTAATTTGTTTCCCATATACAAACGTCCTCAGCTCAGTAGGGCTGTCCAACTCCAAATTTGCGTAAAATAATTTTACAACCCTCTCATAATAATGGCCTCCCATCATGCACAATCCATATAAACGAATGCTTTCAAACATTTCCTTTAATCAATAGTCAGCAAACACATTGAAATCTGCCCTCCTAGATATAATTACGGCACGGAGTATAATGTCATTATCGTACCGTTGTTTGGAGGAGACTGAGCTAAACACCATGGGTTATGCCTCTGCAGACACGCGTGCTCGACCTTAGGGAGCCACTTTATGCTTCTTCGACACTTGCACCACCTTCGACGCCATTTCCGCTTCAACAAACGTGAGGATAGATATCGGAAGTTCGAGTTGGTCGAGGGAAGACAAAATTTCTCTCGAAAATAGCTAGGGCAAAGGACGCCCTTCGGGATTATATAGGCATATTTGCGTCTGACGAGAGGAGAAACGCTGTCGTTTAGCGTTCAGAAAAAAACATTCGGTCTAAAACAGACGTCCCTCGTATTAAGAAGAATGTCCATTATGGTCTTAATGACGCCGTCTTAAGACGAGTGACATCCATTGTTGGCAGAACGACGTAGTCTTGGTCGAGGGACGTCCGTTTCCGGACGAGAGACGTTCGATATATGAAGACAGACATCCATCTTAGAAGAGGAACGTCCGTCTTAATTGAGGGAATTTGCGTCTTTTAAAAATGCGTGTGCTTTGCACGTGACCCTTCAACTGAAAATAATTTGGAGTCCATCCTGATCGTCTATTTAGATCAAGGGACGTTCCTTACTCGATCCAACGGCCATGGAATGTCGTCCGCCATCACATTTGGAAAATGGTAAATTCAATCATAATCGTCAATCCTTACCATGGATGTCCCTCGCTTGATCCAACGACCATGGGCGATCGTCCGCCATCGCCTTTGAAAAATGGCAGATTCAATTTTGGTCGCCAATCCCTACAAGGGACATTCCTCCCTCAATCCAACAGCTCTAGACGATCGTCCACTATCGCCTTTAGAAATTGACAGATTCAATCATGACTATCAATTCTGAGCGGGGGACGTCCTTCCTCAATCCAATGGCCTATGAGGGATGTCCGCCATCGCCTGATAATCATTCCAACGACAGTCCGTCTTCCAACGGCCAAGAGGAACGTCTCTCAGCCCTAATAATTGACGTCCTTCGCCTCCGTTCAATAGTTCCTGGCGTCAACAAAATCAAAGCGTTAAAGTCGACGAATTTGAACGAAAAATGTGACTGCGAGATCGCCTGCGAGAACTTTCCATAGTTCAGAGTTTTAATTGTTAACAAAATTTCTTCAAAATTTAACTTATTATTGATTGAAAACTATAGGGTCTGCCGTGTTAATTTCCCATATACATATATAAAGTGACCATCATTATATGAGAAACAATGACTAATTTATCCATGGGTTGGCCAAGTAAAAAGGTGGTAAATCGTACTATTTTTCAGTGAACTTGTCCAAGATAATCAGAATTCAACCCACATCTAATAAATTTGGGGAAGGTTGCAAACGCTCTTTGTAGGGTGCTTTTTGGAAATTAGATCCAACCACCTTCGTTCCACTGGGTTTTCTCAGCTCCAAACTTCAACTGGAAAACCAAAAACAAAAGAGCTAAAAAGTGGACTGAAGATGTTTGTAACAAGAATATAGAAACATTTTTTTCAGGCCTATTTGGTGCTGAGTAAGTATTGACATGATTAGTTAAGTTAAACACCAGCCATTTTTGCTATCTATGACACTTTGAGAAGCTCGTGAAATGCCTCCTGCGGTATATCGACAGAGCCAATGCGTTTCATTCGCTTTTTCCCTTCTTTTTGCTTCTCCAAGAGTTTCCTCTTTCGAGTAACATCCCCACCATAACATTTGGCAAGAACATTTTTTCTCATAGCCGAGATCCTAAAACCGGGGCACAGATAAACTTCAACCAATATTGAAAAAATAAATAAACTAACATTTGGGGAGCATTTTAAGGAGTAACTTGTAAACTTACGTCTCTCTTGCAATGATCTTTGATCCAATTGCAGCTTGAACTGTTATCTCAAACATTTGTCTGTTCAACAATAAACCTCAATCTAAGTTAGAACAGTTAAAAAATAAGAAAGTTAATAGTAATTTAAACCACAACCTGTCAATAAATTTCTTCAGTTTTTCGACCAGCTCACGGCCAACTCGTTGTGCCTTCAAATTATGAACAATGGTGGCCATTGCATCAACTGGTTGCCCATTCAAGAGGATGTCAAGTTTCACTAAATCTGCCTGTTGATACCTGTTTTCATTGCCCAACAAATCTATCAGAAGATCCAAATACAATTTAGCAAAGCAAAACGTACTATGCATGCATATGAGAGAGAGAGAGAGAAAGAGAGAGGAGAGAGACTCTGAATCCTCATAATCAAATGATGCATAGCCTGATGTCAAACTCTTCAATTCATTGTAGAAGTCAACAACAATTTCCCTCAGAGGCAAGCGATATTTCATAAATGCTCGTTGACTGCATCAATGAAACTCATAATTAGAATTCACAGAACATGGGTTGGCAAAAAATGTGGAAACTTACGAAGGTGATGCAAAAAAGTTATGTATGATAAAAATTAATAGACATGAAACAATTAGAAAGAAAACAAAAACTGCAGAAAACTGTAAAAACATGTAAGCACCTATCGATGAATGAATACTCCAACTGTTGCCCTCTCCTTTCAGAGCAAAGCGTAATTACAGATCCCACATATCTGTCAATTATAATCAATTAAAATTGAATACAAAAATGCCATCACCATGGAAAAATAAAGAGGAAATAATAAAAAGAATTTAAAGGAAACTGAGACCTTACTCACTGGGAATAATAATTGTTGCCAACACTGTAGGTTCCCAAGAAGCAATCACTCTGTTCTTTGGATTAGAGGGCATTGCAGCAGGATTCTGAACTTGAAGTTTGCTAGAAAAGCATCAATTTTCAGGTTCCAACACGAAGAAATTCTTATAATGCACAATTTTTTTTTTTACTGAAAATACCTTCCGTCAGAAAACTCAAAAATATAGGGAACAGTGGGGACTGTAGAAATAACATGGGCGTCGTACTCCTGTAATCCATATATAGCACGGATTTTAATAATCTTCCCTCAGGAGCAGGGATTTCCAATATAAAAAAATTTATAAAATAGATATGTGATTGATGATAGTACGAAATGAAAGAGCCAAACCATTGTTTTATCGATGATTTACATTTACAACCAGAAAATGACCTTAAGCAGTAAGTACTTAAGGGCCTAATTATGCACCAAGTTTCACTCAGGTTTCTGTCAAAAGGAAAAAGGCAATACCTGCTCAAGCCGCTGATGAAAAACATCCATATGAAGTAATCCTAAAAACCCGCATCTGTATGTTGAATGCAGTTACCACAAATATTTCCATGGAAAATGAATAGATATCGAACATAAAGTGAAAATAAATCCTTTAAATTTAATAGAAAGGAATTGATTTGTGATTGTTTCATCTTTGAGAACTAAAGCTTATTCATATATGTTTTATTGTTGTTTGAGGAGCATGTCTCATTCTCCTAGTTTTTTGTACTCTTACTTTTTAGACATTTGTGTTATATATATATAAAAGAATAGAATTGGGGAAAAGTGGTGCCAAACCTGAAACCCATACCCAGTGCTGTACTACTCTCTTTATTGACAGATACACTGGCATCATTGCATGTTAGTCTCTCAATTGCATGGTTAAGTGCTTCAAAATCAGAACCATCAGCTGGATAAAGGCCTGAGAATACCATATGTTTCACAGGCTTGAAACCTATCAGTAAAAGGGCCCACGTCAAAAAGGAGAAGTCATAAGACAGGCTAACTAATAGGTACATGAGATATGCTTTGTCATCTAAGAGAGGCATGAATACTCAAAGCAGTCAACTAGTTAAGTAATCTGCTATAATTTGCTCGCAAGGACTATGAAGATAACGTATTAAAGAAAGCACTCCAGACCATATACTGAATCCTTGAGTCTTTCTGTCAAACTGCCTGGTCACAGGCTGAAACCAATTGTGAGAAAAGATACTCCCAAAAGTTTCCTCAGTTTCAAAATTGCAACTTTAAAAATTGGAAGCCTTTCAAAAGCGAAGTAATATATTCACCAGGAAGTGGTTCTATGATGCTTCGACAGTGATGAAGGGTGTCTCCAATGCGCGCTTCTTTAGTTGATCGCATGCCACTCACAATGTACCCCACTTGTCCAACTAGAAGTGTTACCGTAGGAACGAGCTCAGGATGCATGATACCAACATCCAAAACTTCATAAGTTTGACCAGTGGCTGCAGAAGAAATCTTATCTCCCTTGCGTAACACTCCATCAATAACAGCAACATGGCATATTACTCCTTTGTATTCATCATAATATGAATCCAGTAAAAGCATACGCAAAGGTGAAGTGCTCTTCCCAGGAGGAGGAGGTATGCGCTCAATGACAGCAGGAAGTACTTGCTCAAGACCCTGCCCTGTTTTAGCTGATGTTAAGAGAGCTTGATCAGGGTCAAGATCAAACATTGATTTTAGTTGAGCTTTAACAGAATCTGGATCAGCGGTAGGTTGGTCAATTTTGTTGATTATAGGTATTATTGTGAGATTCAACTCAAAAGCAAGATAGAAGTTAGCGACAGTTTGTGCTTGAACACCTTGAGCAGCATCAACAACCAAAAGAGCACCCTGGCAAGCTGCTAGGGATCTTGATACTTCATAGCTGAAATCAACATGGCCAGGAGTGTCAATAAGATTCAGTAAATAACTTTGCTTTTCATTTGTGCTGTGACCAGACCGATTGTACGCGTGGAACATGGTTGCAGTTTGAGCCTTAACAGTAATTCCTCTCTCCCTCTCCACCTACGGCATTGGAGAGTAAGACTAAATAAAAATAAAAGAAGTTCACTTAAGAAAAAGCAGACAGAAAGATGAAAATTTTTAAATATATAAAGTTGTTGGTGAAAGGAACCAATAGATGCAGCGTGGTGTCCCGACTAGGTCGTCGACTCTGTAGCATTTTTATCATCAACCAATCTCAACTTATTATTAAATTACTAAGAATAATAAAATGACATTACAATCCATAAAATCAAAATATCTAACTAGAAAAAACTTGAAGGAATATAAAACTAGAATGAAAAGGCAATTTGGAAACATTGACCAGTAGAAGATTGATTTCAGAAAACATAGTCTTAGCTACGAATTTGAAAATTGGAATCAATTATAGACTTGTTACTGATAGCAACTAAAATGAATTATTCTTCATTGATTTTAATGGCATACATACAGTGGCATATACACTGCTAATTAACCAAGAAATAAGAAATCCCTATAATTTAAGAAACCTCCTCACAGCTAACTAAATCCCTAAAAATCAAGGATCATATAAAATCATCCAGAAACAAATAGTTTTTCTAATAAACTCATCATTGGACACTCCTCCTCAAACAGGTGATCTTTCATTCAAATTTTGCTTACAACATCTCGTAGCATGGTAAATGGCAGCTGCCTTATCAATACATCTGCTAATGATTTTCCTTGAATCAGTATATGGATTGCAGATTAGGCCGCTATCAAAATTCTCTTTTATAAAATGTTCATAAACCTCATTGAATTTTGTTTGATCATGTCGAAGGGATTAAGGGAAATATTGATAACAGATTTATTGTAGTTGCACAGTCTCATTGGATCTTCCCATTGTTATCTTTAGATCATCAAGAATTATTTTTAACCACAACATTTCACATATTCCTAGCGCTATTGACCAGAACACACATTCTGCTTGATATTGTTTTTTACTCTTCCATGACAACTATAAAAAAAATCAGAAAATGTTACCAAATTTATATTAACTGTATTCAGGATCAGTTCAAGACACATAAGGGCTCTAACCATATTTCGGCTTGTGATCAATCCATAGATACCAATACAAAATAAATGGGCACTTACAACAAGTACATGTTCGAGCATCATTGACCAACTCCTTATCAATTTCGATTGATTTCAATATAAGTAACAATTTTTTATATTTAATTCGATTTACTAGAAAAAGTACAGAACAAGGGAAATCAGAGTATTATGACATGAGGTTGACTTCCTGTCGGCCAAGAACCAACATAATCTGCATCTACGCAAGCCTTAAGGTCATGCTTTTACTTTCTTGAACAAAATTCCTTTCCTAGAGTGATACTTCAAGTATTGTAAAATTCAATGAACTACCTTGAGAAACATTTACTTAGGATTATGCATAAATTGGCTTATAACACCCACAACAAATGAAATGTCTGGTCTTATATGGGCCAAGTAAATCAACCTCCCAAGAAGTCTAAGAAGATCCTTTATCCACCACATGACATGCTCCATGATTAAATTCATCTGTGTATTAACCGGCTTACAACCCAACATTCTTTAATAAATCAAGCACAAACTTTTTCTCTGAAATGAAGATTGTATGCTTTGAATGTGCCACTTGGATACCATTAAAAGAGGGGTCCTTCTTTCCCAAAATCTGCACTCTTAGATCATTGAACTCAACTTTGAGAATGGCAATCTTTTCAACAAATCATTACTGAATTGCAGCATCCTAAATGCAATGAATTCAAATGCATTGGTAATGATCTATCTCCTGCCATACACCTTGCAAGAAATTTGAGTATTCTGTAAAAGAATGATTTCTTTATTTGGTTGCTGAAATTTGTCTTAACTAAATTTCATAGATTTGAGCAGCATTGTGGACCTTACAATATATTTATCGGATAGCATCTCAAACCACATAGGTGGTTCCAGGGAACATGCATGTATCACCAATTTTTGGAAGCATCAAATTTCATAATCACACCGTCACCATGGAAACTTGTTCAAACCACACCTCAAAAGAAGACTGACAAATCAATGCTTTTTCAGTCTCTTGCCGAGTTTTGTAAATATTTAATGTCTCTAATTTGCCTTATTTTCTCTATATAACATGAGTCCATCATTATGTAGCCTCAGCCACAGTTCGCCAGAGTAAAGGGGCCTTCTTTTCAAATAACAAAAACAATGAAGGGAATAAAACATATAACTTCAAACAATAACGTCAAAGAAGAAACCAGTGCCATATAACAATAAGCTGAAACAAACCATCCATTTCCAAATTCCATACTTGATAATCCAACTTTTAAATTTTGGCCAAAAGTAGAGTTCATCAACGATATGAAACCGACCTGCAATTTGTCGAGATATTGAGGCTGACCATGGCCTTTCTTAATGGTCCCGGTGAGCTCCAGAAGCCGATCAGCGAGTGTAGATTTGCCGTGATCGACATGTGCGATAATGGAAAAGTTTCTGATCCTCTCAGCAGGATACTGCGTCAAATCTAGCGTATCCACCTTAATGGTTTGGCCAGAGTGGGAGCAAAATGCTTGGACAAAAGCAAAACGGCGACAATATAGCTCAGTATGAACTCGTTGAGCTCGGTAAATAGATAGAAGGGAGAGAAATTTGGAGGACTGTGAGAGGTATTTGAGTGGATTTAGGGTTTTTGAGGCTACTCTCAGAAAACCCATTTGAGGATTGTGGAGGCCGTTGGCTCAAATGAAACAAGAGCTCAAGTAGATTTCAGCAACCAGAAAAAGGGGCGATTTGCTACGTTTAGACCAGACCCTTTCAGTTTGGCCAAGAACATTTGCAATTTAATTTTTTTATTAAAATTATTATGTTTTTTATTTTATTTGTTAAGAGAAATTAACACCGCATACCTTATAGTTTGATATCAATAACAAGTCAAACCCTGAAAAAAAAATTTCTAACAACTAAAACCATGAACTATGAAAAATTCTTCCCGGCGATCTCGCAATCATGTTTCTCGTCCAAATCCGTCGACGTTAACACCTCTGTTTCGTTGATGCCAAGGACCGTCGAATGGAGACAAAGAATGTCAATTATCGGGGGCCTCCTACCAGTTATCGGGCATCGGAACAATTCTCAGGCGAAGGCGACGATTGTCAATGGCCGTTGGATCGAGGAAAGACGTTCGTCGCTAGGAATTGATGGCCAGGATTAAATCTGTCAATTTCCAAAGGCGATGGTGTAAAAGCCGTGAAATTCTAATGATAAATTCTAGGTGTAAATTTTTCGCGTTGAAAATCAGTCATAGTGTTGAAGAAGTTGACTAAATTGTCGTGTTGCTGCTACGTTCGCAAATTCGGTCAATAGGTCAAAGTGGGTGACGTTAAAATTTCTCGAACGAAAATTCGATTAAGGAATGAAGTTGGACAGTCAAATTGGAACTATAACATCGTTAGATGATGTTATGATTAAATTTGGAATTTGAGTAGACTATATATAAAGGAGTATGTATGTAATTTGTGTATGTACACTTAATTATTTTAATGAAAAAGAAATTTGAAAAATTATTGGACAAAGGAAATAAGTGAGTGGAATAAGTGAAATAGGGGTATGAAGACGCCAAAATTTTTGCAATAGTAAAGTACAAGGTTTAGGTTAAATAATAATAATAATAAAACTTAAATCTGGAGAAGAGGAAACCTTCCTCTTCCCCATTTTTCCCCCCTTGTTTGCGTCGGCCGAGAGAGAAGTCGAGAGGGAGAAGAGAGATCCCGTCGACTCCCGACGACGAGGACAGCGACCTGCGAACGACGAGCAGGAGGGAGCTCCGTGAGCTAGCGACGCCGGCCGAGATAGGGAGCTCGGTTTCCGGCGATCCTTCCAGCCGAGAACCACGACGCACGCGACGTCGGCCGAGAGCAGACGGTCGTCTTTCCGAACAGACGAAGGACGAACTTCCGATCTAGAGCAACGCCGGCGACTGAACAGCTCAACCCGAGCGTGTTCCTCCGATTTCGGCGACGAACAGACTTCGATTCTGTTCGGTGGGTGAGATTTTCCGATCTGAATATTACTCCGATGTTAAGATCATTCTTTTATGATGTCGTTGGTTGATTTGTGATTGGATTTACAGCATTCGATCTAAAGGATTTCGGACGGGCAAATCTCCGGCGACGACATTTACAGATCTGAGTGTATTTTTTATTTTTCGGCAAGAAAAGCAGGAAGCAGATCCCGTCCTATTGGTGAGGAGATTTTAAATTAGACTGCCTCATTTCAATTTCTAAACTTGGTTGTGGATTTATTTATGGTTAGGAGAAATATATTGGATGTGGATCTGAAATATTATACACTGATATGTTACCGTTGTGGGATTAGTTCTGATGGTGAAAGAAGTTTGATTTTTGGATAAATTTGTCAGCAAAGAATCTGTTTGAAAATGAGTTGTCTTGAGTGAAGGAAAAATTTTGATGGACTTTATAATGATCTCTGAAATTTATATTAATAAAGATATTGTCAATAATAAAACCTGATTCTGATTTGGTACTGTGCGACGTAGGTACTTCAACATAGTTCGTTTGATTCGACTTTTAAGTGGTCAATATGTTACAGTTGGATATATTAGTTGGTTCATAATTTTTATCTGGATTATTTTTATAGATCATGTGGTTGAAGTGATTGAGGTTACAGTTTGTTATGAAATTTAAAGGTTTTAGTTTCAAGTTGGTTAAAGTGAAAAATCTGTCAAGTTTAAGTGAATGGGAATTGGATATTTGAAATCGCTTAAGGATATAAAGTTGGGTTTTGGGTTAAAAAATGTTGTTGAATAAGGTTTGAAGAATTTATTGGGATTTGAGATTATCACTCACACTTCGGTTGGCCTTTTAATCCCGGTATAGGGCCCTCTGCTTATTTTCTAGAATTAATTTATAAATTCATGTATTCCTACCTTTGTCAGGCTTTGATGATTTCGGCGAGTGTGCCACCATTCCTGAAGAGATAGTTGCTCCGCTCAACAAGAAAGAACGCCGAAAAGGTAGGGATTTCTATATCTCTTGCGTTACATTGCATCATATCCCGTTTTCCAAAATAATTATTTTGTGGAATACCACACTCGAAAAATGACGGGGACTGTTCGACAGCACGTCTGTTTTTATTAGTAGTATGTTTTCTCAAGTTTAATTCCGTACATGGTTTGAGATTTATTGTGCACATGTTGAGGGATGGATTTGTCATCCCCTTTGATACCTTCTGCTGCGTGAAGGTTGATTGTTTGACGTGCGAAAAATATGGGTGGGGCATTGGTGACGTGTCCTCAGGTTGAAACTCCTGAAAGTCGTAAATCTCGTATGGGAGAGTGATGACGTCTCCTTGGGTTGCAAGCCCCTAAACCTGGCCAGGATTTGTCCCACGGATCAGACGGTTGTCAATCGCTGAGACTTGTTTATCCTAAGTCCACATATAGCGAGCAACTGTATCCGTTTTATGTGATTACATGATTATACGATTATACGGGTTGTGTCGTGCAACCAGGTGCGCCGGCAACTCGGGTGACGTATGGAATCTTCGGATCGTCATCATTATTCCTGCCTCATAAGGTGTTGTCATCGACGGGTGACCACCTCTTCTATGTTGTGTGGCGGGTGAGTCCATGAGTGACCACCCATTTTCACTGACAATGTTTTCAAATTGGAAAATGATGATGGCTTATTTTGCGAGGTATAGCTGTTTATGTATACAGCAAGATTTTTAATAAAAGCCTCATCGATGGCCTTTGGGTCGGTTTGGTAAAATGATAAAGAGTTTGAAGTGATTTTTAAAATCCATGTACGGTAGAATGAGACATAACATTGTTCTCGAAAAATGTACAAAACCAGTTTTGCATGAGGTGCATTTAGTATAGCCATACTTTACTGAGTTAGTCACTCACCCCAAACGACTCCTCCCCCAAAACTTCAGGTAAAGGCAAAGAGTAGCTGAGGATCAGGAGTTGAAGCGTTTTATTATTTCTACTTGAGTGATTCATCGTTATTTGGTGAGGACATTTATGTTTCTATTTGGGTCTGTAAACCTTAACACAGTTGGTTTTGGATTTGTTGCACAGTATTTGGATTTCATTTTAATTTATGCACTGTTATTTTCTTGTGATCTCCACTCGGACCTAGGCCCATATTATCTTGGGCTGAATTAAATATTTATAAGTCTTTCGCTAAAACACATGCCTTGGGCTGAGTGATCGGCTTCTCTACGAGGATCGGGTCGCCTGACCCGGCGGTTTTGTTAAGCCCGTTTTCGGGTCGTGACAGATGGTGGACGACATTCCATGGTTGTTGGACAGAGCGAGGGACGTCCCTTATTTAGATTGACGACCAGAATTGAATCTGTCATTTTCCAAAGGCGATGGAGGACGACATTCCATGGCCGTTGGATTGAGCGAGAGACGTCCCTCATAGAGATTGACAGCTGGGATTGAATATGCTATTTTCCAAAGGCGATCGCGGACGACAATCCATAGCCGTTTGATCGAGCAAGGGATGTCCCTGGACCGGAATGGACACTCAGAATGGACTCCAAATACTTTTTCGTTGAAGGGTCACATGCAAGGCACACACATTTTTAAATCGCGTGAATTTCCTCAATTAATACGGACGTCCCTTACATAACGGACGTCTCTCGCCCTATTTCAGACGTCTCTCACCAAGAAACGGACGTCCCTCTAGCAAGACTACGTCGTTTTACCCGCAATGGATGTCTCTCGTCTTAAGACGTCGTCGTTCAATATGAAACGGACGTCCATCTTAATACGAGGGACATCCGTTTTCTACCGAATGTCATTCTCTGAACGCTAAATGACAACGTTTCTCCTCTCAACAGATGACGCAAATTTGCCTATATAATTGCAAAGGCCGTCTTGTGCCCTAGATATTGCAGAGAGAAATTTCGATTTCCTCTGATTTTCCTCAAACTTCAGATATCTATCCTCACGTTTGTTGAAGCGGAAAATGGAGTCGAAGACAGTCTCTCGGTCTATCTAAAAACGTAATATCACGTTTGTGATATGTGGTGTAAATTCTTAATATTATTGTGATGTGTCGATCAACTTCTTTACAGATTCAAACTAAGGAAAAATAACGGTCTCTCGGTCATATTTCCTAATCCGTGGAGATATAACGGACGATGGAAATTGAAGAACGAACGTCCCTCTTATTTTAGACGTTCGAATCTGTCTTTTATTTTTTTAGCAATTGATGAGCCCCTCGAAATAACGGACGTCCCTATCCATATAACGGACGTCCCTCGCAGTAAAATGGACATCCCTCAGTCTATTGGGGGCATCCCTCGCCCTAAAAAACAACATCGAAATTGCAACAAACAAAACCAACAAACAACAACCAAAACAGAGAGAACAAAACCAAAACCAAAACAGAGATACAACATATGAAAAAATCTAATCTAACAATTAGTAATTGAGCCATTTTTTTAAAGTTTTTTTACTTTTTTACGGTTTTTGCATTTTTTGTTGTTTTTGTACTTTTTGAGGCTTTTGCTTTTTTTTGCGGTTTTTTCCTTTTGTTCAATTTTTTTAAGGTCGCCTCGGATATCAACGACCTTGAACTACAAGTCAAGGTTCATCTCGACATGAGTGGTGTGCTCGTAAAGGTCCTTCGGTATGTGTGGGTTGTGAAGATGGAAGATTTGATGCAGACACTCGGCAATCACCTACTCCCCTAAAGCGCGCGAGACTTGAAATATGCCATGTGGGCTACAATTAGGAGACGAAATTAGTTTGTCACTTCTTTTAAAGTGCAGGGTGAGAAAATATACCATTTTTTATCTATAGATGGCAGGACAATTGCAATTGACTTCGATAGCATCACTTGGTACACATACTGTGTGTGAATGTCAATCGATGACAAGAAACATGATTGCTTCGGGTGTATCTGAAATAAAATCCATATATTATACGAGGAAAAAATATTGTATAAATAAATACAAGTGCCTTACATAGATCCAATCGAAAGTCAACAGTCCCTCATTCATTTGAATCTCAAATATCTCTTCCTCATTCAATGTCATGCATTGTATGTTAAGAACGCGAGATATTTATTTATTTATTTATTTTCAATAATAGCGTCGTAAGCATTGGTTAAACATTCTTACCCAGTCCGAACTTCTCGATTGCTTTGGAATGAGGAGAGTTGTTGTTGAATAGACTTCTTTACCCAGAAAAATGACAAAACGCCGCACAATGTCTTCAGCATACAATCAAAACTGATAATAACATTCAAATCATAGCTGCAAAGTATACCACATGTCTTCTTGTCGTTCTTGGTATTTGTCTGTGCCAATCTCATAACTTGTCCATCAACTTCACAAACTGCAATAAAAAATCAGTTTATGTGTAAATTCAATACATTGTACAAAACAAAATTGAAGACATATCACTTGCACTTTTAGTAATGAAGCAGGCCCTAGAACTACTTCCGTCGAAGGAGGACTCATTGCCAATATCTTTTGAACTTTGGCAAGGGTTGGAGGATGGGACAGTTGTCTGATGATAGGAGATCTGTACAATTATAACACATTGTTAATCAACAGTATTAATGCATATATGAAAAGTGCATGTAAGCTCAAGACATACTGACATCCATCCAGACCGGCATCGAACAATGCAAGAGAAGCTGATGGAGGAGCTGACTGGGTTGCTGGAGGAGCTGACTGAGTTTCTTTCATTTGAAGTACAGTGGCTTGAATCTCCTCAAGTTACCTCGCCTGTCTCTCCAACTTGGCGACGAACGACTACCACCTCTCCTCGCTGATCAGCACGTAGGACGAGGACTGAGGAGGGGGAGGTGCATCGTCCGTTGTCAGATGAACAAAATCATCCTCCACCTTCACGTGATCTTATGGTTGTGCATTTGACGTCCACGGAATTAGTGCAATGGACGTCGAAGGAGAAGGTGCAGCTGACGTTGAAGGCAATTGCACAACTGAATTTGATGAAGGAGGTGCAGCCAACGTGGAAGGAAGATGTGCAAGTTGAGTGGAGGGAGTGTTCGCTCCTTTGAATACCCACTTCCCTCCTACTTTGTGCAGCCTCATCCGAGCCAATGTTGTTAGCCTTTTTGGTAGGCTAAGTTTTATTTTGATGATGACTAAATTGTGTGTTAATTTAGTTGATCAATAAGTTGTATTTAAGTAGCATGTTGCTTGGATTAATTGGTTGATAAATTGCATAACTTAATTGAGCAGATCATATATGCAATGTTTGTAGCACATGCTTAGGTTAGGATATAAACAACTTTATATGTTATGGACATCATCTATAAGGGAGATTGTGTAGACTATGTAATAAAGATGATGTGAAATTTAATAAAGTGCAAAAGTTGTTTATACATTGAATTCTTATATATCATTTTTATTGATTAAATTGAGAATACCCTTGATTAAGGGTATTGGGAATGTTTAATGTGTTTCTCTAACTCTATGCAGAAGAATGGAAGGTTTGTATGACTTAGAGGAAACATTTTGTGGAAATATGAAGTAGGCTATGCTGTCGCGGATGCTGCGGATGAAGCGGACGCGAGGCTTTGTCGTCCGATTTGCCTCTGTCCAAATTGGTGATCACGCGGACGAGGCGGACGTGAATTGGCGTCCGCGGGTCTTGAGCTGTGCGGACGGGAATTGAAGAAGAGTTGTCCTCAACATCTCTATGATGTCGCGGACAATATACCCGGACGAGGCAGACGCAAGGAATGGCGTCCACTTTGAATCTGTCCAATTCTGGATTTGTGCGGACGAAGAGGACGATGAAAATGGAGTCTGCAAATGCCCAGAATTGTGCAACGGCTATTTTTCTCAACGGGCATTTTTGCAACAGTCGTGCGGATGATAGGTGCGGACGCTGAGGTCGTCCGGAAGTAGCAGTGGCAGTGTGTATAAATAGAGGAACACTCCAAGCTCTCGATAACGAACCAAGGATTCTAAAGCGAAGCTCTGTCGATTTTCATACGCGACAAAATCTTTGTGAGCTTTCGATATTGTTGTATATCCAATTTTCCCTATTCCGAACTTGAGAGTTATATTTTGGGAGAATTCGGATTAGATAGATTTAAGAGTTAATCTCCAAATTATTATTGTGCTTGATTGTAAAGGGTGATTCCCTAAGAATTCATCACACTTGGGTGACGCCCCGCAATAGTCAATTTAGGGTGACGACTCGTAAGAGTCTAAGGTTGACGACCTAAGAATTAGTCAAGGATGACGCCCCGTCTAATAGTCAATTTGTAAACGGTTTTATTGGCACCCGCAAGCCAATTACTTAGTGTATCTCCAAGTGCAACTTGGAGCGCGGACGTAGGCTAGTTTGCTGAACCGCGTAAATAAATATTGTGTGCATTTCTTTAACCCTTACTCTTTATATTATTGCATATATTTGTTATCGATATTTTAATAATATGCATTAAATCACTTAGGGTAATTAGAGATTAAAATATCGCACGAAAAAGTTAAAACGCTATATTCACCCCCCCTCTATAGGCGTATATCGATCCTACAATTGGTATCAGAGCGGGTATTTAAATTTTTGTGTGATATTTTGTGCACATTGCTAATATTTGTTAAGTTGCATCTATTGGAATAAATTTCCTTATTAAATTTTGTTGGTGAAATTTGATTGAATATCATTGATTGGAAATTTTATATATATGCACATTATGGGCTCCAACATGTATGAATTAGGTCAATGCACATCTACACCTCCATATTTTGATGGTTGTAATTATTTGATTTGGAAGTGTAGAATAAAANCAATTTTTGTTTAGGATTTAGTTTGAGAACATCGACTTGCTTTGCAACGTTGATTTCAATTATAGTTGATGATAGGATATGCTTTCGCTGAGCAGCACTCTGCTGATTCTCTCCCATTTTCAAATTGATTAATACAAGGGGGAAGAATGCCAATAGTGTCCTTAATCTTAAAATTGTTACTCATCTATTAAATTTATTTTTCTTTGGCAATTCGTTGTGTGTAAGTGAATTTGAATTTAATTTGGTTCGATCTTTGTAGATAATTCATCTTCAACATCTTCTAAATAATCAACTTTACATTTCTAGTGTGTTGGAGGAATACACTCAATGATAGGATCAATTTTGTTCATTCTATTTTTCTTGGGTTTCCCGGATTCCATAGTGCGGACGCAAAAATGGCATCCTCACCGTCCGCATGTTCGAATTTTTAAAACTGCTTCATTTCTGGTGTGTTGCGGACGAGCCGGACGCCAATAAATTCCGTCCGCTGACGCATTTTAAAACATACAGGGGTCTTCCGAAACCCTAACTTTTGCGTCCTCCTCTCGGCTCCTCGACTCCCCGCGACCTCTGACGCCTCCCTGTCACTCATTTCGGTATTTCTCTCATTTTTTCAACTCCCATTGTCATTGTTTATCAATTTATCATCCTTTGTTCTTGTTTGTCTAGAGTTTCTTAGGGTTTTTCACTGAATTTTCTTTTCAATTTCACAATGTCTAGTCGTACTCCTAGAAAACGCACTTCTCTTCAAACTTCCGAAAATACTCAAGTTTATAGGTCTAGATTATTCATCAATGACGTATGTAAGAAACGTTATGATGATGATTTCAAAAATCGTTCATTGATTCCTTCTAGGCAAATTGATTTTGAGCGTTTATCTAGTCTTGATTTAGCGGATACGTATACCTATATGGGTTTACGTAAGTTATTTTCTCTCGATGGTCCTTTTGTTGAGAAGACAATACGCATGTTTTATGCAAATTTGTCATACACTGACTGTCCTTTAGTTGTTAAGAGCTATCTTTATGGGCGAGAGATTGAGATCACTCCTCATCTCCTAAATGTATTCCTTGAGTGTTCCCAAGGTCTGTTGTCGGAGGGATATTACAATGCTCACACTGCTCCTTTTCACAAGAAGGAAGAGGGCGATATTCTATTGCGTCAAATCCTTCGTGATCCGATTAACGATTATCACGTTAAGCCTAAGTCGAAACAACTCAACATTAGGGCACGTGTTATTCATCATTCCCTTCAGTAGAATGTTCTTCCTCGTGCTAGTCACCGAGATCATGTTAACTACATGGATCTCTATGTTCTTCAGCATATGTATTCTAACACTCCTTTCAATCTAGGATATTTCATTGCTGCTCAATTGGCTGACATGGCTGATACTGTCTCGTGTTCACTTCCATTCAATTTACTTCTTATGAACTTGTTTAAAGAGATGGACATTCCTATTCCTTCGTCCTCCGAATTTCGTGAACTTCGCCTGTCCGACATTTATTCTCCACAAACCTTAGGACGGATGGGAATCATTCGGGCTCCAAATGGTGACTGGATTGCTCGTCAAGACAATGTTCTGGTTCCCGATTCTCCTCCTCCACGGCCTTTGGAACCGCATCTTGCTCTTCCTTCTACCGAGCCTGGTCTGTCATCCTATCATGAGGCTGGTCCATCATTCCGCACCGAGACTGGTACTTCTACGTTTAGCACTCCATATGCCTCCCGTTCTGATTTTGCATGCCTTGAAGAGTATATGCTTCAGATGATGAATCGCTTTGATTCTATGGATCGTCGCTTTGATTCTATGGGTAGTCGCCTTGATTCTATGGATAAGCGTTTGGATGACATTTCACGTAGCCTCTGGTCCACTGGCATTTCTTCTCCGGTTGCTCCTCCCGCTGCTCCTGCGCCTCCGGTTGCTACACCTCCGATTGACTTAGACGACGAGGACTTACCGAATGCCTAGATTAGGATTTTATGCTAAATTTAGTATTTTGGTATTTGATTAGGAATGTACAAACACTTTGGGTGTAATGTCTTGTTTTTTTTAAACCTCTTGTGTTTCCCCTTGACTTTGTTATGTACTTGCATCGTTTCTTGAATCTTATGAATGAAATGCTTAGATTTATATAAGTTGTTGAAATTTCTGAATGTTCTGGATTGTTTTGAGTTCGATAAATTGTGTTTACAGATTAATTTTTGGCATTGAGGGGGAGCTTATAAATAAACAAAACCATGCAATTTTTTTTTAATTACCTTCTTGGCTTTAACTTGATGAAAGGGGAAGATAATTTTTTTTTTTTTGAAAATTGATTTGTTTGTTACTCATGGATTTTCCCATAAGATTGAAATTTGTTAATTGATTTAGGGGGAGATATTAAGATTGTTTGATTCAAATTGTATTCCTCCAAATGTTTTCAATTTTTTTTTCAAAGTTAAACTTTAACGTTTATACCCTCCAATGAATTTTGTATGTTTAATGATGTAGAGGGTTAATTTTTATAGGATTGTAATGTGGTTATTTGCAATTGGCATCTTATTCTTAACCACATCAAATTTATATTGAATGTTTAGAAAATCTCCTCAATCGTTTGCCTTGTTATAACTATATAGGGGGAGAGAGAGAGACTTTATGAAGTTGTTTTTTATTGTTGCTCTAAAGGGGAGAGCAAATACTTGAATGTGTGGAATATCCCCAATTAAATTGTTGTTGTGATTAACATAAGGGGAGAGACATGTAGATTGATTTTAAAATTATACATTGATATCTCTCTTACCATTTTCTCTTTGATCTTACAATTGATATTATAATTGGCAAAAATGATTCAATTTTAACATTGTATAATTCCTTGAAAAACTTGTTTAGTTTCAAATTGTGCATTATTATTTAATTTCTTAATTCATAAATTGGTATCAAGTGGATTCTATTTTCTACATTTGGTATCTATTTCTTGAATTCCATTTTTTTGGTATCTATTATTTGAAATCACATGCTTAGAGTTTCCCTCAAATAAGATTCTTTGCGTATTGACAAAAAGAGGGACAATGTTTCTGGAATCGATGTTATTCATTGAGAATACTTTTGTTAGAAATCCTTGTAATTGTGGTTCTTTACAATTGGTATCTTTCTTTTAACCACAAATTGAAATTGAATGTATATTTCCCTTCATGGTTTGCTTCTTGGTTAGATTCATTGATTAAGGGGGAGAAATTTGTTTTTAATAGAATTATTTGTTGACATTATCTTTGGATTCTAATGCTCATTCCCTTAATAGTTTAATTATTGGATAGATTACTTGAAAAAGGGGGAGAATTTATTTTGTTAATCTTATTTTGATAACATTTCTTGATTGTGTTTGAACTCCCCTCCCCTAGGAAATCTTTTTGATTATGACAAAAAGGGGGAAAATGATATATAAGTTATAATATCTTTTAGGGAGAGTTTAGTAGAATTGTGCATGGTTGTATCGTTGATATATTGCATAACTTATTTGGAGTAATCTAATATGCAATAGTTTTATGCAAATGCTTAGTTTTAGGGTAAACAACTTATTGAATTTTGTCATCATAAAAAATGGGGAGATTGTTAGCCTTTTTGGTAGGCTAAGTTTTATTTTGATGATGACTAAATTGTGTGTTAATTTAGTTGATCAATAAGTTGTATTTAAGTAGCATGTTGCTTGGATTAATTGGTTGATAAATTGCATAACTTAATTGAGCAGATCAAATATGCAATGTTTGTAGCACATACTTAAGTTAGGATATAAACAACTTTATATGTTATGGACATCATCTATAAGGGAGATTGTGTAGACTATGTGATAAAAATGATGTGAAATTTAATAAAGTGCAAAAGTTGTTTATACATTGAATTCTTATATATCATTTTTATTGATTAAATTGAGAATACCCTTGATTAAGGGTATTGGGAATGTTTAATGTGTTTTTCTAAGTCTATGCAGAAGAATGGAAGGTTTGTATAACTTAGAGGAAACATTTTGTGGAAATATGAAGTAGGCTATGCTGTCGCGGATGAAGCGGACGCGAGGCTTTGTCGTCCGATTTGCCTCTGTCCAAATCGGTGATCACGCGGATGATGCTCACGGACGAGGCGGACGTGAATTGCCGTCCGCGGGTCTTCAGCTGTGCGGACGGGAATTGAAGAAGAGTTGTCCTCAACATCTCTGTGATGTCGCAGACGATATACCCAGACGAGGCGGACGCAAGGAATGGCGTCTGCTTTGAATTTGTCCAATTCTGGATTTGTGCGGACGATGTGTGCGGACGAAGCGGACGATGAAAATGGCGTCTGCAAATGCCCAGAATTGTGCAACGGCTATTTTTCTCAATGGGCATTTTTGCAACGGTCGTGCGGATGATAGGTGCGGACGCTGAGGTCGTCCGGAAGTAGCAGTGGCAGTGTGTATAAATAGAGGAACACTCCAAGCTCTCGATAATGAACCAAGGATTCTCAAGCGAAGCTCTGCCGATTTTCATACGCGACAAAATCTTTGTGAGCTTTCGATATTGTTGTATATCCAATTCTCCCTATTCCAAACTTGAGAGTTATATTTTGGGAGAATTTGGATTAGATAGATTTAAGAGTTAATCTCCGAATTATTATTGTGCTTGATTGTAAAGGGTGATTCCCTAAGAATTCATCCACACTTGGGTGACGCCCCGCAATAGTCAATTTAGGGTGACGACTCGTAAGAGTCTAAGGTTGACGACCTAAGAATTAGTCAAG
Source organism: Begonia loranthoides (assembly GCA_022433065.1). NCBI lineage: Eukaryota > Viridiplantae > Streptophyta > Magnoliopsida > Cucurbitales > Begoniaceae > Begonia > Begonia loranthoides. The sequence goes on from CM039478.1 coordinate 8,004,797, forward strand.
GGTGACGCCCCGTCTAATAGTCAATTTGTAAACGGTTTTATTGGCACCCGCAAGCCAAATACTTAGTGTATCTCCAAGTGCAACTTGGAGCGCGGACGTAGGCTAGTTGGCCGAACCGCGTAAACAAATATTGTGTGCATTTCTCTAACCCTTACTCTTTATATTATTGCATATATTTGTTATCGATATTTTAATAATATGCATTAAATCACTTAGGGTAATTAAAGATTAAAATATCGCATGAAAAAGTTAAAACGCTATATTTACCCCCCCCCCCCCCCCCCTCTATAGGCGTATATCGATCCTACAAATGTCACTTGATTATTGTACATGTCAAATGTCTTTTCATTGGTTTGTCGCTCCTTGGGAGGGACAGTCAGCCCGCTGCTGTTAAGGATATGTTGAATGAGCCAATTATAGAGGAGATTCTTCATTGGACTTTTCAGGATTGCCTTCATTTGATTAATAATGACATAGACAATGTTGAACCTTTTCCCATTGTAAAGCTTCTCTATCACATAGAGATCCATGCATCTGATATGGTCTTTATGTCCATCACGAGGCAAAACTGTGTGGGCGATCATGTGATGGATGATTTTTGCTTTAGCATTTAGGTCCTTTGATGTGGGCCGGGAGAAAAATTCAATGACTTTAGGATTGCTTGCCAATTGCTTTAACAATGCCAGACCTTCTCATTGTCTTACAAAGTCTGAGTCCTTAGATACGTGGAAATACTCCTTTGTCGGCTCTTTTGTAGAGCATCCAATAAGCTCATTTAACTCATTAAAAGTTAGCCTAATCCGTTTCTCATATACAAACGTCCTCCGCGCAGTAGGGCTGTCCACATCCAAATTTATGTAAAATAACTTCACAAGCCTCTCATAATAATGGGCTCCCATCGTGCACAATCCATACAGACCAATGCGTTCAAACATTTCCTTTAATCCAAAGTCAGCAAACGCATTGAAATCTACCCTCCTAGATATAATTACGGCACGAGGTATAATGTCATTATCGTACTGTTGTTTGGAGGAGGCTGAGCTGAACACCACAGGTTATGCCTCTGCAGACACGCGTGCTCGACCTTCGGCCTTGGAGGGAGCTACTTTATGATTCTTTGACACTTGAATGGCGTTCAATGACATTTTTCACTTCAACAAGCGCGAGGATAGATATCGGAAGTTAGAGTTAGTAGGAGGATGTTAAAATTTCTCTCGGCAATAGCTAGAGCAAAGGACATCCTTCGCGATTATATAGGTAGATTAACGTCCGTCGAGATTTGAAACGCTGTCGTTTAGCATTCAGAGAAGGACTTTCGGTCGAAAACGAACGTCTCTCGTATTAAGAAGGACGTTTGTTATGGCATGAACAAAGACGTCTTAAGACGAGAGAAGTCCATTGTGGGTAGAACGATGCTATCTTGGGGCGAGGGATGTCCGTTATGGACAAGAGACGTTCGAAATAGGTCGAGGGACGTCCATTTTGCGCGAGGGACGTCCATCTTAATTGAGGGGATTCGCATGTTTTAAAAACGCGTGTATTGCACATGACCCTTCAAAGTTAAAGAATTTGGAGTCCATCCTAACCATCTATTCTGATCCAGGGACGTCCCTCGGTCAATCCAACAACTATGGGATGTTGTTTGCCATTGCTTTTGGAAAATAGCAAATTCAATCCTTGTCGTCAATCCCTATAAGGAACGTCCCTCCCTCGATCCAACAACCATGGATTATCGTCAGCCATCACCTTTGGAAAATAGTAGATTCAATCCTGGCAATCCCTATAAGGGACGTCCCTCCCTCGATCTAACGACCATGGACAATCGTCCGCCATCACCTTTGGAAATTGACAAATTTAATCATGGCCATCGATTTCAAGCGGGGGAGGTCCTTCCTCGATCCAACGGCCAATTAAGATCATCCGCCATTGCCCAATAATTGTTCCAATGATCGTTCGTCTTCTAACGGGCAGGAGGGACGTCCCTCGACCCCCGATAATTGACGTCTTTCGTCTCCGTTTGACGGTTCTTGGCGTCAACGAAACTGAGGCGTTAAAGTCGATGGATTTGGACGGGAAACGTGAGTGCAAGATCGGAGGCGAGAATTTTTTATAGTTCAGTGTTTTAATTGTTTACATAATTTCTTTAGAGTTTGGCTTGTCATTGATTGCAAACTATAGAGCATGCAGTTTTAATTTACCTATTTTTAAATGATTTTTTACACTAAATGAAAAAATTGACCAGTCAGTTCTCAATACAAAATACTCGAACTTGAAAACATAAAATAAAAAGATGATTTGATAATTGAATTCTCTCAATTCTAGAGAGTTTCAGCAACGTTTGAGGGAATGTCAATTCCTTCATTTGTAGTTGGAGGATTGTCAACCACTTTCTATAATGATGTTTAAATGAGGGCTAATTTCTGAGCGATTTGCGTTCCACCAATAAACAAAATGACTAATTCATCATGGTATCAAAAGGAGAGCCGGAGGAACTGATAGTCACAATTTGATTTGGCCTATTCAAGTTTGAATTTGGGGGTGTACTGATGCCTATGGTTTTTAGTTTTTGGTTGTTGAAAGTTCAAAATCTGCCCAAAACCAAACCAAACCAAACCAGTCCATCACTCTTCCATATAAATTTTGGCTCCCACCATCGATCCAAATCTGGCCTGTATCGAATTACGCGGCTCTATGAATTACTCTCAATTTCTATTTTACTTTTGTGAAAACGGAAAATGACCAGCTCAGTCCGATTCAAGTATAAAACCAAACTGAACCCAAGAGTTCACCTCTCTTCACTCCCCAACGGAAGCTCATTTTTTTTTATTTATGTTTCCTCAACAAAACTATTATTCAATCTCTTACTTTCCTTGAAAGAATCTAAGGCAAGTTAACAAAATATTAACGAAGACTCAATGCAGAGAAAGATACCCCCACCCCCAAGTCACAATAAAATGAAATGCCTTCACTTTCTCTAACAAAACCACTCTCATCTCTCATATAAAAACTTCACAAAAGCTGCTTCATTAATTACTTTTCAGTTTCCACACAAGAAAATATAAATTCCCAAGAAGCAAACAAAACAGGGATGAACTTGTTGAGTCCTCACAATTGCCCAAAATCAGGCTTAGGAGACGGGTGAGGAAGTACCTGATAATATGGCGAGTCGTTCGGACTGAAGGAGAGGCTTCTGATTGGCTGACCCTTCTTGGACAACCCTGGCTGAATTCTAATGCCATTTCTGCTACTTGAGATAGACCCCATACGTTCAATTTGCATGGCTTGGAAGGAGGAAGAACAGGCCATGTCCTTGAGATTGGGAAGAGGCTTGAGCACTTGAACAACTTCACTCATCAAGGGTCTGGCTTTAGGGTCTCGGTTTAGACAGTGGGAAGCCAATTGAATAGCTTTTTGGGCTCCTTTGATTGAGAATCGCCCTTCGAGACGAGGATCAATAAGTCGATAAAACCTTCGTCTTTCTCCAAGTTGTGGGCGTGCCCATTCCACCAAATTATGCTCTCCATTAGGTCGGTTTTTGTCCATGGATCTTCGGCCGGTTAGCATCTCGAGCAGCACAACCCCAAAACTATAAACATCACTCTTTGATGTAAGATGTCCTGTTGGAAGATAGATGGATCATTTTGAACGCACGTAAATACATTTCAAATAGGTAAATGAAGAAGACTTTACACAAATAAAAAAAATGAATTCATTTTTACAAGAGAGGGAAAAGATTGCAGAGACTAATGTAATTATATAATCAAATATAGCCCAGACATAACAAACTTGTGCTTCAAAACTTAATTTGAATGCGCATAGCCTCAAATGTCATTCCTTGTCTTTCTTATTTTTTTAGGAAAAAAGAAGCATAACAAAGATCCAAGATTTGGATAATAAGAACCAAAGGCTCAGCAGGATTTTTTTTTTCTTTGAAAGGGGCTCTTTAATTCATGTTTTATTACTTTTGCCAAATGGGTGACTAATAAATTCCTTTCAGAACTATAAAAAATCCCTGAGAAGAAGATATACTGTTGATTTCTTTTGACTTGGGAATAAATTAAGAAACCATTGACTACAAAACTCTGCAAATATAATCCATCAATCAAATGGTTTCAATTTATATTTTAGTGGCTCTTTCTTCAACCTACTAATCTATCGAACAAAAATGCATGATACCATTACTTTACAGATGTACCTGTCATAACATATTCGGGGGCAGCATAGCCATAAGTTCCCATCACTCGAGTAGATACGTGAGTTTTATCACCCTCTGGACCATCTTTTGCAAGTCCAAAATCAGAAAGCTTGGCATTATAATCCTGGAAGATTGTGATTTAGAAGAGATTAAAAAACGAATTAAAAATTGAAAAATGGTGTTTTCATAATCATATACCGCATCTAACAAGATATTGGATGTCTTAAAATCTCGATAAATTACAGGCCTCTCAGCTTCCTCGTGCAGAAAGGCAAGGCCCTTAGCAGCACCAAGTGCAATTTTCATTCTTATGAACCAAGGAAGAGGCAGTGATCCTGCATAAGACAACAAAATAATAAGTTAGGAATTTAAGAGTTTCAAAACATATTTAGAAGATGATGAACTATGAGATTGGTTCTTATACACAACATACATTCTCTGTCATTGCTTTTATACTAGGAAAAATACTAAACAGGATGAATAAAAGATCCAATCAAAGCATCCAAAGATTTAAAAATGCATCAAAACAAGGTTTAATACAAGGTTAAATGAAGCTTTGGCGAGAAAGATATTTTCAAAACAAGAATTGCAATACGGGTTGCACTTAATTTTGACGAAGTTAAACAATTGCAATGAGCAAGGACAAAAAGAACAAAACTACACCCAAAAAGTTGCTTTCAAGAACTCTACACTAGATTATATTACACATTCTATCATACTAAGTCAAAAAGAAAAGAAACCTGTAGAAAGCCAGCACAAACCAGCAGACCATAAAAAGTGTTTTAATTTGGGAAAAAGTTTATCATTGGCCATATTATTCCTTTTGAAATAATATAAATCATGTACTAATCACCTATCCAAAAAAGGAGTATTAAGATATCTATTAACTGGGTTTTGGGCCATGATCATTATGAAGACTCAAAGGCAAGTAGACAGAAAACATTTCCAAAATCATTTTAAAGGCAATCACATACAATTGCTTACCACATAATCGTTTAATTGCAGCTCAAACTGCAATCACAAGCACAGAAAGCTGAAAAATAGTTACTCAAATTGTATGGTCAAGATATATAGTTTTGTGTAAAAAAACACTTCATCTTAAAGCATGCTTATATACTTTTACAAGTTCCAACAGTATAAAATCACTTTAAAAGAATCCAAAATGACTATAATCTAAAGAAAACATAGATAAACAAAAGAAATAATAACAGAATTTGTGAACTACATACGTCTAAACAGATGATTCTCCAAACTTCCTCGAGGCATAAATTCATAAACTAGAAGCCGTTGATCATCCTCAATACAATATCCAATTAATTTAACTAAGTTTGGATGTAGAAGGTCACCAAGATAATTAACTTCAGCCTGCCATGTAGAAAACAACAAATAACAGTGAAACACGGGAAAACTAAAGGCGGCTTTATAAGTAAAAAAAGTATAGAGTAAAATAAGGAAAACTAAAGCCAGCTCTATTCTATAAGTGAAACAATAATAGAGTTAAGTAGGGCCCATACAAGCCATTCTTTATGACCCTGAAGTCCATCGTGATTAAGGGTTTTCACGGCAACTGCAAGGCCTGTGCCAGGTTTTACAGGAGTTGATCCATTCTCATTGATCCACCCCTTGAATACACAGCCAAACCCTCCTTCACCAAGAAGGCTTTCTGGTCTAAAATTTCTTGTGGATGACTTCAACTCATTAAAAGCAAATTTCCGAAGCTGAGAAGCAATTTTAAGTTCTTCTTCTATATTGATAGTAGATAGAGCACTCTCAGCATTGCTGGTAGTTGAAGATGAAGGAACTGGTGCAACAGGTTGGTCATCGCTAGTATCAATCGTGGACTTACTTTCTGCTGATTCCCACATAAAAAGAGAAATTTATCATGATTAAATCTCAATACAATACATTCATGATGAAATTTTTTGGGCATAAGATAAAAATTTGTTTAAATATCTAAGTTCAAACACCCCTACAAAACTTAGATAGATGGAGTGCATTTACTTTCCATTGTAAGCCATGATATCTTGAAGCTAAAAACATAACGAAGTTATAGATCATTATGATTATAATATATGAAAGTTATCATTTAAACAAAAAACAAGAACAAAAACCAAGAACAAACACAAGTTCAGGAAACAAAACACGGAAATTAAAGAAAAAGTTCATAATACAGAAGTCGGTAAATATTAGATAACTACCACATTGAGTGCTTGTGCCACTTATCGAGCTGTCCACTTTCGATCTGGATGAAATGCAGCTTCCAAAAAATCTCATTTTAATCCAACAACCTATCCTCACATCTTCATCATCTTTCATCCTTCCCTTTGATTTTCCAGCGCTCCAAGCACCGACATCGTTAGGCACTAGTCCCATCTTGTTTAAAACCTAATCTACACCGGAAGCTAAGGTTACAAAAATTAACCTGCTACAGCTCGAAATCAAGCAACAGTCAAGAAAAAAGATCATATCATCCCCATTTATGAAGATCGTTCTCCACGCTAAGAGACCTCATTCAATAAATTCTCAAATCTCTCTGACACACATAAAAAAAACCCAGTTCAGAACTCCGGAATCAGCCCAGATGAGCGATAATCAGATCAATAAACAACACATGCAACGTCCATAACAACTCCGAGATCAACCTGGAGCTGATACAAAGCAGAAATGAAAAGGATAGAGCTAGAAAACCCCGGAAAACAGAAACACCATAAGAAAAGCCGAGAAGTCGGGGAGGAATCTGACAACCTACTCAGGAATGTCCGCAGTCTTCAAAGCTCCCCACGGAAACACAATAATAAACACATTTGAGCGCACGCACACTCCACCATTGCGGCAACAAGCGTAAAGATTGAGCGGACGGAGCTGGAGAGAAGGGGCAAAAACCACAGGGCAGAGCAGTGTAGACTGTAGAGCGTCGCTTTAAAAGTAACGAATAGCTAAAAGAAAAAAAGAGGGAAACGTGCGTTTTGCGTGAAAAGGCGTGACGACGATAGTGGTGAGGAGGGTTATTTTTCTAAGAGTCCCTGGATATTCAATTGTTTTTTACTTGGAAGACCGGGTCTTGCATTTTCATAAATTAACATAATAGATTATAAAAATTACAAAAAATGGCAAATTAACCCTTATAATTTGGGATCAATGACAAGTCAACTACTATCCTTTATTTTCTAACAAATTAACCACTAACGTATGAAAAAAATGACAAAGCTAACATCGTTGTCACGTTTACCATTAACAAGCTGATCTGGAGCTGCGGCAGTTTGTCTACGTATCGTCTCGTCTTCGTGTTTTTCTAAGAAAAGAAGGCTAAAACGCGGGGGTGTCTTGATACGCGTCAAATCATTTTATGTTAATGACAATTCAATGATAGCTTCCCTCATAATCTTGATATGTAAATGATTTGTAGGATGATATAGATATTCAAACTCAGGCCCTCGTTTATTCTATTCTATGTGTTTTTTGTCTCCTCAATCTGTCTCCATTATGATTCTATCTTGAGTTGTTTTTTTACATGACCTGACCCACAATACTGGTAGCGATACAAACGAAGTTTGGCGATAACTCTATTTTGTAAATTTTGACAGAAAATAGCAATTTTGTTATAGCTAGCTGTGCAAAAATCTGAGTTTAAAAATATAATTTGTGAAAACAGTGAATATATTTTCTATTTTTCTAATTGATTTTACTGATTTATTATATTTTTGCAAAAAAATATATTAAAAAGTTGCTACAAATTACGGGAGACAAATTGGGAAACCTTGTCGTTCAATAAAGATAGAGATTTGGAGATCCAAAATTCTCTTGATCCCTAATACGAAGTGGACAGGAGAGAGCTGGAGTTGGGGGAAGCTATCAGTGTGGTGCATTGGTCAACAGTGTGTAAGCATATTATGAATCAGTATATTTCTTGTATTTGTTGGCACTTAACAATAGCGTGGAAATTATATCCATATAACATGAATTGAAAAACCATGTGTGCGTTGTTTTCATGGATGTCATATCATCTAGCATAACGACAAAGATGAAGAATTGAGAGAATTAGAAACCACTTATGAGAAAAGCTCTAAACCTTCAAAGAAGAACAAATAAGGGGTGTTATTGTAAAAGCAGAGACTTTTAAATATAATAAATTTAAAGTGTAAATTTTTAGTGTTAAAATCGATCATAACGTTGAAAAGTTGATTTGAATTGTCGCGTAGCGATCATGTGTGAAATTTTGGTCAATTAGTCAAATCGGTGGAATTAGAAATTTTCAAACGAAAAATTTATTTAAGAAACAAAATTGAAGAATTAAATTAGACCGGTAAATGTCGTTGAGTTATGTTTAGAATAAGTTAATTGGTATGAGATATGTATATTTGATATATACATACATGTATACATTGATTAAAATGGATTAAGGAAATAAAAGGAAATTGATTAAACAAAGGTGTCCATGGTATAAGTGTCGAAATTAGACGGTGAGGAGAAACAATGTCGCTAGGCAATAGGGTGGACTGCTATGGCATGTGGAAGATTGGACGAAGTCTTGGCCGTCAGATGAAGGCTATGGGAGTCGGATGATATGTGAAGTCAGATCAAGATGGGGAGACGATGTGGAAGATCAGACGAAGTCTTGGCCGTCAGATGAAAGCTATAGGAATCGGATGATCTGTGGACTGTCAGATCAAGATGGAGAGACGTCTGTTGGATAAAAGGACGTCCGACGCTGATGAGTAAGTAAAGTCACGTGCGAGGCACGAGGGAGTTGAGTGAACGAAATGATAGCCGTTGGATGTCGTTCGGGTGGATTGTCAACCATCGGATTAAGCGCGGGGACGTCTGTAATAGGCTAACAAGTGATATCACGTGCGGGGCACATGTCACTTGTAAATAAAACGTGAGTGAAGTGTCAGTCGTCGGATGAGGAAGGGAAGATGAAATCAGGATCATTGGATGACTGTAAGGGACGTTCGTTTTGAGGAGAGACGTCTGAAATAGGTCCAACGTATTATGAGAAACGTTCGTTTTGGATTTAGGACGTCCGTTATAAGAAAGACTTGTCATTTTCTATGGAAAAGGGACGTCCGAAACAGATAAGGGACGTCCAAAACATGCTGAGGGACGTCTGAAATAGAGTGAGGGACGTCCTATAGCATTGAACCCTAAAAACCGAGTATAAATAGGTGCATTGGCCGAGGGTTCAGGGCTATATTTCTCTAGCCGCCGAAGACCATTCCATTTGAGAGAGAGAGAGAGAGAGTCTGGACGATAGAGGCCCGAGATGAGGAACTACTTTCTGCCATTTCTTTGATTGAGGTATGAATACTGTGCGTCCTTTTTGCTCTCGGCCAAATGGGTTTGTTACAGTTTTTATGGAAAACTTCAATAACATGTTCTGTTTTGCTGTGTTGCTTGAGTTGGTTTCTTCATTTCGTTTACTGCTTGAAAAACATTATGAAACTGTTGCATTGTTGGATGTGGTGATTTGTCCCTTGTTATGCCATGGCTAAACTATTCCAAATGGAAAGACTCGGGAATGATGATATTGTTGGTTCTGTTTAGTTACCACTGTTTTGGATGACATGAAAATCGATGCTAAGTTGATAATAGATTCTTGTTTTGTTACTGCCTTTGATGATAAAAAGAAAACTAAGGATGAGTTATTGATATAGGTGATTTGTTCCCTGCTTTTGCTATTGACTTTGCAGAATAAGGATGGATGAGATTTGGTTTGCTGTAATTACCTTGACTTGATGAACTGTGATGTAATACCCGAGGTATTTAGTTTCTTGTAAATATTGGATTAAATGAAAAAGTAATATTTCGATCATTATAAATCTGTCACACCTTATTGTTAGTATTATTATTATGAAGAATAAAGTGTTGAAATGCATTGGATTAATAGGGCTATAATTATATATTGCTAGAGAATAAGGATTTAAAATAAAATAAGGATTTATATAATTGTAATAGAATATTTTATACGATAAATTGGTGGTCGGATGTCGTGGTCGATCACCAACTGGTATAGATCGACCGACAAAATTGGAAGCCAAATTCGCGCCTAATCGATGGATTGGCGGTCGATCGTCTGTAGAGAAATCGATCGACCGCCAAACTGAAGAGTTGTCTGGAAACACATAACCGACAAGCAGATGATTGAAACATTGCTGGAAAAGAATGAGTCATGTCTCCTCATCACCTTAGGATGTTATAGAGTGTATTTAGAGACCTTAGGGTAGTGAGAGGAGGGATTATTCTTCCGCACACCTTCTATGTTCCTTGTCTGAGTTCTCTTGTTCTGGAGTTCTTGAAGGAAAGGGTTCGACGACGAGGAAGAGCTGTTGTTCAGGAAAGGAGAATCGCAACGTGAGGTAAGGAATAACGTGTGTGCTTTGTCCGTAAGGACCTACATCACGGGAGTAGGGTGTTTGCTGTGTTATTTGCTACTGTTTTCGTTGTTATTCTCTAGAGATTTTGTTTTTGTGATAGGATCATTACTAAGGGTTTTCTCTGTATATTTTCATTGATAAGTTATCAATAATATTCATGCCTTTGATGATAGTCCTCTGTTCCTGTTGTTTTCTGTGATTAATTTGCCAATAGTTTTGATGAAAATGATATTTTACGTCGATGATCAGTGGTGAGGAAGAAATGAATTACCTGTTATTGTTCTTTGTAATTTGTCGCTACTGCTTTCCTTGTTGTCCTCTGCATGTTGATATTTGGTGATGATCTTGCTGTTATTATTCTCTCTGTTTACTTTAGTCTAGTAAACTAAATGATAGGAGGAGGTCTGTAGGAAATCAACCGTGAAAAGGATGTGAATTCATACAAAGATAATATGTTTTCATGACTAACTTCCTTGTTATTTAGTTTGTTTAATCTGTTGTGTTCCTTTAGTATTAATCTGGATGTAAATAAAATACTTTTATCTCCTAATAGATTGTCAATGAATATTTTACTTAAGTTAATATTCCTTGCATGAATTAGAATAAATAGAATTTTATTAATTATGTTAAAATTGCAAATTAGATGTTTGGGGTGCATTGTATGGATATAGAAAATTTAGATTAATAACATGATAAAATTTGTTAATTAGTATGTGTCTTAAATACATATTAAATTGATTGTTGCCATAGCTTAGTACTCTTACTGTTAAAAAATAAGTTGAAAATAATGCGTAAATGATAGAGAAATAAATGTATGGTATCATTGTTAGGGTAATTGATAATATGTTAGTGAAAGTATGTTTAGTGTTAAATTATAATTGGGATGAGATTCTTGCTCATTGTTCGTTAGTTGTTTGTAATATTGTTTGTGATATATGAACTGCTGTGTGACATTCATATACGCATGTCATTAGGATTGCATATCATGCACTGCAAATAAATTAATAATGAAGATAATAAATGAAGTTTTCTACGGATTCGGAGACTTAAGATGTTGCTCACACGTAGAAAACAACCCGTTTGGGTAAGTTCGGAGACTTAAGAGGTTGCTCTTACTCAACAGATGAGTGAGTTTGGAGACTGAAGATGTTGCTCTCACCCAAAAATAAATAAACGTAAATGTAAGTGGATTCATTTTTGGGTGAGTTTGGAGACTGAAGAGGTTGCTCTAACCCAACTTACGGATATATCAGACTTATGCATGTAGAGTTGTTACAGATATGACATCTTCATTTCATTTATATTCCTTACTAGGCAATAGGCTCATTATTCCTTCTGTGATGTAGGTATCAATTGTGATCAGAATGAGATGAATGTGGAAGAAGTGTGATGCGATGCGAGCTTGTGTTACCATGCGCAGATCGATCTTGTCGGTTATGGCTCAAAAGAATAAAAGTTTAAATTGCATAAAGACTCTATTTATGGTTTTAAGTATTTTAAATTGTGTTGTTTTCGTAAAACAATTTAAATGTTTTTATTATTCTGCGTAACGTACTTTGCTGTTTTTCTTAAAGTATATTTTAAATGAGTTTTAAAATATTCAAAATTTTTATGAAAATGCATAAACGGAAATGAGATGTTACATGTGAAGAGAAGAACTCTGTTGGTAGTATATATAGTTCATGCTCACGGATTATGGTTGTGTTATTTTATGCTATGGTTTAGTTACTGCATAGATGGAATACTTGATATTGCTAAATGTTGCTAAATGCTATGGTTCTATTGATGCAATGGTAGATGAGTTAGAGTTCTGTTTTGGTTATTAAGGATAGACGTTGAGATTAGTTCCGGTATAGGATTTTTCCACATATTCTTCGAGATTTCATTTAAGAGATTTTTTCCCATGTTTGACATGTTGTAGGCTCGGACGAGTTCAAGGACTTCGAGTCGGTACCTACTGTTGCTGCTCCTTCGGATACAAGGAGAAACCACCGTCGAGGTAGGGGTTTTATGCTAAGTTGTTTTGCACCGCATTGCATAGTTTTAAAAATCGTATTTTGTGGGATACCACATATGAAAAACGTGAAGGAGACTGTTCGACAGCATGTCAGCTTTTTATATTATGTATGTATGAGAGTTTTACACGTTTACTTTCGTTCAATTAATTTCATGTTTTGGTATGTTGTGATTCTAATTTAGGGGCGATAAATCTTCCTGATACTTTGGACGGTTTCAGTATCAAAGTATCAGGAGACTATCCCCAATATATCTTCTGCTGCGTGGAGATGTTTTGTTTGTGCGCTGTGTGAAAGATGGTATTAGGAAGGAGATGAAACTTCCTTGGGTTTCGAATCCCTAAACCTGATCAGTGTGTATATATATTACGGGCGTGTCGTCGCAGAGCTTGCTTGCCGACAACCCAAGTGATGAGTCAGGTCTTCGAACCGCCGTCATTTGTCTTCCTCCAAGCTCATGAGGTGCTGCTCGGAAACGGTCGCCGACTTTCTGTGTGATTGTTCGGAGGAGTCCCTGAGTGTTCCTTCATTTTCATGGATTATGATTTTTACGATAAACTAACGACGATAATATTTTTACTTATAGTTGTCTATGTATACAACCATGTTTTCCTGTTATCTCGTTAGGAGCCTTTGAGGCTGAATTTTCCTAAAAGATCAAAGGGATTTAAAATATTTTGAAAAGCATGCATTTTTCCCGAAACTTATGGTTTTCACGAAAACAGTAAAACAAGTTTTACATGCACATTACATTTAGTATAAGTTTCCTACTGAGTTAGTCACTCATCCCACGACCCCCACCACTCCAGATAAAGAGAAGAGTAACTAAGCTTATGCGGGAATTAGACTGAAGTTTTCATTTGTTCTATTTCATTTCTTAATTGAACCTTTATTTCCTAGTAAGTGTACTATTGGATGACTGTACAACACTTAATTTGGATGCTGGGTATCCTAGATTGTATGCACAGTATTATTTGGACTTTTAAATTATTAATTCCGCATTATTAATTATTCTCGCAATCGCTATATGGACCATGGCCTATCACAAGTGGGTCACGACTGGGTATTTATACAAGTCTTCCGCAATAATTTAACAAGCCTTGGACTGAAAGATTGGGTCCTCTACAAGAGCTGGGTCGTTTGGCCCGACATTTCTGTCCGACCCACCTCTGGGTAGTGATAGTCATAGTTTTGCCGATGCATGTATGGAGTAGTTGTGAGTAGAGCCAGCCCGCCCACTCGGCTCGGTACTGTAGCGATCCGAGCTATCACAATCTGAAGCACCTTTATCTATGTTTGATAGCGAGTTATTTGAAAATTTT